>CM036618.1:103229621-103829621 GCA_020746105.1 Trogon surrucura
TCTGTAAAATTGCTTCTTTCTGCACAGCCTGTTGAATGAAAAATTTCTGCAGAAAGCAGCCTGTATTTTGGAGCAGAGAAAAACATGTAAGGGCTGGATTTCACTCTCAGAGGTAGACATAGGACTTCTGTGGGCTGCAGGGCTTCTGGAAGCAGAGTTTTGTCAGCTGGTGTCAGGGGGAGCTGATCTCATGCTTATCTGATGGCAAAACGTGGTCAGCAATCTGCTGGTGCTTCCCCAACAGTGATACATGAGTGAGGCTCTAGAGCTCTGTCGTATCACCTTGAACAGGCACATTTCCAGACAAGTTTTCTGGAAAGTGGCTTCTAAACAAAGAAGAACAAAAGCCCAAAGAAGAGGATAAGGTGCTGACCATGAACTGGCAATGTGGCATGCATTCAGTAACTGAGATCTGCCCGGGTATCTGTTGGCCACAGGAATGGTTGAAGTGGCCACTTCTGCAGGTCAGAGTGGGCAAAGAGTAGTGCCGGGGTAGGCAAAGCATAGCAGTGAGGGAATACTTGCTATTATAAGCATGCTGGCTACTGGCCGGCCTTGTATTAGCAGTTCTAGAGCTGTGAAGCCATATTTCCATAATAAAACTGGAAAATAATACCTTTTTGGAGATGACCTCAACCTTGCAACTGACCTACAGTTCATTATAGTGATTGCTTTTGAATCATTTAAGGTAGAGGGTAAGAACATGATGCTGGTGCCTGAGACAGCTATTTAAAATGAATTACTGAAGTTTGGAGGTAACTGTGTTTTTAAACACTCACCCGTTGTTCAGGGGCTTCTGCGAGTGGCCTGCTCCAGCTAGCTGGCTCTTTGGCTCACCCCTGAAGTGACAGTGACATTTAGAAAACCCAGATGAGTGTCACGCATCGCAACTCAGTAGCCACTTGGAGCACAATGTGCCCATTGAAGAGGTTGGACTTTTATTTGTAGGCTTCTGAAAATGAAGGGAAGGCTGTAATATCTCCGGAGAAAGCCATCTTCTGGGGGTCTCATGCACAACAGCCACAGTAGCAAGCCGTTGGCTGAAGGCTTGCCTGCTTGCTTGCTTATTTTTAAACTACGAACAGCATTCAGAGATGCTCAGTTTCTTTGATAGCTTTCAGCACTGGTTGTGACCCAAGTTAAGTGCAGAGGTACGGAGGGCTTTCCGTGCATGCATAACTTTCGTATCAGTTCCCACATGGAGAGGAGAACATAGCCATAAATGCACGGGTAAAATATCGAGCAGAGATCTCTCTCCTTAAAGACAATTGTGTTTGTTTCCCCTCCTGCTAATTATATCCTATAAATCCCCCACTCTCCAAACGCAGACAGTAACATTTTGTTACCTACATTCTGTCAGTAGACTTTGCAAAGATCTCGAACACATGTTATAAAAGTTATTGCTATAGTACTATATATAACAGCTTTGCATAAGAGAATAGAAGGCTGCCACATTTAGAAAATGCAGGTGCTATGTAAGCCCCTTTCTGAAAGAAAGAACTTAGCTCAGTTTCCTTTGAAGAACCAGAGACTTGAAATTGAAAACTGTATTAATGCCATTGTCTCCTTGTATCAGCAGGTTCCAGAGAGATTCCTGGAAGTGGCTCAGATCACGTTACGGGAGTTTTTCAATGCCATTATCGCAGGCAAAGATGTTGATCCTTCCTGGAAGAAGGCCATATACAAGGTCATCTGTAAGCTGGACAGTGAGGTCCCCGAGATTTTCAAATCCCCAAACTGCCTACAAGAGCTTCTTCATGAGTAGAGTTCAGCAGCTATTTATGAATGTATGAAAGTAGCAGTCCCCTTCTGATGCCCAAGTCACGTGTGTCTCGATTTTAATTTCATATATATGTGTATCACATACATATATATGTATATGAAATTAGACTGTGATCCCTCCTGGATTTAAGTTTTCGTTCAGTTCCAAGGGGATGGTTATTTTACTTCAGCCTTCGGTTTACTTTTGCCCGAGACCCTTAACATTTGAAGAATCAACGGGGTTAATTTTCAGGGAGAAGAGTTTGGAAGCGTGTATAAGCCTGTCTTAGCGAGTTAGGGCATTATGTTTAAAAATGCTTTGTCAGATTTATTGCTTGCTGCAAAGTGGCATTTTGTCTTAGTGAGACTAATGTCATGGCACAATACTACAGACAATGAAGTTTATATTACGTTTATACTGCTAAAGGTCTGAACTCTGTGGAGTCACTTCATAAGCTTCGAGCTTTTTTTTTTTATTATTTTATTTTATATACTTTTTAACCGACAACTAGATTTTGTTTCATACTTCAAAAAACGACAGCATCTATTTTAGGTACTCACTCCAAGAAGTGATACCCAAAAAAGCAAACCCTATTCTTCATGCTTTCCTTACAGAAACTAATACCCTGCACCAGTAATCGACATGCCAGGTTGTTTTTTCTCTAAATTGCAGCAAGGGATGTCTGCACAAATCAAATACCATTCTTGCAGGGTGAGGCCAGTAATTCATGAACAATATTGTATCAACCACACTGATTTTGGAATATGGTCAGCTTATTAAAGCGGAAGCATTTCACTCTCCATAGAGTAAAAATGAAACCTTCAGCGTCCTACATTGCCATGTCTTGGTCTTACTTTAAGGGGCATTAGTCCCTAAATTTATTCTTCTCTTAGTCCATTCTGCCTCCCAAAATCCCCTTTCCAGTATACAAAGTTTTCTGTCTGTATTTGACATCTGTCCTGAAAAGCACTTTTTGAATGATCTTAGATTGATATAGTAGAAGAAAGCCTCTTCACCTCACAGCGCCAAGGCAAAGGAAAAAGAAATAAAAGACTTGTTTGTAGCTGTAAAATGTAGTCTTTTCCTAATCAGACTAATGGCAATTAGATTTTCATAGAAATCTAATCAAGCACATACAAAAATCACAGTGTCCTCCTTGCTCCGCAGGGTTCAGATAGCCAAATTGGATTTTTAAAATGATGATAAGTGCAGCTTTAAAAAAGAAAAAAATTTTAAAAAATCTATTTGAACAACATGCTGCACTTGTCTTCTGAAGCTGGAGCTAGTCTTGACCAAACCCTGAGCTACAGTGTAAAGTCCCTGGGTTCACCTGAATGCTGTACCACGGTATGTCAGCAGACAGAAAGAAAGCCGGCTGCTAGTTCTCGTGCTTTCTTCAGTGGCTCTCCTTTTCTCATGTCTTCAGAAAGGTATTGTCTCCAGAAGTTTGGGGGAAGGTTGAATATGCTGTGGCACTCTGTATTTGTCATTTTCTCTGTCGTCTTTTGTACAGATGCAGTAAGAATTTATTGTTATCATCAATAGTATTTTCCCCTACATAATTCAGTCTGAATCTAGAGGAAGTTCCTAATCAGCTGCAAATTATATTTAGACCATCGAGGATATTGGTATCTTACTTCTTTAATTTAAAATTACATTTTGACTTTGGAGAGTGAAAGTTTACCCATGTGACTAAAGAGCTGACCTGATCATTGCAATTTCACTTCATTTACAAATACTGCTGATAGACAGAAATGCATGAAAGCAATTATTGTTAGCAGAAAGCCTTAAAAACCTGCTGACTTCAAATTAAACAGCACAATCCTACGATTCCCTGTCATTCTTTTCAAGCACCGGCAGTATCTGTGGAGTATAGGCAATGAAGACAATAGCATGGGACGAAGTGCCAACATTTTCACTATGCATTAAAAGCAAAACAAATCTTGATCTTAGACTCCTTAAGAGTACCTAATACTGTATGTATCCTTACAGTAGACAGGATGTGTCTTTCCTTTTATTTCCCTTTTCTTTTTTCCCTTCTTTTCTTTTCTTTTCTTTTCTTTTCTTTTCTTTTCTTTTCTTTTCTTTTCTTTTCTTTTCTTTTCTTTTCTTTTCTTTTCTTTTCTCTTTTCTTTTCTTTTCTTTTCTTTTCTTTTCTTTTCTTTTCTTTTCTTTTCTTTTCTTTTCTTTTCTTTTCTTTTCTTTTCCTTTCTTCTCCTCTTCTCTTCTCTTCTCTTCTCTTCTCTTCTCTTCTCTTCTCTTCTCTTCTCTTCTCTTCTCTTCTCTTCTCTTCTCTTCTCTTCTCTTCTCTTCTCTTCTCTTCTCTTCTCTTCTCTTCTCTTCTCTTCTCTTCTCTTCTCTTCTCTTTTGTGTGTGCATGGTTTGGTAAACATTACACTTCATAAAGATGTAACTCCAATGAATTCTGAGTAAGAAAGGATGAAAATTGTGTTCATGCACTTTTTTGATTTTTGGGAAGAAGTGGCATAAAATGCTCAAGTTTTAATACACTAAGTTGATCATTGGCATACCATCAGATAAATATAACACTGCATTGTCACCTTGATCATGAGAAAGCAAAGCCATACTTTAGTCATACTATGTGGACATACTACTAGTTACCATCTCAATCTGTGATTTAACCATTGCTTTTATTATTATTATTATTATTATTATTATTATTATTATTAGGCTGCAATATAAAAAAAAAAAACCCTCACTGCTCTGAAAAAGGAATAAATGATAATTTGATCATTTCAAGTTATGTGATTTTTCTGCATTTTATAGCCATATTGCCTTTGTGCCTCCCAGTACACGTAAAATTATAAATACATGGCACAGCTTCTACTAAATTGTAAGTAGAAAGCAGTTTCTTTCAAATTATCTCAATATTATTTCTCTAAAAACGGCTAAAAGGCAGGAGGCTACTTTTATTGTAATGAAAAGTTTACATAGGGAAATAATTTCAAAATCCACGTAGAAACCCCATGTTGCCATTCATTTACTGCTAATTCAGATTTATTTCTGCATATAAACTTGAGGTTATAGTCTGTGCCTAGACCTTAAATGCACCAGCGGAAGGATAAAAAAAATCCTTCAAAATACCAGTTTTTCCCCCACAAGTACAATTGTTCTTGTGCCTTCTGTGGCTTACAATTTTCATCTTTTAAACTTTATTTTTCAATTACTTACAGCTGCAATAAACACTGATTTTTTTTTTTTTTTCCCGGCTGTTTGACATAATGTTGATAGCTATGCATATTTTGTGTCTTTTTAAAAATGTAAAAAAGAAAAAAAAAAAGAAAAAAAAACAAAGCAGGAGAATACGTTTTTGAAGAAGAGAATTTTTAGAACAGTTTGATAACGCAAATTATTTTTTCTCAATTGTTTGAGCAGCATTCAAGTTTTGAAAATTCTTGTAGAAGCCAATTTTTTGTAACTGTGGTGCAAATCTTGTGTTTTCTTAGCCTGATGAAAAGTAGTATAGAAGCAATATTTCATACGTGACATGTGCATATACATATACATATGTAGTCACACACCCACGGGCAGAATGTGTGAGTGTATGTATGTATATATACACAGAAGTACACACACACACACAAAATATGCGTATGAAGTGAAAAGCTTACCTTTTTCCTATCTAGATTAAGAACCTATTTTAGACATTTGTTATGTTTTGTGAAAAGAATGTTCTATTTGAAACTACAAAACATTTAATTCTTACTGTATCTCTGGTTGTTTAATGGGAACGTTTCACATTTAATGGTAAACACGTGGAAGATGTTAGAATGTAGTAATTATTTAAGAAAGTGTTCACCCATGTATTCCTGAGGTTTGCTTTGTGCCTCTGAGTATTATTTAATTAAAGTGTTTTAAGTTTGCAGAATCTTTGTTACTGTACCAGGTATGTGGGTGAACATTAAAAATCGAGGGGAACTTTTATAAAGCAATGTAAATATTCAACCTTACGGCTGTTCTTGCATAAAGACATAAGATTTTAATAACTACATTCTGAAAACATCTGTTGAATTTATAAGAAACACTACAGTAACTGTATAGATAGTTGAAAGCATTCTTGAAAATCCAGCTCTCTACTTTTAAAAGTTAAGTCTCTTTCATCAGATGTCAAGGGAATGGGTAATACAGTTTCTGTAAAGTTGCAGAATTTTTTTCTATGTATATGAAGTCAGTTAATAGAAAAATGTTTTTTTTCCACAGGTTAATATTAATTAAGAAATAAAGGTGAAGATTTTGTGGCTTTAAAGATAGGATTTTCACCAGCAGCATTGAAAGATTATACATAGATATATATATATATACAGAAAGATATATATATATATTAAAAATGGAAAGTGGTTTACAAAACCCCCAAAATGAGCACTGTACATGAGAAGTGAAAGCAAAAACTATATTTGCCATGTGTATTATATAGCAATCATTGGTGTTTATAGTGCAAATGTTTCCTTCTGGTACCAACTATGTGTTTGAAAATTCCGATACGCATTGTTTTCAAAAAGCTCCCCTTAAGGAATGTAACTGGTTTATATGAGTAAGCAGTTACTGTATTGCACTTAAATGTTCTGTTGAAGGAAATGCAATTTTGTTTTCTGTAGAACTGTTGGTTGTAAACCATCTATAAACTGAAGCTAAAAATGCTCATATTTAGAGCTGGGATGAAAACTGGTATTTAACCTTTGTATCTTCTTAGGAATATCCTTTTTAGTGTATGAGAAGTGGTGGCACTATGACTTTACGTAGTCTTTTCATCTGAGCCACAGTCACCTCTCTCCCGAAGCAGCCACCTGCCGAATGCACAAATGTACTGGGATATGTAGAAACAAATCTAGAAGAAACAGCGAGCTTACATTTTTCTCTAAAACCCCATCCTTCCTGCATTAATTGTACCACTCGAGTCAGATAGTAGACAAACACAATAACCATCTCATTACCATACGACGTGTAAGAGTCGGAAACTAGAAAAGAAGGAAAAAGAAAAAAAGCCTCCTGAGGTTGGTTTTAATGCTGCCCAGAAGAGTCAAAGGTTAAGGTTTAAACTGATATTGTCCCAGCCATTACTCATATGTATATAGTTACAAAAGTGACAAAACACTGCCTTTATATTATTTAGCAATATGTTGTAAATAGCATTATTAAGCTCTTTTTTTGTAATAAAGACCCTTTAATTTGAAGATAGTACAATAACTGAACTGATAAAGTCAATTTTTTGATTTTTTTTTTATTTTATTTTTTAGCTAGAGGCAATTTCAACTGTGGATTTTTTTGTTGTTGTCTATTGTTCTGAAGACTTTGCATAATTTATTGGTTTAATTTATCCTAATTTATTTGATGAAGGTGTACAATTTTGTATTACCAAGGATGTACTGTAATATTAATTGATGACAAGATAAAACAATAAGACTCCCCTGTCCGTTTGGAAAAAAAGGTGCAGTAGACAATTGATTGAAAAAAGTTACAATTCTAGCTTGGCAGCTACTAAATTTAAGATAAACACAGGAAAAATGTTTGGGGGGGGGGGTGGATTTTATTTTGTGTGTTTAAAGCTTTTGTATACTCTCCAGACTTTTACCTTTTTGCTTTGTACCACTTAAAGGATACAGTAGTTCAATTGCCTTGTGTGCCTTCCATCTTCTCTAAACTGAATGTATGTGCAGTATATATGCAAGCTTGTGCAAAATAAAATATAAATTACAAGCTCATTGCCATTGTTTACATTTATTTCCAAAAGTTTACGTTGCCCCATATCGAGAGGAGAACTGCTGAACCTCTCTGCTGCGGCCAGGCTGTGCCTGCCTGTCACTCTAGTCCTCTGAAGGTTTTCTTTTCCCCTTAATTCGAACTATTTATTAATGAAACTGCCAGCCCTCTTGCAAAATGGATATAATGATTTATCTGATCCGGTGTCCTACCGGTTAAGAGAGTGAATGTTGTTTTGCAATAGTCCTATCAGACAAGGAGTTAGTCCTTGCGAGAGACGTGTTCTGTCTGAGGCACAGACAGCCCTTTAAGTTAAATGTAGCCAACGTGAGCTAGAAAGTCCTTTTATTTATGGTGGTTGAGAATTCCCTGCGTACACCTGTCATACTCGTGTCCTGCAACAGGGAGTTCCACAAGTTGGATGAATGTAGAATAATGCCGGTTTTGATGTGGTTCACATTTGCTCCCATTATCAATTTGCCCTTGTTAATTGTAGTATCCAGATACCATTCTCTATTTTCTTATTACAATCCATCGCTCGCTCTTGGACCGCTTCCTTTTCAAGCTGTATAAACATTAGCGTTATATATAACTACTCTGTCCCTACACATTTCCTCAAAGCACAAGTCTCATTTGCTCATTGTTCTTCTCTAGTTCTTTGCTATTTCTGCTGTTTCAAAATCTTAAAACTTTGAGGTTGAGTGAACCTTTGATTTACATTGTTGTCTGCATTTCAGATAGGAATGGTCTCTTTTTGGCTTAGAACTGGTGCAGATGGCAGTAAGATGGTAGCTTATTTGGATCACAAAATTGTGCAGGAATTTTCTGATTTTGAAGATGGAGCATGTTAAAAAAAAAAAGTGTTTTCATCTGAGGTCATTTATTTTCAAAACCTTCCCTGATTCAGCCTCAAGACACTGTAGAGCTGAGCTGGAGCCTGAATCCAGCTTTAGCTACACTATAGCAACCAAACAAATATTTCATATTTGCAACACCAATTAAAACCCCACATCTTTTTATACAATTGGAGTTGCATTTGCTGGGCCACATGAACACCAGGTATAGAAGAGGTCTGTGAAAGGTCATGAAGTTGCATCTACGTAGTTAATAGTCATCGAGGTGTAAGAGCTTTGTTTTTACTGCCACCAAAATTGCCTCTCCTAGCTCATGTCTGTCCACATTACCAAACCAACATACTAGAAGCATTTTCAGGTTAAAAATACCTGACATTCAGATCCTTTCTTAAAGAACCGGCTGCCCCACCGTACTTGCTCAGGGTCTCTGTATTCGGAGGTTTCTGTGGTGAGCAGGGCTGGCTGCAGTGTCTGAAATGAGGAGGAGTGTGTCCAGGGGTCCCTGGCTCACCAGCTCCAGAAAGCCTCCAGCCTTGAGGAGGTCCTGTGCCAATCTTGGTTCAGAGCAAGCACAGACATCCCAGGAGGAGCTGCTGGGCAACCATGAAAATGCTTTCCTTGTCAGAGGGAAGCCAAAGAGAGGGTGAGGAGACTGAAACCAGGCAGCTGGTTAAGCACATCCTAGTGAAGGTTGCTTACAAAGGCAGCTACAGATTACATGGGAGGGCTCATTTTTGTGTTAGCTGTCAAGACTTAACTAGATGGAGGAGAAGGAGATCATCCTCAGGTGCTCAGTTAATGGACCAAAAAATAGGAGCTGCATGGGCAATTGCTAGCTCACTCTGCCCCCGATCGTTTTTTTTTCTCTCAGATATAGTAGTTCTGTGAAATACAAGACAGTATTTGCCATTTTACCCTGCAGTGGAAAGCGCACAGATCTCTAAATAAGAAATCCTAGCTATTGGCATCTCAGAGTACTGCAGGAGTTCAGAGCTAGACTGGAACTTGGCAAGTAGTCCCTGTCATTGCAGAGGGCCAAATCAACTTTCCCAGGCTTCAAGCACCCTGAAATGATCCAAATTCTGCAAATCTGGCCATCTGTGCTTGGAAATCCACAGTTCCCCTAATACCTGGAAGTTTTACAATAAGGAAGATACTATGTTCTAGCTTAAAAATCATAAGGAAGAAACTAATTGCCACTGACCAAGGCAAACAGAGCAATCTTATGTCACTGAGGGCATCGCTAGGAAGCAGGGTCTTTTACACATCCCGTTACTGAGAAGTCAAACGTAGAAGACTGCATCTTGTGATTTGAAAGCCTGAAAGAGTTAATCGCTCTCATTTTCTTGGTCTGTACCCTTATTTATGCCCAGTCTAGGTTGTGCCAACACAATTTCTATGGAGATGATCCTTTCTGATCCAGTCTTCCCTCTTTGTTAGGAGGGGAAGGGAACTGACGGGTGGGTTGCAGCACACGACTGACTGCATTTAGGAAATAACGGCAAACAACCCTGTCGCTCTTCGCGGTGGGTTACAGTGATTCCCCAAACAGACTAATCTGAACCCGTTTGAAAATACAGCACGGTGTTCATTTCAAGAACACAATACAGAAAATAAATTAAATCGTTTCTAAAGCTTATTGTTGAACGAGGACGGAGGGCTCCCAGGGTGGCGGCAGGACTGCTAGATAAAAAGGGCTTGGGGGTGGGAGGGGTGTTTCCCTGCACGGTCCAAATCTCTGAGCCCCCAGGGGTGTTGCAGGGCCTTGCCCATTCTCCCAGCTTTTCAGCGGGCAGGGGCATTTGGAGAAGCTGCTTATTAAAGCCTGATCGATTGGTGAGTGCAGAAAAATCCATCATTTGCTATAATGCCCGTTTCTGTGTGCAGCTTATTAGTATCACTAACATAACTGTACCTCTAAGAGGTGTCTTTTATTTATATATTATTTTTTTTTAGACCCTCAGATGAATTTTCGTTGGCTTAGGTTAGCCTGGGTCTTTCCAAAGCTGCAGAGCAAAGTGAGACACGGACTCTCATGCAGAGAAAGGACCCCCCCACCTCACTCTGCCCAGAGTCTGGGACGTTATGATTGCATTTTCATTAATAAATCCAAGGCGAGTGAATAGTGGTACTTTCCCATTTATTTGGGAATCAGTTGAAAAAACAAACAAGCTATTTGCTTCACAACAAAACACATGAAAATGAACTGCTGTTCGTGCTCAAAGGCAGTTAATTGCATGCACAATTTAATTGTATTCTTTAAAATTAGACTTAAGGTTGAACCTCTAGCTAGGCAAAGGAAAAGGGGAAAAAAAAAAAAAAGAGAAAGATGGCACAGATAGCTAAAGAAATACTATCGGCTCCAATGTAAATATGTCTGCAGTTTGCAAAAGACCTGCCAGTCAAGCAGCTGTGGGAGGTAACAGGGGAGAACGCATGAGAGGAAAAAGTCTTGTGGCAACAGTGGCCAGTTTCATTATGGCCACTGCCAGACTGTGAAACAACTCTGGGGGCTTGAAATCCTATTGCCTATTAAAACTGGGCATGACAGCTCTTTTTTATGCTTCACCAACCAGAGATGGAACTGTGTCCTAGGGGAAATAAGGAAAAATATTTATTACAAGTGTTTAACACCTTTTAGTACAAAACAACCCTAATATGCAGCACTCAAGGATAATTCATGCCAGCACATGTAAAACCAAGGGGAATCGCTTATCAGCTCAATAATTTGGTCAGAGCTTTTAAAGGAAGAGATCATACTCCAGTCAAAATCCTGAGCCCGGATTTCTCTGAAGTGGAGGTACTTTAGATTTATTTTTTTTTCACATTATTTTTACAGTTTCTCAATAAACGACACAAAGCTTTGACAACATATCCATCCCAGGGACTATATGGCCACCTGACTGGGGCTGAAGATCAGCCACTCAGACTCGACTTACCTGCCCCTCACGCACGGCAATAGCTGTTGGCATATTTAAGAAAGTCACAGAACAGTTGGGAGTGGATCTCAAACAGCCCACGAAGCCGGCGTTTAAACCGCTTTAAAGGCTTATTTGAAAAACGCACACCCTGAGCTCGCCTTAGATTGCCAACAGCCTGGAAGCATAAGGATGCTCTTGCTAAGGGGTGTATCTCGAATCTTTCCTGGTAAAACGTGTGTGTTTAGAAGCAACAAAATATAAAATGAAATTCACTGCTTCCTTACACAAACCTGCGCATTACGGCTTCCCAGCTTTTGGTGAAACCTAGAGCTTGGGCAGGGAGCTCCATCGTGCACTGAGTGCCAGGGGGAAAAACCTCGGGCACTTTCAAAAGGCTGAGGTCAAAGCTTTTCATGCCGCCGGCTGCATGTCCCCATTTTATAGACAGTGAAACGGAGACGCTGGACAGTGGCACCTCCTCCCCAGGGCCCCTGCCAGCCCTCTGCGTTACTCATTAACGCTCGCCGTTACTCGTTAACAGCCTGAGCAAGGGCTTCTTGCACAGCCCTCACAAAGCCCCCGGTTTACATTGTGCAATCGATGTGCTGCTGCCGTTCCCGTTTTATTTCCTAGCAGAAACCTTGCTTTCTGGCATCCTTTCGCATCCTTGCAAGCAACGGGAGACGGTATTTTAAAATACTGTTTGCCCGGCCGTTCACTTTCACAGAACCTGGGGAGAACTGCAGAGAAACTGGAAAAGCCCATCCGTGGTGAGGATTTCCCCCCTCCCTGCAAGCCTCTGTGCCAGCGGAAAGGGCCTGCTGCTTAAATGGTATTTCTGCCCTTCCAGAAATTTCCAGAGTATTGAGCAGACCTTGGGCATTGCCCGAGGCCACATAAGCTGCTCCTTACACTGGGTAAAGGCACTGGGGTCCGCAGGCTGTGGGCCAAGCAGGGCTCGGGGGGTGCCAGTGGCAGCAAGGAGCTGGCCCCACCACACACAGCTGGAAACTTTGTCAGCAGTAGGGTAAAACCAGTGTCCAGAGGTGGGTACCCCAGCTCCCTCCCAGTTTTCCCAAATTTCGTGTCTCTTTGGAGCAGGGAACTGGAAGGGGGGTGACTGTGGTTTTGACCAGGTAAACATCACAGCAGTCCCAACGAACAGGCACATGCGTCATCCCCAGCAAAAACCTGTACAACTGCCCTGTCATTCTGAACACACTGTTACGTCTTGCAAAATTAAGGATTTGTCCAAAATGTAGCACTCTCTTTTTCTCTTTTTTTAAATATAGAAAACATCGGTAACATATAATAATTAATATTGTTATTATTGACCCTAAGGAACTTTGTTCTTCCATAAATATAAGTGAAATGTATTTATCCTTAATCTGATTTCAAATGACCTGAAAAGAGGATCAACAAAGTGCAAGATAGCTATACAGCAGGGGAGAAAATGGCGGGGGTGGGGGTAAGGCGATGGCAGTGAGGGTGTTGACTGCAAAAGAAAGAAAATTATCCCAATTCTAGCACTGCTGGAAAAACGTGAAAGTTATTGCCGCACAAAGAACCTCTTGAACTGCTCTGCCTTCCAAAATTTCTACTGCACTCTGCAGTTACTTGTGTATGGCAGAAGCAGCATCTTTGTATTATATGAACAGTCTGCTTCATAATCAAATACCATCTGTCGCTACATCTGAACTTGTTTTCAACATCTGTGCGTTCTGGTCTTAACAAAGCTTTAAAAACTAATTCAAAAACTTTCACAGATCACTGACTAAATATGTACATTTACCATCTTTCATATTGGTTTAAAATATTTCTTCTATAGCTGCATCCCCTTGGCTGGGAATAGTTAAGATGTATACACTGAGTTGCTTTATTAAGCTTATTTTCTAATGGCCTTGGGTAGCCAAGTGCAAAAGAGGGACACTTGCTCAGGCACCGAGAGGACCCATCATATTCTTTCTTGGTGCCAATACAGTCCCTTTCTGCCAATGAGAAACCTGAAAGTTGATCAGCTACCATACCCCAATTACTCAAAATGACACTACAGATAAAACTGCAACCAAGGGGAGAATCAACTGTATGGCTTATATGCTGCTAAAGTGTGTCTGAACAAATGGTGAAGTAAAATCATGAGAGCCCTCAGGAGGATAAGTACGTTGTTACTTTGCACATGCTTCAGAAATGTGAAGTACATCTTTACAGAACTTTTGGCCAACCCCCTGGCAGATGTTGACCAGTTTTGCTTATGTATACATCAGTTGCAGAACACTAAAACAGAGATTGGAAATTTTAATTTAGTCAAGGCAGTTGGGCTAAAATGATGGCTTTTGTTGAAACCATTAAATAGAGCTGCCTAATGAAGTACAGTACAGCACTGGCAAACCGAGCCCTGATGAGATGCAGCGGCTTCCAAACTGCAGCCCTGCAAAGGGGAAGAAGGAAGCTTGCAAGTCTTTAACTAAAGTGGAATGGCGACAGCCCTTGTAAAGCTGCATTTGATTTGGTGTTTGAGGGCAGACGCACTTGTACATTATCGCCCTGACATTTTAACCATTAGTTGGAAATGTGCCGTTGCAGTTCCTGCCATATATTTCTCCATCCTATTTGTTAGAAAGTGAGCTAATAGACAGTGTGATGAAGTGATCATAAATTCACTTTCAAAGGGCATTTGGGTTCAGAGCCTAAAGATTGAATATGGCAAATTCTTAGGCGCAAGGAAGAAGGTGGGGGCCAGGAGGGTCATTCTCGCTGATGGGTTCAGTGATTGATTCCACTACAGAACTATATTTGCCCTTTACTTGGCTGTTTAACACAGAATAGCTATAATAGGCTCCCAATCCATTATTCCTCTTCCTCCTAGGGTCACAATGAAGTTGAAAGAAAATATAACCTTGGCTGTGACAAAATAAACTTTAACATTATCAGGTGCTTGGAAATTGGAAGGTGTCTGATTGCTTTCTATAGGATACACACAAACACACACACAAAGGGTTATAATATAATCCTCCGTGCCACCTCTGACAAATGGTTATTACCATTCAGTATTGTTTTTTTGCTCATGCAATAATATGGTGCCATGCAAGTCCACGCAGCCTTGAAATTCTTATTATACATAGCCTTCCAAAAATCACATGCAGTATGCTGCTTTTTTGACAGTGATTAGCAGCGTTTTTTTAAAGGTAGGTGGCTTAGAACAAAATTTGCTTTGAGAGAGCAAAAAAATAATCTGAAATGCAAGTCGCAAATGAGTGTTTTACCACAAGGCAGCCCCAAAATATTTCCAATAATCAGGAGAGACTTATGTTCCATTTCACTGTTTTATGTGTTCTATAGTATAGAGCAAGTGCCACTGTAGTTAAGTGTTTGTCAGCATTTCCCTTGTAAATCCTAGTTTTCCAGAGGGTCGCTATAACTTGCCAATTTCAAATCACACTGGGCTAACACTCACTATACACCCTGTCATCCCAGATGCAAATTTCTGTTGTTGTTATTACCAAAAATGAAATCAAGTGAAGCTGCTGTTTTTTAATTCACAGCAAAAGATAACAGGTTTGGGGGGTGGGGTGTTTTGGGGTTTTTTTTCCTGCTGCTCCTAGTTGGGATTTTGTTGTTCCAATGGTCGGATTCAAATGGGCTTGTTTTGAAAGGGATATGACAGGAAGTTAGGGTATGGATATTTTCATGCACTCCAAAATAAAAGCGACACATAAGAGGGCTCAGAGAGAAGAGGGCAGCACTCTGATCTGCCACAGCTTACTCACAGTCAGGCGCACGGTATTCAGGGATACACCTACTGACCTCCATCCAAAGCTTTGATTCTGCGTCGTAAAAGCCTTAACACGCTAATAAAGGTCCATGCAGCAGCCAAATTCTGCAAGAAAACACAAATTTTGTTGACTTAGCTAGAGCAACTCCTGCAAAGCACAGAAGCAAACCCTGGACTCCTCCCCCCAGCCTTTGGGACCAGCCTTTCAGGTTCCTGCAGGACCCCATAAACTTTGTTGGCTGAACCATGAAGAAGGGGCCAAAAATCCTCCTTCAACAGCCCCCAAACCCGCACTACCCCACAACAGGCACAGAAGAGAACTGGACATTGGGGCTACAGTCCCAAACATCCTCTTCTTGAAAACAGGAGGGGCACCTCCTCCCGCCAGTCCTTGCTGGCCCCAGTGGGACTCACGGGTGGTGTAGAACAAGAAGGAGGAAGAGGAAGAGGAGGAGAGAGAGGTTCTGCAGGCACCACAGACTGGCTCTCCGAGACACGGGGCAGAGAGCTCAGCAGGCCGAGCGTGAAGAGCTGCCTCTCCTCCATGGACAGAGAGTTGGGGGCTACGCAGGTGAGGAACGTTTGCTAAATTGACAGAACTTTTTCTGTTTTATTTATTTTTCCCTTCCCTTTTAATTAACTAAAACACCTTTTTCAAATTTAAAACACAATGCTGCAGCACTGCTCTCCTCTTATTCATTGAGTCTTCTACTATTTAGCAACCACTCAGTTTTGTTAACTGCAGATGCTCTCGGCTGCTTTCCTCCGAGGATGTAGCCCTCCATCCCTGTGAGGCACAGGCATGTAAATCCAGACTAAAAGCAGATTTACACCAGTGTAGGGCAGCAGTATATTGTAAGAGTAAGTGGAGAAGTGTGCCTAAGGTCAAAGGATTGCATCAAGGAGCAGGGAACTTCTAGATGTTTACAGAACTAGAGGGTTTTCTGCAAGTAAAGAAATGGGGAGCTCTAAAGAGGATGAAAAGTGGTGATATCATACTGTGGCTGCCCAGAGAAAGACTGAGTAGAGAATATGTTCATATCACTTAGCAGATATCCACCAGTCTTGTAGTACTTTTAAATGAGACCCTCAGCTGCTGTGGCTTGCAGTGCTGTCAGTTGTGGACTGTATCTCACTACTGTTGGCTGTGTTGGGGTATGGCTTGTGATATTTTGGTGCTCTGGACTGAGAGACTAAGGTCAGCAGAAAAGACTATGACATTAGTAGTGTTATATCAATTTATATCAAGTGAGGCTTCAGTCTGCTTACAGTAGCAGCAGGTTAATTTTATAAGCCATTGCTCAGATACCTGCTTCCAAAATTTGCAGCGATCAGAGCTACCCCATACACCACTTTAGTACAGAAAACAAGGTCCATATCAGTCACACAGTTTTCCCTACCCAGAAAAATACTAAGGGCAATTCCTTGCCTACACAGTTAAGCTCGAATGCCACTTTCTATATCTGAGCCCCAAATTTCTATATATTGATGCATTCTAACACAAAATTCAAGTTTCATGATCAGAGGACTCCAGCTAAATGTCACGATTTTTCCACACAAAAAAAAAAGAAACTGGATTTGCCCTCTATGTAAGGCAGACAGCAGATAAAACCAATAATACCTTATCTCCTCCCATGACTTCCTGGCCAGGAGCAGCAGCAACATATATTAAGATATCAATTGACTGTTTATAGGATTAAGCAAGGAATAGCTGAAATCAGTCCTTGCTTTTATTTGAGTCTAATTCATCCAGTCATAGATCTGTGTGGTAACCACCTATAATAAAGTAATAATAACAATAATAATAGAGCTTTGCACTTTTACGGCATCTTCCATCGAGAGCTATCTCAGTGTGCTTCATAAACATTACTCTTGCATCCATTCCTTCAATTCCTTCACTTACTCCTCATCTTTATCTGTAGAAATTGCACTGGTATGATAGCAAATAAACCAAGGCAAGATGTCATTTCAGTGAAACGCAGAAAGAGCGAGGTAAAGTTATTTGAAAAGTATGAGAGAAATTCAGTAGGTTGGGGGTCATATATATTCATTTTGTTAAGACATTATGTGCACAGTTAAGGATAAAAGAAAATCCATACATTTTGCTAGGTCGGCTGATATTTCTTCTACTAAAGGAACATAAATCAACATATACCACTCAGCATGTCTTGTTTCTGAGAGAAAAAATGAAGAAGAAGACAAATGTCAGTGAAGAAAGTTTGGAAAGATATGGGAATAGTTTCTTTATTACAGACAATATTTTCTAAAATCTCAGTCTTATGATCACACATTTCTCATGTAAATAAGTCACAGGACTGAAAGGTGCTGGGAAATGTAGGTATGGGGCTGCAATTTGAGACTCGCTGGAGCAGCAATGCTCTCTTTATCTGTGGTTATATGGCAGCTAGCTCACTAAACACAGTTACGAGACAAATAAGAAAAGCTAAAAAATACGGCCACAGGTATTATCTTCAGTGTCCTGAACCAACTTCAGAACAAGGAAAGAAGAGGCGGTTTTCTCCAGGAAATCCATCCCTGGAAGCTTAGCCTGTCTGCACTGTAGATCTTTCTAGGGTGAAATTCCCTCCACATGTATAGCCAGCACAAAGGCCATATACCACCAAGCTTGTGCTAATGACTCCTTCCATCTCAGGGCTTTAGTTTAAAGTGAAAGGGAAACAAAATTTAAAATACAAGGAAAACATCTGAAAACACAAAAAAAATTATCGCAAGAAGTGTTTCCTAAATGGAAAGTGCTGCTACGCAGGAAAATCCCAATTTTCCGCCAGTATCAAAGGCCTTACTCTTCTTGCATTGCGTTAAGTCTGAAGATTTTCTCCATGAAGAAGCCTGTCCCTCTATGAATAAGTGGGTGTTTCCTTTGCTGGGCACTGCAACACCAACATCAAACTCAAATCCAACCTTCAATCATGCACAAGTGAAATACTGGGAGAGGCACGCACATCAGAGGAAAGGGAGACGAGCAGTGAGCTCCAGTGGAAGACCAGGAGGAATAAGAGACCTGTGGTCTGTGCCTCAACTTCTCTGTCCATAAAATACAAGTGGTAGTATCTTCCCGTGGCTAGTATATTGAGACAGGCTGTCTGTGTAAATGTTAAGTACTATCCCTTCAGTAATTTTGTTCTGCCCTCCCCCTTTTCTCAGTATGACAGTGACTGCAGCACTAGCCCAGTAATTGGATGTTCTCATGCCTCGAATTCACTGGTATTTAATTTTTATATCATTCTCAGAACCTATCACATATTTGTTTTGATCTATTCAATATTGATCCTTTCTCTGACTTTCGAGCAGCTATCACCTTCCCCGCCTGTTCCCAGGGAATCTGCCAAGCCAGCAGTTTGTGATTTTGTCATAATACATGTGTTTCATTCTCCGAGTGGCTGTCACAAGCTTCTGGATCTCACAAATGTTACATCCCCTCTTTTTATTCACACATTCTGTATATTAAATGTTCACAGAGACAGGCTTTTCTTGTGTGAAGAAGCAAGGCTTTTTGTATCAGTTTGCAGGGTACAAATCTAAACCTGGTTTATTGAAAAAGAGGAGCTTGATTTTTGCTGGATTTGAGTAAATGCTCTTGTACTGCTTTCTACAATACACTACGCGCACGAGGGGAGTACAAAGAAAGCTGACTGAGGCGAACCTGGGGCAACGTTTTCTGAAGCATCTAGGTAACTCAGGCATGTTTTGCTTTGTTAGCAGCCACTCGCATTTTGCTTGCTTGTGGTACAACTCACCCAAACCCCTCCCTCACTTCAGAAAATCAGATTGAGATATCTTAAACTGCCTTCTCCCAATCCGTTCATTATTAGTTGCATGTCTCGCAGCTGGTGGTCTTCTCCAGCATGGCCATGACAAGAAGGCCACATGTCACTAGTGAAAGTGTCGTCTAGTTAGGAGGTACCTCTTTCCAAGGGAGAATAAAACAAAGCCTCTGCCCTGCTATGTTAACAGCACAGCCAGCAGAAGAAAAGTTTTTGTTCCCCTCGATTCAGCTTCATCTGGAACACCACCCCTGGTTTTGAAACCCTGGAAGGGAAAGAGGATACTGAGAAACTGGAGAGATCCCAGCAGAAGGTTACCAAGATCATTACAGGGCTAAAGCACATGAATGTTGAGGAAAGATTGAAGCAACCGGGATTATGTAAGAAAGTGAAGAGATGGCTGGGAAGGGAGGTCTCTATTAGAAGGGAAGTCACAACCAAGCTGCTCTTCTTCATAGTAGCAGACAGTAAAACAAGGGGCAATAACCATGAGCTGTGGCTTGGGAGATTCAGGATAGACATTAGAGAGAACTTACTCATTAGGGTAGTGCAGGCATGGGTTACCTGAGAGCTGGTATCTCTCTCTGTGGAAGCTTTTAAGACTCGTTGAGGAAAAACAATGGAGCCGATATTACCTGGACAGTTAGTAATAGCTGTGTGCTGAGCAGGAGGCTGAACTAGATGACCTCCAGAGGTCCCTTACAATTCGTACTTCTATAGTCAAGGAGTATCTTGGAAGTTCAAAGGATCTTTTCCAAGCAGCCCTCTGTGAGCATACACATATACGCACTAACAAATCAAACAGAACTTCCAATACAAAATTTTCAGGACAGCCTTCCCATCAAAGTTAAGCTCCTGTGATCTCCACAGGCATTTGAGAGATGAAATAGGGTAGAATATAGCAATCTGAAAATAAAACCCAACAGTCCCAGTGTTGTTTACATTCAAGTTTTTAGTCTTACTTCCCTGTAAAATTCTTGCACTGATAAGGAAACTCTCGATTTCCGCAAAAATAACTGTTTGCTTCCTTCTACCTTTAACAGTTTTTGCTTCCCAACTGCTTTCCCTGCCTGTGACAGTTTTCTTTCTTCCTAATTCTACATCCCACCGTTACTTGGATTTTTATTCTCTACTCTCAGGAACATGCCGTCTCGTGTAAACCCTAGGTCTGGCTCCTTATCTCCAGTAATTTCCACTCACAGCAGCCTTAGAAATAATTGGTTAATTGGAAGCATGTGCTTGGGTGCTGTGTCCATTTCGACAGTTCATGCTGTTGCACTCAGGGGAAACAATGGTGGAAGAATCCACCCTTTTCTATGGAGAGATGTCCTTTGTTTGTTCGTTGTACAACCCCAGGCAGCTTACAAAGTAAAGGATGGGTTTGTGCAGGGAAATTCAGAGATGGGGCAGACTTTTGCATGGATTCTTTTCAATAAACATTTTGCTGCATTACCATTTCTGCTATCGCGTCCAGTGTCACCAGGGAACGGTTCAGCATAAACACCTCCTGAGGAACTGTTCCAGAGCCTAATGCCAACCTGAGACAGCTGCTGATGCTGAACAACATCATCAAGGGCCCACTGTCCCTTCCTGCCACTCCTCCTCCTTCACTACCAGTGAAAGAACTATGAAAAGACCAAGAGCTGGTGTACAGCCAACAAGAACTAAAGATCTTGCAGCTGGTTGTACCACCTGTGCCTTGTGAAATTCCAGCCAAAACAACGTCCTCTCCCTCCCCTCAGATAACCCCTTTATTGAAGAGAAGGGCATAACATTTGATAACTTTATAAGCGGGAGGGACACGTGCAGGGCGGCAGATACGGAAGGCAATTGCTCCCACTGGGGCTCGTGGCTGTGGACGACTGACCGTCTCTCGTGGGTGTGCAGGGCCACCCTGGGTGAGCTGCCTGATACGTTCAAATCCACACGCAGTGTGGAAGGCACATTGTGCCAGATATATATAGCTGCTCAATGCCACTCTGCTGAGCCAGTGCCAGGACAGATCACATGGTGCTTGCTTTATTTGGGCTGGTTTGAGGGAGAGGTACAGGATCCATGAGTGAAAGAGCTGATACATGCTACTCTGGCACAAAAGGAAGAATCCTTCACGTAGGGCCATAGACCAAATCCAACGTTCTGGATTCCCCCATTAATATCAAAGGGCATTGCAGAGCACATTGACACAGGGCAAGTTCCACCACACAGCTCTGAGAGAGGAATTTTGCTTGAAGAATGGTAGAAATGAGTTTATAGCCAGTAACTGATAGCATTCTTTAAGTGGGAAAATGTTAGGCCTATTTGGCTTTGTCTTTTACTTGCAATGAGTTTTAACTGGACTAGAAATGAGATGGGAGTAGAGTTAGGATGGAACTTACGCATCTTCACTCCACCTCTTTCATGTACATCTTTCAATCTGTGCATTTTCACATGTAACATGAGCTTACACTTTTGTCCCACATGCATTCATGTCATTATTTAGATTCAATACTGATGGGTGCTAGAGAGAAAAAGGCCCTAAAGAAGTATGTCTGCGTACAACCGAGGAATTAGCTATTGTGATTACAGTGCACACCTGGTGACACTAACGAGAGAGGCGAGATCTTACTGTTCTTGGATGCTTGGCCTAAAGAAAGTCTCCTGATGCGGGCAGCAACCCTGCCTTCAAATACATAATTTCAACAGCTTTGGCTCTATTCAGCGAAGGGCAACAGCATTTATATACAGCAGCTTATTAGAAAATATCAGCATTACAGCTTCTTAATCCAATTAAAAACATCTGGCACCGAGGTGATCCAGCCGGCAGCCCATGGATCCATACTTAAGTTGCATAATGGCTGTACGCGTCCCACCGTGGTTGGCTCAACAGAAACCAAGAGCAGCTGCCAGAGTAGTGCCGAAAGCTGAGCACCTCTGCTGCATCTCTGCCCAGTTGAGGTTTTCTAGACATCACCTGGAGGTAGGACTGCTGCCCAGGGCACAGCTGAAGGGCAGGAGGGTCAGCATCTCCTCTGCCTGGCCCACAGCAAGGAAAGGTGGGCTAGAGACAGGAGCACCAGCTCCTCTGCCTGAGAAGTTTGGGTTTGTCCTGTATGAAGTAGCTGGAAATTTGTTGTCTATCAGAAGCTAATCTCCTACTGAGGGTCACCCAACGTGATACTGGAAGCACTGGGAACATTTTTAAACGATCTTTCAAGACAGGAACTGCTTGGCAGGTGGCTTTCATTTTGCACACTTGGTTCTCTCCAGCCGTTTCTGCCCCAGAGCATGTGCTCTTCCTTATTGATTCCACAGGGTGATACTGAGAGGAAATACAGCATGACCTTCATCAAAATAAGGAGTACCATTAATATAAGTCCTGTTCTTTCTCTGCTTTCCTTACAGAGTTAAGCAAGGCACAGGAATCATCAAATTAAATGGCTGGGTCAGCTTAATGTAATAAATCTATTAGTTCATATCATCATATATATGATTTATACTACCCTAGACAATTACTAGCATGTCATTTCTTTGTTTAGGGATTTTTAATTTGAAAGTGTTCTAATCCTTAGTGTCAGCTGTTCCTGGTGGGTGATGACATATCTACTGTGAGTGAAACATTCTGATGACATATAGAGTGTAGGAATCAAATGTCATAAGCATAAATATTTAAGCAATAAGACATGACAGGTAGAGCATTTCTTGGCGATTATTACACACCTCGGGTGGTGTTATGACGAGGCATTTGTCCAAAGGCCAACTGACTTTAACACACTAAAAGTAGCCTGATTGCCTAGAAATGTGCTGCTTGAAGTGTCTTATTGACATTTTTCCTTCTCTTGATGATTTCTTCATTTTTCAATGGGAGCCCCAAGGAATTACCATTTCCTTCCTCTGAGACAGGGAAATCTTACACCTTAGAAAGATGTCAACACCTGGAGTTACCTGGAAGGGGAGTCTAAATCAAGATGGACCTAGCCTTAACAAAAGACACGCACTACCCACATTCGCAGTCCAAGTATGGTACTGAAATAACAAGACTGGCATCTGCTACCATAGTAAGTGCTTACTGAATCAAGCAGACATATCAGCACGGCAATAAGGAGCCAAGCAATTTCTTTAGCAACATTCAAGCTACAGAGAGCGTTTGAGGAGATAATACCATATCATCTTCACTTAGAAGCTGCTTTCTACAGTTAATTGCTCTGGTTTAATAACATTACCTTTTCTATCAATGATTTTCTATCAATGATCAATGAGGATATGCTGTGAAATACAGAAGGGTTGGTCTTGTCGAAAAGCAGCATGTAAAATCCATACTTAATTTCAGAAGTTATGGCTTTAGTTCAATCCATCCAATACTGCCAAAAGCCAAACTGAGATAAACCAACCTAGCTCCACTGCAAGGAACCAGACCAGTCATACCTCTGGAGCTCTAGTCTCTTGGGCTGCAGGACGAAGTTCATTTCTGTCTCAACTGGATTATGTTAAAAAGTATATTATACACAAAAATGAATGTTGTGAACCTTCAACACCTATAGTATTTTTTTCCTATTTGCTTGCTGTGTAAGAGAGCAAACATAAGCAGGAGTTCCCTAATTTGGCCGGGTCTACACTATCCATGGTGATTTCTTCTGTGACCACAATACCTCAGCTTTTTGCATAAGTACTCAGCTGGGCTTAATACAAGTAGGTGGAAGAACATATACACACACACACATCTAGTGCACCTCACTGGGGAAAATTATGGGCCGCATTCATGGTAGGAGATTAGAGTTGCACAGCCAATTTTAGGCATAACTGACTCCCTCAACAACTTAGTTCCTTGGCAATGTGAGAGCAGAGGCTGGGTTTAATTTCACAGATTTCAAAATTGTGCCTAAATTTTGGGTTTGAATTGAAAGGAAAATCCCACATCCTTTTCTTTTACTCCCATCAACCAGAGCACTGACTGAAATAATAAGGCGTAGTGGCAGTAGCCATGGCAGCATTTGCCTGCTCCAGCTGAGACACTGATGTTTCTATGGATGACTTTCAGGCTAGTGTTAAGGTGAGCCACATTTTTTGTGAAGAAAGAGCCATTCTCTCTGGTCTGGCTGCAAATTTCCCACTTTCCTTTCCTCAGCTGTAGCTCCACAGAAGCTTCAGCACCAAAGCTTGAGTTTGCTCCCCAGCATATTGAAAACATCCATACTCCTCAACCTTAGTAGCCCTTCACATTCAAATCACAGGAAGGCCAACAGGACCATCTTATGCAACAAAGCGATAGAAAAATCCAGAGATGGAAAAGACACTAGCAAAGTTTTCTTTGTGATCGTTGTTTAACACTGTAAGTAATTAAATATTAATGAAAGTATGCTACTTTCATTTTGTGAGCAATTTAATTCAATTAAAAATAAATGGATCTCCTTGGCTCAGTGGATATACTGATATTCTGCACTGCCCTTAACTTAGTTTCAACAGCGTTTAACTCCAGCACAGCACAAAGTACAGCGACTGAAACGTAGCCCCCAGCTAACATCGTTAACTCTTTACGTCCCAGCGGCATGATTCTGTCACCCTGCTGAACCAACACAGCCTCTCCCAGGGAGTATTGGCTGTGCTGTTTAACTTGCAGGAGCAGTAATTTATACCCAGTGTGTTAGCAAAGATATCTTGCACTGGGGCACTGTTTTCTTGAAAGGAAGTAATTTCAGAAAGACTTAGCAGGCCTGCATGGGTCTGAATCGACTAGCGTGCCGTGATCTGGTTAAGTAATATATCTGGGAACTTTATGTCACATAATGTAGAACTATTCTTTTATTGCGCTGAAAGAGCTGGTTTAGATTCCCTCTGAGCCCATAGGCCATGTCTTTCTGATAATAAGAGTGTTATCAATGCTTTAATATTGAACTCAAATCTCTGCGTGAGAGAGCATCTAAGAGCTATTAGTCAGCGCTGAAAGCAAAACCCAACTGTTCTGAATGGGGAGGAAAATGCCAATCTGTTGACAAAAAGTTAAACAGAGGTGAAATCTAAACTCTGGCCAACATTTTACAGCCTTAACGCATTGTTAACTTTTCATCTTATCTGTCAGGAATAGGAAACTAACGTTTAAAAACAATGTATTGCTTTTACGGGCAAGGTCAGCATTTGTTAGGGTTTCAGGGTTATGTCGAGCATGGTCAGCCAGGGGATACACAGAAAGAATTGCGCCAGCACCCATGGGCCGAGGTTTTCTAAAAGTTAAAATGTACAAACCAATTTCATTCCCATTTTTAATTCCGCACAGCCAACAGCAGCTACGCTCTGACTTTTTTGTTCGGCCTCAGTTTTCACATGTGATAGTGCCAGCGGGGACTGGAGGTTAACACCTTTCAAAAGGTGCTGTTGAACAAACCCTAGGTCGAAGAAGAAGCAGTTGCTGCATTTTGCTTTGGGGGGAGCTCAGATTCAGGGTCACTCTGCTCTCTTCCAGGGGCAAGGTCTAGATTTGTGTGTCTGCCCCTTGGACAATGTGGGGCTTTGTTCGAGCAGCAAAGCATCCTTGCTCAGCCATGCAGTTCCCAAGGAGCTGTGTAGGTAAGATAATACAGGGGAAGTGGAACAGAGAACCATTCTCTGTGAGAGAGACTAGAGATCTCGTTCGGGAAATGTGGCTCAAGGATGTTTTCCCTATACTATGTTAAATAATCCCACCTCATACACTCAGAAAGCAACTGCGGGGACTAGCAGATCATGGTGTCATTAGAAACAACCCACGTGCAATGCAGCAAACAGGCCAGCAAGAGAAAAAGAAAAGAGTTTCATGCAAAACAAAAGAGCTTCCAAAACACGTGCTGTGTGTGCTGCCACGTTCATGAATTTGCTTTCCTGACAGATACAGCCCCTCTCTTTCCTTAGCAGTAAACATTCCAGTGGGCAAGTCTTGTAAGCCTTTTTGCGCGAGCAGTGAAAAACAGCAGGAATGCCAGAGTATGTGAATTTTTGTGGAAAGTCTGATAACAGGCATTTTTTTTTATCATTTGCAGTAAAACAGAATTTATTTGTCATATCGTTAAGAATTTTTTGTGGGTTTTATGCAGAAAAGCAAAATACCATTCAGTGAAAAAAAGGCAACACGGTATGACTTAGGTGATCAATCACATAAAAGAGCTTATAAATTGCATGCAAATACTCAAAAATGACCAGCTTTTGAATAAGTCGTGGATGCAACTTTGCTTACAAAAAATAATACTTGAATACAATCATAAAAGCCAAACAACAACCAAAAGGCACAAAAGGGCTCATTACATCAACTAAAGGATTTGGGATAAATGATTTTACCAGCTCTAGGTGAGGTACGTTTTATACCTTCCGCCTCATGTGCTTGGAGACTTCCCAGCTTGTTTTAATCTCTCTAAGCAAAGGAGAGCCCTCAAGGCTCATTAGGGCTATTTACACAGTTCTTAACTGGAAAAAATTAGATCTACAAAAATGAATAAATAAATAAACTGATGTGAGGTATGAATTGGGAAGTCGTGTTTAAAATATCTTTCCAAGTCTGCTACTGACATGGACCTCCCTGGGGCTACTTGAAAGAAATAGCCATGAGGAGGAAAAGAAAGGAATGGGGAAAAAATGGGAAGAGTTAAGACAAGAGTTCACATCAAATCAGAGACATCACAGTCTGTAACAAAACATAAATAGAGCTCAGAGAAGGGGATCTTCTGACTAAAGGATCTGCAATTCAGTCTTGGCTCTCTGAGGGTGGCCGTTTTTCTGATCTTCTGCTGATTATTTGTAAAATAAACGTAATGGCACATTCTTTGTCCTCCAGGTTATGGGTTCTGTTTCTCTAAGTATGAAATACCTCTTACTGTGGATGTGTGCTCCCATGGCTATTAAGGAAGAGAGACAGGGACTCTTGTTACATGAGACTAGAGGAGCATTTACAATCATATTGATCTCCCAGACATGCAGGTGCAACTACTCATGGCCAGCCAGTTCCTGCCATCCATATACACATGTTCCTTTGAATGGCAGCTTGTACCTACCCACCCACCCCAAAATAACATCCTTCTGATTAGCATAGCACCTGGACCATCCACATTTTCCAGTGCTGAACCACTTCTTGGAAAGCAGGCCCTGGCTTCTAGAAAGGAGAGGGGAAAAAACGGTTGTCGCAATAGAGGCTATAAATTACCAAGTGACCAATTCAACTAATGCAGACGAAAGGATTATCTTCCGTCACCTTTCTTCTCAGCTGCTGTGATTCCATCAGCAGAAAAAATGTTCGTTCTTAGCCCAAAGCCGGTTTCAATCTGTCCTATTGCACGTTTCCTTCTAAGCACGTTGTCTCTGTCGGTGCCCCTGCTCTCTGCAGGCTTTTATCACTGTCAAAGTTTGAGTCTCTGCACTGCCTCAGTGCTGACACTTCCCAGATTCACCAGCACGGGCGTCAGACATTAGATACCACCCAGTACTCTAATAAAGCCATTTTGTTTTTTCCAGAAGTCCTTTGCTTCAGTGGTAGTATTGCCCATTTCTTCTGCTTACTTTAGCGGGGTTTACATGGCATATCCATTGGTCAACTACCTATTTCTAATCTTTACCGCCATAATAGGAAGAACAGAAAAGGAAGGTTTTCAAACACCCTTCACAGCATTATCAGCTTAGCAAGAACAAGTTGCTCTGAAAGCAAAAGGTAAAATGAATCCTTTTAAACCTTGGAAGGCAGAACTGAAGATCGACTAAGAAGGAAGCCTTTTGTGGTCAATGGCACCACAGCTGAGGTTCTCAGCTGTGATTGCCTCAGATGCACAATCAGCTTCAGCTGAATCAAGAGGAATCATGCATGCAAATACAAATGAAAAGTCACTCTTGTATCCCTAGTGTGTGCTCCGCATTGCATCCAAGATGTATATTTCTGAGCAAGATAAAAGTTATAGCAGACTTTCAAATTATAATCCCATCAAGTGGAGTTGAATAACTGAAGAACATTTGCTTGGGGCATTCAGTAATTCACGTTTATACCCAAATATTCTCCAGAGCTGAAAAAAGTAGGATAAGTATCAGAAGCTCTTTCCTGAGACTTCATTCCATCTTCAAAAGTGTATTTAAAAAAAAAAATCACGGCTTTCCAATAGCATGTGAATAATGGGATACAAATATCATAACATCGTTCAGCATTAACTATTAAACATGGCCTGCAGCTGTATCACCTGGGGCTCTGATCTTGACAGCTCTCACAAGTTATAGAAGACTTGACTCCAGCCAGAACTTGGACAAAAAGCCTCTAAGGAAAACATAACTGCTACAGAAGAGATCTTTACAATTCAGTAGGAGAAAATGACATGAGGAGTTTCGAGTGGTTGCAGGGTGTTGTAACTGATAGCTTTTGTAGGCTCTCTCACTTCTCAGGGCACTTCACTTCCTCCTCAGTTATGAAATGACTTCCCACTTCTCTAAATTCCTCTCCATGATTTCCACAAGACAATTATCAGGTACTGTGGCTGCGTGATCTCAGACAGTTGCTGCTTTTCACTCCAAAGGTAACTGTTTTCACAGTTAGTAAATAATTTGCTATAGATGTAAAGTCTATAGAAAATAGCTTGGAATCCTTTGAGATAACACATACATAAGATATTAGTGTTAATATACTATTAGCACTCAGATAATAATTATATAAAGCAAAAATGTCAAAAAGAAAAATCCCCTGCTTTTTTTGTCATCTTTTTTTTCTGTCCCGCTCACCCCTTCCCAGGAAAACCTCAACTTGAACACGTGCAGAGCTGGATACAGGTCTTCACCTGCATATAATCTGACAACTCGGAGGGTTTTTCCCTCCAAACAGCTCCCTCAAAAGCTTCTGAGGTTCAGGTCTGTTCCCTCAAAGAGTTTTCAGTGGAAGAAGTGACACTCAACCTCTCTCCCTCACTGACAGCGATTACATCGTTTCTCCTGCTTCTCTTCACTTACCTGAGCTCATGGTGAAAACTCACTGCAACTGTTCTAAGGAAATTCTGTTACGCTGACATTTACCAGGTGACAACAAGGCTGGGTGAGGTGTTTGATACCCAGGTTTTTGCATGTAATTATCAGGTAGTATTACAGGTAGCTGAGGCTCAGCACATTTCAAGGGGTTATGATGAAGCAGCTCCCTTACTTGTCTAAGCTTTGTCTCAGTAAGCTTTTGTAAAGAGGCAGGTGTAATTTTATTCCTAATGCTATGTTTCTTGTGGTCAGACTTAGAGGTTACTGGGTTTTTTTGCAACCAAAAAGATCTGAATAATAAATATGAGTGGGTTTGGGAGCCCACAAAGGTAACAGTCACTAATATCTCGGAGTGGTAAAATATTCTATGAGGTTTTTGATATTTGCCACCAGATTTCTTCTGTGATGTTAGCAGATCAATCCCCATTCTCCAAATCTTCTTAAAACCTCAAACGAGTGCTGCTTTCAACTCTTGAAAGAAAAAGCTATATCCACTTTCTGTTTTTTCTTCTATGTCCAGAAAACAGTCCAAAAGAAGCTTCTTAAATCAACGAGAAGCTTCACTTGGGATTAGAGTATCAGCCCGTGGATCTGACCAGACCGGAGTTAAATTACATTTCAAAACAACATTTTAAATAGTGCAATCACCATTTCTGAGTCTGTTTGGTTTTCTTTTAAGCTCAAAACCTTGCCGTCACTGCAAAGTTGCCGTCTTAAGTGTAAATCTAATCTAAATATTTTCCAACAGAGGGAAGAAGAAGAAGAAGGGAAAAAAAGAAAAGAAAACAACTTTCTAAATCACGCTGGAAGCTTTGAAAGCGATCCCGCGGGCAGGCTTTGCCGCCGTGCTTTGCATTTCCCGGCCGGGTGCCGGGCACGGAAACCAGAGGCTCACTGACACCCAGCGGCTGCCGCCGAGAGCGCAGCGACCGCCGCCGCCTCCACCGCTCCCGCCCCGGCCCCGCTCCGGTCGCCCGGGGAAGGGAGGTAGCTTCCCGCCGGCAGGCTGAAGTTTTACTCCGCCCGACTAAGGGCTTTCCGAAAGGTAGAAGCGTAACAAACCCACCCACCCCCTCCCCAGGCTGCGGGGAAGAGGGCTGAAGGGCTGCCGGCTGGGCAGGAGCCGGGACGGGGCGGGCGGCTGCGGGCAGTGACGGGGGGGATAAGAGAGATGGATGCCCTGCGGATTTACGGAAGAAGTTTTTCCTTAACCTTGAGGAGCTCCGCTGTTCGCTTATTGCTCTCTACGCTACTGCAATACGACCAGTTCTGGAAGCACTGAGCACCCAGCCCTTCCTCTCTAGGTACCAGGTACTTTTCAAAACCAGCTTCTTACATAGGGTCCAACACTAAAAACTCATCATCCTTTCAAGCTCAACAATAAAAAATACACACACGCACAAAGCACATTCTAATATTTTCTTTCCTAAATTCTTCTAAATGGTTTGCTGCCTCAAAGAGAAGCAGGCTTTTTAGTACACCCAAATCACATACACCAGTCACCCAGTTATCACATGCACGCAATGGAGGAACACAAGCCGTAGCTGTGAAGACGACCCGCTTCCATCACCTGGGGGTGTGTGCCCGTGATTATGAGGGCTCATTTACTTTGGGGAAGCAGCTACTGATCATCTGAGGAAAAAATGATCATAGGAATTGGAAGAAGGGGTAAGAAAAACACAGGAGGCGGGGGCTGAAAGAAGAAAAAAGTATTTAGAAGTAAAAATAAAACAAGTATTCAGCCTCCATCCCTTTGATTACTGTAAAAATGACGTAAAACAGTTGCACGCAGAAGATAGATGACGCAGCCACAGAAGCTGCGTATTAAGTGCCTTAAAAGAAGCCTCTGTATATTGCCCTCAGCCTTTAGTGTCAAATACCTGGGCTGTGCTGCTGAACTTCCTTAAGCTCTGCGGAAGTCATGATTAAAGATTGTGTGTGTGTCTCAACACCATAAAAAATAAAAAAGGCAGCAGACTCCTGGAGCTGCAGCACTGGATGCCCAACCAAGCACACGTTGGTACACCTCCAGCGAAGACAAAAGGAGGCTCCAATGTGAAGATGGGTGTAACTGTGCTTGCGGCCAAGAGTAACAGCTCGGCTTTAACACCGTGCATGTAGCTCACAGCAGCAGTAAGCAAGAGATTTGCTTCTGTTTCATATCGGCATTCTTGCTCTGCTCAGCACCAGGGCCGAGCTTCTGAATGCTTTACAGACATTAAAGGAACAGTGAGAAATGAGTCTCTCCACACAATCTCTGAGGTCTGTCCTACAAATTTTGCAGTCTGGGGTTTTTTTGCTGGAGGAGTACATGGAGGAATTTGCTATCTTATTTTAGACTTGGGAACGCTGGGTAGAAAAGATGCAGTTTGCAGGGACAAGGAAAAACACTAGCAGTGTGGGGCGCTGGTTTGAAAAATAGTTGTACGACCCTGATTTGCAAGAGGTCTGGGGCCATTTGCTTCTCTCCGGCTGTCCACATGCTGGGCACCCTGCAGTTGTCGGGTACGTCACAGAACATACTGGAGTGTCCTTAAAGTCAACGGAGATTCCCTGTCAGCAACTGGAGGTGCAAGGTGTCTGAGACAGGGCTGGCCTGGTCCAGCGTAGCCCAAAAGACAGCAGAAACGTGTACTGCTCACAGCATGCATTTGATTTCCCTGCATGGGTTTTTGGCTTATCTTCAGATGGTACTGTCAACTTCTGCAATTGTAAAGGCTGGAGGTTTGTTCCTCCCACAAGATCTGGAGTGACAGCCCCATGTGTGACACTAACCTTTCGACAGAAAATTGCTTCAGTCTCTCTTCGAGTGTCCCAGCAGCAAAAGAGAATCAGGAGAGAGCGCAACCCAGAACTTTGACAGAAAAATCATCTAAAAAATGTGGGATGTGGCCCTGAGTTAAAAAGAATGAATTATTTTGTCTTTTTGTGTGTGTGTGGAGAAAACAATTCCCTTGTTCTTTTCTTTAGCAATTTGCATTTGAATAGGTGGATCTGCTCTTTACATTACTTTTGAGAGCCTGCATTTCCCAAATTCCTATTACACCACTGGGCTTTCAAGGACAGGAGGGAAGCCAAAACATTTCCATCTAATGCAAACATGGATTACTGGAAGGATGTTCTCATTTTTTAAAAATGCACTGGAAGCAAGAGCCAGGTTTGCTAGCACCTTCTCTGCAGGCCATCGCTTCCTTGGCTTACTGTGTGGTGAGAAAGAAAACCTCACCAAAAGGAAAGGGCAGAAGTTCCTGGAATGCCACAGCCTGCAAAAAGAGCTGAGAAAAGTGCTACCGGGCAGGCAAGCACACCCACAGCAGCTGCAAAGAGGGTTAGTACACTGTCTTACAGTGAAATCAAGCACGCTGATGGCTGGAGGCCCTTTCTCATCATTCCCCAGTTAGTCAGCATCCCATCTGTATCTGTGGAAGACCATCTCCTAGACAAAAGATCCAGTTCAAGGAGGGAAGATATTTAATGCCCTATATGTTAGCAGAGCTGAGATTTCAGCTGCAACTACCCCCAGGCAAATCCAAGTTTCCAAATGTTCCAGGTGTGGTTCCAGGAGGCATCTTCAGTTCCAGGAAGCAGATCTGTGTGTCAGCAAACCCAGTGTCCAAAGCACTTCTTCCTTGGAGTCTAGATGGAAACTTCATGTCAACACGAACCATTCTTCCAGCCAATGGATACAACAAAGTCCTGAGACGTACTGAGGAGCTGAATGTTGTCATTGTGTGTGTGTATATCTATACATATGTATAATGTATATACTTATACATAAATCTAAAGATATTATCTCCACTCATCCCTCCCTCTGCTCTGAAAATTTGGGGGAGTCTGGGGAGACAGTCAAACACAAAGTGAGAAATCTCAGAGCATGCTGCCAATGCTCCATCCCTGCAGAACTCATTACATGCCAGTTGCTTTACTTAGGGTGGATTGGGAGGGGGATCTATTAGAGAGAAAAAGTACAGAGTACACTTAAGAAGCATTTTTTTTTTTTTCCTTATAACTGCTGTCCTTTTATCTGCTCTCCTTCTCATGTTTCTGGGCTTTTTTTTTCCTTCTTCTTCTTCCTTCTCCTTCATCCTATGGAAGTGGCACTGAATGCTGATGAGATAATAAATGGTCCAACCCCAGGCAATCATTTTCGGGTAATTAGTTCAGCTACTGAACTTCTAAGAGTTATTTTTTTTCACGAAAACTTGGGTGGTTAGCTACCCTATCACCACTTAATAGTCTTCGAGGACAGGGCGCTCAGAAGTACCAGTATTTGAACTCCTGCATACATTATGCAATTTCTAATTAAGCCTAGCCCTCGCCTAGATATTTCGTCTTTTATTTACTTTTTACAAAATACCTTACTTGTGCCAAAAATCAAACATCACATCCCGGTAGGACCAAATCTCAGATTTGTTGTAAGCTACTGTGCACAATCCCACCCATGATCACAGATTGGTTCAAAACTGTTGGAACAGCACTACTTCAGGGAACCTGGGGAGGTGTCCTTTTTCTGTTTCAGAATAAACATTACCAAATTTCCCTTGGAAGGGGAGTTTGGAGAGGGAAATCATGGCATTTGGTTTAATGAACCTGACAGGAAAACTTCCAGCTTTCCCCTTTCCCAGGATGCTCAGTCTCCTCACTCCTTGTTGAAGCCGAAGGTGCCAGCGCGCGCAGCGTTCCCAGCCACACAGCTGGGACCCAGGTTTTCGGTGAGCATTGGACTTTGACACCTCTCATCCCCAAAACAAGGAGCCCATAAGCCCTAGGGCTGTTGGTCCTGGAACAGACTGCCTTGGAACTGCGGGCCCTGAGGGCTCCAACTGCAAAGCACTCCAAGTGATGGAGAAGCCCTGGATCTGCAGACCCTGGAAGGCCACCAGGTGAAGTGAGCAAAAGCCTTCCTGGCGTGCAGGCAGGCTGCCAGGGGAATCTTTTTGCCTGCGTTTCAGTGGCTAGTTCCAAGAAATACTCTGGTTCCAACAATTTGGCATTTTCCAACAAAGATCTGTCTGAGATTTCCTGCCCAGCTCCAGTGTACCCTCACAGCTTCAGGGGTGACCTCTGATAAACTGAGGGAGCACTTGGGCTTTTGGATGTGTAATTAGCTTCTTTGTGGCAGAACACGTGATAACCAGGGCTGTGGAAGAGAGAGAAGATAACATGATAACCAGGGCTGCAGACAGGGAGAGGAAGCTCTGTGTAGGTGAATGACGGGCCTTTGTGCCCTCCTCTCTGACGCTGGTCAGCACCAAACGCAGAACATGGGACTAAATAAACCCAGTTTGTCTGCTTTGGTACTGGCAATTTGTATGTGATACTCATTGGATTCAGAAATAAAGTCAAGCATCCTGGAAACGCACCAAATTTATAAGGCATCTCCATACTTTACAAAGCAGAGAAGGAAGGACACAGCTACATCTCTTCCCTCACGCAGATCAGGTTCAGAAAGTTTTGTTTTAAATGTCCCACTCTTTTTTTTTTTTCCCCTCTTTTTCTCCTCTTAAAGTCACCTTGGATGACAGATGTCACCAGGCCTCAAAAGAGCCGCTTGGATAAACTGGTAAATAATATTCATGAAATAGTATGTGCTAGCATATCTCACTTTTCTTTTTATCTGTTCTAACAATACCAAATTCCTCATCCCTGAGACTTGCATAAAGCCCACAACAGAGGGTTCACATTCAAACTCCAATCAGCAATTCACAAACTAACACAGAATGATCTAGCTGATTTCACTAGGGACCTCCATATGGTGATGAAATTTATTCTGAGCCATGTTTAGGTTTCGTAGTTGTGGGCACCGTACACAAACCCTGTGAGAAACTGAGATTTTTAAAGCTGAGTTGGGAATTTGCTAATACAGCTCCTTCTGAAATAAGTGGATGCTGTTTGCCATCAAAACCTAAGCCATCCTACAACTCGGACAGAGTCTTGTATCTTGTGCGTTTATTTCTCAACCAAAATAATGATAATGTCTTTCAGCCTTTTAAGTCTGCAACAATTTCCCAAGACAGTACTTTTGCTGTTATATCCTGGAGGTATCATAGAATCATAGAATTGGCAGGGTGGAATTCTATGATAGCTCCAGGAGGTGGACATGTCTTCTCCAGTTGTAATATTTTTAACCTGTAAATTGTTCAGTTGGATTCAATTTTCAAAAAGCTATGATAGACAATTCATATTCCCCAACTCTTTGAAGCATGCCACAAATACACATTTGTACAGTATGGTATAGGTGTGAAGTTGGTGTGGCTCATCTTCAAAAGAAAATAACACTACAGATACAGTCTATTTTTTCTCCCTACATTTTGAAAAATTGATTGATTTTGTTTTCTTTCGTTTTTGCCTCTTTAAGTACAGGACCAGGGTTGTGTTTTTTTCTGTATTTTTCCCTTCAGACAGCATATTTTCCTGATGGAACTCCCCTCCCCCCAATACACAATGTGCTTTTCTGATTTACCAGCTCTAGCATTTTCTCAACAATCATGTGAGCAAGAGCAAGGACTGAATATTTTTAGACACTAGAACTAAGCAGATGGCAAAGGATGTAGAAGATCAATAACTCTAGTTTTTGTAAAGTTTACAGCTCTGCTTATTTCAGTGTATTTCAAAATGCAAAGAATGCATTCAAACTTCACAGAATGAAACAGGAGAAAACTGCACAGGCCTGGGTGCCTTGGACGAGAACATTTTTCAAGCCAGTCTTTGAAAGCAAGCCATGCTCTTCCTCCAGCTTTAATTGTGACCTCTCCCTTTGTTAATTTAATTGTGCTCTTGTTGCTGTTTGGTAAAAGGTCTTGGACAGATGTGTGCTCATCTGACATTCTTCCAAGCATGTCTGTGTGGTCAAACTTGAAAGGTTTTTGGGAGCAGAAAGTCATCCCATCAGGAACCAAAAACAACACCATCTGCTTTAGGTGACGAAGCACACGTCAAGAATAGCCATCTCCCTCCTTCTGGGCTCAGACTTCCATTCCTCCTTGGCCTTTTCCTGCAGAGCAGCTGCCCTTCAGAGGTGCAGAGGAAGGGGAAACCGTAAAAAAAATTCTGGCCACAACATAGTTTTCACGACCACTTCAGGAACCTGAGGGCTTAACTGAAAACAGGGTGGAATCAGGCAGTTGCTCAAAAGCTGGATTCTCCTGGCCTGCCCAGAGGCACTTGACGAGAGAAACCAGTAGCTTGTTTTGTGACCTTGAGGAAGACCCTCCACCCTTCTGTGCCTTCACTTTTCAGCTGCAGAATGGGGCAGCACAACCTCATTTCTCTATCTCTTCTCCTTTACAAATGTCAAGGCTTGGGGGGTGGCCACTGGGTCTATGACTCTGCAACGCATGGGAAGGTGAGTTGTTACTAACTCGCAAGCATGAAGTCCAGTTAGGAAAGCCAGTCACCAGGCCAGAGGTTGACAGAGGTTGGAGGAGACAAACAAAATTCCCACCAAGTCTTGAAGACAGAGTTTACGTTAGTGAGCGTGTCCCCAGACACTACCTGGCTGGGCTGCGAGGCTACAGTGCGGGTACCTCTCAGCCTTCTGGGCATGGTGTGAGCAGCCAAATGCCAGCGACAAAAAGGCTGGTAGACAGCCAGATCCTGCTGTAGCTTTACAGCCATGTCTGCTGACCTCTCCGGCCTCATGGCTTCTGTTCACTAATGGGAATGCCCACACCGTGCTGACGAGGAGGAGGAACCGACTGGGAGCCCTTCACGCATTTCCCTTTCCCTGAGCTTGGAACAGAGCAGTCCCTAAAACCGCAGAATGGAGAAGGGGCCAAAGAACACCGAACCCATATTTTGATGCTTTGTTTTCAACAGGCATAAGGCAGCTGTGGGTACCTGGTATTTTTAGGGCTTGCAACACCCTCAGATTCGTCAAGCTTGGTACGGGCAAGGTGAGCATCACACAGCTGTCATCTTCTGTTCAGCAAAGGCCAGGACCAGCGAGGTTCCTCGCCCACGCAGGAGGTCAGGAGGAGACAGGGACAGGGTGGTGATGCTCTTCTCACAGCCGCTTTACGGAGTTACTGTGGGGTTTCCAACTTCAAGCCAGACCCTCAGCACCCAAAAAGGGGCCCCGTTAAGTGTCTCGGTGCCGTCTCTAGCAGCTGTCCCTTCAACCCGAGCAGTGTCAGCCTTGGAGCTGGGCCAGCATCTATGTGTGGAAGCTGTTCCCTCCTCCAACCTTCTGGACCTTAGGCAAAAGAGCTACTAAATGAGCCATACTGACACCAATACTGCAATCAATTTGTTAATAAGGATCAGAGTCAGACTCTGCTGCTGGGAGGAGGAGGAGAGGGGAAAGGAGATCATTATTTTTAATTTAAATAAATCAATATGTTAATAGGGGAGAGGATGCACTGTGCACAAGGATGGAGAAAGGGGGAAGGCAAATGAGCACAGCTTTTTTTGGGGGGGGGCGGGGGGGGGCAATGTAGTTTGTCATTAGCCCGGATTTAAAAAAAAGAAAATTATTTAGTATAAAAAGAGTGGGAGTAGACAACTTTAAAAGTCCAGTTATAGCAAATAACTAATTATACCCATCTGAGACTCAGAAGCATGCTTGGCTCCTTTCTTTCAAACAAATTAAAGAAAAAGGAAAGCTTGATTCCCAGGAGGGCTTATCTAAGGCCTCTCATCTCTAATACACATCTAAAGGGACAGAGAAAATATCTTTTATCACTTAAATCTCCCTGAAATTTAAGACCAGCTGGGAATTTTTTTATGTGTATATGATTCATTAAATTCATATCATTCCAAAGAAACCTTCCTGCCAGTTTATCTTTGCCACTGCAGTCATGTCTCTAGAAAAAGCACAGTTTCCTGAATGTTGTCAACCCGGACAGCTCAATTTTTGGCTGAAGGTTAGATTTCATTCGGAAGCTATGGAACTGGCCCCACTTTTTTTTTTTTTTTGTTCAGGGAACTGGTGCGTGAAAATCATTCTCCAAGTCAACTTTTTCCCCTCTGCTGAGACAATAGGAAAGTCCTCCACCACCGTACCGCTTCCAGCCATCAGGCTTCTCAATCCTGAGAGGTGGAGTGGTTTTATTTTACACAATGTGTTTCAATATTTATGTACTGTATTTACGCGTCGAGGTTTAGCGTCTTTGATCAAATATAGGTACAAGAGCTCTGAAGGCTCGGCTCGGAGAGCAGCCGCATCCAGCTTCCGCTGGGATCAAATGCAGCAAGTTTGTATTTCAGCGATCTTTAGAGCCGCTCTACGGCGGAGTGATGTACAAGCTGATAAACAGAGGCTTGTGGAGGAGATAATATCCTGGTATAGCAGGCAGCTGCTGAAACGCTCTGAGCAACACTCCGCGGAGTTTTAGCAGGGAGGAAAAACATACGTTTTACATAATGAGCTCCTTCACATATAGTGCCACAAAAGTTACTAGGGAGACGGTCTGTCTTAAGCGCAAAGAGAAAAAACAAAGGCAAGTTCACGCGGCAAGACTGCTCCTTGCTCGTTCCTTCTCGGAGCCGATGTGGAGGGTGGGGAGGCACTTCCAAGGGCGAGGGTTTGAAAAGCGGAGCCAAGCCAGGGCACTGGGGCGGCGGGGAGTGAGAGGCTTTGGGAAGAGGTCAGGCAGAGGGCAGGGTGGATCGAGTTCAGGGGCGGTTGTGGAAGAAAGGACGCGCGGCCCCGACAGATGCTCGTCGCGTTGTTCGGCGCGCTGTCGGAGGGCACGTGAGTGCCATGGTGATGGGTGCGCTCTGACATCCCGAATAAAGGAGCCCCGAGATGGGGGGGGCTCCGGCAAGAGGGAAAGGGGCCGTATCCCAGCTTTCAGTATTTCAAATCAGACTGCACTTGTGAAATTAAAAATAACTGCAAGCAATTGCACGGCAGTAAGCAACCCAGAACTCCCTGAATTTATCCCAGGGTAGAAGAGCCAACAGTTTCCACCCTAGGATTTTTCTTTTCTCTCATCCATTAAGCAGGCACAGCTCTGCCTTTTGAACAGCTCCGTAGGACGTGGCTGAGAGTGGGAAATTGCCTCCGAATCCTCTGTTTTGAATGCTTCTTTCCCCAAGCAGGTACCTGGGCACGTCCAGTTTTTGTGTTTGCCTGGGTGAAAGCATCATTTTTCCTGTTTTCTGTTTTGCCCTGGAGTAGCTCACAACTTCCCTGCATTTTAATTCTACTTATTAATTGAAGATTTACAGTTATCTTTCTAAGGGTCAGAAAATACAACTCACACATACTCTATTAGTAAAGGCCATGTTGTCTGGTTTAGATATAGATGCAATCCTTAGACACAAATTAGGGCTTTTACCACATTTCCAAAATCCTCACAGACCCCGTACCTTGATCGCAGTGAACGTGATTAAAAGTATCAGCTCCTGTCACCAGATTCCTGTGGGAGTATCAGGTCTAAACTAGATTATTAGACTAAACCCCTGCTTTTCATTTCAACCCAAGTTAGCAGTCGGGATCCTCTGGTTACAATTTGAAGCTACCATCAGCATTCAGGGGCCAGTCGCGTACAGGAATCACCAGTGAGAGCTCACGCCACGGATTTACTTTGGCTTTGCAGCTCCTAAACGTGATAGAGCTCTCTGCCGATCTCCAAACGCAGCCAGGAACGCAAGCTAGCAATCTGCACTAAACATTCATAAACTATTAGTTTTTTAAAAGCTCAGCAAAACAAGAAAATTTCTGGGAGTAGAATAGTTCTCAAATTAAAAAAAAAAAAATCTCTTTACTTATTCAATAATAGCTTTCGCTTTAGGACCTCATGCTGTCATCACAAGAACAGTTTTACCAGTGGGCAATATTTTGGTGCTGCCTTCAGACCAGCAATTAGAGCAACTAACAAATAGTCCAGACAATAGCTAATTTACGTGCAAAATGGGAATTTGCACTTCTCTTTATGGTAAAGATACACAGTATCAAACAATAATTATCACTATATAAACAAATTATAATTCTAAGGTCTTCAGAGCAGTGACCTTTCATTTTTACAGTGCACCTGCACAAAAGCTTTTAAGCTGTTTAAAATGTTTTGAGCCTCTAGTTCACAGCTTTTGACTGCTCCTATGACATAATTATCCAGTGATTACATATATAATATACAGTGTATATTTAATATATATACTCTAATAATATATACTAATTTCTACATTAAAAATTATTTACTAAATATTACATTATATACTGCATATTTTTCTTTATGCATTATATTATATATCTTAAATTATACATCATATATTGTATATCTTATAATGTTTTAAAAAATATATATATATATAAAGCCAGCATTTCACATCTCCACACATGATTAGACATATACATCGGTGTGGATTGTGCATACATATATCAGGCATGCTATTAATACATAACAATATTTGGGGTTCCTGGTTTTAAGCATATGGTTTCAAGGAGTTTCCTTAAGACATATTCAGTAATTACATAAATAAATTATGAGAGTCTACTTTGGTATCAGGTGCCTTCTGTTAAAAGAAGTACTACGAAAAAAGTATTAGCAGCTGAACCTAATTATTGGTGATGAAAGTCATTTCATTTCAAACATCCTATTAACTAAAATCCATACACAGAAATTATTGGCTGCTTGCACCAATCCCCATTATAAAAACTGGTGAAATCCCTTTGCAAAAAAAAGGAAGACTACAGCTTAAACCTTAAGTACTTCGATAAAAATATAAGATCAGTTTCATCCCAAAGTACAAATCCCAATCTCCATCTAAAACTGCCTGACCCTAAAATATATTCAGAGCTTGTTCTAATCACAGGAGATGTATTCTGAATAGGACAGCCCTCTATCATCTGCTAAGTCTCTTTAAGTCATCGTTTTCACTGTATCTGAAAAATTAATTCCTTTTCAGAAATATTCTCCTCTTCTGCTAAAAGGAAAAAAAAAAAAAAAGAAAGCTTTTTTGATGTAGAGTGACAGGATTATGAAGTGACCCTTCAGGTCAGAAGGAGACTTTTCCTTTTCTCATCAAGGAAATCAATTTCTAAGTCCAAGTCTCTTAAAATAATATATTCTTGTGGCACGCATACAGCTTTTTTTGATCTGCTATGAAAAGAATAAGAGGTAAAGAGGATCAGGGGTGGCGATGGAATATTATAATCTGCCACACTCACACATCAGCCTTTCACTAAGTAATTCCAGATAAATTGAGGATTTACATATTTAAGATTAAATGGGGAAAGAGTAGCGATGCATAAATAGAAGAATACAAAGATACAATTTAGGGAAGTTAACTCTTAAAAAGTTAATGTTACTTGATGTTTGATACCCTTCCCCTGTCCCACCCCATCTTTTTTAAGGCACATAGTGTTTATTAGAAAATAACCAGATAATCTCTTTTAGATCAACTGAGCACAAACACAGATGCCTTAGGGTTTCTCTCCTCCACCCCTCCCACCTTCACTACTGAAAAAAATACCAATTACCATGACAAGAAACAGTTAAATGCCTCCAAAGACACATACACACAGCAGATGGAAAACAGGAGGAAACCAGCTGGAAGTGTGTTTCCCTTAGAACTGTTTTTAACAGCCTGTGCACAAATAATGTCTCACTAATACGCAGATAAAAATAAAACATAAATATTTAAAAGGTGACTGGTCAAAGCAACAAGATGGCATCTGATATGGGAACTTTCCCTTTTCTGTTCTCCCCTGTGTCCATATTCTAGGTAATGGTTCAGAGATGTCCTGAACAAGGTCTCTGATTCAGGGAAGGCAACTTCCACATAAAAGCTCTGGTAATGGCCATAACCTTTTTGGTGTTTGCTATTTGCAAGGCACATGGGCTTACCTTATTTTTTATTATTCACCTGTTCAGCCTTGCTTTTATGTTGAGCTTTCCATGAGGAGGGCTTCCCAATGCTGCCTCCTGCTGCTGCTGGCCCCAGTCGAGCTCCAGGAGCCATTGTTCACACCAGCACAACACAAGGAGGCTCTTGGGTGCTCAACCAGAAGCATTTTAAGGGAACTCTTTTTTCAGGAAATACTAAGCACTTCCTGACAATCAGGGTATTTTTAAGATGTCCAGCATAGTAATCTGAGATCCCTGTAATCCATGTTTACCACCAAATGTCTTGGCCTGACGCTCTCACCCCTGAGTCCACAGAGCATCCACGCTCCCTTGTGTCTCCGTGGCTTTGCCATTCAGGAGAGCAAAATCAGTGGAAGTGAGGCGAGGTGGAAAATGCTCGTGCCCCTTTCCAGCTGAGGCAATGCAAGACAGGGCAAGAGGAAGCACAGGTGTTGCTTGTAAGAAACAAGAGGGACTTCCAGCACTACAACCAGAGCAAAGGCAGCTGCAGGGGACAGCGGAGATGGAAGCCCACGGTTCTTCCCTAGGATTCCCCAAGCCAGAAGCATTTGTGATATATCCTGCTTGTCCTGTCTTTGATCTTAACAACTGTATTATCAGATAGAACAATTTTAAACAGAGTAGATGGGTTGGCTGTCACTTATTTAGATCCCTTCCTTTACATCCCTTCTCCACTGAGTCTCATTAGGCAGCCCTCTCGCACTCACCAGGAATTCAGCAAAGCAGATCCTTATCTGGTGTTAATTGGTCTAAGTCCATTTACTTCAAAGAAGCTGCTCTAACTTACAGTGCCCAGAAATTTGACCCAGTTTCACTTCTCTGCATAATGTGGTTCTCTTGATGGAGGAACAGATGTATTCCTTCTGGATCTGAAGCTTTAAGTCATTGCACACATTTTTGAGAATCCAAGAAATCTGGGGTTTTTGGAGCAAATAAATCCTGAAGATAACTTACTTCAGTGGAAGAAGTTGGAAGCTCCAGAACATAATGCAGCAATGTAATAGTGTATCATACTGTTCTACGCAAAGCCAGAAAGAATTAGAAAATCATCTCGTGAGACATCTAGATGATAGGGGAAGGCAGGTGAACATAGAAGCACCTGGAAGAACTTTGTCCTGAATCGCATGAGGCCGTCAGACACATTCTCTAGAAAACTGGTTAAACAAGTAATCGGTGGTGATTTGGCACAAACAAGGCTTTGGATTTGAACCAGTAAAAGATAAATATAAGGATACTATTTAACTTATTTTTTTTGTTGTTGTTAATAAGTTTTACAGCTTTTTTCCACATGCTTTCTGAACCGAGAGATGGGAGTGAGCCCTGGCCAACCCCACTCTTCATTTAATTCCAGCCCTAGCCTGGTCGCAGAGGGCAGCTGTAGCACAGGCGGGAGCAGGGAAGGCAGTGGGAGGTAAGGAGGGAGGCCAAGCAATCGCAGGTCTGTGAGGCAAAGATGGGGAGAGAACGGTCTTACTCAGATGGCATCCCGAGGACCAGCAGCTAAGGACGTGCGCTCCTCAGAAGCTTTTCCTGTTAAAATTCTGGCAGCACATCACTTGGCTTTACCAGAATACTAAACATAATTTTAAAGTTGGTTTTTTTAGTGCTCAATTTCCTTGTTAAAAGTCTACAGAAAAAGAAAGATCTGTTTCCTCTGATGTTTCTTTCCCTCTGTGAATGGACTATACTTTTGCCTGTTTTTATTTTTGTACCACCATATTTATACCTAACACCTTCAAACACATATTATTTTAGAGATCTGATACCATCTAGTGTTATTGCTGGCTTTTCACATCTTACACTTATCAAGTAACCACAGTCAGCAACATGTCAGAGTTCATCACTGCATCACATCAGTAGTAAAATAAAACCTGCTTCCTACCCAATATCTATATTTACACACTGCACAGGTGGGTGGTGAAATTTACAGTTCATCTAGGAAATTTACTCTCCTTTAATCTTTGGAAATTAGTTTATCTGTATGCATATGGATCACTATTATCCAGTGCCTTGTCACTGATTTATTTCAGCTTCTGTAGTAAATAGGCTGAGATTAATAACAACGAACATGTATTTATAAACTGGCTATACACAATCTTGTGCATGCTAAGGTCAAGGGTACATTTACTTTGAAGTAAACAATGTTTCATCCCGCTTTTCAGGGAATTAGATGAGATATTTGCAAATAGTGGAGACTGGTGACTGGTGCAAAGTCTTCCTAAATACTCATAGTTACTAAAACCTGGCCAGGAGGGAGATGTTTATATGATTTCGTACTAAAAGAGAACAAGATCAACAAGAAGAGCCAATCTCTGCTGGGCAGCACAATGTGTTCATCCTTTTGGGCACAATGAGCTTTAAAACAGAGTGTTGCTGAACTGAAAATACGCAGAAATACAGTATATTCATAAAGGTAAAAAGGAGAGAAAAGATCAGTGTGGTTAGTATTATAAAAGATGGTGGATTAGTATCCATGGAGACTCTTCTCTTTTCTTTATTCACCCAATATGTACAGGACGATTGGTGATTTCTCTACAACATCCCAACGCTGCCTTAATCTGGACAGACAGCAAACACCTCTGTAGCTTAAAGGGTAATTTGGACTCCAGGTCCCTTAGCTCAAGGCCTTTCCTCTTGTGTAAATGGGATGGATATCAGGCATGATAGTAATTTCTGCAGCAGGGTCACTCGCCTACTTCAGAAGTAGACTGGTGGCCATCAATACTTTTAAGTCCCACAGCAACCTAGAAACAGCAATCTACAGGAGGTTCACATTTATTGCTACCCCTTGCAAACAATTCATTACCTCAAAAGGAAATTATTCTTTAACAATGAAGTTCTTCATTGGAATCAGGGGGAGGGGAGTTATTATTTTGTAGCTTTGTGGAACATAAAATCAGGACATGTTTCAGCTTTTGTTTCACTTGCTTAACTATGACTGCTGGCAGTGAGTACTAAACTCTTTTACATGCTAAAGGTGTAGTTTTCTGTGATGTTTACACATGATAATTGCCTGGAGCTAGGCAACAGATACCTGTCTCTTAGAAGCACTCTTCCAGGCAGCCTTTTTTATTATACAGTCCATGGGAATGAGATCAGCTTAGAGGGAAATGCCCTTTCATGCCTCTAGTGAGAAGGTAAAGAACAGGGAAAAGAGGGAGAAAGTCTGTCTAGACAGGACTACCTTCAAAACATGAGGTGTTGGCATATGAACATTCATAAATTTTGATATTGGAGAAACAATTCAGCAGGTAGGTGCCTCACACCTCCATTTCTTTCAAGGTCTATGGTTGATTTCTAAAACAACCACTGAAAGTTAGCGCATTTCCCACGTGACTGTCCACACTTAAAGCAAACTTTGTTTGAACACCGAGTTAGCTGACACTGCATCTCCCCAAAGTAGACCTGACCACATCCTCCAGGTACTGCTGCACAGTCCATCAACAGCTTAACCAAAACGGAGGAGCTGCCAGCACACACTAAGACTCACTCACGTGGGGCCACACTGGTTGTGAGAGCGGGCCTGATGGAGAACTTCAGCTGAAATAACATGCCACTACCTTTACGGAGCTCGGCTTCCAGGAGCTCCAAATAGCTCCAGCAGGCAGGCTGTCCCAAAGCAGGGGAAAGATGTTTTAGGATAAACTTCTATTTATCGTAAAGCCCACAGCCCAGCTTGGACACCCCAAGCAAGTGCTACGGATGTCAGGGATCTTCAAGGGTTTACTTAAGCCAATTATACCACAGTAATGTAGAGGTTACAAAGACAAGAATATGTCGATAGCAAAGAGGGACGGTCACAGCCTCAGGGCCAACTGCTAATGAGAATTAGCAATGCATGTCCCTACGCCTATTATCTAGGAACTGAATAACACTAGTACGTATGATATGACCCCAAATGTATTTAGTCCTCCACTCCTCAGCTTCTTTTTCCCGCTAGTTTCCCCTCTATTATTCCAGTTACACTTTTTTACTCTCTATGTTGTGTGTATCTCTATGGCTATTCTCATTCTCTTTCTGCCAGTGCATGTGCAACAGCTCTGCTGGAAAGTTTTCAGGAGGTAGGCTCTGAAAATAACATATTTTCTTTCTATAGAAGCATTTTTCAAGGGCTAAGAACTGGCTTGGATATCACCTTTTTTTCATTTCTCATGGCAACTCTTATTTTGAAACACTGTCTTATCAAAGAAGAAGAGCAGCTGTTTTACACTCTTTGAAGCAAAACTGACTAAAATATCACATATTTTTTGTTCTACTTAAACGTTCTATTTTCATTTATGTGACAAGAGGACTTGGAGCAAACCCTCTGCTTTGACTTGACATTAGATTATTTTTTTTAAGTGATATCTGCTCTGGCTGAAGTCTTGATGAATTCCAAACCAAAGTTCACTCATGTGAACACAGGACTTCGATATTACCAGCACGTGCAGCAACAAACCTATGTAAAACAGTTTTCTGGCAACAGCGGTTAGTTTACCTCAGCTGATATCCCAAATTCAAAAACATATGTACATATTCTTCAATGTCGTAGCACACGTGGGCTTTTCAACCACGACTACTTTCTATGTTTAAATTAAATTTAAGATAGAGCTATACACTGAATTAAATGCTTTCCTTGTGAAAGGTTCCTTGATGGACTGCAATTATTATTTTTTTTATATAGCTTCAGAAGGTGTGTAAAAGCCCTTCTCAATTTGACACTTAACTTGCGTGCCTTTTATTTTTAACAAAGAAAGCTCTTAAAGTATCCTTATTTTTACTGCTGTTAGTATATTAGCAGCTGCAATGTGATTATCCCTTTGAGAGCCATCATGCCACCTATAGTTTTGAAATGCTGTTCTCAATTCATTAGACACAGAAATAAAGATACAAATCCAGTCCTACAGTCTCATTTTTATATGACAGCTCCCAGTCATGTGGGAGATGTGTACCAGCAAACTCTATTTATTTTAAATCTATATTAAAAGCCTGTCCTATATGAGCACGTGGGTTAGAAAATGTGTTTCCTGAATATTTCTATAAACACACAGTCCAATTCATATTCCTTGCCCTAATACAGATCTAATCAAAATGTTCACAAAATTCTTAAGGTTTTGCTGCCTTTCAATCTCTCCCCCTCAGGTGCTTCCTTCCCAGGGGACTGGTTGCTTTAAAAACAAATCTAACTATGAGTCTTGTTTTTCCTAGAAAATCTCTAGATAAACACAAGTTGAAATAATTTTATTTTGTTTTTTGTCAAAGCTATTTCTTTACATATTTGACATTGCTTTTGTTCTTTTAAATTAAAGGGGCAGTCTGTAAATCTCCACAACCGCAAGCTCTGCCTGGGAAAGACCTGGTTTAAGGGAAAGCTTATAGGTCTGGAGCTGAACACAGAGGACCCCAGCTCACACCACATGCAAAGGGCCTTTCAACCCACTGCTTTAACAGCTCATCTCTCTGTGCAGGGGTGTGGCTACCCTAACTCTGGAACAATCTGGCAATGTTAAGTCACAGGTTGCCTGGGCAGGGTCAAGGGAGGAAAAGGGAAACTGTGCCATTTTCCATCACTTCCCACCCCTTCTGAATTTAGAAGTAAGGCAAGGGCTATGGAAAAAAGGCATTACCTACCATAATACACCTTGGCTTTCTTCTATCGTTGGACCATCACGGCTACAGTAATATGACTGTTCCGGGCCTAGAAGCAACAACAGTTTAATTACCCAGATAGTCACTGAGGGAATCTTCTGGGTGGTTGCAGTGCATTCCAAAAGACCTACTTTAAATCCATTCGAGAGCTATGCAGCATTCCCTGTGAGAGACACGCTGCTTTGTTGAATTGAGGCAGACCTCTTCTCTCTAAGGTAAGAAGCACATTTGCACGTGCTGATAGAACCCACGTGAAAGCCCAGAGTTGCTCAGGGCTTTCTTGACGTGTTTGCATAATTGTGGTTTTTCAGACCCAAAGCGGAAGGTAAACTTCATTCATGCCTGACCTGCTGGCCTTCACAGCTGGAACATGTTGGGAATCACTTCTGGCACTGAAAAGGTTAATTGTCTCCTGCTGTGAGGTAGGAGTCTAGAAAAGGATACCACATTTGGTGGGAATTATAGTAAATGAGGTTTTCTTTATAGCACTGCTCATTCTCAACATGTTGAAAGGGCATTAGTTCACAGTCACTTTCTCTGGAATTATCAAATCTGCTCAGGAAGCCTTCATTAGGATATTAAACAAGACTTAATAAGTGAAAGTGATTTGCATCGCTGATAATCGTGCGCATTAATCAAGCAAGCTTCTGTCTCTCCCTCTGCAATATGTTTCATGTTCCATTGTAAAGCCTCTTTAATTCTGTAGGGCTTCTTAAAAGGGAAACGTTACATTTAGAAAGCCATTTTTTAAATGATTTACTTAGCAAAGATCACTATAAATAATGTTCAACTCACTCCTCAGCTTTAACCATCAATATAATTAATACTGAGGGGTTTGTATCAGGGATATGGACCAGATGTGTTCCCATTTATCAGACATAGATTGCACTTACTCTAATAAATGTGTTTTCATTCTGAGTAACTTCTGAAACCAAATAACTGCATGTGGCACTTTAATCTGAAGTCACAATTTTAGGCTAAGGCATTTATTTCTCATGCCATGGTGGACCATGCAAGCTTTCACTACATCATCCTACACTCCAGAGTCACACCCACAGTTCTTAATGAAATAGTGTGGCAAGTACCTCCTGCTGTTCAGTAATTCCAAGGTAACTTGGCATCATCTGCTCTTAGGGGGTGATGCTGCTTCCACAGAGCACAGCCAGCTAGCACGGTGCAATTGATACCTTACATTTCACCAGCATCTTCCTTCCCAGGGTCCCACAGTGTGAGTAAATAGGTTTAATGTTGAGAACACCCAAGACATGTCTTTTTGACACTCAGGGGATAAGTGGGTTTGCCTACACCAGCAAACCCTGGAGAAAACAGCATTAGACCCTTAAAATGTGTTATTCTGCTGCTTTTGCTACTAGCCTGCACCACGCCAGCATTGGCCAACCCCTCTACCATGACCCCACAAACACCAGGAGTGCCCTGGACACTTACAAGTGCTGCCTGGATACTCCACAGCCATGGGAATATTTTTAACAATAAAAACACTATTGTTATTACCATTCCTCACCAAACATCTCACCAAGGATAGCCTTAAAGAAAAACTTTTCATAAGAGTCAGCAGCCATTGTGAAAAGTGTGGCAAAATGAACGCCCAATTAGTGTTTATAGTGCATCAGGAAAGACTGTGTCTATGGTCTGTAAATATAGAAAAGTGACCAACAGTGCAGTCTAAGTGAGGAATACTATCAGTGTTGGGATGAAGAAAAGAAGCACAGCATCTAAACAAGCTCACCCATGGGGGTGACCTGTTATCCACCAAAATGAGCTAGAACAAGGAGCTTACACATTTATCCAGGTGTCCAGATCAGAGCCTGAGCAACTATGACCGTGTTAGGCTACCTGTGGTACAGTTATGCTTCTGTTTCTGAAGAAGAGAGCTGGAAATTACCGGTGGGAGTGCAAGGCCCACTTCCTCTGCAAGTCTGATGATGTAGTCCGCTCCCTGGGAAGAGCAGCCGTTGTTTCTCATTACTTGCTGCACGGACTTTTTGCAGTTGTCCTTACTGTGCTTCATGCCATTTACATTCTCTTGAGACTTGAAAGCATCATTTAAGAAACCATCACTGAAATCAAGACAGTGAGAGTATTTATTGCTTTTAAGAAAACGCTGTTTGCTGGAGATCTTGTTTGCATTCACTCAGGCTGAGCACATAGCTTAAATGGAGCTAAAGGGACGATGTTTCTGTAGAGTTGTGGAGACTCAATTCATTCTAATGGCCTGAAACATGAATTATGTGTCCTGCTTCACTACCTTCATGGTTCAGTAAGCTGCTATAGCTCACATGGAACCCTTTATCTGAAGAGAGAAAGGTGTTATTCCCTGCTTACTGCTGCTTTCCTTTTATTTGTCTCTATACGTGTTTACATGCGGTGCTTTCCAGTTATCCAGGTGTTAAGCTTCATAGGTCTGTCTGAACAGTTTTCTTTGTTTTCTAGAGTATATTTGTGAGGATCAACATCCAGTAATTCTTTTCTTTTTTCAAGATCAAGTTTTATGGTTGGGCCACTCATGTGGGTGAGAAACTGTGCCTCTAAGCTTTGAAATCAGTTACGTGGATTCATTCTGACAATAACCAAATGGGAAAAAATTGTAGCGTCCACAAATAAGAGCACAAATGCAACCATATTTCTTCCTAATGGCTGTAGAAAACTTTTAAAGTTTCAAAACGGGAGCATAAAGTTTAAGCTCCCAAATCAATGCTTTGATGTATAAATGGATTTGGGCATTTATTTTTCAAGTATGTTGGGAGTTGCACTGGAGGTCAGTGCAGTAGGCTTGCCTGAACACGGTCCATTACCCTCTGCAACAGCAGCAAACACGGAACAAAGGGACTCCTTCATTATCACACACAAGGAAAACTCTGGCAGCAGCTGAAAGAAGGTAATGAGTATATCTACAGTGACCAAATATAGTGCCAGACGAAGATACCCAAACTAGCTCTAATTGACAAAATGCAGTTTCCCTACATGGCACTGTACTGTGCCATGTAAACATAGCCTAAGCCTGTGTTTACAGTGGTAAGTTCCTAGGAGTTCTGGGTAAAGTTAGCTTTAGGGCCAAGACCCCTCCATCTAGCTCCGATCTCAAGATCGGAGATAACGCTAATGATATCCCTCTATCCTGAATTATTGTTGCCAGCTATATCAGTCTTAAAGCCCCTACCTCTGGGATCATACGATTTGCTGAGAATCTCTACTCTCATTTAATAATAAAAAGGTAATTTCCATCAATGATGCAGAGGAAAGCTTGGAAGCATGACCAGAATATGTCCTAAAACCTCTCCTCTCCTGCCAAAAAATCCCTCAGAGGTAATAAAAGGAGACTAAAAGGTATTATTTTTAATCTTCCAATATTTAAGCCAATGACATAATTCTCTGTGCTCCAGCATCTTATGATTTCTGAGCACTCAGAAGTATTAATAATGCAACCTAAACCAGATATTTGTGAAAAGACAGCACTAAATAGCATAGGGGAGAGGCACATGAGGCCTTCAAAATAGCATAGCAGGGATGGGAAGGGAGGGAGGGAGAATGGACGCACACACTGTATCAGTATGACTAAATAAAACAACCCTAGATGTTTCTCTGTGTAGAGGCCAAGTGGAAAGAAACGACTGGTGCCCACATACATCAATTTGCTTTCCCCCCAAACAGAGTGGCTGCATTCAAACACCCTACTGGGACTAGTCCCTGGCTAATGGGAGGGAGAGCACTAGTAGCCATCAGCTAAAACCATGCCAAGAATCCATTTGACGGTTGAACAGTATAGATAATCGCATATGAGCGCTCAACATCGTGCCCAGCCCAGTTTTATTTACTACCAGAAGCGGCTGGTATAATAAGAAAGGCGAGTTGCAGAGGTGCAGTCTTGGGTAATGGGGCACATGGAGAAGCTCTGACCCTGTGGTAGGTTGAAGGGGCTGCAGGATGGTGGCAAGGGGTAAGAAAAGCACAATGTGAGGGAGTGTCTGGCAGGTGGGAAAAGGAGTGCGAGGAGCCAGAAGGCAGCAAAATATGCAACTCTCTTAACATAAACTGTAATGACTTCTTGAGCAGAAAAGCTTAATTGCCCTTTTCTTTTTGCTATAAAACTTTATGACAAAGGTTCGGTTTCCTAGGGCCACCTCCCAGGCTGGCATATTACCCTGAAAGAACTCCAAACCGAGTTTTCATTTTATCTTTATATGCCACACTGAAAAAAATCAGACAAGATGATATCAACCAACTGCTTTCAGGGGAAAAAAAACGAAAAAACTAAAAACAACCACAAACACACAAGAACTCATCTATAATGAGATTGTTGATTTAGGTTTGATTGGAGCAAGTGTTGTTATGAAAGGCATGTATATATTGCTGTTAAATACAGCTCTGTATGTTTTTTAAATAGAGGAATATGTCCAAATCTAGGGCCTGACTGTATCTCTATTGCCTGACTTAGGTTTTCACTCCCTGAGAAAATGATGATAGATTAGAGACAAACACTTGCTCCAATTTGTAGGAAAAATTTGGATGTGAAACTTTTGGGCAGGCTCATCTCACAACCTGAGGCCAAGTCTAGGAAAAAAAAAAATCCACAGGGAACAAACACAGAGGAATCTGGTCACAAATACTTTTATTTAGTGGAAAAAATAAAGCAGAAAGCTCTGGCCTTTGCAAAACTGAGCAAGCAAGGAAGTTGATTGAGCTAACATAATCAAAACACCCAGACTCTGCCAGAAGCCCTGGACATCACCTGTTTTTAACTGTGAGGGCCAGAAGGTCAGATATAAAGTGCAATAATTGGTTTCAGAAATTATAACAAGCATTCAGCAGTACTTCTCATAGAACATGAGTCTGATTCTGGTGATCACGATGTGGAAATAATAAGAGGAAATCCTTTCAAGGCTTTGTGCAAGCATTGCCGTGTATTCTCTCAGCCACCAGCTTTCTCACTGTTAGGCATTCATTGATTGCTAATCTCTGTTTGGTGGCCCAGTTGCAGCGGGATCCGCGCCCACAAACCGACTTCTCTCAGGAACTCTACTCCTCTCCCCAGGGGCACCTTCTGAAACCCTCAGAAGACAATAGCTCACTGGTAATTTCTATAATGATGTGCCAGTGGTACTAAGATACTTGCCTTCTTGCTGGAAGCACTTGGATAACCTGTCAGTGTCTGTTATGTTACCGTGTCATATCACATTTTATGTGACACTGCCTACAGGGCTGCATATATGGAGTTTCATGAGCCCCTTCCCAGTGGCCATAGAGGGTGTTTGGAGCAACAGTAATTTTTACAACTTCTGGGTTAATAGAGAACATTTTTTGATTTAAAATAATAAAACTGACCTCAAACAGAGACTTTGTTGTTGGCCTGATGTATGGTGTATCCCAAAAAGGACAAGAAATGTGCCTGCTGTCCTTCACGGTAAACTGCCACAAGGATCCAACAGCCACATGAAATCGGATTCTGGCAGAGTGATCAACTCATTTGTACTCATATTTCCTGTCATTTGCCTTGTGATCTGCTTAGCAATGTCCTCTCGGTGAACCTGACATTATATCCTAAATCTACAGGTCTTTGGTTTTTTTGCAGCAGTGTTACCACTCTCACATGCTGCAAACTCAATGCTGATGGTGAAAAGTACTGAAGTAAGAGAAAAACACAGATTAACCAATCAACATAAATCAGCACACAACCTAAGTAACTTCATGAATAGCAATGAGACTTCATCATAAAGGCAGTAAACTGAAGGACAATCATTGGAATCAGTCCTTCAAGACAGGATTTATGGTACCCTAGTACAATAGCAACCGCATCTTTCTTCCAGTTGGAGATGGCCTATGTACAAAGAGGAAGAGAGAGGATGAGAGAGGAAGGAAGGAAGAAAAACTGATGTTGCTGGATTTCTATTTTGACATATCTGGGTGATACATTTTCTTCAAGGAAAAATGAAATACCAATAAAGACTAGACAGGATTACCAATATTGTGGGAAGTCAGAGTCTGAACCACTTTCACACCTAACAAAAATAAATCTTAAGACCATTTATTATTGGTATTATTTTATCCACATGTATAAGAAAGCTAATCTCTGTTATACACTTAAAAGATGAGGATAACCTAGAGTACATTCAGGCTGCAAAATGCCTGTGAGGGTGACAGAGCCAAGGATGGAACCAAGAGACTATAAATCCCCAACCCTTGCTCTGACAAATAGTTAGCACTTCCCATCTAAGGTGAAGAAGGATGATTTTTCTGGATTATGCTACCCTTTGGGGCAATATAACCTCTTACTGGCCAAGAAATTAGTTGTTGAAGCTCCAAGAGAATTAACAGGTTCCTGGATGACACATTGCAGTGAAAAGTGGAGATGCCGTATTTATTCTCCGTGATAGCCTCCATCTCTGAAGAAAAATGCTCATTTCAAATATGATTTTATTACAAAAGCAAGAGAAAAGACTCTTTTCTTAAATGAAGTTATAAAATTATTTTTACCACATCCTTCCGCATCTCCTTTTTCTGCAGATCAGAACGACAGGAACCAGATGCTAAGCCAGAAAGGACATTGTTCCACCTGCAACATCTGGCTCTTTGGCAAGCCGTACGGGAAGCTTCAAAGTTGCATCTCTGCCTCTCACATGGTAAGGCTGCTGGTCGATTGCTTTATCTTCCTGGATGTAATTTTCCTTTGATTCACCTATCATTCTGAGGAACTGATGCATTTGTATCCATTTTGAATAAGGTTCTGCACAAATGCCACATTTGATCTCTAGGCAGATCCTTTTATTTCCTTTTATATGTTCTTTAATTCATGCACTAGCTTTACTGCTGCTCAGCTACATCGTGGCTGATACTCGCACACATGCCACAGCCTTTTTTCTCTACATGAAGTTAAATATCCAGGCTCTCAGCCATGCAAACCCAAGTAGAAATTAAAATACTTTTCTTAGTATTTCTCCTTGCTGCAGTGAGGCGTTTTTAGAGGAGAGGCAGCCTCCTGTTACTTGCTAACATTCCTAAATCATTCCTTTCCTCAATTCCTCTGTCCTTCCAGATTTTTTCCAACTCTCTGTTTCTAGTGAGCATTAAATCAAGTAAGTTAAACATTAAAGTAACTTTCAGATGAACCAGAAAAAGCAAGACAACTGTAAGTTAAGACTGTACACCGTTCTCCTCAGAACCAGCTGGTCTAGTGAGGTAACAACTAATTTCAGCTGTTCCAACCACTTTGATGTCTAAGTACCAAAAAGCCCTTATCTCTGCAAAATAGTGAGATGATCACGAGAGCAGAGAACTACACAATCCAGGTATCGCGCAACAGTGTTCTGGCTGGGCTCTCTAGACAGTGCTGCAAAACACTCTGTTAATTAATGGGAAAGGAGTAATAATTCATTAGCACTCATTCATTTAGGATTTAAATCCTGATTAGAAATGTATCCTGCCCTAAAGCTATTAGTATGTTTTTCCTCTGTGCTGGAATCTGTAAAAGGGAACACGGCTCCCACCTTTACTTTGCTATTCCCTTCCTCCACCTGAAGGAGATTTCAGACTGAAACCTATTTTGCTAATTACCCGGTCCCTGCTCTGAGGTAGGTAACATGCAGCCCATCTTGATATGGGATAAGGTAAAGTCTATGAAAACTGTTTTTTTTCTGGAAAAGCTTTTTTATTTTCAGGTTCTCTGCTTGGGGCCAACTGAATCCCAGGAACTACTCCAAAACAGCATAACCCATGACAGCAGGGCAAGTCATTAGTCGATAGAAAGCAATGAGAACTTTCCAGGATGTGGCCCAGGAGTACTTGCCTCATTTATTTGCTTTAAACATGCTGGTTCAGGCTGCGTCTCATGGTGGATGGACACAGACCTACTTCTTAACAAGTAAATCCCAAAGGACAGGGAATTGCTGCTTTGCCTATGTCTACGTACCAAGCTCGAGGATAAATGCCTTGAAAGCTACAGACAAAGTCATAAAAAGGAAAATTAGTGGAGGTGAAATGAACGAGGAACGCACCAGTGTAACTGGCAGAAATATGACCCACACTGTGTTCCAGCATCACGAAAATCAGCAGGAGTAAAGGAAGCCTATGTTTTTCTGAATTTAAGTTTATTGGAAAATATGGGCAGTTTTAATGATAATCTGAGTTTTAATGATGATCTTTAACAATGATCTGAGTTTTAATGATAATTCCACTCTGAGTCAGTAAAGCTGTATTTCGCCCAACCTTTAGAAATTCATTGACACGAAAGTTTCTAGGCTATTACCTTCAGTAACACAAGAAGCTGCAAGTGGCATTAAGTCCCAGTTCTCCCAAGTACTGTACAAACTCAAGGTAAAGAGATAGTGTCTCATGGTAAAGGCTAGCAATAAAAATTAAAAAAAAAAGACATACGGAAAATGGCAATAGAAAAAGAAGCATAGAGGTGAAGTGACTTAATAAGGTTACATAGCAGAGCTAAGAGTAGAATATAATTCTACTCGTGCCTTCTTAAGTACCCACTAGAAGAGGCCATAGACATCATTCAGTGTTTCCAGGCAGATCCTCAGTATTTGTTACCTTCACTTAGTCTTTCCACACACACAAAAAAAATCCTTGGACTATAATTCACAGTGTTGCCGCAATAGTTTATAATTATAAAGTGCTACAAATGAGTTTGAGCTCATTTATTATTTTTATTTCACCATTTTGCACATTTATGTAGTGGGTCATATAGGAATATATGTGGGGTTTGATTCATTTCTCCTGCTGTCTGTACAGACCACACTTTACAGTCTGACAGTACGGCTCCCGTGGTTGATTATCTCTGTTATGAAGCAGCCACAGTTTGTGGAGAAAGCACTTTGTTGGTATTGTTTGCTTGACTCAAAAAGAAAATAAGAACCAAATATGATCTGAGAGTGACAGTTTCTTTTTAACCACAGAGAAGCCAACCAGAAGTGCAACACCTAGAGCCTTCTCAGGCTGAAAGAACTTAACTCTGCCCACTCCACTTCAGGGAAAAGGCAGGTGTGGGTGTCTCAGGCTGTCAAAATCTCATGGAAGTGCTAAAGTCATGCTGACGGCAAGCCTAGGACTGAACAAACCTTGCCTGTCTCACACTGGGCTCTGCACACTTCTGTCTGCTGCAGAAACTTTGCCTTGCAGAAGAGTATCACCAGAGAAATTCATTGAGCGTTAAGAATCACCGTGTGCAGGAGATCCCCTTTGCTGCTGCGATCTTTAACCGATAGTTTTGTTAACTCTGTCAATAACGTCACCACCATACGGTGCTCATTGGTATCTTGAAGAAAGGTCACAAAGAACAATCTAGGAGCTGGGAATCTAACTAGCACCAGTAAGATTAGATGGGGTAGAAGACATAGCCAACAGACATGAGAGAGACGTGGCAATCAGATGCGTAAAAAAGGTGGGTGCAGACTTCCTGCAGAATCAAAAGTCTCAAGTGCCAGTGAAGCCTTTGCTTTTGAGTCCTTCCCCAATGCTGGTGGACTACATAGAAAAACAGATTTTTGGTCAGACCTACACTGCCTTGCCAGCTTTACAGATATATCTTTCCTCTTCTGCATTTTTAAATTGTGAACCTACCAAGACAATTCCACAATGCTGAGCTTTATCTTCTGAATAAAAGATCTCAAGTCCAAAAAGACTTTGTGTTTCTCTCCATGTACATGATTTCGCGATTTGTCCTTCCTCATTTACAGTAACATTGTAGTTCCTTAATGGTCAGAAATCTAGGGCCTGATTTTCAAGTGTCAAGGACCATGGAAAAAATAATTCCCTGTTAAGTGAACAAGATCTGTGTGCGTTCAGCACTTTTGAAAATCAGCCTCTCTTGTGCTTAGCTATCAAAATGATTGGCACCGAGCATATCCCTAGACAGTGTGATCTATATAAAAGTATTCCTCCTTCAAAATCTTGTCACTAATTCCAAATCACATTCCTTCAAAACCCTGTCAAAAATATATTAAATTTCTACATAATCCAGTTCACCTTCTCTGCTGAAGAACAGTTTAACTCACCCTGTTCAACCTGGTTAGGCTATTCATATTCTCCATTCAATTAGGCCAGCTCTACTTTTGATCACATAAGCACCAGAACAAACATCATTTCCCAGATACGGTCTCAGGACATTCACCTTTTAATGTCTCCACTCAAACTCTGCCGTTTTGATGCTTTTACTTCTGTTCCCTAGTCCTCTTCCTACATTTCATATAATTTTCAAAAGATTCCTTTCTATGGTGCCCTGTGAGACTTTCCTCCACCGTCTCATGGAGTGCTTCAGAAGTGAATGGTGATTTGTCTTCTCTTAGGTCATTATCTTTCATGTGTACATTTGAAAAATCAACAGCATTCTCTTTATGGAGGCAGTGACACTGCCCTTTCATAAACCACTACTAATATTTCTTTTGTGTCTGTGGTCTTTCCCAGGAAAAATAGGATGACAGAAGTTGTCGCAACAACAGTTAGGGAATTCTCCTTATTTTTGTTGAGTGTGCTTACATCAGGCAGGCTTGCATGTGCACATCCACCCACAAATATATATATTTTTATAGCAATTTCATTCCATCTAGTAGATGAAAATCAAAAGGGCGACACTGCCCTGTGACACATTTACCAAATACCCAGGAGAAAAACTTGGCATTAACCTTCAATAAATTAATGGATTATATTGCAAATAATAAGATGCCTAAATATAGGCACAGTCTATGAATTAAACATCGCCTAACTTTGCATGATGCTAATTTATTTCGGCATATCTTGATGATTGTGCTGTGCCTGTGTCCTTCCAAATGCTTTTTAATTGTCCAGTGGTCGTCCTTTACGATCCAGCTGCTGGCTACAGTAAAATATACAGTAATCCATGTCAACACTAGATACACAACTGCACACACACACATGTATACCACACATGGATTGTACTTTGTGTGGTACAGGTAGACACAGGGCCTCATTAATGTCAAGAAAAACAAAGCAAACTTGAACAGCTTAGAAATACCGTCAGTAGAATAACTGTTTGTGGGTAATATGACTGTTGACTAAAGTTTTATACGCATTTCTATCCAACAAAGCATTGGCATACCCTGTACAGAGAAAAGTTATCTTATTCTCAGGAGTGAATATCTGTATTTGGCCTTCTGTAAAAACTAGAGGCCTTCACCATGATAAAAGTAACATTTATTGGATGCTGTACAACAACAGAAGAAGTGTGAGCCACTGCTCCAATGGCAGTCTAACATAAAAAAGAGATGACAACAGGTAGATAGCAAACACACTGAGGGGGGACTTGTCTCAAGTCCCAGTTGCATGGCAGGCGTTCAGCTCCAGCAAGCTCCTGCTTGAAAGCAGGATGAGACTAATGCCAGACAAGAGATGGGAAAGCCGTTGGTAGGAAGGCAGCTGTAGGAATAATTACTGATGAGAGAGGCTGATTGAAGAGAGTGAATTCAAATAGGAGTAATAAAGAGCTGAAACGCCCCGTTGCAGGTTGCAGAAGGCCCGGCACTGAGAAACAAGCGTGTGCTGAACCTGTCCCCGGCTGTGGTGATGTGAAAGGATGCTCACACCACGGCAGAGATATCCCTGTGTGTACACACTGGGTGCACATTCACCCAAACGGCACTTAACATACGAGCACCTTGGTAAGTACATGGCACAACCATTTATAGCACGGCCAACGCTATATGGCACACGACTTTGTCCTCACATGTTCATTTCAAATAGAGGTGCACTGTAAGCGCTGTGCTCCTTTTAGCCAGAAAGGCTGTTTGATCCATAAACACGCTTTTTACTCTTTTGCTCCTTTTAGAAGCCCACCTGTGCCTCAGAACTAATTCTTGAGCTGGACTTTTAAATACTTCAAGGGTGCTTGTTCCCCTCTCCACTCCCAGAGCTTTACCATATCTGTTCCTCTCCAAGTCAGAAGATGCATCTATGGAAAATGTACCAATACTTTCACACAAGCCACAGTACATCTATCACTGACGTGAGGCTGACTATTCTGCTAAGACACATAAATTCAGCCTCTGCCACCCTCTCTGTTTTCTAAATGGATGGTCACCTTGAAGGAAGTCACAAAAACAAGCAAAAGTCACAAAAATTTACCACTGATCACTGTTACAGGACAGATAGCATCCAAGCTGTCACAGCCTGTAAAACCTCCTGGACTAAACCAGGCACAAGGTACCCTGGTTTACTGTCCTTCTTCTTAAATACATTTATGCAAATCCTGCTCAAGTTTCTCAGGTACCAATATCAGTGGCTTGATTCATATAAATGAATGCTGGAGAGGGCTTTGGCCCTTCAAAATTTGTCTTTGGCACTATCATTTTTACCATGTTTCTCCTGTTATTTTCCTATTAACTCAAAATATGGAATATTTTGTCACTTTAAATCTGCAGGTAAGAAGATTAGACAGCTTTGGGTCATGGAAAAGTGCTTCTAACCAAGTGGCAACCACCACCTCAAACACACAGCCCTGAAGGTTGTGCTCAGTAAACTAGTATGATTTTTTTTTTTTTTTAAATAGAGAGATGGGCTTCCCATTGCTCTCTCTCATGTAAAGCTCATTATGGAAGCTGGTTTCACCAGTTCACCCCCATGTTTACCGAAACTGCATACTGAGAACTCAGAGAAATAAAATATAGAAGCATATAAAATAATAAATATTGGAAATTATACGTTTAATTCTTACAGTAAATTACCAGAAATTACTTGTAGAAGGAGCCTGCAATGTCCTTAAAAATATTCTTTAACTGAGGAAAAGTTTTCTGACCTTTGGAGGAAATGCTTGCTTCTAGCTATGACTAAAAAGAGATTTCCTTCTTTCTCTGTTGTGTTAAGAATCTTTTCTTCTTATAAAGAAGGCACCACAGTGGTTTATAACTGTCATAAAAGCCTGCAATCCTTTTGAGGTTAAGCTACTCAGCTATTCAACTTTTACTACAGAAACTTTGAAATTCAAAAAGAAAAAATAATGTAAGTTTTTGAAGGACATGTGTTGCTGTAGGTGATCCTGTTAATTAAAAGTGATTGCCTGCTAGGAAATCATACTTTAAAAAGTTTCATGAATTTATTAGAACCCTGAAGGTATCTTTGTATGCACAGGGCTTTACATGCCATTTATGCAATTTTGTTTCAGATCTGTTTAAAGCTTCACTGACGCTCCCTGAGCAGGGAACAGCACTGCCAGCATTTGTATGTATTTTGGCTAATTGAATTATGTGAAAATACATACTAATGAAGCTTTATCAGTGACGTTTGCTGAGGATACTTTAAGTCTCATTTTCTTCTATATTAGCAGTATCTTTCTGTTGCAGATATACCTTTTTTGAAAAGCAGATTCCTATAGGTTTTTGTGCAGAAACCAAGTCCCATTTTTTTCAGCGTTATTCAGAAAGTAGCTATGTGAATGTATATGTGGCAATAGATATGTCAATGGACATACAGCTCTTGATAGAGATGAAAAGAAGACAAACAGTAAACTTTGATTTGAAATTAAAATATACTAGGTCATTATTAGGAATGAATAATTTTAAATGCAAAACAAATTAACATCTACCGTAGCAATTTACTTTTCCTGTTACTAGATTTACAGATTGTATTTTAATTGGTCATTACTTAATTATACATTGCTGCAAAAATCCATCTGGCAATATTCTTATATAGACTTTTCCTCAGCGATGCTTTGCTTCCCCTTGGCAATGGTGTTTGAGGAATATATGATTGAGACACAACAGTTGTTTATTGTGTGTGGGTTTTTTTAACCTGAACCATGGGAAATAAATATCAAAGCTGAGGTATATGAATCTATTGTGCTTGAGATGGGTGGGGATCCAAATCCCTACGCTCTCCAGCTGACTGCAGGTATCTTGAGTTTGTCACTCCTTCACAAAAGCAATCAGCTAATTGCCTCATAAAAATTGCGATCGGGTATTTGCTGCTCACATTTTCTTTCTCAGGTCACCGACATTAGAAAACTCTTTTTTTCTTTTCTGTCATGTCATTTTTGTACTTTACAGTGTATTGCATAAACTAACCCAATATGTAGGCAGCACCCTGCCTTGGTGTAATATCAAATACCGAAATGTTAAAAGGAAAAAAAAAATCCTCTGTGACTCTTACCAGCCAAGAAAAAAAGAGCTGAGAAAAAGTAACAGGAGATTTATGAAAGTTCACCATACACTTTGATGAATGTGTGGGCAGGTAGTTTTGCACATGCTTTGGAATATGTTGTCTGTTACAGAGAAATTTATGCATCCCAGGACTGACTTGGAATGATCAGTGTTGGGGAGTTGTTGAGACTTGACTGGGCACTCGGTAACGTTAGCATTCATCTGGAGCCACTGTGCTCTCTTTTGCTGAGATTTTCCAGATTGATACCATTTAAAATAATATCCCAGTGTAGCTATAGACAATGTCCATGATCTCAGGAAAAAAGCATAGCAAGCAGAGGAAACTGTCATTTGCTATAATTCAATCCTCTTTTTTAACTCTAGAGTTCTTTTAAATTATTGTTCTTTGTGTCATAAAGACTGGAATCTAATTTTTTCAAGCTGGGCTTCCCAGGTTATCTGTGAAATTTAATGGCAGCATCTTCAGAAACTTAAATATTTAGGGTTTGCATGTGGGTAGGCATGTGCGTGCATTTCAGAGTCAAAGTTACAGGCTTGAGAGTTCTGTCTGTATTTTACCTTTTCAAGTCAGAATCTGCATTTATGTGTTATATCTACCAGCTGCAGCATGGACAGTTTGTTATGTAATGCATGAATAAGAGATGGATGCATCTGTGAATAACAAAGCCAAGAGTTAATACTTTAGAGGGGAATATAAAGTACAGTAAGAAAAGCAAATATGCAATTTTTATCAGTCTCCCACTAATATTGGTATTGTCTATCTAGACTATAATGTCTTTGAGGATTAAATAAATGTGTCAGTTCATCTGAATGACTGAGTGAATAATGTATTAATGTGCATTTGATGTGCACATTTACAAATATGTATCTGCCAAGCCCAGTAAAAAAATCTCTTCTACAGAGACTCTTTTTTTTTCAGAAATGATACCTCTTGAGGCATTAGAAACAAACAGGGTTTTTCCCTTAAGCTGTTACAGTCCCTCTTCACCCTCCAAAGTAATGAGATAAATATTATTGACATGTCAGCAAATTCATCATTAAATAATCTCTAACTTCCATCACTATAATAGCAAGGTGTTTCAGAAAACTTAAAGAAGCCTGCATGTTAAGGCAAAGACTTTGTTCAGTCAAGTAAGATACGTGCATAATGGGGAAGAAAGCATCTGAAAAGACCCTGAGCCTTTTGAAAAATCTGTTAAGTTCTGACCAACAGAAAAGAAGTATATATTCCATTTTGTCTTATATGTCTGTTGTGCCTCTCTGCTCAGTGCTAGTATCTTATAGCTGCTTCTGCAGCAGGAGTCACAGCCAGTTCTACTACAAGTTCTCTGCCACCAGTACACACTGAAATACTCACCAGCTGTTTCACTCTGAAAAGAAAAAAAAAAAGAGACAACCTGGTGTTGTTACCAAATGCCAAGACCCTAGTTGAGATGCAGACAATGTCTCTAGGCTCCCATTATGTTGCTTCAGCCCTGAGCTCTGAAGAGTATCGATAAGGGGCACAAAATAAAACAGGGAAATCAAGAGACGCTGAGTAATAAACCTTTGAATCTTTGTTATTGTTAGATTTACAAATAACACAAACTGGTTTGGGTAGGGAAGGGAAATCAGTTTGCAGTTCAGCATTGGCCTTGATACAATATCATTTCTTATATGCGGAAAAAAGCATATTTGAACACTGAGAGTCATCCTGATACAATGAAAAGTGAATAAATCATGGCTGCTGTATTAAAGGGTCAGCCTCTCCATACCCACGTAAAAGGGTTAGCAGTGTTCAGGCTAACGTAAAGCTTATCCACCCGAATGTATACTTTATTATATGTGCATTGAAAGAGAATAGTTTTGTGTCCTGAGTATTTTTCATCTTGCAAGATCCTCTTTCCTTTGTATCTGGCATTTTTCAGTGCTCTTTGTATTTTGCTTGCAGCCACTGAAACCTTATACTTTTGAATCCAAAGGAAGATTTACATAGAAATTCTGGATTTCGAACGAAAAGAAACTCAAGAAGCTGAAAACCTATTTTATGTGGATGTCAGCTTGTGTATGTTCAGCCATCTAGAAAGAATGTATAGTTACTTGCTCTTAAAAAATGCCACCAACCCCAAAACATTTCAAACAAAGCATACTATGCTTTACTAAAACCCGAAAAGATTGCACCCTAAATGCTCATAATTGAAACCCTTTCCTGGAAGAAATGCCTGGCACTCATCCAGCTACAGGGTTTGCCAATCTTCATCCCTGGGTACTGTCTGTCTCTGAGGGATGTCTGGGACTGCTGCGCCTTTTCCTAAGCCCTTGCTACATCATTGCCCTTTAGCCATTCCAACAAAACTGTGGTGGCATGGTAGTCCCACCTCGCCGTCCCACCGGTGTTAGCTGCTGTCATCCCCAGAGCAACAGGCTTCAAAATGCAAAATAATTGGAATAATCACAAAGTCACTTTAAGGCAATTGTTTTAGACGGTCTGTAGACTGGGACAAAAAAAAGGCGTCGCTTAGTTCAGATCAAATCTTCAGCATCTCCGTCCAAAAATGAAAACTAAAAATAATGTATTCAAGGAAAAACTCTGGCTTTGACATCTTTGCATGTTTCTGTAAATACATGGGCTTATTGTGCCACTGCTGAACCTGGAACTCAGTCTTCCAAACACATCCTTGGCTTCAGGTAGGGTTGTTATCTGCCTGCTTTCCAATCACGCTGCCCAGTTTGGCCCACATAGAGACTGATCGGTGCCTGCACAGCAGCCTTTTGTCTGAAGTGACTTGGGTTTTGTATTTCCAAGGTAGCAACCCTAGATGGAACAATAAATACTCTTTTCTGGCAAGGTTTTTCTCCTTAAGATGGCAGCTTGCATCCCATTATTTTTAAGGTAGTCCACTAAAGCAGGCTATTGCTTTGAGGCAAAACCACAAGGAAGCCAGCTCTGTGTGGTTCCTGGGTAAAATACACAATTTCCCACCAGACTGGTATTACGGCAGAGATTTAATCCTTTCCCAAAAGATCCATCTTTCTCGAGCCTCAGTTCCAACCTGTAAAGGATGGGTCATCCAGAACTGAAAAAAAAAAAAAACCAAACCCAGCAGAAAACAGCCATGGCTCTTTGCAGCTTGCAGTCCTGATATAACAGCCTTCCCAGCCTCTGGGGGATCAGGTAACAATGGGGTTTGATAATACTGCCGGAGTTTATTTGAGGGATGTTGACAAGCCTAATTGCTTGGCAGCAAGGAGCAGCTGTAGGGCCCCTGGCTGGTCTGAGGGGGGGCATTAACTCTTGGCTTGCCTGTGGGGTTCCTCATCACAGCTGAAAACGCTGCCTGGGAGAGGGTTACTGTGAGAAACACTCCTGGAAAGCATTTGAGTCCAAAATAATGGGAAGTGACTAAGAAAGATACTGAGACGACGTAACAGTACTAGAAGAATAAATAATAGATTTTAAATGGATAGCAGGTCTAGAAGTGGCCTTTCTGCATGTGTTCCCTGCACATTTAAAGTAACGTGCAGCAGTGTCAGTTCTTGCCATAGAAGCTTTTTCCTGTGTTATCCAGATAGCTAGCTGCCTGAAAAGAAAGACCAACCAAGGCAAAAAAAAAAGCCACGACAAATCATTTCTCTAACAGAGACAATGAGTCAACTTCCCTCAGCAGTCTCTCCACCATTTATTTTTACTTTTCACTGAACTTTGATTTTTAAAGCAAATGGGAAGAATATGTTTAACATTCTAGTGAGAAACAGACGTGAATGGGGACACATAAACCAACACCAGCATTGCTGACTGTGACAGAAAACATTGCAGATGTTAGAATCTGCGTTATTTCCACTTGGTGTTCTACCCTAGTGGAAATGGGTCGTTTGCAAGTCTAGCAGCAGGTATATAGCTGTAACATGGCAGGGTAAAGTTGCTGTGGGAGTTTCAACTGCGTATTTCTGGATTATTTTAGTGAAAGTGAAGTCTCCATTTTGCATTACAGTGGTGGGTTTGCAAACAATGTAGTTATGTGAAGTGGAAAATAAAACAGACAATTGCACAATTGTTTCTGGAACACAATAAAACTGCAATTCGCATTACACAGTGACCATTTAATACAGAAATCCCTGCATTATGTCTTAAAATTTTGGCATTTCACCATTTCATGTCTTGTGCTAGCATAAATCTGAAGAGCCAGAATTTTAGTGGAAACCAAGAAATCTGCAACTCTTCACCATCGATGCCAAAAGGTCTGCTTGGTGTTAGCCACAATGTCTTGCTTTTCTCAATTCTGTGTCAGTTGGGAAACAATCCTTAAAATTTGGCATGCAAGGGCAGCTCTAACTCAGCCCACTTGGCACAACTCTCCCAGGCCCAAAGGATTTCAAGGATTACTATCTTCCAGAGAGACCCCAGCTGTAGCATACAATGTTACGACTTCTCCCTGCTGTGTACATGTGTTGTCCACTTTTCTACCTGGCCCAAAACATGTGTGGCATCTCCCGGCAAGTGTCACAAGGAAACATACTCCTACCCTTAATTATTAATCTCTTCTCCTTAATTTTATCCTTCTTTAAACATTCTTCATGAAATCAGGAAATTCGAGTCTGTTATCATCTCTATGTTCATAAGAAAGATTTTGCTTTAATTCTTTTTTTCCTGATATTGGGCCTTCAGTGAAAGGGTTTCTAAAACATGACCTACAAACCCTAGGAGATCTGTGAGCTATTTCTAAGAAAAGCCTAAGAAGAGTACATACACCACATTTTCTTTGCAAGAATCTAAACATTCACTAGAAAAAAAAATTCAAGAGTTACAAATCTAAAAAGGTTGAGAGCTACTAGCTTAGTGTACTCTTTCTGGGAATGTAATTCAGATATTACAGAAAAGATGACTCCCTGAGCTCTGAGAAAACTGAAAGCTTCCTTTGCACAACTCGTGATTTCTTTGTGTTTCTCATTTGGCTTGGATCAGTGAATCCCACACAGTGCATCATTTCTGATAGGAAAGGCCAGAAGTGCTTATATATCAATCCACGCTGTCTGCTATTCAGAGAGTATTTTGGCCACACCTCTCTTAGGTGCAGACCTTTGGATTTTTCCTTTTGTGATTTGCAATGCTGACTTCTCTCTTCTTGGCAATGGATAAACTCTGAACACGACAGAGCTATTTTTAGCTGTACATCAACATATTAAAAACAAAGAAAGGATTTCTAGTACCAATACGTAAGCTAATGTATAGGAGGAGACAAGATTTTAGATAGCTAGTAAACTCAGGTTGCTTTTACAGGCTCTCACGGCTGGCAAGCTAACTGCTTGTTTTGCGCCGAGTAAAGTAAAAAATACCTTCCTAGCTATTTTAAGTAGTCTCTCATCACTTCTGTCAGAGAAAATACTTTGTCTTTGTTTACTAGGTGTCTTGTCCTCCTAAAGTGCTGAGAGGATTGATAAAAGCTAATCAGTTCCAGCATTTAAGATACAGTAAATGACACAATTACCATCTGAGTATTAATGTACCTCAAGGTGATTAATTTTATTTTCTTCCAGCTCAGTGAAAAAGAGCACAGCAAGGTAAAAGGGCACCGGATTCCCAATGTGAATTTTCTCCTGCATCGATATTTTTCTTTCACCTGGAAGAGTTCTGCATTTGATTAATTTTTTTGAATGCAGCTCTAAATTCCAGGAAACCCGACAACATGAGCCACCCAAAATGGCATTTATGCCAAGATAGCAGAGGGCCACAAAACTCAATGTGCTAGCAGTGTCCATGTGATTTCTAGTGCATAGTAAAAGCATACAGTGCTACATAGTGCTCTGAGGACTCAGGCACATAGTAGACATCAAAAGTAATGCCTGTGCTTACTTCTATTCCCTTTGACCGTAAACAGTTTTGTTCCTAAGTGGCATGTTAAGGACAAATAACTGCTTGCAACATTTCCAGGGAAATACTTTGAGGCAGCACTAATTTGAAACACCAGAGATCTACTCAAAAATAACCTGAACACCTGTGTAGAAATCCTACATCTGGCCCTTTCTCCATATGTGGCTCAGAGTGAGTTATATGCAATTCTTCATGTCAGTCAACCCATCTAGAAGGTGCGGACAGCTATAGCAACTCCTGCAATTCCTGGCCAGGAGTTATTCTAGCCTTCATTTTCTGGTGCTTATGAAGAAGAACTGGAATTTTATTCCATTATTAACTCACCCTTTGGCCTTGAGCATATTATTTACATTCCTGGTATCTTCAGTGGAAGCAAGGGGCTTCTGAGGGATGCAGTGGCCACAGGTCGCCATGTGAGACAGACTTCTTCCAAAGCAAGGCAGTCCATTACACTTTGCCTCTGCAAATATGGGAAAGGGAGAGCATAAGTGGACAGAGCATAGTCAGGCGAGCCTTACGATCTGTCTGCAATCCCTCCCTCCTTATTTCCCAGCTCTCTCAAGGCAGTGTGAGAAGCTGCTTACGTGCTTTGGCACGAGGAGCTTGCTCCGAATGACATGCCACCGGCCGACGCCTGGCCGGCTGCCCCTCAGTGTCCCCACAAGCACCAACACCTGCTCTAACTAAATATACTTCGGCCTGCACCACTGCAAGAAGGCACTTCCCATTAAAAAAAAAAGGGGGGGGGGGGGAATTTTAAAGGGAAGGTGCAGGGCCTTCTCGCTGCTGGCATACACCGCCACGAAGAGCCCGAGGAGAGGCCTGCAGCCGCCCTTCTGCTGTCGTGCCTGGTTCCTCAGGGAGGCTCCCACCTGCTCTGGCCAGGGAAGGACCGCCCGAGGCCAGGCAAGCTCCTCATCCTTGCTCGCCGGCCCTCCGACATAATTCGTGCCGTAGCCAGCAGATGTCAGCAAGTGATAATAAAACGCAAGGCCCAGCCTCGCAGGAGAGCGGGAAGTTGGGGTCGCCCGCACAGGGCGTGGGCAGAGGCCTCGGGGTGCGCTCGCACTTAAGTATGCCCAGAGGAAGGCCCCCCCGCGCCCCAAAACCCTCCCTGTGGCACCCCCGGGTGCCAGGGTTGCTCAGAGGGCCAAGGCCGCCCCAGTGCCCGAGGGGTGTCGTGGGGCAGGTGGCTGCGGGGCGCTGAGTGCGACACGAAGCCTCTGAGGGGAGTGAGCTGCTGGGCCGGCTCCCACCAGTGGCACTGCAGTCCAGAGAAGGAGCAGGGCCCACCTGCAGTCACCTTCCTAAAGATCCCCTCCGAAAACCTGCCTGCCGTCCTCGAAATGCGGGGACCTGCCATGACGCAGATGTGGGGCAACCTGGGAAAGGTCTCTGTGTGGGTTGTGACTGCCCAACAGGACACAACAGCATCAGGTGAGCCTGGCCTGCTGAAGACAACATGGCTGCTACATCTCCATTAACAAATTAAATATGCCCGAAGCACCAGAACATTCGCTGGCACTGCTCATTTTGCAGTATAGAAACACCCAATGTGTCTTTTCATCAGCTGACAAACCACTGTTAAGAAGAATGAACAAAAAAGACCCCAAACCATAAGGCTCTGTCCAAAAACTCTTACTGTATGGATTTAAGAATCACCCCCAAACTGCAAAATAGCATCTCAGTAATTCCCATGTAACGGTGCTTACATCAGTGTAGCATACTTTTATAAAGGTTTAGGTTTTCATACAGCCACAGACAGAATTGGAAATGGGAATACATTCAACTGAATAACATACTGATTCTCTGCAAAACGTCAAATATACCTGCCGACACTTTTCGGAAACACTACTTAACATAAGCGGCAAGTTTCACATCAAGACTTTATAACTGCTGGATATAGGAGTAGTTTAGCTCTTCCTATGGTTTTAGTGCCCCAGTTAGTAACTGTAAGCAGGTTCCCAGACCAACATCGTGCAAGGTATCTGCTGAATGCTAACTCTGTTCTGGCCTCACTAGCAGAAATAAGGTTGAGGTAGCAAATTTTAATTCTTTTTTGCACTTCTGGATAAAAACCTGATTGCCTCATTAAGGAAACTGAAGCCACATGAGCATTGATGAGATGTGTAAAAATGCTACACGTTTCCTAGAATTTTGAAGTAAAGCCTCACAGCTAAGTTTGGAGTAATCTGTGTTTGCACTGAGCTCCACAGGCCTTCAGGAAAGCAGAATAAATTCCAATGTCCTGGAGCCTGCAGCTGAACTTTTGAATGAACTGCTGAATCCTGGAGGCAAACAGGTCAGCGCACACCAAGAAATAGTGGTGGGTTTAATTCTTCTTTGTGGCTTGTTTTCTCACTTGAGGCCATACATAATGTTGTTACTCAGATTTCCAGCCTTTACAGAAGAACTGGAAAGTATCTGATCAAAGCAATCAGATTATAGAATCATTTGATTAAAAAGCAGTGAAGGACATTTTTAAATGGAAATAAAGGCATTCCAGTGGCATCATATGAGGGTCTGGCCTTGCACCTTTAAAACTGCCTAACTTGATTTTTTTCATATTGAGCTTTCAAGTCTCAACTACTTTCAAGTCTCGCATAGCTCAAGCCTCTGATTTCACCAAGCCTGTGCGTGTGAGGTGGATAACATATTTTTTGGCCTCGGTTTGAAACTTCTCATTTCAGGTGGTTTGGAATTCTCTGAGCCTGACAATGCTTTGGAACTTATGCAGAAAAATGGTATTTTTCACGAGTGTGCCAAAGGCTTTGCCAGTTCCACCCCAGCTGTCCGACTTGTCACCAAGTTCAGAAAATACTGGCCCCAAAGGAATTGCTCCTTGACATTTATGGGCTGCTAAAGTAAGACCAAACCCTTCTGCCCTGTTCCTCTCAGGGAGTTGTCCACGTAGGAGCACTTCATTTATGCTTAAATCAATGAAGAATGTGAATGTAGATGAAAATAAGAATGTTGAAACTCATCAGTCCAAATTCAAGATGATGTCAGAAAGTTCTAAGAATTTCCCTACTGTAAACCCATGTAGGGAAGGGGGAAAATGGACAATGTGGCCAAAGGGCTTGGAGATCATCTAATCAGTACCTGTTTCACTAGATTTAAGTCCATTTGGATGGACAAGAAAGTCTAAAACAGACTGGGTTAAAGAAGCTCCAGAAAGATTAACAATTTCTGGAGTGAAGGACATAAAATATTGCTGAATAAAATTTATAAAATCAAAGTTGGAAATGAATAAAATTAGGTTTAAAGATCAAAGACCAACTCATGGTATTTTACCTCTTATTTTATAATTGGGGTAGCTAATTCTTCAGGCTCCCACATGCCCATGGTGGGAGTAACCCCAAATCAGAAGACATCACTAACATTAATATTTACCTCAATAAGCAGAGCAGGTTCCCACAGAGGCTGCAGCATAGCTTGGTATTTTCTTTTACGCTAAATTGCTATCACTACAGTAACCCCAAGAAAACACTAAACGAAGGATGTTTGCACAGGTGCAGCTGTGTTTGCTGTTGCAGGGTTTCTCCCAGGGGAGTGGATACAGGTGCTGGGGGCCGGCAGGACCTGACAGCCGCAGCACGGTTCCCTGTCATCCCAACCCCTTGCCTCCTGCCCCTTACCTTCCTCTGAAAATACCTCTGTGATGTTGGACTATTTATCACAAAACTTAGGAAGGGGGGGGGCTGTAATTTGAGGGACTGATGCCAGTGTGAGTTTTTCTATAGGCTTTCCATAGGGTTCAGACCCTGCCCAGTTTATCTGCTGTAAACTTGAATGTGTACTTGCAGGATTAAGGCAGGTGTTTTGATTCTGTGGCTGAACAGAGAGGTATTTAACCACATGCTTAAATGACACGTGGAACCGAGGCCTGGAAAGTCCCCCAGTTTCTCCTAAGCATGAAGAAAGAATCAACAGATGACATGAGAAGTTAGTCATGGAGTTCAGAGAATTACCTTCCCCTCCCTGAAAGGAAACTCAGAGAAGAGGGAAAATAAAAAAAAATAAAATAACCCCCCAAAAAAATAAAAAAGAAAAACTCAAAACTCCTCTAGCACTTCATTTTTACAGAACATGTCCGTGCTTTCCAGAGGAGTTTAATCTCTTTTCCAGCATCCACTAGAATAACAACCTTTCTCAAAACACCAGCACAGATGCAATGTCAGATGCAATGTTCTGACAAAGCAGGAAACAACATTTTGCAGTCCAGCAGGAAGAAGGTCAGATCATCTCGCCCCTCTTTCTGTCCTGAAAACCCAACTCTGCTTATAAGGACTATGCTCAGATGTGAAAATTTTTGTTGTCCCATGGCTGCTCTTCTCTCAGCATGTGGAGATGGACCTACCTCAACAAGCAAAGCTCTGAGCCCAACAAATCAGCAGAATGTCCATTACATTCTTTCTATACATTTGATTCTTAGCAACCTCCCCGTCTTTTGACTTAAATGTCATATTCTTCCTCCTTTAATTACAGATATAACCCCAAACTATGAGTTATTTCTCTAGTCCAGAATGTATCAGGTATTTTAATTTTTCTTAGTGGAATGTTTGACACCAGGAAGAAGACCAGCACAGTTCTCCAAAGGCACAGTTCAGCATTTTACAGTTGTTTCTAACTTAGTGTTCTCTATTCACACTATTTAGGTCTTTCATTCTTCCTTTTTTTGTGTTGTCAGAGTTCTCTTTTGATGACTGAATTAACTCTAATGGAAAGTTCTTTCAGCTGTTTTCATCACTCTTGCTCTTTTTTTTTTTCTTTCTTTCCAGACAAAACAAGGGTACATCTCAACTGCTGATGCACAGTTCCCATTAGCCTATTATGTCCAGGAAAGCAGGCATTTTGGTCATGTCCCTTCACCTATGAAAATGGAGTCATCCACAGGCTTCTTCAAAGTTTCCCAAGGATTCCCAGAAGTCCACTATCTCTTCTATCCCTCCCTCCTTTCTCTCACCACACTGGAGTCATTCTGAGTCCAAACCCCATTTCAGGAAGGGTGAACACAGGTCCTTCAGGAATCTCAATGCACTGTTTGAGTCTGTGTGGCAAATAACTCAATGTGCCATAAGGCACAGAATATTTTATGACTGAAAACAAATTTTAGAGGGAAACCTACACAAACATGAGTGGCAAGAGGCTACCTTAGATGCAGTCCTGTCTTCCGACAGGCACTGTATGATGCTACCAAATGGATGGAAGTGTTGGAGTTACTATTTTGATCTTGATACTGCGCACTCCTATTAGATTTTGCTTGTGCTAAGCAGCAATCCAGATATCTTTTTGGCTGTGTTTAGGAGGTAGTACAGGTTCGACATATACTTTTGTGTCTAAAACAGTAAGAAAAATTATTCTTTGCAATACCTGGGATCCCTCTTCAAGGGAGTGTCTGAGGAATCCTGATACAAAGCTAATATCTCCTTAGAGCAAAGTTGTCTGTACTCTTTCTTCATCCCATGTGAAGCTTAGGGAGTTCTATGGTTCCTGAACAGATATTTTACCTGTATTTTAAAAAGAATATTCTTTTTAATGTTTATATAGCAAATTAACATTTTAAATCACAGAATCATAGAACGATTTGAATTGGAAGGAACCTTAAAGATAATCTAGTTCCAACCCCCCTGCCATGGGCAGGGACACCTCCCACTCTACCAGGTTGCTCAGTGCCCCATCCAACCTGGTCTTGAACACTTCCAAGGAGGAGGCATCCTGAAGAAAAGACAACTTTTCTATGATTGCATTGTTTGTACAATCTCCAACATCTTTAAACATACCAAAGTTGTAGTGAAATATAACTAGCTACATCAGGCCATTACCATACAGCTGTCTTAAATATTACAAATTAAGGTAGAACATATCCATAAAAGAAGAAGAATATGGATTATGGACTCATTCTTGTAGAGGACACTCTCAGCGTCTACAAATTTCATTAAGGGCTAGATTGTGATACTCTTACCCATGTTAAGTGACGTCTTAATACTTCATTCCAATGGGATAACTCAAAGAATTAGGTATTATACAACTTGAGAAAGGAATCGCAATCTAACCTTAAAAGTTGAGTGCTCTTAATGCACAATAGCACAAGGCTCATTGTGGAGAAAATTAATGTTAGACTTTTGAGGTGAATAATATTAAATTTTTTCCATAAATTATAATTTCTACCAAAAATCATCTGAGAAATTGCTTAACTTATATGCTAAATCCTCTGGGGAGAGGGGAGAATAGCTCCAGTTTCACTGCCTAAGTGTCTGTTCCATTTAAAGGATATTAGCTAGCCAAATGAAAAATGCATGAATCAATCAGCAACAAGGACCTTGATCTCCGAATGAGACAATGCTGAGCTTTGAGATTTATGGTCTTGCTTCCAGAATTCTATTATTTGGAGGAAAAACAACAATAACAATGGGAGATGACATCAGAATAGTGAGTGTTCTTCTTTTCCTTTCTTTTCCTGTTGATCACAAGATGCTGACTTCTGTGTCATTCACCCCTGTCAAATGAGTAAATGTTCAGTGCTTTAAAACATTACCACACGCATGCTCACTTCAAAATAAAATGAGAAAGTCTTGAATGGAAGGGCATTATTGCCGCTTGCATTTTGCACTGCTAATTAGTTTATCCACAGAGCAATTACCTATTGCTTACTTTTCTTCTCTATTTCTCCTGCAGGCAGAAATCCTTTTGATTTTGACACAGAGAAAACATATTGCTGGGAGTCATACTGCACTGATATAGAGCAGAAAAGGATTTCATTCTAACCACTCGCGATTTTTGTTTCCATTTTCCCACACAACTGCAGAAAAAATAAAGAGTTGCCCCTTAGCTTTATGATATTCGCTTTAGGATATCTACAGTGGATGAAGTTCCTTCAGACATTGTCTGCCTGACAAGGCCTGCCTAACAGGCTTAAACTCCTCTACCATAGTGCCAAAAGTGAGAGAAGGCGACAAGGGGATAGATTTACTGGAGGAGGCAGAAGGAACTCACACTGACATTGGCTGGGCATGGGAACATTCTCACATAATGGGAGCTTGTGACCCTACAGCTGTGGGGTGTCCTTCCTCATTCAGGTTGGAGCTGTACTTCTTATTAGTGAGAAGTAAATCCTGTTTCAACTTGATTGCACAAAGTATGTGGAGAACCAGCAGAGCAGAGATGGGGCACTTCCTAGAGTCCAGGTCCAGACCAACCTCTGGATTACACCCTCCCCGCCCCCCCCCCAACTCTTATGGCACCTCAAACATCACCAAAACACTCTTGTTACATGTATATAGAGAGATGAGTAGAGATAGATAAAGACTGGAGGATAACAAGAGGATAATACATTTAACATTTAGATTATCAGTAGCCATTAATAACACTCATTCTGATACTCCTTTTAGCATGCAGCCAGATAAATATATATATACATTTCCGGCAGAAGAAATTGGCAAAATTAATATTGTGAAAATATGCATACATTTGAAAACGGCAGCAAAGATCAGATGCAAATCTAGCCCTAAACTTTCTTCAGACTAGCAGATATTTGGATTTAAGCTTTATTCTGTGCTTTATCTTGCATGAACGGCTCCTCTCCAGGGCTGCATCCCGTCTGCAAACATCACGGCACAGCTCAACCAGTGAGGCAGGAAGGAAGGGTAAAGGATATATCCGAGATAGGGATGCCCTTGCTCCCTTATTTCAGCAAGTACAGGTTATCCAAACCTCAGATATAATCTTAAGACGTGTCAAGATAACCGGCTAAACCTCTTTCCCTGATGACATGGTCCTCGTTTGGGAAGAGAGTGAATTTAATAGAGAATATATTGTTAGGGAGGCAAAGCAAGAATTGCGTTTCTTGAATCCTCCTCACACTTAGGAGTGGCTCAGTAACTGGTTATCTGCAATGAAAGTGGCATCCAGAATGAAGCCAAAGCTCTGTATATGAATGTGTGTATAGAAAAAAAAATTCGTGTTAAACTGCAAAAGAAAAATCGACATAAAACTTCTTCTCAGCAACCTTGTACAACCTCTTGCACAGAACATACTTATTCTACTAGCATACAGAAAACACCTCCAAAGAAATTTATATATATGCTTGTGATCAGAAAACAATGCATTTTCTAGATTTGGCTGCCATGTCCAGTAACAAGAGTAAAAAAATACACATAAATGTTACACCCCAGACAAATGGCGTAACAGACCGGTTGATAAATCCATACTTGTACACTACTAGTTGACATGTTGTAGTGAAAAAAAGTCAAAGCACTGATTACTAAACAGCAGCAGTCACGAATGTATTGTGCTGTCTGCTCAGTGTTCTGCAGAGAACGATCCAGTGTGCCACAGACAGAATGTCCTTCACTTCTCGATAAGAAATCCACATCTCCTAGCAAGAACGGAATTTAAACCAGGACTGATTTCTCCCACAGATTAGTTAAACATATATTTTAATCCCCTTTCAGCCTGAATATTTATAGCATACTCCATTTGCATTTGCTTTCCTGGAAAAAAATTTATGTACTGTGTCAGGATATGTTTTACAGAACTTACAATGAACATTATGAGAAGGCAAATGTCTTCAGTACTTCTGACCTGATGCAAGAGCCACTGGAATCCATTTAGGAGTTCCTCATGGGTTTTGGTGGGTTTAGGATTATATATGTGTTTTAAATGGTCTAATAGAAAATGGACATGGGAAAATTCCAAAAATAAGATAGCTAAGAAACCATCTTGCTTGCAAAAATACTAGATTTAATAATAAAAAAAGTCAGATGTTAATTTTGTACGCTTTGAATAAGTTATTATAATTTATCAGCATTACTGGGGATGCTTGCTTAACAAGAAGCTCTTCTGTTTTCAGAGTTCACTTGCTCCTGCTGTTTATAGGAGCAGTTTGCTGAGACCAGCAACCCTCCAGCTTTTCAGGTCATTTATTTCAGACAAACCACCCTTCCCCTGTCTGGCTACTGCTGTTGTCCTGAGTGATGTGGCTGTGTAGAAGGCACTTCAATGTAGGACATGATGGCATTGTCTGGTGGTGGCTAGCTGATGCCTCAGTGTCATTTCTAGGAAAAGCAAGTGACAGGCAGCCCAACCTGTGTATCTCATACATGCCCAGGTGAAGCATGTTTTGGAGAGAGAGTTATGGGTAAGGGAAAGGACTGCACACAAGCTCAGAATGAATCTGTAACCTTAAAGAAAAAGAACCCCATGCTTTATGGCCGTAAGGAATTAGGTTTGTACACTTTGGGAGGAAAAACACAGCTCAGTGTCGGGGACACAGTAAGGTTAAGCAGGAACCATGTTTTCCATTTTGTAGGAAATTCTACCTTTTTGAAAGTGTTTTCCCTATTCTGAAACAGAACAAAATTTCTTCCCAAGTTTTCCTAGAAGTAAAACACTAACAGAAGAAAACTGACTTGGAAATTTTTAAAATACTTGAATTAGAACACATTTTTAAATAACAATAAAAATGTAACATGTTTATTTTGATCAAGTGATTTTTACAAGTTTTTTTTTAATCAGCTTTCAGGGAGTTAACATTTTCCATATTCTGTTTTCTGTGTACTTACTTCTGAAAATTTCCAGAGAGGCATGGAAAATAACTAGGAACTGTTACCACAAAGCTTTTAAAATATACCCCACTGCAGCAGGTAGCTACACATACGATAAACCTTTGCCAGTGCTGTTCTAACCTGATCTCAGCACAAAGTTTCTTTATGTGCCTTCACTGCTTCAAACTTTCTTTCCAACAGGTAAGATGAAGGAAGGGTCCATATGGTCCTGTTGATGACACTCTTCTATTTATCTGTAGATTTCTACTGAAAAGAAAAATAATAAAAAAAGAGATTATGTGTCTTCAGTGGCCCCCTGTGGATGGAGAAATCTCGAGATCTAAATTTAGTTTTCACATTTTAGCAACATAATATACTAACTTTTGATGGCTTTTCTTTTAGCTAAGAGCATCACCCATTTTCCAGCATGGTTACAGCTGCAGGAAAAGACTAACAGCTAACATAGTAATGAGTAAGTATCTATTGAGATTCACTCATTACTATTAATTTCCCTGTTGCTTCCAACTGATTCAGGAGCTACTTATGGAAATTCTTCTTCTTCTGTCTTACTGAAATCCAGTACTGTTGTTGTCAAACCTGCCAACAGGCACAGCAATGCTACTGTGATAAAATAAGTCCAATTCTATCCCAATCTTGCTTTCCTAGGGAAGAACAGAACTCATTAAATAATTATCAACTGTGACAAGAAAGTAGCTGGCCAAACACTTGCTGCTAATCTAGGCATGACAGCAGGACTATACCTTTCAAAGCAGTAATTAGCTAGATGAACAACAACATAAGTACCAGACAATGACACGGAAAGGACTGTCCCTAAAGGACAGATTCATTATACGTAGGGTTTAGTGTTTGTGTGACTTATGAATGTTATTTTGCGGTATACAATTACACTTCTCTTCTGCTGCCTTTCTCTTTGTTTTCTGCACAGTTTATGGAAGGGCGGAGAGAAAATCTGGAGCTGAAGCCACTAGAGAACAGGTGACAGAAGCTCTGCAAAACCTTCCTTACCTTCATGAAATGAGAGTGGCTGCACAGATCTCACGGTAGAACAGCACCATTAGCCTGCACCCACATCTTGTGGGAATAAGAAATCCGGTACTTGCACCCTGCCCTCACCCTATATTCAGACTGGTATTCACCTAGTTTTTTGTAAATCAAGTCTAATAAACCTTATGACTTTGCTTTCTCAACAGGGCAAATTCTCAGTTGGTGTAAATTGGTGTAATGCTACTGAAGCCAGTGGAATAATATGATTTACCCATGGCATACACCAGCCCAGCAGTCGGCACCACTGCTAGAGGTTTTGTCCTTTCAGCTAAAACAAATCACGAGCCCAAACTGCTTCCACTGAATGTAAAAGGCAGGACTATGATCAGACCTAGAGCCGATGCTGGAATTACACAGAGCCAAACTTGTTTTCAGCTGGACTGTTCAAGTGCTTTAAGTTAAGCATACACATAAGTGTTTGCAGGATTAAAGCCCCCGTTCGGAATGACAGAGTAAATCTAAATGGAGATGGATTAGCTGGCAGGGGGCAGGTGAGGTGGTCAAAGGCACATGCAGTTTATCATATGGCTCTGTAATTTACTACATGATTATCACAACTACATATTTGGTGTGGGGATATAGATATACATGCTCACATGTATACACAGAGCCAAACTTTTTTGGCATGGGGGCCACACAGTCATTTCAAATTGAGACTCTGGGCTGCACTTGTTCCAGGACAGCTTGTCTGCTGCCAACACACTGAAGCGCCTCAGGCTTCAGTCTGATTCTTTGTTTGCTTGCCCATTAAAGTTCTTATCCCACACTCCCTTTTGGCAGAAAATTTTGTTATTTCTGCTTTATGCTGGCCTAAGCCCTTCTCTTGCCTCTGTTCCTATTAACCTATAGCAGTGACAGCCAGGAGCAAACTGAAGCAGCTGGTTGGAGACGCTACTATCAGACTGCGAAACAGCTGTTGTGCAGAGGGGCCACCCTGAAAAACTTCTATTACAGCACTGCTGGGCCGTATTTTGGCCATTGCAGACAGGGAGTTGGGGAAAGAGAGCACTTTCATTTGCAGATATTTAATTGCTGAAAAATGTAGGGGTGTGTGCAGCATCTTTATTGGATGTCATACAGAAGTAATGCTTTCCAGGTATTTTTTTGGCACGTCGTGTCATTATCCTCTTACTGCCAGCATGCAGTGGCCCCATGTTGCAGCTCACTGTGAAACTGATTTCCAATTTTTCTGTTTAAATTAATATTTACCAGTTGGCTATTTTTGGCAGACTTTTATTGATAGCATTGATTCAAGACGAATAGCCAAATTCAGTTCTCGGTTACAGCAGTATGACATCTGGAGTTAACTCCACTTCTACCAATGTCACCAGGAGCAGACACAGTCTTTTTTTCTGTCTTTGTTCTGTCCTTATCTATAGATAAGAGTTAGGCTGCAGTTTTAACTTTGGAAAAGCTGGGATACAGCACTGAATATAGCTCTGAAATTTATTGATTGGGCACTTCTCTAAGATACTTCATAGTGCCTGCATCTTAACCTTTGGAAACCAGTCACTTCAGAATACCATTATGCATGTGCAGAAATAGCTCTTACAAAAGCAGTATAAATTAAACTTTCGCTATCAGCCAAAAAAAAAATATTTTTTTGAGTAGTTTTGTATCCATCATCAATCAGGTGGATTAATCACTTCAGAGTTATTTTATCTATTCCTAAACTAAACATGTAGCAGAATCATTAATCAGGGCATAGGAGCTACATTGTAATTTGAGTGGACTGGTAGCCAGTGAGGTATCTGATGAAGCTGCACAGAATTTTCTGCATGTCCTGTTGGGTGAGGGAGGCTTTTTGCCTCCACACCTCTGTAAGCAACCAACAGTCCACATCACCTAGACTGAATCCACTCCGCTGGATATTGATACAAGTAAATACCTCAGCTGTGTCTATAGAAAAGCTATAAAATTGCATGGCAATGACGATTGAATTGGCATGTGGGTCTAAGCACTGCTGCATTTGACTTATATTTTAGAGATGTACTTTGAACCTCATTCCTGTTTGTCATCTTAAGGGCGAGAAATTGCTAAAAGAACAAAGTCAGCCACCAAGGCTGCCAAGTTAAGTTTGCTGTGACATTGATAAATATTCAAGCCAATGTCTTTCAAATGTTATTGTGAATCACCTTTCCCTCCTTCCTTCCCCTGCTTCAGTCATCTTGCTGGCTCAGAATATTCACCTTTGTCTCAGACCTCAGCTGCCTTCACTTTATTGCATATGATTGCTATTGTCTTTGTCTCTTTTATCCGCTTCGCTGTGTCTCATTTTCCTAAAGTACCTGGCACCCACTTTTCCATAACACTGTTCCTTTGTTTCAGGAAAACATAATTTCAGGAGGCAGCAGAAATACTGTTCCAAAGGCCACAGGGTGACATCCTCTCTCACCTGATCTTTATTCATATCAGGGTTTAATGGCATTCTTTTTTCCATTTCTCAAGCACCCTGCAACTCCCTTCCTCCCTGACAGGAAGGCACACTTTATTTCTCATAAAAGTGCTTTCCTACCAATCTTCTGTTCTTCAGAAGCTTCAGAGGCCCTTCTGTTAAATTTTGGTTTTCTCATGTGGATGGACCTGTTAACCTGGTTGTGGTTTATTACTGTTTTCACATATTTTCTCCTTCCTAAATTTGGAAGAACTTAGACCCTTCTGTGATTTCTAATCTCTGTTGGCTTCAGCAGCAATCTTCCCAAACTCTCTCTTTAATTTTATGGTAGGAACAATTGAGAAGTTTCAATATCTGAGCTAGTTGGCTCTCTAAAAGTAGTATTTTTAACATACAGCTAATCTTGTGTTTGTGGTTCATACATAATCTACCTGCCTCAGATATCACCAACAAAAAAAATGTAGTTTCTCTCATTTCTACCAAGTCAGGAAAGGATGCTGTTATGCAGTCCTTTATGTACACTTTCTTAGCTCCCTGATGCACTAAAAAAGGGCCCTCAGTCCATTGAAATAATACAAAACCTCAGTTGCTGATGGAAGTGGTATGTGATTTTCTGTATACGTTTTACACCAGAAGGTACAGTGCCTATTGTACATCTCCATTTAAAACTCAAACACAATGGCTCATGCAGCTGGATGGTGACCTGCCGATGAAGTTTAAGACAGCACAGACTTCCATGTGAAACTGCAGATTAATGAGAGAGAGAACTATCTTCTTTTTTACCCACAAAAGGCTACTCGCGTATTCAGAATGTGCTGCCGACTAAAACCAAAGTTCAGCTCGCCACAGGAGTAGAGAAGAAACACGCACAGGATACGCCTCAGAAACAGCCCAGCCCTTATGGAAAACTCCTGTGGAATTTAACACAAAATGATAAGCTTTCTGCAGCTTTTTTTTTTTCTTTGTACCATCTTATAGCTCAGATACCTCTGCTATTAAATTCTATACAATGGCTCAAAAAAGTTCATATAAAAGATGTAATGCTCCATAGGTTTTAGAGTAATTTCTACAGTGTCCTGTAACATTTCTATAGGACCCCCTTGTTTCTATTTCAATTACGTTATCTAGAACTTTTCATAAAAGATCTATCTTATAACAGGCCCTTTCCCTCTCTCTCCATTTTCCTTTAAGTGTAACAAAATGTGTATAGAAAGATATATTGCAGCGTGTACTTCTTACAACTCCATGATTTTAGGTGTACTACCACACGTCGCAAAGGCATTATTTGTCTTTTTGCTAGTAAGAGAAGTAAACCAGTAAGCAAACTGTCAAAACCAGACAAATATGAATAGCAACTGCCTTCTCATCTTGATTAGGCAAAGGAAACAACACTAGTGTGGAAGGGGGGAACTGAGCTTTCAATCTTCTTTTCACTGTAATTTTGAAGCAAAGCCTAAATTATAAACAGTTACAGAAACCTCTATTTGTAAATGTCCCCTCTGGACATTATGTTGCAAGATGAAGTAAGTTGTGCAAGGGCTAATTCAGCTCCTCCTCAGTAAATAAAAAGAAGTCTTCAGAAAGTGTGTGGCACTTAATAGTCTTACAATTCTGATGTAATTCTTATATACCTGTCCTTCTGGAATACAGCGTTGTCTTCAGTGTTGATTCAAGCAGTTCCATGAAAATTGGCTGCTTAATATTTGTCAGTGGACACCAAGATAGAAACTACTGTAAGGCTGACTAATCAGCTTGAAGGTTTTTGTTGTCTATTTATTTTTCCTCTTGTATCAGTCAAAAGTTTCGCAATTTGCTCTCACCCATCTTTTACCCTCTTATGATTGCACCCAGCGAGCTCCATTAGAGTCACTGTTTTCCCACCCCATTATCTCCTGAACAGGCTCTGGATCTTCCCAGAGAGGGGCAGACTCTGATGGGAATTTGGGCACTGGAGACACGGACAAGCTGCTTACACTCTGCCAGGACCCGCTGGCAGTGTCAGTGGGATGGTGATGCTACCAGGCAAGTGACTGTGACAGCCTGATCACAAGTGACCCAAACTCAGAACAAGTTAGCATGAAAAGGAACATCTACTTTATCTCAGCAGAGGCCCAGAGAGAACTCTGGACAATCCTTCATCTGCCTCTTCCTCATCCTAGGGCTTGATGGGCAGAGCTGAAACAGAAGATCAATATGATCTGAAACCTTTATCCAGAAGGTGGTAGTCTTCTGTGGAATGATAGTTCAGACTATTGTTTGAGCTAATAATTACGGGCCAAACTAATTTAAAAAGGACTGGAGAAATGACAGTAATTTAAATGGAATTTTCCATTTTAAAGGTCACCTAGTTGGATTCACTAGTTCCTGTTTGTCACAGTCTGGGCTTCAAACATAGAATTGTCTTCACATATGTTGTTCAGAAGGGGAAGAGGGCTGCAAGAAATTGCATTGCCTGTGTGATGAGCAATACAAATTAAAGCGACCAATGAGACTCTAATAGTTTTCATTATTCGGTTTTTGCATTTTCAGAGATAGTGATTGAAATAAGTATGCTGGGTATAATAAGAAGTGTGTAAAAGACTAAAAGTTATAGTAGTTGAACCAATGAAGGTCCAAAGGTCTCTTATTTTTCTCTTCTATGAATTTCATAGAGTAACCATGTTTTAATCTTAAAGAGGCAGGAGGTGGAAGCATAAGCAGAGGGGCAGGCTTTAGCTTATCAATTTGAGACAAATATTTTTAGTCACTGATTCTTGACACAAGGCTTACCCATGCCAGCTTTTGTGGCTTGAAGAGAAGGGGCCCCAGAAAGGTTTGCTGGAGTCAAAACTTCTTTTAAAATGACTCACAGAAAAAAAACAAGTTACAGCAATCCTCCATGAGACGACTAACTTGATTTGTTAAACAACTATTTTGTGTCAGTTTTGACTCATCAAGAGCTTATTTAGCTTATGATAATGTCTTTCATGAATCACAATTCAGTACCATGCAAAGCATCAGACGTTATATAAAGGGATAAGTTCAAACTCCCGAAGTATTTATGTGGATAATGTATCCACTCAGTTTTCTTTATTTTGTTCCTGAGACTACAGTAACTTGTCTACTGCTTTCATGATAGCTTCAATTCATCTAGCTTCTACATATCTTTGAGTACTTACTTTTCATATTTTATGTAATTCCCTTGAGAAGCAGCTTTGCATTGACTCATTTTCTTTCCCTCCTCTCTTTAAGAAAATTTTGCCTCTGTAGATTTTCTCTGAAGATGCTTAGAACTGATGCGCTTGTGATTTCAAAACTATTTCCCAGATTGGTTTGAGCAGTGGAGTCTCATTCATGTCATAAGTGTGTTTGCTGAAGTTGGTATTATGGGTCCAGCTGAACACAGTGTTCAACTATGAATACTGTAAACCTAATGCACCTTCTGCTCTCTCTTTCCTTTGATAAATTAAATCTTTCTTGAAGTACAGACAAGAAGTGTAGACTCAGCCAGCAGCAAATACCACAGCTCCCAAACATATTTTAGCGCCTGAGCACACCGCTGAGGTGCAACTTCGTTTTATGTAACTGTCTAACTTCTTTCTAAATAACTTTGTCATCAGCGGCACAGAGTCAAGCTGGAGGCCTGTGGCCACTGGTGTTCCCCAGGGATCAGTACTGGATCCAACTTTGTTCAGTATCTTCATCAACGACCTAAATGAGGCGATAGAGTGTACTCTCAGCAAGTTTGCTGATGATATGAAACTGAGAGGGATGGCTGACACACAGGAAGGCTGTGCTGCCATCCAACGAGATCTAGACAGGCTAGAGAGCTGGGCAAAGGTGAACCTCATGAAGTTCAGTAAGGACAAGTGTAGAGTCCTGCATCTGGGGAGGAATAACACCAGGCACCAGTACAGATTAGGGGTCACCCTGCTGGAAAGCAGCCCCATGGAGAAAGACCTTGGAGTCCTAGTGGGCAATAAGTTGTCCATGGGACAGCAATGTGCCCTTGCGGCCAAGAGGCCAATGGGATCCTGGGATGCATTAAGAAAAGTGTGTCCAGCAGGTCTAGGGAGGTTCTCCTCCCCCTCTACTCTGCCCTGGTGAGACTGCACCTGGAATCCTGTGTCCAGTTTTGGGCTCCCCAGTTCAAGAGAGACAGGGACCTCCTGGAAAGAGTCCAACGGAGAGCTACGAGGATGATTAAGGGACTTGAACATCTCTCTTGTAAAGAGAGACTGAGAGAACTGGGGCTGTTTAGCCTTGAAAGGAGACGGCTGAGAGGGGACCTGAGGGGTGTGGGGTGAAGAGGAAGGTGCTGGTGTCTTCACAGTGGACCCCAGTAACAGGACAAGGAATAATGGATGTAAGCTAGAACATAGAAAGTTCCACCTCAACATGGGAAGAAACTTCTTTACTGTGAGGGTGATGGAGCCCTGGCACAGGCTGCCCAGAGAGGGTGCCGAGTCTCCTTCTTCTGGAGACTCAAAACATGCCTGGACTTATTCCTGTGTGGCCTGCTCTAGGTAATCCTGCTCTGGCAGGGGGGTTGGACTAGATCATCCCTAGAGGTCCCTTCCAACTCCTAACATTCTACGATTCTGTGATTTTGCTAAGTATAAATGTCACATAGTAGTACGTGGCCTCATAGCTATCTTCCTATTAACCTAAAAGAGACACAAGCCTACTTTCATTCAAAGTAAAAATACCAGGCTTTGACTGTATTTTTTTTCTCTCACCCACTAAGCAAAAAGGATCCCAAACAAGCAAAACCACCACTAAAATAATTCTTGCATGGGGTGGGAATTCCCTAAGCTATTGATTGTAATGAAAATATATTTGTCTTTGTTTTGAAATGCACTCTGTACCTGCAGCTCTCACTGGTACCAAATGCAAAGCTGGGAGAGCACTGCATTTCTGTATGAATACATCTGGAGGCCTTTTAGCTGCTGCTGGTGTGATGCCTCTCAGTGTGGAGTCGCTTACAAATATTTAGTACTGTGCTGGACCAGATTTCATCTTTCAAGGAGTAAAAGTGCCTGTCACCTGATGATGGATGGTGGTTCTTCTCTCAGCAAAAGTCTGTGTAATTCTCAGATTCTGTCCATGTAGAAGAGCAGTCCAGAAGTCACAGAAAGCAGAAGACGTGGTTGACAGAGAAACCACCGACTACATGGACATGAATTAGTCTGCTGAAAGACGGGCCTCTCGGTCAACAAGGAAACACCAGAGAAGGAAATAAGAGGAAACTGGTATCATTCCTATTCCTTCTACCTGGAGCATGCTTAAAGAAGGCTCTTTGTTTTCCAGAATCCATTCTGGCACAATGATTTTTAGAGAACTGGGTGCAGCAATGACATTAAACTGGGACAGTAAGGTAAAGAAGGTAAGAACAATATTAGTTACAATTAAAGAGGCCTGGAAGATAGCAGAAGAATGAGCTCTTACCTTTCTCTTCTCTCTCTCTCTCTCTCTCAATTCATTTTGTAGGAGGCAGAGGTTAGAAGGAGGAACAGCGGCCTGCAGCAAAAGGAAGAAAAGGGGGAATTAGGATGCACAGAAAATTGATATATCAAGATATATTAAGATATATCTGTACACTCAGCAAGGCAAAAAAAGAAATGGACAAAAATTAAAAGAGTATTTGAAGTACACAGTACACTGAAGAAAACCAGACAGTTAACAGATGAAGGCATTAAAATCATTAATAATGAAGAAAGCCATATTCAATAAGTATGTCTCTCCTTGATTTGGAAAAAGTAGGATGACAGCAGTATCATATCAGGCAGCCAAAGCTTTTTTTCAGTCCATTAGTAACCAAATAGGATGTTAAACATCTACTTGTGATAAAAACCTGTAATTCATCAGGCCCGGATAACTTGCACCTGAGGAGTCTCAAATAGTTGGTGGAGGAGATTCTTCCTTCCACACGTTAATTTTTAATGCATCTTGAAATAATACAGAAATTCCAGAGGACTGGAAGAAGACTGATGTTTTGCCAGTACTTAGCAAGGACGAACATGATGACCTTGGTAAATATAAGCTGGCTAACCTAACATCAGACTGGAGAGGAGTGGAGGGGGGAGCAAAATAATAGAAAATGGGATTTAACTGATAAAGAATGAAAGGACAGGAAATAATTAATGCCAGTCAGCATGGTTTTATGGAAAATAGGTCTTGTCAGACAAACCTGATTAGATTACAAATTTGGCTGAAAAGGTAACTGCTTTAGTGCAATATACTGAGACATTTGTAAGGTGTTTGATTTAATTTTGCAAAACATTCCGATTAAAAATAATATTGTGCAGTCTAAGTGAAACACTAGCAGAACTGATTTTATTGAGTGGCAAATCTCAAAAATGAGTTATCACTGGGAAGTCGTCACTGAATAAAGGTATTTTTACTGAGGCTGGAAAGGGGTCAGTCTTAGGCCTCACACTTGAGCGTTTTTATTGCTGAGTTAAATATAAATTGTTGATTATACTGCTAATGCAATTTTCATACATCTAAATAGAAAAGTAATTGATATGTATATGTGTCTAGATGTGATGCTACATCTTTATACAGCATTGGTATGGCTTCTAAAATGCCACACAGTTCCAGTAATCATATGTTTAATGAAGCCAAAAAAAATCAGAAGTTTGGAAAATAGCTGCAAAAATCATTGTTAGAACTGAAGCAAACACCTTACCATGAGAATTTGAGAGAATACGGAGAGATTGCTTGATTGCAGCATGTAAATTCCTCCATTGGCAGAAACTCACCCACTTTCCTTTTCCAGCACCCCCAGTGAGCTGGGACAAAGGAGTTACGCAGCCTTGGAGCCCAGGTCATCCCAAAGGGTTTCTGTTTCCACAGATAGGCTGTGGGATAGGCAAAGCACGGCCCAGTGGCAATGGGGTGTCCCTCATGTCAGGAGGGGTGCCTGACCTACTACACACAGCAGCACTCATGTAGGTCGTCTGCATCTGTGAAGCCTCCAAGACTTTTCTCTTGCCTGTAATCCCTCTCCAAGTAAAAGGGCAGATAAAATGACCCTGGATAACTCAGGAAATGTCCTGGCCAATTATCTTAGGGAGCCTCAAGGAGTTATCAGAGGATCAAAGACTCTTCTCTAGTCTTCAACACAGAAAAGTTGCAGCTAAACGACAAAAAGAGAGGCAGGGGAAGAATGTGACAACTTAACGATGCTACAGTAGCACTGGGTAAGATCCTCAGCTTGAGCAAGCAGGTGCCATTCCTTCAAAGTCAGTGGAGAGATGCTGATTTACACCAGTGGAGATTCTGACATCTTATATTTTTTTATTTGCCTGAACCCTGCCGTGGCTCCATAAGCAAAGGTTAATGCAGGTCTGCCAGGGGCAGGCTGGAGTTAACACAGAATGGCAGTTGTGAGGTTGCTGATTCTGATAAAAGCAAATTGTGAACTGCAAGCATCTGAGTGTTGAGTGTCACATTCACACCTAACAGCTGCCCTTGCCTGTTCCCCACAGTCATCCAGTTCTGTCATCATGATACGTTCCTGAAACCACATTTGTGCTGCTGTCACTTTTTGTCTTTGGAAATTTGCGTACAGGCTTTCTGTAATGACATACTAAAAATGCTTGTAAACTTCAAATGAGTGGATTAAAATACGTTTAACCCAGGCAAATCACTTCCATGTATTAGGCAGAAACTTGAGTCTTCTTCTAGGTCTGCACTCTCCCCCATAAAACTTGCAGTAGGGATGTTGATATTTGCAAAGTTGTAGGAGGTATCTGATGGGTGAGGGTGGTGATCTCTTTCCAGATCTCTAGGTCTTTCACTACCACAAATGTCTCTAAAGACAAGAGACAGGCACCTCTATGGTGTTGCTCGGCTTCTCTCTTTCCATCAGTCCTCTCCGGTTGGGAACGGCCTGGCTATCAACAGAGCCAGGGCATCTCCAGAGCATTTTTGTCTGTGTATCAGTACTGGGCAATGTCAATACTGTCAACATGTCAACAATCTGTGGCACAGATGTGGAAGATAACACAAGGACAGATTTTGAATGTCAAGCCCAGGCTGCTCCAGGGCTGAGAGCTGGGAGCACACCAGCCTGAGAGATGCACGGGTGACATGCCGTGCTTGCAGCCCCTGCTGAATTCTGAACTCATTGTCATCCCTGAACTCCCACCTTGCAGGTTATTTCCTGAAAGTGGTTAACTGCACTTCTCTGCTTTGAAAGGCATCTTCTTCTCAGCTCCTGCTGAGTTTTCCCCTTCACACTTAATCTCTGGTTCACAAGGAATAATATAGACTTGCACTCACCTGCTGAAAGGGTGCAAATCTCTGAAGCCAAACAGCCCACAAACTGCCAAGATGCCAGAAGCAGCTGCCTAGCTAGAGCAGGACAGAGTTTAGGGTGAGCCATAAAATCTGTCCACAAAGCCTAATAAACCAGCTTATGCTGAGGTTTTTGTTACCTGGACTGCAGCATGGGACATGCTTCAAGCTGCCCCAGCTATCCTGTTGTCAGGTACGCACTGGCCAGCTGAAAGGAGCTGATGGTAGCAGTAGTTTTGGGGTAAAAAAAAAAGAAAAGAAAAAAGAGACAAGGTTAGTCAACCGGATCTCTCTTGAAATAACTGCATTAAAAATAAAAAAAAGGTTATATATACAGTTTCCTTTGTCCTTTCTCTCCCCATAGGCTGCTGGCCTATGATTGTTCCTTGCACCTACCCTGTAGCTGATTTTATTGTTTATTCCTAGCTCACCCTCCAGTTTGCTTGGGGCCCTGTGTCTTAGCGAGTGACTCCCTGCTCCCTTTCCAAGTTCAGAACCTTTCTGGCTAAAGTCTGTGGTGACACATAACACAAAAAGACAGCTTTGGGCACAGGGTGTGCAGCTGTTCCTGGAGAGTACAGTCTGCAGTTCGGCGGTACCGTTTCTGGAGGATTAAGTGATTAAGCCTAACTAGAAGTGACTAACAGGGATGGATCTTTCCCTGTCAAACGCACACAGTTTTCCGTAGAGCGACTCCAAGGTTGCGAGTGAAGGTGAACAGCTCTGCTTCTAAAGACTCCTTAATTTTAAGAAATTCAAAGAGCAGGCACGACACTTTGTTCTGTGACTTTCTTAAACCTAAAACCTACTCCACATCCTTTCATGAGCCATCATCTTTCATATTTAAAACAGACGTAGCGGAAGTTAAAAAAAAGACAGAGGAGATGAGAAGCACAAGTCTCTGCAGATGTAAGGCATACTTTGGCAAAGTATCATTTTATCACCCAGTCCTGACGGGTCCTCAACACATCCTGTGGGGTACAGACTCCTCCACTCATCTTGTGAGCAGTGGAGAGTTGAGAGCACTCCAGCTTTGTACTGGTTGCTTGAAACTTACCGGTGTTGGCTTATTCAGCAAATATATTTATATGGCTAAAGCCTTGAGAATCTTCATACATCAATTAACAAGTCTGTGTTTTGCAATAAACAATATTTAGGCATTCAAACTGATTCATAAAAACCCATTACATTCTGATTATCTGATGAACAAAGTATGAGAGCACAGATAAAATAGGGAGATGCAAAAGAGTATGTTTTATTTACAGGGTTTTTTATATAAATATAGAGAAAGTGGGACATGATAAATATACTAACAAAGTAGTTAAAAAACTGTTTTCATTAATAACTTATCAAACCAGTTTTATTTCTTGAAAACATTCAAAGTAAGCTAAAAGCTATGCAGGCAGCTGGTTGAATTTCTCCTGCAGGGTTTGAATGGGGCTGCAGGCCGGTGCTGAATTTCCCTCTTGTGAATAAATTCATGCATTATCTCTTGGAAAGCAACGTTTTTCAGGGTGGAATAAAGCCTATTTAGTAAATGATTATTTTTATTTTTAAAACTAAATGACTGTTTATTAAAAAGGAGAGCTACTGAAATTCAAATTTGTCCTCATTACCTGAGGCATAATCAAATTGTCAGCTGTTCAACAAGGGTGATAATGTGGAACAGGAGTGTGATAGCATTTGCCATCATCCCAGCTGTTGCCCCCAAAAGAAACCTCATCACAAGCTTCTCCTCAGTGAAACTCCACAATCTTAGAGAAGCCTATGACCCAGCACAAGGTATCGTTTACAAGTGATCTGATAATGCCTCTGAGTTGTTAGACCTCTTTTATCTGGACACAACATTATAAGAAACAGAAATCAAATCCTGACTTCATTAAAAAACACAGACAATTTGTTGTCAACTTCAGTGTGACCAGGATTTTACTACTGGAGCATGCTATGTGTTCAGATTTCAGAAGCAAATGCTAAAACATTTCATTTTACCAATGTCTACAAGTACGAATGTAAAGAAACAAAAAGCAGAGACCTTTTCAAAATGCTGTAACAAGATCCACTAGCTGAAAAAATAACTGGGCATATTAAAGGTAGAAATAAAACACAAGTATTTAGTAGTTTTTTTTAGTAAAAACAAACACTTGTTAAGGATATTTTAAAATCAAGGCTGGCTGTTCCCTAAAAGTTTTGCTCTACTTTGAGCAGGAACCAGCTAAAGGAATTCAATAGCTTATGTGGTATAAGAAGTCAGAGTACATGGTTTTAGGAGCTGTAACTCAGTTTGTCTATCTATAATTGACTCACCAATTAATCAAACTGGATCGACAATAAGAGCAGTTTTCCAGTTAATGCTAATTCGTTCATAAAGTGAATACACCATCGATTACTATTTTTAAATATATTTAGTTGTAGAAATGCCTGTAATTAAGAGTGCAGACCTTGAGCTAGACACCCACACTGAACTGGGATATGGAGTAAAGGACAGTTCTCGTGCACAAGACTGGTACTTGGTTAGTCAGTTACATACTGCTCTTATCATTCTAACCGGATACACTAATTCCATCTCTGCTGCCCATAGACCTACAGTGGGCCACGACTAATGGTTAGCTCAGTGGTAGAACGCGAGAGCGTATTTTTCACAACTGAACAAATCTTCATTGCTCACTCTTTCCTTGTAAAAAAGTGATGTTTTAACTAATTCAAGCAATGCTAGACCAGAAAGATACATCATTTTTTGCAGTGGCTCCAATAGTTTCATCATGTTATGATGGAAGAGAATGTCAAAGATGCTAGAGATATGCCAAATGGAATAAAATCCATAAAGTTATATGGAATGTTTATTGTTAGGTCCCTGAGGGCATGAATAGGCCTTGATTTCCCTGTCCAGTCTCTCCGGGACCTCCAACCACAACCTCTGCACCTGGTCTCCTGCTGCCCCAGAGAGGGGCCCTGGATCTGGTTCACCTCTGGGCACGCCTGGGGCTGTTGATGAACCTGTTTGCAGCACATGGCTTGCTTTGTCCAGCTCAGATCCTGCGGGATGGTGCTGTGGTGGGTGAGGGATCCGGCACTCAAACGGGTAGGTTGGGGGAATTGCATCGTTTCCCTTACAGGAAAGTACTTCCAAATGCTGATTCTCAGGGTGGCCCCACAAACAGAGCTTACACAGCTCGGGAGATGCTTCACAGCTGAAAACCTGATGGGGCCAGGGCAGATGCATCCACACCTGTGCTGCAGCTCCGGTGGGGCTCGGAGTTACTGTGCCCCAGCCCGTCTCCGGAGGCCTCGCTCTTGCTCTTACTCTAAAGAGGGGCCGTGAAGTCGGTGGGGCGAGTCCCTTCCCGGCGGGCAGCTGCCGCTCCAGATCTGGGCGGAGGCGGCTCTCGGCAGGGGGTTCTGGCTCTCCCCGCACGCCTGTCGGGCGGCCTTTCGAAGCCCTGTGGGCAGGAGCCGCTCAGGCCCGTAGTGGGAAGAGGGTTTCCCGGGCGCGCAGCCGCCTTCCCCGGTGACCGCCGAGCTAATCCCCCGGCGCCCGGAGGAGGCGCTGCCCGCGCTGCGTGGCGCGGCGGGCAGGGGCGGGCGGCTGCGGCCCTTCGGCGCCCCGCAGCGCGCTGCGACCCGGTGGGCCCCGGCCGCGGCCTCCTCGGACGCCGGGTGTGTGCGGGCTGGGAGGGGGAGCCCTACACAAGCCTGCTCCGGTGCCCCTTCTCTTGCTGGCGGCGGGATGCGCTCGGAGGCGGCGCCGCAGCCGGTCGGCCTGGAGAGGTTCGTCAGCCCCGGCAAGGGCCGAGGGCTGCGGGCGCGGCGACGCTACGCTGTGGGGGAGCTGCTCTTCAGCTGCCCGGCCTACGCCGCCGTCCTGACCGTCAGCGAGCGCGGCAGCCACTGCGACGGCTGCTTCGCCAGGTGAGGCCTGGGGCGAGCCTGGGGGGAGGTGGCGGCGGGGGGGCCGGCCCCGGGGCGGCTTCTGGCGGGTCGGCCGGCGACGGGTCGGCACACCCGCGTCCCCGTCCCCCGCCGCGTCGGTGAGGCGATGTGCGGGCCGCGGAGCCCCGAGTGGGCCCTCCCTCGGCAGCGGGGGCCGTGGCGGGGAGCAGAGCGCTGCGGGGGCCTTTCCTCAGCCGCTCTCCTCCTCCTCGGGCCGTGGTTCTCCGGCAGCAGCGCCGGCAGGAAACTTTTACCTCAGCACTGGTTTTCCTTGCTTAACGGCTCCGTAAAAAGAGGAAAGTTTTGCTCTACGCGTTCTCTGACAGTGACCTCGCTCTCACGGGAAGTTTCATCCGTCCATCTCCTTTCCTAGCAACGTCCGGCTGTCTGGTTTTTATGAAGTTCTGACAAGGGAGAAGGGGCTCTGCAGTTGCCTGATACGTTTTGCCTTTCCACGAATGGCACATACATAATGAAAAATATAGAAATATCGATGTAACATACGTGTATGTAACGGAACGTACAGAAACGTGCTGCTCTGCGCAAATCCTCAGTCTTCTGGCAAAAATCATTTTTACCAGGGTGAGGCAGGGGCAGCGTGCGTGGCTGGTTTGTGAGCGCAGAGGCTGAGAGCAGGCCGCCTGCTCTGCACCCGAGTTTTCTGGGCGCTCAGCAGTTGCCTCGTCGCCTGTGTGGAGGGGACGGTTCTGCTCGCTGAAGGAATCCCAGTGGTTGTTGTAAACCTCTCTTTGTCAGCTGCTGCAGCGAAAGAAAAAAACCCACAAAAAAACAGTGTAAGGTTATCGTTAGAAAATGAGGCCTGGATGTGACACATTTTTAAAAGGTATAGCGCTTTCCTGACTTCTGGCAGCTTACTGAAGAACTGTGATGCTAGCCTGGTTATTACTTGGAGCAAATGTTCGTGTTTGCCTCAGTAAAGGAAAACTACTGTTGTACTTTTGCTATTTTCATCAGTACTTAGGTAATGCTTGCCTATGTAGGCTGAGGCAGACTGAAGAATATAATTATTACGCTCCAGCAAGTCTTTTCATCTCTTGTCCCTTCATCTTAACCCACTCTTTTCTCTTGACCTTGTCCTTTTTCTTTCCTCATTGTATTATCTACTTATATGACTTAGTCAATTTATTTGCCCCTGTCGTTGCATATGAGCACCTAATGCAGTTGTAGCGAAGTTGGTAAAGTGAGTCTCATTAATTTGAAGAACTTAGAACTGAGGTGATTTTCTGTTTTTCTTCACACTGGTGGTTTTTCCTAGCCACTAAGGTTGATTTTTTTTTTTTTTTTTTATTATTTGTGTTTTTTCTTTTGTGCATAAACACGAAATCCCTTGTGCCAATGAAACTGGATGGTTTTGCTTATAACATCCAGAAGATTTCTCTCTGTAAAAGGACTAAAGAATACTTCCCATTGATAAGAAATAATACTGTAGAGATAATAGTTATGTCATGGAATAGCTTTTAAAGATCATCTCCAGGAGCAGCCTATTTAAATGCTGCTTGTTCTCCATGCGAGCTTCCCCTATGGAGCACAAGAGGAGCGCAGTGACCAAGGAATTTACTGAATGCACCACAGCAGCTACAGTGGGGTTGTGTGAAACCTACCATGCCAGGGTGATGAGGTTCTGCTGAGAGGAAAGATATCCCAGTGGTGTAACTTGATTTGCTAGTGCTCAGGAATGTGTTTTGTGCCTGTGCCCGCCTGCCTTTAGTGCTGAACTAGCACGTACTGCATTCTGTACTGTTCTTGTTGGACTTGCAAGAGTGTTAGGAGGAATGTCGTGGGCCCAGCACTTCTCTTGGGAAGAGAAACTTTGCTCATAAAACTGTTATAGTGAAATGGACAGAATGAGACTAGAAAAGTTGTGTTTGCATCTGATAGTATTTGTTTCTTTAAATATGCAACCCTGCTTGAGATACATACTAGCAACAAGCAGAGTCATGATATTGGCCTGACTTGCTCATGTTGCACCTTCTGCTTTTCAAGAACAGAGAATGCCAAGACTTGCTGTGCTTCATGGCCTCCAAATACCAGTGACCTCTGAAGTATTGTATACTATTGTGTTGCACAAGAGCACTCACCCTTACTTTAAGCCAATGAACTTACCTCAGTTTAAGAAATACTTTTTTTTCTACTTGTACTAGGGAGGGTGTGTAGGCATTTTAAAGTCTTCAATACCCCTGAGAGATCCCTACTGCTGTCATGCTAAAATGTCACGTGTTGGGTAACACATGCTCTATTTTTGATGGGATCTGCTACAACACATGCACCTCCATGCAGAAAAGGACCTTCCCTTTGGCAATTCCCCATGTTGGGTTATATACAAATATAAAAAAGGGACAGCATGACTCTTAGGTCACCTTAGAATGCACTGATATCAAGAGCAGATGTTAGCAGGGCAGTAAGAGACTATGTGGTGATACATGATCAAACAGTGCATTTAATAAAGGGAAATGTTTGGGCTTTATTTGGAGGTGGTTACTCACAAAACGATGGTTGTGCTTTTTATAACCAGATGAGAAGCAATGGAACTGGCAGAGCAGAAGCAAAGTGTTGATATTGGTGGGCAAGTAAAAAGACCAGTTGGGAAGTTTGGAAAACAAGGAACAGTTAGCTTTCAGTATGTATCATATAGTGGCAAAAAAGGACGCTGTCTGTCAAAGAGCATGGAATAACATGTTTCCAAACCCAGCAATTTATCAGGACAACAGAGTGCTTTTGCATAGTAACAGTTGTTGGGGGAAAAAACTTGCTTTTGAAACTCTAAAATAGAAAAGGTGTCTGCAGTCAGAAGATGGGATTCAAGCTGCAGCTGTGTTCTGAAGGAAACAGTTTTCACTGTGAATGCAAAATATTGTGCACAAAGTGATACAGCATACATTTGTATTTCATTCATACATAGAATAGAATAACTTCTGTTTTCTTTTTAAGGAAAGAAGGATTGTCCAAGTGTGGAAGATGTAAACAGGCCTTTTACTGCGATGTGGAATGCCAGGTATGTTAATACAGTTTGTGAGGATGTGAGCGTAAGGAGGGCGAGGGTTGCTGAACTCCATTTTTTGTTTGTGTGGCATCGGTGGTCTCTAATTGTAGCTATGGTTAACAGCTGTCCAGTCAGTTTCAGCATCCCACAGATGCTGACCATGTTGTTGTGCATTGAAAAATTACAGGATTTGGACATGGTCTGCATGAGTCTTTCAAGATCAGTAGCTCCAGGGCTTGGTACCACTGAGACTTTGATTAGAGCTGCCTGTCAGCTCACTAATTATGTCTATATTACTTGTTTCTTTAAGCACAAGTAAGATAATTTAACATTAGCTCACTAAAGTGGTAGGAGAGTGTGCATCTAATGGAGAAAAACCAAATCACCAAATAGCTATCTCAAGGGGTTTTCATTGGGTTTGGGTTGGTTGGTTTTTTTTTTTTTTAAGAATCTTAGCAAATATTTTGAGTGACCACAGCTAACAGTAGTCATAACCATTTGAAACCTACCATGCTTCCTCCCTGACTAACTCTTTCTGGCAACTTGAAACACGAAAGTAGAGCAGTATGAAGACATCCAAAACATTCGCATCCATTTTAAATTCCGTTTGTACTTCAAACTAGAGTAAGCACCTTTCACATTTTATTTTTTTTAAATATCTGTTATTTTTTAGTATCTAGCCTTTGTGGGTTGTCAACGTGATATGGAAGAATTAGCCAGTTTACATGTGAAAATCTCAACTGGGTTGCTAGCTGAATAATACAAGCTATGTAAGATCTGTGATGCTCGGCACAGAGCATGGAACAGTGCTCATAAAGGATTTGAGTTGCTAAAGGTCTGGCATGCGACTGTGTGTCAGCTATAAATAATCCAAGCCTTCTCCTACACGGTAGTGTACTGTTGAGTGCATGGGTTGCATGCAAAGTGTTCTCCGTTGTTATCTGGATGGAGATGCTGCGATTTGTGCTGTTCAGTTACCAAACCTTTTGAAGATGGCCACTGCTTTCAAGGATGTGTGATGGGAGAACAAGATACAAGTTGCAAAGCGAGCCCGGCCTCTACTTAGTTTTCCGTCTGTTGCCTCCCCAGGCTCCTGCTTTCTCTGCTTAGTGATTTGTGGGTGAACCAAACAGCCGTTTGGTTTTCAAGCAGCAGGGAGGACTCAGAATCATAGCACTGTAGAACAGTTTCGACTGGAAGAGACCCTCAAGATCATAGAGGCCAACTTTTTCCTAGCCCTATCAACACCACTAAGCCATATCCTTCAACACAACATCTACCTGTCTCTTAAACACCTCCAGGGATGGTGACTCAACCACCTCCCTGGGCAGCCTGTTCCAATGGCTGACAACCCTTTCAGTAAAGAAGTCTTTCCTAATATCCAACCCGAACCTCCCCTGGTGCAACTTAAGGCCATTTCCCCTTGTCATGTCGCTCACTACTAGGGAGAACAGACCAACCCCTGCCTTGCTACAACCTCTTTTCAAGTAGTTGTAGAAAGTGGTAAGGTCTTCCCTCAGTCTTCTCTAGGCTAGACAGCCCCAGATCCCTCAGCCATTTCTCATAGGACATATGTTCCAAGTCCTTTGCCAGCTTGGCAGCCTGCCTCTGTATCCTCTCCAGCACTTCAGTGTCCCTCTTGAAGTGGGAGGCCCAAAACTGGATGCAGTACTCAAGGTGTGGCCTCACCAAAGCGGAGTAGAGGGGCATAATCACCTCCTTGCTCCTGCTGGCAGCACCATTCCTGATACAGGCTGGGATGCCATTGGCCTTCTTGTCCCCCTGGGCACGCTGCTGGCTCATGTTCAGCTGGCTGTCCACCAACACTCCCATGTCCCTCTCTGCCTGACAGCTCTCCAGCCACTCCTCCCCAAGCCTGTGGCGCTGCTGGGGGTTGTTGTGGCCGAAGCAAAGGACCTGGCATTTGGCCCTATTGAAACTCATGGAATTGGCCTTGGCCCAGTGATCCAGGCTGTCTAGATGCTTCTGTAGAGCCTCCCTACCCTCAAGCAGATCGACACTTCCACCGAGCTTGGTGTCATCTGCAAGCTTACTAAGGCTGCTCTCTGTCCCCTCATCCAAATCATTGATAGAAATGTTAAACAGGAGCAGCCCCAGTACTGAGCCCTGAGGGACACCACTCGTGACCAGCTGCCAACTGGATTTAACTCCATTGACCACAACTCTTTGGATTTGGCCAGCTAACCAGTTTTTCACCCAGTAAAGTGAATGTTCGTCCAAGCCAAGAACAGTCAATTTCTCTAGGAGAATGCTGTGGACAACAGTGTCGAATGCCTTACTAAAGTCAAGGTAGACAACATCCACAGCCTTTGCTTCATCCAACCAGCAAGTCACCTTGTCATAGAAGGAGATTGGGTTTGTTAAACGGGACTTGCCCTTCATAAACCCATGCTGACTGAGTCTGATCATCTGGTTGTCCTGCATGTGTTGCAAAATGGAACACAGGATGATCTGCTCCATCAGCTTTTCTGGAGCTGAAGTCAGGCTAACAGTTTCCTGGATCATCCTTCTGTCCCTTCTTACAGATGGGTGTTATATTGGCTGACTTCCAGTCAGCTGGGAGCTCCCCAGTGTGTCAGGACTGCTGATAAATGATGGACAGTGGTTTGGTGAGCACCCCTGCCAGCTCTCTCAGTACTCCAGGATGTACCCTATCCGGCCCCATAAATTTGTGGACATCGATGTGGAGCAGCAGGTCCCTGACCATCTCCTCCTGGATTGTGGGGGGGATGTTTTGCTCCTGGCCCTCATCTCTTGGCTTGGGAGAGTGGCTTCCTTCAGTACAAGTGTTTTTACTACTAAAGGCTGAGGCAAAGAAGGCATTAACCACCTCAGCCTTATCCTCATCTTTTGTCACTATATTTCCTCCTGGGTCCAGCAGGAGGTGGAGGCTCTCCTTGGTCTTCCTTTTGTTATTAATATATTTATAGAAGCTTTTCTTGCTGTCCTTTACTTTGAGAGCCAGATTAATTTCTAGCTGGTCTTTGGACCTTCTAATTATCTCCCTGCCTAACCTAACATTATCCTTATACTCATTGTGAGTGGCCTGCCCCTTCTTCCAGAGGCCATACACTCTCCCTTTTTCCTTGATTTTCAGCCAAATGTCCCTATATAGCCAGGCTGCTGGTCTTAGGGCACATGGGGATGGCCTGCTCCTGTGCCTTTAAGATTTCCTCCTTAAAGAGTGTCCAGCCTTCCTGGACTCCAGTACCCTTCAAAATAACTTCCAAGGGATTCTATCAAGTAACCGCCCAAAAAAATCAAAGTCTGCCCTTCTAAAGTCGCAAGTGACAGTTTTGCTGTGTCTCCTCCTGACATTTCTAAGAATAGAGAACTTAATAATTTCATAGTCACTGTTCCCCAGACGTCCTCCAGCTGCCACATCCTCCACAAGAACTTCTCTGTTCACAAACAGGAGGTCCAGCAGGGAGTCTTCCCTGGTCTGTTCACTTACCAGCTGCGTGAAGAAGTTGTCCTCCACACATCCTAGATTGTTCCCTCTCTGCTGTGTTGTATTCTCAACACATACCTGGGAGGTTAAAGTCTCCCACAAGAACAATGGCAAGTGATTGTGAGATTTCTCCCAATTGCTTATAGAAAGCTTCATCCACCTCACTTCTCTGATTCTGTGATTGGAGGGTCCATAGCATGCTCCCACAGCAATATCAGTTTTATTGGCTCTTAGCCTAATCCAAACACTCTCAATCTCATCATCAATATACTTGATTTCTGAGCTTTCATAGCATTCCCTAACATACAGAGCCACAACACCACCTTACCTTCCTTGCCTGTCCCTCCTACAGAGCTTGTAGCCATCAGTTGTGGCACTCCAGTCGTGTGAGGCATCCCACCATGTTTCTGTAATAGCCATTATGTCATAGTTTTCCTGGTGCATCATGGCTTTGAGCTCCCCGTTTGTTGCTCATATTGCAGGCATTGGTATAGATGCACTTCAGATGAGCTAATAATTCCGACTCCTTTTTGTAAACATGAGCCCTGTTTCCTACTAGACCTTTCTCAGGTGCTTCCGTGATTTCTAAACATCTATCCCTTCCCTCAAATGAATTGGCAGAGCGAAAGTCCTCGCTAGTCCACCATCCTGCAAGCCCTGATATGCTTCCTTTGGGCTTATTCCTAAGAGGCCCAGGTATCTCCCCTTTTATATCTAGTTTAAAGCCCTGTCAATAAGCTCTGCTAACTCCTGCCCCAAAACCCTGTTCCCGCTCTGGGATAGGTGCATCCCACCTGCCACCAGCAGGCCAGGTGTCTTTTATAGCATCCCATGGACAAAGAACCCAAAGCCCTGCCAGTAAGACCAGTCCTGGAGCCATGAGTTGACCTGTTGTCTCTTCCTGTCGATTTCCTCCTTCATTGCTACTGAACGGATAGAGGGGAGCACAACTTGTGCTCCTGATCTCTTAAGCAGCTGTCTCAAGGCTCTAAAATCTCTTTTTATTGATCTTGGGCTCTTTCTACCCACTTTGTTGCTACCCATCTGAAATACTAGAAGGGGGTAATAATCAGAGGGGTTTGCTAGAGTGGGAGGTTTCTCCACACATCCCTAACCTGTGTCCCAGGGAGGCAGGAGACTTCCAGGTGAAGTGGGTCAGGACGGCATACTGGTCCCTCTGCCCCCCTCAATGGAGAGTCACCCACAACAATGACCCACCCATCTGCTTTTCTTTATGGAGCCAGTTTTGGTGCTGAGTCTATGGCAACTCAGTCTTTCTGGCACTTCTGACCCAGGTGAATTGTCCTCTCCAACAGCCGGCCCCTCCTGCAGGGCTCCGTAACTGTTCTGCAAGGGTAACTGGGAAGGTGGGGGAGGCTGGGAGGGGATTCGCCTGCTTCCCCAAACAGGGACCTGTTCCCATTCCTTTCCTCCTCTGAGGTCCCCTCCTACTGCCTGGTGACAAGACGGGAGGGGATCCTTATGTGGGGCCTCAACCTGTTTCCTTTCTCTCAGGGAATGGGGTCCACCAGTCAGTCTCTCTCTCGTACTCCCTGATACTCCTCAACCTCTCCACTTGATTCTTCAGCTCAGCCACCAGACTGAGCAGATCATTCACTGATGCACAAATGATTGGAAGAAATTTTTTTTTTTTTACAAAGTTTGAGGTAGTTCACAGAGTATTGAAAGACGGACAGTCAGCAATTGCTGGGAAGGAAGAGAACAGTCACTATATGAACATCCTTAAAGCTCTTGAGAGAAAACTGCATGACTTTAAAAGACAGTGTAGAGAAAACCCATGATTCATTAATGAGAAATGCTTATTTGTAAGAAAGGTTCCATATGATGTTATTTCTTAGGAAGCTTTTAACTAGATCAGGGAAAGAAATACTCGAACAAAGCAATTTATTGGCTGTTTAGTATTTTTTTTATCTGAGATTGTGAGTTCCTTCTCTTACCATGTAAAATTCACAACGGTTTACAAAGCAGGTTCGTAAGATCTACTGAAGTGAGAACGTGCAGTGATTTGTGCCAGGAGAAATAGCAAGTAGATATCATGATGGAAGTAGTAGAATTTATTTCTGTTGATCCACAGTCCTTTGCTTTTACCTCTGAGTCCCTTCTTCAGTCCTTACCTCAATATCCTGACTTCTAGCCCTGAAAAACTTTATACTTTTATATTTAATAATATGAAGGTTTTTCCCCTGTCTTTACCCTAGGTAGTCTTGTTACATGTATTGCTTTTTTAAATTGATTTTTTTAGAGTTTTCATTTTTTTGGTGGTCAAAATACTCTTTCTCTAGTGAGGCATATTCCAAGAATAAAAACTGAACTGCTCAAACTAAGTATCCTTAAGACTGTAGAAGACGATGCTCAACAAAATCCTTCCTGTCTGATAGGTACAAAACATTTTAATTCATTTACTTATTGGTGTATAGTATGACGCTTTAGAAATAAAGACATTTTTCAGATGTGATGTCTAGACAGTAGTGTGACAAGCACAGGTACTAGCACTTCACTTGCACTGGTGCTATGCTTTTGACTCCTCAGTCGATACAACATTATCTTCTGTGTTTTGGGCACTTCTGAGTCAGTCTGATGAAATTTGTGAATGTTGCTGAGATTGAATTCTTTGACATTCTTTCAAAGTTACCTTCAAGCATAATATTCTCTAGAAACCAGTCTCCACTGAACGTACGTGCTGCACAGACAGCCTGCACTGCATCTTCATCCTTGTCTTGTTCAAAGGCACTTTTCAGCATTTCAGCAATTCTTTGTCAAAGCCAGAAAGGACATCTGTGCCTTCATACTGAACTTGTAACACTGGGATGTACAGTAAATGTGTCCCTTTTGCCTCCGTGGATGTTAGACTTCTTCCTGCAACACTGGTAAAAGGGCAGGGCTGTACTCAAGAGTTGTAATGGCATTGTTCGTTTGATTTGTGGTTGTTTTTTAAACTTGATTTTCTCTGTAAATCCATGTTTTTTTGTGCTCAGTTCAGCTAAAAATTATGTGTACTCAACAAGGACATAGTATGACTTCATTTGTTGGTTAGTACCTTATTACTCAGTATAGTTCAGTTTGACAAATATCACATGAAATACAGTTGTATGGGGTAGAAAACCAAGTTTTTTGAGCTTACCCTTCTCTTACTTAAAGACCTACTATACCACAATTCACAGGAATTCTTTCTAGTGGTAGGAATTCTTTCTAGGTGAATCAGAGGGAGGCAAGAGAATGCACACTAATGTGTGCAGCAGGAAACAACTTTTATTTACGTCTTTTTCAGAATTATGAATTTTTGTGATTGCAGACATCTTCCTCTCTCTAGAATGTTTCTGTTGAAAGATTTATTTTTTTTTTCAAATAAAGTTGGTGACACTGCATGTACTTCCCACTCTGTTGAGCCATATAGTATCCTTATTTTGAGGTTCTTGCAATACTTTCCAAGCATTTGATGAATGAAACCTCCCAGCAGCCTCTGTGGCATTTCTGGTTTTGCAAATGGGGGCTATAGGTACACAGATATGTCGAATTTCTGAAGATCCCCCAGGCGGTTAAGGAGTGCATCTCCTGCTGTCTGGCCAGGTGTGTGATGCACTAACCAAGTCCTGCTTTGCAGTAAAGCTCCCTTGCCCTGGTTGCTGAGAGAGGTGATGTCACACTGATGCGAGGGACCGAGCCCAGGGGTACATGAAGTCTTGCAGTGATACATTTTCTGATTTGCTTAGGACGCTCTCTATGCACACGTACATGCACACTGGCCCTGGCACAGTTCCCTTAGTAGTAATGTGTCTTTGGTCTATTATTTTGCTTTTAAGATGGATAAGCTAAAGTTTGACCTATATTAAGCTGGATGTTTGCATAGATTCAGGCATAGGCATAGATTCAGTCTCATGTGCAGGGCATATGAGAGTGGAAATTGTCTTTACTGATTGTTCTTGATACCCTGAATGCTTTGTGGGTTGATAGGATCTGGCCTGGGTTTGCTGTGTCTTTTTTTTTTTTTCCAGACCCTAATCCAGTTCTCCTTATAAAAGAGGTTTGTGGTTTCCAACTGATTTGTACCATTCTGCTCTCCACTATTGCCTCCTCGAAGCACAAGCCTGTTATTGTAGTGGTGGCTTTCAGACCTCATCTGCAGCTGTTCGGGTCTTGACTTCTTAAATTATAATAATTTTAGTCAAACAGCGGGAGACCTGTGCTCATTTTTTCTCCTCAGAAATTAGCTGCTGAAACACGCTGAAGAGAAATGTTTTAAGAGGGTTACGTGGTTACAATTGTGGAACTGGTGAACTTGAACCAGCTGCTGGAGCTCCTCTTTCTGTTAATACACATAGCTATTATTTATTTCGGACAGAGTGGAGATCAGCTAGCCAACGTGCAGAGAGAGATGTTTTTGACATGACTTTCTGTATTTGAAATGTATTTTAAAGAAAATATTTATGAGTTTTTCTTAACATGCCATGTTAAAGAGTGCTGTAGTTGGTATTTCTGGAGTAAGGTAAATGTATTTTAACCAGCCGGTAAGCCTCAAGATATAGTTCTAGACCTGGGATTAGCATCGAGCAGATGGGACTTTATAGAAATTGCCCACTTCTTTTCTACAGGAAAAATACAGAATTCTTGCTGTAAGGATTCTGCACAAGACGAATCTGACACTGCAAGACCCTGCTTAAGGTTGCCTGGGGGGGTGTCTGTCCCCTTATCCAAAAAAAGTTCTCCATGCAGTTTTCTTTGGTGAATGTCTCCTCTGAACCTTTTGAACGTTGACCCATGGAAGTCAAATACCCTCTTGTGGCGCAGCATTCGGTAAATGATGATGGGGAAGGATGGCTGTGAAGGTGTGTGAAAGTCTTTATCTTCACTGCTCAGCTGTGTCAGAGAACTTTACCAGATGATACCAGACATCAGAAGTTGCCTCACTGAAAGAAGGAGGTGTAAGAACTTTTGTTTGGACTTGAGTCTTTTTTGAGTATTATGTTTTCTTGGGTTTTTTGTTTGGTCTTTTTTTTCTTATGCTGAGCTATGTGACAGTGTTCTGGGAATTAATCCAGTGGTTCTGGATGGTGGAATCATTTTGAAGAACTTGGTGGAGAAGATTTTTTTTCCGTGCTTTGATGTGAAAAGCATAAGCTTTAAAGAACTTCCCTTCCAAAAATGTTGTCACTCACTCCTAAATAAGGGGAAAAATACTGCGGATGTAATGAAAATAGGAAGAAAATATCGTTAATGTAGCATTAGGGATTCAACTAGAACAATGCTACCTGTTGTAATTCAAACTACTTGGAGAAAAATGTGGAAGAGAATGCAAAATACAGCCCTGCTGTGATCTCAGGGAAAGCTGCTGTCACAGTGTTTCCATCCCAGGTATTACTCAGTCATCAGTACTCTCTCTTCTTGTGGTGTTTCAGGCTTTTATCTCATTTTGCACAATTCAGCCATATCTTGTCCCTTTAACCTCCCTAGTAGTTCACATAACTCAGTATGATTCTGCCTGGGGAAAGATTTTAATTAACAATGTGTAAAGAATAAAGGGAACAAACGGATTTTTAAAAACAGTGCTTTGAGGCAGGCACGTGAGTTTGCATTTTGATTATTATTTTTTTGTTTTATTCGGGTAATCTCTCCTGTTTATTTAACCATTGTGTATGGACGTGGGTCCTACAAAACTTGAGGTTCTGTGCCTTGCACACCCAGCAATCACAATGAAGTTGGTGAGTGTCGTGGGTGTGCAAGAAGGGGTGAGAGATGAGATCTCCCTCTGTCTCTTGTCTTAGCCTTTATCCTGTGGATTCCTAAGCAAAGGCTTATTGGGGAATTTTCCAGAAAAAGGTCTTGAGGCATAAATAGGAAATGGGTCTCTCCAGGGATGTATTTTGTAGTGTGACAGCTGTAGGAGAGTTGAGACTGTAATTTCACATGACATGATTACAGTGTAATATACTATTTTGGTTCTCCTGATCTGTATTGCCGCATCCTCTTAGAACCTTTACATGGAGCTTATTTCAAGCAGCCTATACATAGGTTTTTTTGGAAGTACCGTACTGAGATATCAAGGACAATGAAGTTGACATTGTAAAGGGTTGAATAACCTTGCAGCATTGTACTGCTTCAAATCCTACATGAGGCTGGGGTGGGTGTTGACCTTTCTTTTCCTAATAAAATGAACTAAAACTGTCCATGCCCAGGGCAATTAAAATACCCATTTTCAGCAGAAGAGGTTTTGGGGTACTGACTCTGAAATTAGTGATCTTGGCTTATGTTTTGATCTGTAAAACCTGTAAATAAGTGGACCAGCCAAGGCAGGACAAACTGGAGGTTCTGGTTCAGCTGACTGTTTGAGATGCGTTGGGTTGTCCTATGAGGCCTCCAACTGTAGCTCCTACAAGTAATGCATCTCCCAGTAGACCTTTATCATATCTACTGGTCCTAGGATAGCCTAGGGTGTCTCAAATGGCTTTTGCCATCAGTGGTTAGGCAACTGAGGAGAACTCTGTGTTTATTCTCTTCCTGCCACTCGGTCGCTCTGGGCTATGTGGTTTTTTTAAGACAGAATATATTTTTAATTTTTGTGCAAGTGTGGGCTAACATGGGGGCTGTGATACTGGGTGAACTGCAGTAAGGGGCAGTGCTCAAATATAGAAATAAGAATATTTCCATGCTTGAATAAATAAAAAAATGAAGCTTACTGCAGTCTGAGAACAGGCCATGCCAGGCTCTGCGTGCCAGTGCAGAGTGCTAATCTGTGATTCTGTGCTCAGCTTTGAAAGATTCTACTGCTTTAGGGAAACCTGTAGAGTGCCAGAAGCCAGTGGCTTGTGCCATCATTTCCAACTGTTATTGTATGCTGAGCTAGGAATATGCTATCTATTCTTAACTAAGATATGTTTGTCTTTATTAGTGTGTTTTCATTGCCTAGCTGTACTCTTATTCTGCAACACTTAAGGAAAACAAATCTGATGATTCTATTCAGTAGGTCTAGTTTTGACCTTACATATACTGAGTCTTACAGTGATTGTGAATCCATTGACTTCAGACACTTTACTCCTGATTACACCAGGGTCGTCTCATAATGAGGGGCCAAGGTATTAAATGGAAATGAACCCAATAAAGCCATCAAGCTCAGACCTACTCTGTCCTCACGTGCTTGATCTAAACAATAAGAACTGGTGATTTATAAATCATGTTGTCTGTTTGCTTCTTCGTCATTTAATTCTTTTTTTTCCGTTGAATAAATGAAGATGTTCTGACCTTAACTCATCCCCTGTGAACTTGTTTGAAAAAAGCAGGATAGCTGTACCCCTTAAATGTGACTCAAGCTTTTGTTCAGATTTAGTGAGCGTCATCTTATTTTTTTAAAGGAAACATGTTTCACTTGACCTCTAGGATCTGGCAGGACTTGCTGCATCCTCTTTTTCATCACTTTATCTTTGTGGCTTGTTTTTTTTAAATTTTTTTCCTACGTTTTTCAGAAGGAAGACTGGCCAATGCACAAGCTAGAGTGTTCTGCCATGTGCGCTTTTGGGCAGAACTGGAATCCCTCGGAGACCGTGAGGCTAACGGCGAGGGTCCTTGCCAAACAGGTGAGCAGGAGACTGGGCTTGGGACGTGTGTTCCTACTCTGGGTGCCAGGGAAGGCAGGAAAATGAGAATTGACCGACAGTAACTGTCCCTGCAAAGCACATACATGCTAGCTTCCTGTGTACAGGCGGCTGTCATGCAAGTTGTGAGCAGCTGAACATCCTGACCATGAGACCACTGCAGTAGTGTCAGGGCTGCCATAGTCCAGCTGAAGACCTTTGGGGGAAGGTGGCAAAAGACTGGCGAGGTTCTAAGCTTTGCAGCTGTAACTTGCGACCAAAGTATTGTTGGAACAGACTGGAGAAGTTTACTGATAGTTTCACAGTGCGCCTGGTGTTTTCAGCCTCGGTTCTGACATGCTGGAGCTCTTGGTTATGTGTGTGGGATAGCACCAAGGCCCCACTGGTGAAGAGGAAGAATGAGACTTGGTACATGTGGCTAAATTCCGAGGAGTGCTCCTAGTGTCACCTGTCTGCAGGCACTGACATCTTCACGAAGCAGTTGCCTGTTGTACTGTTTTTCAGCTATCTCTGCACGTCATTGTGTAATCTGTAGCTCTCAGCACATTTGTGAGTCAAGAACACCTCTGAGGTATTCAGGTGTAAATGTTTACGATTACTGGAGTTAACTGGTGAAAAGGGATTGAGAGAGAAATCTGAGGCCCTTGGTCTTGGGAGAAAAAGAATATTATTGACAAGGAAATGAGATTCAAATGTCAACCTCTGTTCCAGTCTTCCCTAGCTATATATGGATTCTGAGGGTAACACAAGTGCTTACATGGCGGGGATGGGATTCGTGAGTTTCAAGGTTATTCTGCTGTGTATCTTTGTAGAGCTCTAAACTCTCTCTGCAAAAACAAATTCTCTTTGAAATGTATTTGTGTGATTGAGGTCTGCTTATGTGACAAGGGCAACCTGGATACTGTATGTAGCGAGGATTTTGGTGGCCTGCTGGGAAGGTAGCTGCATACTTGCTGTGTGTCTAGATGTGTGTTGTGAATGTATGTGTGACTTAAAGCGTGGTTTAGTGGTGATCCACAAACAAAATCAAATGTTTAATGACAAAGAGTCATTGGAATAAATTTTTGCTTTTATTGCTTACAGGGAGGGGGGAGAACCCTACATGTCATATAAAAGCTAAATATGCAAACCATAGTCCCTGAACCTCAGCTGCTGGGCCACCTGCAAAGCCATATTTAATGGCCAAGATTACAAAGAAGTGGCCTTAGGCCAACAATGGAGCATTGCTTTTGAACTCTGTCAACAGTCAGTTTATTCACTTTCCTCAAAGCGAAGCCTGTCTCCTGCCTGCCTGCTATTGTTAGCAGCTTTCTGGGTGTCTAGAACAAAGCAAATGACATATTTAAAATACTGTTCAGTTTATGTATATAAATTTGATAGGAGTTAATCTTTGGCTGCCTAATTTGGTGCAGGGAGAATATTTCTATGGTTTTACTAAGGGCAGTTGGTTTAACTCATTGCTGTTCATAAACTTCTGTAAATTCCATTCAGTGTAGATTTGGTTTTGTTTTACAGGTAGGAGTTTGCAGCTTATGAATGAGTAGGAAAAACTACCAACTTAAAACATTAAAATATTTTTCTATTTTGTTTTTTTTTTCCCCTTATTGCTAGAAAATTCATCCTGAAAGAACACAGTCGGAGAAGCTGCTTGCGCTAAAAGAGTTTGAATCACGTAAGTAAAATAGGCTTGCAGGTAAACAGAGGCAGTTACCTATATTCACGATTTGCTTCACTTGGCCCCCCTCCTTCGAAACCTTCCAGAGCACCCCACTCCTGTTGGAGGAATGGAGTAAACAAAGAGAATTGTTCCTCATTTTTTTGAGTGCAGTGCTCTTCTTTCTTTTCTTTATTTTTTTTTTTCCTTGGTTGCTTGCGGAGGCTGTGAAACAGGGGTGAAAACATAGACAGAATTAATTATGTATCATACATCCATCTCCTGGATTTTCTGGTACTCCAGTGTCTTTTGAGAATTGTAATGTTGTAAAATTAAAATAGCTGGTATTTGTTACCAGGAGGCATAAAATCAGAGGCAGCACAGTTGCTTGATGGTGACAGTGACTAAGGGGCTAATTGCAGAACCCTCTGGACTGTGCTTCAGTATCTGTCACTGCCAGTCAAATCTGACATGTTATATATGATTGTGTTGAAATTCTGTGTCCTAAATGCTCCAAAATAATCCAAAGGAGATGAGGCAATGGCTTGCTTTTAACTGGAAGGATACTGTTTACGTCTGGTGAGGCAGAGTTAGGAATCCAGCAGCTAGAGGACTAGTAACCATCCTGGCATAGTTTTCAGTGGTCTGTTGTTTCCCTGTCTTGGTGCTGAGAGTAATAAATAAGGAGACAATAGGTTTGTATATTCACATTTTTCACTCTGGTGGCTTCCAAAACCCTTTGTAAAATGCTGAATAAATGCAGTCAGTGCTATGACTCGAGGTAGCAGAGTAACCAAGCACAGCAAGATTAGTCTTACTTGCTTCCTGAACAAAAGCTCCTGTCAGCTGTTGGGACAACTGGGGAAATAAGGGGGGAAAAATGCCAACATCTGACTTTGCCTAAGGCAAGGATAATTTTTACAGGTAGGTTAGTAGAATTGAGGTTAAGAATGGTAAGTGCTGAAGTAATTTCTGTATATTCTTCTGCATTGCAGCCTGTCTTCAATACTTTATTAGTTTGTGAGCTAAAAGGCTGAAATGTTTATTTTTTTTCTCTTACCATGTCCCTCTTGTCCTCTAGGAGCCGTTGTTTTGTTAATAAGAACCCTATTCCCTATTCCTTCTGCCTTGTTGACTCTCCTGTCTCTTAGCACACCTTTGCCAGTTCAGCAGTTGCCCTGTGCTTTGCAACACGCTGCACAGGAGAGGAAAAGGCACCCGGCTGTCTGTTGGAAGCTCAAAATTTCTTATTTCTGTTTTGTCCCAATTCTCATCAAATTGTCCCCTTCAGTTTTCCTTAGTACCTTTTGTGACTCTCCTGTCATTCACATCTGCCCTTGTAGATCATTTCCCCCTTCTTCCACTGTTGTGCTGTCGTTTCTCTTCCTTCATGTTTTTCTCTCCACTATTATTCTAAGTCGGAGAGGGGAAACTGATGAGTTGGTGGCTCTCGTAGAGCAGGAGTGAGCTGGTGACACTGCCAGTGTGAGAGAGAGGGTTAGGAAAAAACTTTTCAATGCTGCTCGCAGAGAGGAGGGACCAGGAGTACATGATCAATCATCTCTCTAGCTTGCTCTGCATGGACCGGGCAGGAAGAGGTTCGGTGGCCACAGCTTTGGCTAGAACCTGTCACAGGCCTTAGGGTAAATCTCTGAATAAACGTGAAGGGAATATACTTGGCAGGTGTGCCAGGACATTTCCCCTGCTGTTCCTGCCGTCTCCTATTATCCTTCCCTATCTACAGGTTAAACACACCACTGCTGATTGTCACCTCCCAGCCCATGGAGACATGGACATTGTCCTGCGCTGATTGTTGCCTCCTGAAGCAAGTGCCTGCAGTAGGTCAGGTCGATTGCACTCCTGGGCACCCTCACTTTATCCTCCCCTTGCTGCGAAGGGAAGCCTTGGTGACTAGCCCCAGCGTTGTCGTCAACCTTTATTAGGTCCCTATCACAAACGCTGTAACCCTCCTCCTGAGAAAGGGAAATTTGTGTCCACTTACCTGCTAATGTGAAGATGTTAGAAAATGCTTTTTAATCCCACATATTTTTGTAGCATGCGTGACTTTGTCAGAAGCAGCGTTACATTTACGGAAGAACAGACGCTTCTTCCAGTACTTTCAGGTAGCTGTTCCTTGAGGGGTTCTGTTTAAGTAACCTAAGTCTAGTTGCAGTTCACGGGGGAGTGTTCCTGTTACTGAAACGGAATGTATTCTTTGTCCACAGACCTTGACAAACTAGACAATGAAAAGAGAGAGCTGATTCAGAACGACATTGCTGCTCTTCATCACTTTTACTCAAAGCACTTGGAGTACCCTGACAATGCTGCCCTTGTAGTTCTCTTTGCACAAGTAAGTTGGCCAGAACGCAGCCGGCTTAGGCGCATGGTACTGTAGGAGTTTAGCCTTTGTGAAAGGGGAAAAACGTTAATGGCAATAGAAGCAGTAGCTCTTTGCTTATCTTAGGGAGAGCTCAGTGTGCCTGATAGAGAAGATCTAATTCCTTGGGCAGAAGTGACGGGACATGCCCCATTTCAGTAGTGAGGAGAGAGGCTCTTCTCTGTAGCCTTTCTCTGTGAGGTGCTTCTCAAATGCTGAAGAAAAGGGGAAACAGCCTCTCTTGGACTCTGTCAAAGTTAGGTTTCTTGTGGGCCAAGCAGAGTGCAACTGTCGTTGAGCTTACACAGAAGGCTGCTGGTCTGAGACCCTGCAGAGGCAAAATCCTTCATTCAGGCTTCAAACTTGTGGAAATCCTTGCTGGTCAGGTCGTCATTGTGTTTGACCTTCACAGGGAGTAAGCTTCAGAGAAGTAGAAAGAGCGGTCTGAAACTTTTATCTGGTGCGTGGTTTTTAAATGCAGTCAGGTAGTTTGGTCATCTGGAGAGATGAAGGAAAAGCAGGACATCTTGTTAGATAACTTCTGAAGCGTCTCACCTCTTTTTTTTCTCACTTGCTTTTCATATGCATCTAAATTGAATGTACTTTAGTAGATGAAATAAAACACCAGTGGAATACTGAAGGATCCATTTTCTTCTTTTTCCTCTGGTACTTCAAAATAAGCTAGTTTTAAACTTAAATGTCTGAGTAAAAAGTTTATTTTTTTATTTTTTTATTTTTTTCTAAATGGGGCAAATGTTGACTGCTGTGATGAAAGGTGAGATGGCAATACCCTGGTTGGTAGAGCTGGTTATCTACGAACAAGGAGGCAGTTACTATTTCCTTAGTACAGAGGCCTTGTTATTCTGTAGGGGTATGATTCTTCAGCATGTTTAGTATCTGCTCATCATCCATTGTGCTGTTTCCAATTATACATTTCCCTTCAATGAATAAATTTCCTCTGTTTTGAAGACTTTACAATTTGTATTTGTCAGAGAGACACTTTAAAGACATCAGTAGGTCCAGTTTCTTGTGGAGTTTCTGAATGTTTTTGTTAGAATATAGCCAGAATCCCCAGAGATGACATTATTTTGGCTATAATGACTTTTGCTTCATGATCTGTCCTGGACCAGCTCTGCCAGATCATGGTACTTTAACTTCTGTAAACTGCTGACTCCCAAATCTGATGTTCCATCTAGTCTTCTCTGTGGATATCTAATGTCATCCTTAGGTGTCACCTGAAGCTTGTGCTGATCACTGGGCAACTCTCTGCCACTGTGGACACTGCAGTTTTTTTGAACTAAAATATCCAAGGGTCATCTGGATGCTCCTCAGAAGTGTCTTAAAGGACACAACCTGAGGTTTTAGCCTCAACATAAATCTAGAAGAAGGGGAGGCACGTCAGTGCTTGATATGTGCAAACATTTTTCCCAGTAATTAGTTAACTTAGCCTAAAACCAATAGTATGGAAATGCTGCTCCCCCTTTGATTTGCTTCAGCGCTTTCTCTGGCCTCACGCTGTCTACTTTGCTCCTCCACTTGGCATTTTTTTCTCCCTCTGTGGCTCAGGACAATCATTTGGGACTTGGATACCTCTGACACCGTGCTCACTGCTTTTTGTGGCCTTTGTCTGTTGTTTCTTACTCAACCCAGCTCAGGTGTGATTTGTCCTTTGAGTGGAGCACAGATTTTTGTCCAAACCATCCTTGCGTTTTGCTGCTCTCCTTCCCCACTGTTGGCATCATTCTGCTCCCTTTTATTCCAGTGGAACGTACCTGTTCAGACCGTTGCTCTTCCTCCACAATTGCACCTTGTCATACTCTTCAAACATCTTCTCTCTTGTCACGAGTTCCAATGTCTCATTCCTTCCTTGAAGTCCTTATGCAGTTTTGTGCCTCACTTTGCACATTCTCTTTTCCACCGCTGGAAACAACCTTGAGCTGTATTTTATGCTGTAGTCTTTACTCCCTCCACCTTGCCTTTTTTAGTCATGCATTCATTGGGTAAAACCAGTGGTATCTCATCCCTTCCAGTTATTGCTCTTGTGTCGCTTCTGGTATGATGCATTGAAGAAGTGGGTTGTCTCTGGTGTGGTGGAGGGGAATTGATGATAACTTCCTACATATTTTTTAATGTTTCCCTGTGATTCAGAACCATCAAGCTGTTCTTCAAGTCGGCCTTTGTAACCTTATGTTCTTACTTATTGCTGCTATAATCTTTCCCTTCTAGTGTTTTTGTAGTCAGCAGTTACATTTTGGTTTTGGTTCAGGTATGCTCCTACATTGGCTAGTGCAGTAGCATGCTCATCTTGAGAGACGGGGAGCCTTTGGATGGTACCTTGCTAAAATAGCTGCATAAAGATCAAGCAAAGATACCGGTGAGTGGATCGGAGAAACAGACCAGTTTCCTTAATCGTGAACTTATCCTGAACAGTTCATACCTGTGGCTTTAGGAAGCATTTGTGTATTTCTAAAATCTAATCCAAGATGTATTCCAGCTTGTGGGGCATATTGTTGGTGGCGTTTCTTGTCAACTCCTACCCTGTCAGACCAAATATTTAATCTGTACTTGACTGCCTGTTCTTGTGCCCATTGTAGCTTCGGCTGGAGTTGGCCACATGATAGTAGTTGTTTTAGTTCTTTATTGGTGCTTTTGTGACCATTTTGATGATTGTAGGGAGATGTTGGTGAAGGTGGAGTGGGTTCTCTTCATGTTGGCGTGTATGCGACTTGCAGTGAAAGTGGAATAAAGTACTTGACTGAGGTGCACTTCGGTCACTTAGTTGCACAGACCATACAAAATAAAACTCATGGACAATTCCCTTGAGTTTAGCGAGAATAAAAGAGGGAGAAGATTTTAAAACCTGTTTGAATTTATTCTATAAGAAAGATTTGCGAACAGGCTCTTTTGATCCCGTGTCTGGTTAAATTAGGAATAACACACTTCCTCTCATACTCTGTCCTTTTTCTGTCCTCTCCTATTCTGTGTCTTTGTTAGGTTCAAATCTTTCTCGCTGCCTTTATTGCTCTTTCTATGTACTTTAGGTGTAGCTGCTGTGTGCAACCCTTGATGACAGATGTCATTGTGGCGGTTGTCCGAATAACATGTTCCATGAAAGCTCCTTACTGCCCCAGCCCAGCTGGGCCTTTCAGCCTCACATTGCTTCTTGCCTGCGTAGTTCTGCTTCAACCCTTTACTTGTCGTGGCCAAATGAAATAAATCTCTTTGCCCTGTCTGTGCCAGGCTTTCTTCTGTGTCTGCAGTGGTCTCGCTTTGTCTGACACTTTCTAGCACTCTTTTCTAGCCATGTTTCTCTTGGTTGGCCTTCCAAGGTGCCAAGGACACTGGATGTTGTGTCCTGAGCAGGTGCACGTGTTGGACTGTTGGTTCTTTAGTGTCCTCTACATTCCTTTGGATAGGGATTTTGTCCTCGCTTTGCTTTCTGAGATGTCCTGTAACTCCGTGTGAGCACAGGGGAGGTGCAAAGACAATCGTAAGCAGATGGCTGCCATGGACTTTGAAGTATGAGAATGTGAAGTGTGAGTGTGGAGCTGAGCAGAAGCTGATCTCGTCTCTTTCTCTTTTTCCTTAGGTTAACTGTAATGGCTTCACAATTGAAGATGAAGAACTCTCTCATTTGGGATCAGCCATATTTCCTGAGTAGGTTGATTTTAATATTTTTTTAAATAAAACTAACTTATTTAAAAACAAATGTTCTTCCACATGTGTGGAAGTATATCTCTACTGAAAGAAATTTAGTGAAACGCTTAATTTGTCTCGTTTTAAATATCTTCGATGAACTAATAAAATGTGGCCAATGATTTGTAGCAGTGTTTCTTAAAAATTTGGTAATTTTGATAAAATTGCAGTTGTAATTTGTTTTGAAGCTTAGATTGTGAGCTATACACGGGTTGGTAGAAAGCACTTACTTGGCTAGCAGGTTCTGGACAGGGACATCATGTGATGATCAAAGTAAAAGGAAAAGGATTGCAGGTGACTTTATTCACAACTTTCTGTTTAGGCTGGATATAATCCTTCACCTGGTGTTCTCTGAACAACATAGCTTCTATCTTTGTTCTTTGGCAAACAGTAAATCCCTTTCATAACTTCTTTCAGCCTCCTTGGATGTCTTAAAAACTACGGTGCTTTATGTTGCTATGACAGTGGAGAAATACGTACAAACTTGTTTGCGTTAAAAATAAACTGCCAGTGTTAAGTGTTAAATGCAGTCTGTGGATGGGGGAGCACAGCTCTTTGAGCGACATTTTTTCCGTTTAAGTCTGTCCTTCCCACTTAATGCTGTAGTAGCAAAGGGGAATATTTTCTGCCCCTGTTCTTTGCAACCTCCGTACTGAAAGTATTATCACTGTCTGCTCAGGTTGACTCCCTTGCAAGACACAGATTACTAGTAGCTTATCTATGTCAAAGTAATCTAAAACTTCCAGATGCTCAATTAAAGCAGGACCTGATTTTACTATGTGCTACTGCATATAGAGAGTAGTAGGTAGTCCTTGCTTCACAGAGCTTCCTTCTTCAGGCAGGTCTGTTTGAAGTCTGTATCCCTGATCTACAGATTGGAAATTAAGGCCTTGAAATGCCCAGGATCAGTCCTCAGAGAGGAGAGTATCAAGCCAGGATGTTCTGGAAACATATCTGACACCATCCTTTGTTTGTAAATGCTCAGTGGGCAAGAGCCAGATCTTTCCTACTTCACAGTTAAGCCTGCGAGTTAAAAAGACTGAAGAGACTATTATTTTGCTAGATTGAAAGAGAAGGAATTAAAATTACGTATTTCATTTCAAATAAGCAACAAATTGCACCTTCTCCAAGCTTGGTAGTAAAGGGGAGTGCTTTTCTCTAGCAGTCCGAAGTTTTTGTTAAGTCATTTTCTTGAGTAACAAAGAGATCTCTTCCCTCCTGCTTCAAACATGGAGGCTTTTCACATTTTCCAAAGAAGCCAGCTGAAATTTTAACACCCATCTTAAGTTGTGATGCGGAAAATGGCTTTTGTTTTCCTTTATTTGCTTGTTTCCTTTAGGTTAAATGTGCTGCTGTTTCTTTCTCTTCTGAGAATAGTCTGTCATCGGTACCTAAATAGGATGTTGATAACTAAGCTGTTTGAGCACCCCTGCCAGCTGTCCCACAGCACTATAAGAGTGGGAAAATAATAACTTGCTTAGTGCTGCAGTAATAGGATTTGAAAATTGTAATGATTCATTAGCACAGCCATTCTCCATGTCATTAGAATAAATAACAGTACAACAGATTTTCCCAAGGTTACCTTCATATTAAGCCTCGGAATAAAAAGAGCTTATGGAGAGACTGACTCAATCTTTCAGACTTGTTCTGTGAGGTGATACTTAACTTTTTGCCTGTTGCTTTTGGTGATGGTGGAGGGGAAAAGTTTACTTTTCTACTTTTACAGTGTCGCACTGATGAACCATAGCTGTTGTCCAAATGTGATTGTAACTTACAAGGGGACCTTGGCCGAAGTCAGAGCTGTTAAAGAGATTGAGCCTGGAGAAGAGGTAAGTGCACTGCGTTCAGATGTGCTCTGTACGCCTGCATCCTAAAAGTAGGATCCACCTTGCTTTTCAGGATTGATTCTAATTAGAGGATGATTTAATAGTAAGGAGGAAGGACCTTTTGTTTCTCAGAGAAGCGTAAGATGTTGTTTTGGAGAAGTTGGGGTGGCTCTGGAGGACAGAAGTGACTCTGGGGGGCGGTATCCTATTTTGTGCTAAAACAAGGGAAGGGCACCTGCAGCAGTCGTGGCGTATCTGCCAGCCTCTGTGTCAGTTTACCCATCTAAAATGAGGCTGAGTTTACTGGTGTTTGGCTGGTGCTTTGAAATTCCAAGATCAAAGCAAATTATTACTGCTATAATAGTTCCCAGTGTAATAGTAATATGTTGAAATTGAAGCCAAAATAAACAGGTAAATGGGTACAGATAAGTCCTCTGACTTCTGTTTGGACAGAGGATCCACAAAACATGGGACACGGTCATACCACCTCAGCGCTGTTTGCTGGGAAGTCGTGGAAAAACAGGAGCGTGATTTTTAGGTGGAGCAAAGCTGAACAGTGATGGATAAAATTCTGTGAAGTTGAGTAAGGCTCTGGGTTTACCTTGAAACTTTGTCAATCAAATAATGAAGTTGGCAGGGAGTGCTCAGCAGCAGAGCTGCTTTTTTGCTTAAAAAGAAAGAAAAAAGATGTTAAATAGAGTTGAGGAGGATGTTCACATGTCTGCAGGGGATGAAGATAGGGAAGATTCTCGGGGAATGGAGCTTGTATAGAGTTTCAGTGGCTCATTTGTTAGTGTTAATTTAGTGGGAAAGGTTAATGCTGATCAAAATAAGTTCAGATTTGATTTGGGTAACTCATACCGCTTTCTGAAGTACCTGATGCCAGTTTCGAAGAAGGGGGGAGAGAGGGTATTTTTGTGGGTTCTAGCTGTTCACCAGTGTGAACAGAGCACCTTTAGCTGCTGGAGCCAAGGGTGAGTGGTGCAGGGCAGCATCTTCTTTTTATACCGTTTACTAACGATAATTTGTCTGTGATGTTGGCAGTCACTGCAAATGCATTGTGGTAATGGACAAGGACTGATCCTGGTTTGGAATTTTACTGTGGAATCCTGGACATTTTCAGCATTTTTGGGGAGGGCTTACTGTGAGAGGTAGAGATGTGGATTGTTTACTTTGCTTGGCACCCTCTTTTGATTGAGTTGTGTCTCAGAAGCTGCGTCAGTTCTCCAGGACCTCATGGCTTTCGCACATTCGCTTTTCTGACACTTAAGTATTTTGTCGATGTGAGCTCGTGGTTTCACTTGTGCTCTGTGCGGTCTTACGGCCTGTGTCTCCATCTTCAGGTTCAATGTAGCCATTGCATGGCAAGATTTCCAAAGTTTTTTTGCTGTAAATACAGTTCCTGCATTTTGCATGCTTTGAAAATAGGGAGGGGAGGAGAGGAGCGGGAGAGGGAGCGTGCGATCACACAGAGCAAGAAGAACACGTGCTGTGTGAAATTGCACGCACGTTTTACTTTAGAGAAGAAAGAAACTGTGAGCATAAAGACTGGGCAGAACTTTTCAAGCAACTATAAATGAGGAAATTAAGCTAAAGCTGGTCTGCAGAACCATCAGCTGTGCCGTGCGTATGGCATGTTCTTGGGGGACTTCTCATTTTAAAAACAGAGCATTAAAGGTAGTTGCAGGGGTTCTTTTCTGAAGGCCATTAAAGTAGAGGAAAACCTTAGAATAGTGTATGTGAAGGGCCTTTAAAATGTTCAAAACCAGGTTTTCTTTGCTTTAAAATATAACTGCTGAAGTAAATCGGATATTCATTCTCTTAGAACGGGAGCACCAGGATTCTCTTCTTTTCAGAGATCTGAAGGTCTTGTCATAAATTCCTAAAGCTACTAGTGAAAGCTGTTGCCTTAATTTTTGTAGGCTTTTCAGAAAGAAAAATTACAGATTCTAGCCTCCAAAATAAGCCAGGCCACTGTAACTTATCCTAGGCCGGATACCTGAAATTATTATTTTATTTCTGAAAAGTAGGCATCCCTTTGTAGTCCGATGGGAGCCCGGGACTTATGCTGTGATAGCTTCCTTATCTGCACCTGAATCTTGTTGTCCTGGGGTTAAGCCAGGGTAATATTTGAGGGAAATTCCACAATGGAGAGGAAAGGAAACACTTCTCTGTCAGCTTGCAGTCACGAAGGGTGACTCCTGATGCTGCTGAGAGGTTTGGAATGTGAGGGAGCAGGCAGGTGATGTGGCTGCGGCGATCCACAGGCTGCATGGATATGTAGTCATCATATTACATATACCAGAAGCGATAAATACGTATAGTTGTGCTGCTTTTCGCTGACTGCTATGTTTTTACCACGCAGGTTTTTACCAGCTATATTGACCTGTTGTATCCCACAGAAGACAGAAATGACCGGTTAAGAGACTCGTATTTCTTTAATTGTGACTGCAGGGAGTGCGATACAAAAGAAAAGGTAATAAAACCGATGTGAAATATGCTTCTGACTGTCAAGGCACCTACCCAGGTCCTTAGATGTAACATTCTATTTGGTTAAATTGCATTTTGAAAAGCAGGATAATAGAGAGGGGGGGTGGATTTGTCTTTCTGTCTAGAAGGTTTTCCAGTACTCATTCTTTCTGCTGTAATCATGAAACGTGAGGAAATTTCCTGGAGAGGCTTGTTTAAAGTTGAGCTACAAAGCAAATATAAAACTTTGTTAAAGTAGGTAATTGTACTATGTTCATGCTAGCTGGCCAACAGAATTTAGCTCAGAATTTATTTTATTTTATTTTTTTTTAACTGCATGTGTTCTGCCAGCTTCCAGTGAGTGAATCTTGCTTGGGGCATTTCTGGGGTCTTGTTTGGAATAGAGTCCTGCTGCAGTTCCTGACTGGGACATCTCAGTTGATTCTAGGTGACACTGTATGACATTGCTGGGTGGTTTGGGGACCCAGCAGAATCAGTGAAACTGGCTTTCCTGCAGTGGCCTCATGCCAGTCTTCTCGTGGGCAGGGTGGTCCTGGGTCACAGCCCCTTGCAGTGTGCAGGCCAGACATATGTTCATTAGATGGCATCTGGTGCCCTTCAAGGAACAAAGGCAGGCATCCAGACAGTGGCCCTTAAAACGAGGTCTTGGTTATTTTGAAGAGCACTTAGATGGGAAAAAAGGTACCGAAACACAACAGATAGTGACACAGCTGTGTCTGTGCAACCGTTTGGACCTCCTTTTCTGGAGATCTTAGGAGAATTGAGCTTTGTGTGGCTTGTCTGTCATTCCAGCCAAGATCAGGCTGATGTGAGCCAGTCCTTAAGCTCCAGATCACTTTCTCCACCATTTTCACAAAGGTGTCTTTTTAAGAGCTGCTTCCCAGATAACCATCTCCTTCCTCTAAATGCTGTCATCTTTTGTAACTTTTCTTTTTAAATAGTACCCGATGTTCTTGTTTGAGGCCGTTTGTTGATACCGTGGTTATGTTTTTCCCCACAGTTACCTTGATAATTTTGCCACTGAGTTTAACGAAGCCAGGATTTCACCTGTGATTTCCAACAACGTGCTACTCTTGGAATCACCTGTCACTCAGCCTCCTTCAGCTCTGGAAAGAGTCCCCTATAGCCCTCTCAGCTGGCAGATGAAATAATAAAGGAAAAAGAAGTCTAGCAACGATGTGAGGCTTAAACAGCAAAAGATTGTGTCCAGATTGCAGCTGACTCCATCAAGTAGTGAGTTAGATAGCAAGAGTAAACGGAGCTGTCCAGCAAAAATAACAAAATACAGGGAAATGTGGTCTGTGGATACACAAGTGTCTTTTCTGTTCTTAATACTACCTGGTTTTCCACGGAGCTGTCACTTGGTGGTAGGCCTAAGGTATTTGGGCTTTTCTAGCCGTAAAACTAAACTTGGTTTAATCCCTAATCTCTTGGAAGCAGTGAAATTTCCTATGCAAAACTGCTTTCATCACAAAATTGAAAAACTCTGGGATCTTTCAAAAGAAAGGGACTTCATGGAAGTAGAGAATGGCAGATGAAGTGGAAGGTGCAGAGGATTCTAGGATTGCCAGCCAAGGTTTTAGAGAAGACTTGCAGGTGCACGTTCTATCTTTGTTTTTATATTTTCTGAAGAGCTTAAGTTCCCATCTGTGTCTTTTTATTAGAGTAATTTTGTGTAGCAGGTGCAGCTTCATTTGTAGGGCTTGGAACCTGCATTTTATAACGTCCATTGTGTGTTTCCTTCAGGATAAAGAGAAACTGGAAATCCGCAAGCTGAATGAGCCTCCCTCGGCAGAGACAGTGCGGGACATGATCAAATATGCCAGGAACGTGATAGAGGAATTCAGGCGAGCCAAACACTACAAATATATCCTTTGTCTCACCCTGGCTCCATGCATGGGCTTGGTGTGTGACCTGTAAGTCTTACCTGCTGGATCCCTTCAGAAGGACCTGCAGGAGAAATACTAGGACCGTTAGAAGCTAAACTTAACCTCGGTCCTCTTTTTGTCTGAAGAACTGTCCCTGGAGACAAGAGACAGTCCTTCTTTGGCATTACCAGGGGTACTGCTGTCTAGTGAGAGGCCACCTATTTATTGGGTTCCTTGACTACTTCCTACCTCCCAGTGAATTACTGGAGATCTGTGAACTCAGCCTGGACAAGATGGGTGCAGTGTTTGAGGACAGTAATGTTTATATGTTACATATGATGTACCAGGCCATGGGTGTCTGTCTCTATGTGCAGGACTGGGAAGGCGCACTGCGTTATGGGCAAAAAATCATCAGACCATATAGGTAAATATCAGACTTTTTTTTTTTTCTTAGTGCTCTAATTCAGCAATCTGAATAACTAAGGCAAGTTTGGACGGAGATCACTTTTCTCAGTATGTGTTGTATGAACATGCTACCTATTACATCACTTCTGAAAAATGAATGTTTAAATGCTGGGACATTTTGTTACTGGTTTGAGTTCTCAAAATAAGTTTGTGCCACCTTAGCTAACGTGCTAGTTCTGCTTAGCTAGATAAATGCTGGGTGTTTTAATTTCCTAGCATGCTAAAGGAGAGCTTCGAATTGCATCTGCAGTCAGTGTTTTGTAGGAGGGAGGGAAGGCAAAACCCGCTGTTTTTGTCAACCTCCTGCCTTCTCCCGGCTGCAGGAGAGCAGAGCCCCCTCCCAGGACTTGGGCTGAGCAGCAGAGGGAGCTGGAGCCGAGCTCAGCCCCTGTGCTCCGAGGCTGTGGGTGCCATCATGTTCCTCATCTCCACTGCCCTGGGGCTGGAGGAGTGGGAACAGTGTGCAGGCTGAAGCCCCGTGTGGGGCAAGGCAGCCATGGGGCCTCTGCAGGAAGAACTTACTGCTCTCTCCGATCAGATTTATTTTTGTTCTGTGTTGTTAGGGTGGTGAATCTCGCTCATTAGAGCTGGACGTTGTTACGTGCCGTATCTGATCCTGCCACGAATCTCCCAAGCAGATTCTAGTCTTGAGACGTGACTTTCTTGCCAACGGGAGGGGGAGCACAAGTAAAGCTCTCCCTTTGGAGCAGATGCCAGTGTAAAGTCACAGATCATTTGGCAGAGAGCAGTGATACAAAGAAGGAGCCAACATTCCCCCCCGCCCCGGGGGCCTCAGTACTATTTATCTTCCCTGGGACTTGCCCAGCTCCTCTGGCTCTGAGCCTGGCATTCCAGGTCAGCTCTGCTGAACCGGGCTCTGCCAGCTCAGTGTGTGTGAGGACAGAACGGCGTGTGTGCTGTACCCGCTGCCCGGGGCCCCTCGCTTTCCGTTAAAGACCAGCTATTGTGGTATAGTTACTTCTGCGGGTGTAGGGTGGCTCCAGAAACTTGTAACAATGCAGTCTCTTTCTGTAGCTGGCTAGCTGAGAACTAGTGGCACAAAGTCGTTGCCATCTGACAGCTGTTGGGAGGCATATGGTGGTTTCAGTTCGATTCCCAACTGACAGGTGTCCCCATCCCAGACACAGTTGGCACCGACTCCTGGCAGTTGTGGCAGAGGGGATGAGTGGTGCTGAATGGGCAGGGGCAATGAGACGCGGCTTCTTGCCCCCCGAGAGGGGGATCGGGGCTAGGAAAATGCAATGAAACTGCCAGGTTTGATGAAGCTGAATTTCTTTCTCTCTTGCAGTAAGCATTACCCCTCCTACTCGCTGAATGTTGCCTCCATGTGGCTGAAATTAGGGAGACTGTATATGGCACTGGAGAACAGAGCGGCTGGAGTTAAAGCTCTGAAGAGGGTATTTATTTCCTGGTTTCTTCATTAATAACACCAGTTCGGGCATGGGGTCACTGAAACACCGCGTGCTTCTCTGTCAGTAAGCCTGGCTTGGTAGGAAATGCACCATGTGTTAATATAGTTGGTTACTGGATTTTCTGGCTCAGTTTTGATTTTTCCAAGGGTGCAGTTATAGGTCTGTTCTCACATACAGGGGGGTCTTACCTTTTCACGGTGGACTTTGCAGCAGCTGGAGTGAGCATTGCACTTAAACATTTGCTGTACATTCTTCGCTGTGCTTGAGCTGCGCTAGTCTAAATGGAGCAGAACTCTAGCTACTCCTCACGTGCTAGGTAAGGACAGAAAAAGTGCTTGTCTCTTAGAAAAGGCACATAGTGTTTCATTGAAGTCCATGATTTCCATACCCAGGTTAAACTGGGCATGTTTTTGGTGGTTATTTGTTCTGGAACCACTTGATTTTTAAATAGCTGAAGGGAATTCAATGCGTCTGGTAATGCTGCAGTTGGCAAATACAGCTTCTGGTTTTACATTTTTCTTCACTCCTTTTTATTAGTCTGTTCCTTATTATTTAGTTTTTTTATTCTTCTGTTTCTTTTATTAGTCTGTACCACGTTTCTCAACTTTCCTCCCCTATTGTTGTTGGACAGAAGTTTAGTTTCTTAAGCATCAGTGACTACTGTAGCATATAATAACTTGGTGTGGAATGTCACAATCTTTTATTTTTTTTTTCCGTCCTTTTTAGATGCTGTAAGTTTGTAGCCAGCAATAACAGAGCCATGTAGCCATGATAAAAGATACTCCAAGAATATATGCTCTAAAATTTACTGTTACCTAGTTCATAGCATGGGTTTTCCTTTGCTGTGGTGTTGAAGCTTTGACTAAAGCTGGGATTTGTGCCAGTAGGAACATAGGGTGGGGGGTTGGGAACTGTAGGTAGATTTGTTGGCATAGTTAGCTTCCTAACACAAACATTTTCTAATGACTCACTTCCAAAAGCTGCCTACAGGAACTGCCCAAAGTTATCCCAGCCCCTGATGTTTGGGATTTAGTGGAAAAACAAAACCATTGTTCTCTGTGGGTTTGCAGGCAGCTCATCCAGAAGGCCTTCCTTTCTTCTTTAGGGCAGGAGGGGGAGCGGAGTCATTTCTCGCTCTGCTGCTGAGGTGGAACCAAAGGCTCTTGTTGCACTGACTTAACAAACACAAGAACATAATTCCGTAAAAGTTTCCTGAGGAGAAAATGAGTCAATGCTCTGATGGCTAGTGTCCTGCAATTCCTTGCTTTGTCTTCAGCACTGCTCTCTTTAAACATTCTCAGGCTTCTTCCCGACTTGCTTCTTTCAGTCCTATCTACGACTGCCTCTTATCGCAGCTGGTTGGGGCCACACCTAGCCTTTTCTCAAGTGGAAATCTTGCCTCTGTGCCCACTCTGCAGCGCACTGCGGGCAGCAGAGGTAACGTGCAAGTCAGTGGGTTTAGCTGCCTGAAATGTTCACCCTTAGAACCCGAGCAGGCTGCAGGTGAAATGGCAGGAGTCGGGCACAGCAGCGTCTGTCTGAACAATCTGACAAGGTCTTATTTTTGCCTCGGTGGTTGCCTGAGCCGTGGCTTCCTTTGTACAGCCGTGGTGGCCCCTGGAAGCGGCAGAGGGTTTTCAGACTCAAGTCTGAAATACCTTAACATAACGTCTGCGGTAGTGGGCCTGCTTGTCCCTCTGGCAGCTGAAGGCTAAATTGTTAGGAACAGAGCTCTGTCTGGTACCGGTTAAGTCCTCTGCCAGGGATATTACCCACCTCACTTGCAGTTTTCTGTCCTGGAGCTGGTTGCATTCAAAGTAGTTTTGTCAGGAATATCGTTTTGAAAGGTGCTTTGGGATCCTTTAAGATGAAAGATGTGTTCTCTGAATGTAAAACCTTTATTACTTAGTTTTGAATTTCATTTTATTTCCTACTGGGTTTATGACTACAAGGGGACAAAAAGTAGCTAGAGGTGTCAGACTGTTTCAAACCTCTAAAGAGAGTATTTATAGCCTGGTGTTATATATGAATCAATTGTGTGAATATTTTTTTTCCTTTTCATAGGCAATTGCTATCATGGAAGTAGCACACGGGAAAGATCATCCATACATTTCAGAGATCAAAAAGGAATTAGAGGACCACTGAGCCTTTGAATCTATGCAATCCTTCAAACCTTTATTTAAAAAGCCTTGTTATGGAAACCTTCAGGAGTGCTTTGAAAAGTGGTAGAGTATGAACACAGTTCTGTCCTATAATTGGAATGACAAACACACTCTAGGCCTTGCAAAATTGTTCCCAGCTTCCACACATCTACAATTGCCTATTTTTTCTTTTTTTTTTTTTTAAAAGGGAGCGTCTGTGGCTTCTTAAAGGTTATGCCTTTTGACAGCTCACGTGCAAAAATGGCCATTTTTTTCTTTATGGATTCTAATGTGTGTCTTATTTGCGTAAAGTAAATAAAGTGGTCTTGGCCCCTCTTGATTCCTCTTGTACATTTACCACGGGCGCAATAGTTTTGCGACATCTACTTTTGCCTAAGTCATTTCATTTAATCTGACAAATTAAGTGGCCAAAGCTGTGGGGGTTTTTTGTTGTGGTTTAGTATCCAATTCCTCTTTTCACATATTTTTGTTTGCAGTGGCTTGGCTGAGAGAAAGGGGAAATGGGGGTGATGAATTCTGCACTTTGCGCAGGAAAGCCACCACTGTTCCTTCAGCCAGTTGCATGTGCAGGCCCATCACAGCACATGGGGATTCAGCACTGCAAGGACCTGGAGCTCAGCCTGTCTTGTACAGAGGGCGCTGGCACCGAGCTCGGAGGCTTCCACAAGACGTGAACTGTACAACTTCTGTCCTTTTAATCCCCTTTATAGGTTGAAGTGAATTTATTGCAGAGGAGAGCTTGCATTTTCTTATACCTTTGCCTCCAGTGGATTAAAACTAGTCTATTAATACGTTAGCAGTTTAGTAGAGGAACAAGAACACTTTCTGAGGAAAAAATAGAGGACTTTATCTTCCCATAAATAATACCAGGTTGTGGGTTTTTTCCCTCTATTAGGTCAATTGCAGGAGCATGTAGCTGTGTACTTCCAGCACTGGAGTTGAAATAAGTTGCACAGCAAAACCACCTGACTGTTCCTTACCGCTTTTCACAGCTTATAAAGTATGAGAGAGCGAGCACATCACCATTAAGAACATCGTATTTTCTTGCTTGTAAGTGCTGCTCTGAAAATAATACTGCGAGAGAGCAAGGGGTTTTGTCCACTCATTGCTGAAAGCTTTCACTGCTCTCTAGCTGGCAACTGGTGCTGGAGTACATAAAACTACACCAAATCTTATGATTCCAGGAAACGAAGGCTGCTTAACTACAGCCAAGCCTAGGGAGAGGGCACCAGAGCTGACTATTTTCATCCTAACTTTATCATATCACGTAAACCCTTGTCCAGGGAAGTAAAGTCTTCATCTTGGAAAATCTGTCAGGATCCCAGGTGACACCGCAACACTAAAGAAACGGATGAGCCTGGCGTGAGCACCAGCAGGAGCCTTGTCCCTGTGAAACTTAGGCTGCTGCTTACACAAAGGTTCTTCAGAGTGCCCTGGCTGTGCCCATCGGCTTAACGTGGGAAATTTAACACGAGCACGGCAGGTGCAGAGACAAACCCTTAAGCTGTTACAGGGAATGCCACAAGAGTAGGTTTCCTTGAAAAACACAGTTTATTGCATATTGTGAATATGAAAGACAGCCTTAGCAAAAAAACTTAGTGACTGAAGACATTCTTGTATTTGCAAAAGCATATAAGAAACTATTTACACAAAGGCAGTGAAAGGGGTAAAAAAGTATTGCAGTCAATTAATGCCAAATAGATCTTTATAAAAAGAGAATGAAAAGAAACAGTGCAAAAATACTGTCAAAAGTAATCAGTTCTATACACAAGATAAAACTGACAAGCATAAGCTTATGTACTGATATGAATAATACATTAGAATATAAAATAGCATGCATAGATTATTTTTTAAAGGCTTTCAATGGCATAGAATATTTCTGCCATTCAGCCCTAACAGGAGGAAGTTGGGGACAGGGAGGGCCGATAATTGATGTCTTGTTTCTCTACAAACTGTGTACATACAATGAGGTGGTGAGATTCAGATCACTGTTTAGTGCTAAACTGTCATGAACAGAATTATGGAACAAATAAAACAGGAAGCATCAAAATACTGAAGTAAAACAGGACAGTAAAATCCAGTGACATAAAACTTAAACGTTATTTCATTTAACACATTCCACACAATTATATATGGGAATATTACAGTCATCTGCATATGTAAACCTTTTCCTTTTGTAAAATAGCCAAAGAAGGGTATCTTACAAATGAGGAAAATATGTTTTCCATCTGGAGCAATCATAACAGGACAAACATCCTATTAGCAATGATTCTGGCACTAAAGAGTTGTTTTCTTTTAAAGACCAAGTAGCAGCAAGAAAATACTTTAACGTACACAAAAAGGAAGTTCTTACAGACATAACGTGTAATTAAGTTGTGGTACTCAACAGCACAGGACAGTGTGAAGGCCAGAGGAATAAATGGGTTGTAAAGCAAAGGTAATGAGATTCACAGGAGATGGATCCATCAGTAGTTATTAAACACAGCGAGTGGGATATAACTTTTGCCTCAGGAAATCTTCCCCATAGATTTGTGTGCTCTATCCACATACAAGAATGCCCATCAGTATTTATTTTAGAATCACTTGTGGGCTACACAGATATAGCAGGTATTGGATCAAAAAATAAAATATTAGTTTAAAATTACCATCTCCATTGAAGCACCAAGACTTACTCATTCTTTTCCAACCTTTGTTTTGCCATTTGCATTTCTGTCTGTTTACAAGAAAGTAATTAGAAAAAAAAAGCTCTTGAAATCATGCAAATACTTAATAATATTTGTAGCTGAGGCACCTAATTTAAATAAGTGGAGCAGAAATGTCCCTCAATATACTCTTTTTAAAGGGCTACATTAACAATACACTAAGTAAGTTCTCACCAGTGTGTCTCCTGCCAGCTGAAAGTAGTTTAGGGAAAAAGTGTTTCAAATAAGGCCGAGGAATTAGTGTCCCTGTATAGGAGCAAGCTTGTGGGAACGAGCTTTATCTTTCCTCAGGTAATCAACAACAAGGGCTGCTGGAGCTGAAACAAGTGGGACCTGAGCAGCCCATGTCCCACCATCCTCTGGTGCAGCCAGAGGAGGGTGGAAACAGGATACCCACAGCCCTGAGCGGCATCAGATCTCAGCTGTCATCCCTCCCATCCCTGATCGGGTAATATGGGGCATAAAAGGCTCAGATGGTAACTTTAACCAAAAATTTGATGCCAGCAACCTCGATCCTATCATTGGTAAGAGTTTAAAGAAAAAAAAAAAAACAACAACAAAAAAATGGGTGTTAAACACAGATGAAGAATGCACAAAAGAAAGGGACACATACACAGCGGATTGATTCCCAAGTCAGACTCACTCATCCAGTCTGAGAAGAGTCAGAGAGCGCCGGCTAAACGTGCCAGACCACAACGCGGGCGCCGTGGCAGAAGACTGCGCCCGTCAAACTCTTTCAGGTGCAGCTTTCATTTACCATTGGTGCATCTTTGTGACTTTTTTCAATCTAGACTTTATACCGAATGGATGAAACTGGTCTCTTAGAGCCTACCCACTGTCATGCCTTGATGTTAAAAAAAACCCCAGCAAAAAACATGCAACACAACAGAGCAACTCCAAACCCTCCTTCTACTTAAGGACTCTGTGGGACAGAAAACTAAACCGTACTGTTGCTTTAGGTCTCATGTGTTCGTTCCTGCAATGACTAATAAAACTGGATGCAAAATGGATTTTCCTGTCACTCCCTAAAGGTTAGGAAATACTGCCCAAGCAATTTTTGGTCTAATAAAACTACAACAGGTTCAAAGTCAGAAGGTTCAGATTTCTCCCTTCAAAACTGGATCACATTTCAAATGGTAGAGAACATCAGCATGCTGAGGTTTGGTTGCAAAAGCTGGGGCGCAAAGGAATCTCTGAAGACATGCACCAGCCCAAATCACTTACGATATTAGCAGATCAAGTCAAGATAAAATCTAGCAGGGGAAAAAAAATACACTGAAGTCAGATGAAAGGAAAAGTTTAAAATTACTATTCTTTGACAATGAAAAGGAAAAAGTGAGTCACATTGGCCTCTATCTACCATCCCAGCTAGGAGTTAATTGGAAATGACTGTTTACTACACGGCCATTTATTTGGCTCATTAATAAGCGCTGACTTAATTTGGAAAAGGTTTTTGGTGCCATTTTGTAATTAATATTTTTCTAAGACACCTATGATGCGTCTTTGCATAAAAAACATTTGCTTAATTTTCTACCTTTCAAACAGCCCTTTACATTCTATTGCGCAATAACTTTCCCGTGCTCGTTGCAGAAACAGAAGTGTATGTTTCAGCCAAGAAAAGCTGAATAATAAGACATAGGAACAGATTCTTTTCCCTCCTGATTTTCTACTTCTCACATCCAAGCGGAGCAATGGGACTTGACAGCTCTGAGTTCAAACTTAATTCATCATTAGGAAATTATTCAAAAAGTTATAACGAGATAACTAATTTAATACACTTTGCTTCAAGGTTTATTCCTTGGCTTGTTTCCCAGATATAAAGCATCTCTGTGCAATTATCATGCAGATGCTGCTGAAAAGACTTTAAATGGTTGCCGCTAATTTAACAAAAGATATGTTGGCATAGGCAGAAGAAATTAGATGAAAACTGAAGCTGGCTGAAAACAATTCTCCAACAGGAACATGGTCAAGATATTACAGCTAAATAACTCCTCACCATTTGCTGGTAGCTGGAATTCTCCACCAGAATTCTTGTCGCCTTGTTAGGCCCGTATTGCAGAGAACCAAACTGACACAGCACAGTTTTAAAACATTTAGGAAACATTCTGGTACTGAGCCTTAGTGAAGCTCCCACTGATTTTAGCGAAAGGTATGCGTGTAGGTGCTGAACTTTAGGCCGATGATGGGACTAAAAGATTAAATTTATCATAGAATGGTTTGGGTTGGAAGGAACCTTAAAGATCACCTAGTTCCAACCCCCCTGCCATGGGCAGGGACACTTCCCACTAGACCAGGTTGCTCAAAGCCCCATCCAGCCTGGCCTTGCCTTCCGTGATCTGGGAAAGGGATACCAAGAAAGAGAATTTCCCTGTGACAGAGTAACTACACTGCATCACGTGTTCCGAGAGGCTGTGGAACCTCCACCCTTGGAGATTTCTGAAACTGGATGTGACCCTGGGCAAGCCTGTCCAACTTCGAAGTTAGTTGTGGGGTGAGCTAGGCTGGGACCAGAGGCCTCTGAGGCTCCTCCCCAGCCAGATTCCTTCTCTCGCAATCCCACAGGGCTGCTGAGGCAAAGTGAGGTTGGACTTGGCCACAGGAGGGTGCAGAGATGGGAAGCAGGAGCCAGAGTGAGAAGGCGAAAAACTGCAGCACAGGAACTTCATCTCTTAGACCAGAAATAAGCGTGGGAGTCCCACCACAAATTGATGAAGTTTGGGGTTGTTTTTTTTCCTTTTATTTTATTTTTTTTTAAGCACGGTTAGTATCACTTCTAAAGAACTAAGTAAAGGCTACCATGCATGCACACACTGCAAGGTAATTCATAATGTGATTTACTCCAGTGAAATACAGTTTTAAGAAAGGGATATGCACTAAGTTGTGCAAAACAGCCAGCCAGTGCTGAGGGACAGAGGCTGAGGAAGAGAGGACAGATCTAACTGCTGAGATACTTGCAGACCACATGGATTTTTTTTCTTAGCTCTGTCATAGATTCCCATCATCGGCCTAGGGCAAGCCAGTTAAGAATCTGTGCCCCAGTTAACACAGTGGAGGAGGTTTGCTTCCCTTTTCTGTTCCAAGTGTAAACTTCAGGTAAAGACTCCTCTATGTATTTATACAACATCCTCCTAATCCTAACTGGGATCCCTGAACACTACCAGGATAAAAGAGCAGTAATAAACGAGGGAAAATTCAGAGTGACCAGAGAAGAGAGAAGATCTGTGCAACTTCATACAAAACACCCTAATAAAGCAAAGTTTGCCAATACCAAAAGGAAGACTGGTCCATGTGCTCATAAATCACGAGGCAGTGATGGGGGAAGAATTAAGGCAGACTCTGAGCTAAAGGTCTCAAGGGTCACTATTTGGAGATCTCAGATATGGAGGAAAGACCATATTGATCATTTTGACAAAGTTCAAATGACTGGAAAGTAAAACGATTACAGTGCCAGAGACAGTAGTTCACACGTGAAACTAAGGCAACTGGAGATGCCTGACTTAAATGAGATTGCTTTTCTGCAGGAGGTGATGAGCCTCAAGGCAATAAACTCCATGTAACTCATGAGAAGGTGCTTGATTTGAGAGGTTTTTTTAGCTGCATTTAGTTAAAACTCCTCTACTGTTCAACCCACAGCCTGCTACAGTTACCAGAAGGACTCATTCACTGCACTTCACCCTGCGCTGCTTCAACCCTTACGAATCCTGTCAAGGACTGCAGACAGCAGAGTAGCAAAGGCCTCCTTTAAAAAAAGTCTGCTATTGCTTTTTTTCCCCAAGGACTAATCTAAAAGGGTAATTCTTGTGGAATTTGAACAGTTTAGCACCCAAAACTCTCTGCCCTCACAACATCCTGTGTTGAAGCCCTCCGTAATGTGCCCTGCTGCATGTGCAGAGGCTCAGGCCTCCCTGCTCCAGGACCACGTTCCCTCAGCTTCCCTTCGTACAGAGCTAGAGCTGACATCCAGCAGAACTTCTTTGTACCACGGAAGCCACGTCTCCAGGTCCAAACTGTTCTTACGTGAGGACAAGCCCACTGCCAAGTAACTGTTCATTTCAGAAGCTGTGTAGCAAAATAAAAGCCAGTCAACTACCTTTACAAAGGATTGCTTTCCATATGGACGTGTTACAATGCAGACCAGTCACGTCTAATGTGGTTCAATTTGAAGGCCGCTATAAGTTTTACAAGTTATTAAAGTAATTCACAAGTTATTCCACGAAAAATAAATTATATCTTGTATAAAATAATCCACGGGAGACTCTAGTAAAGAACAAGCACTCCTTACTTTCAAGACAACTTTAAAAAGTGCCATATATGCACACAGTGTTGTCAAGGCAGTTCCCCTTGTTCACCAGTAAGGTTCAGTCAGATCCACAAAGCTGGGTCTGGGATGTTTGAAAAGATTAAATCAGTCTGGAGTTTTGCAGGAACTGGATGAGCACTTGATAGACAAACTGGTACTGGGCTATGGTCTGGATCATAAACATTCTCTGCTCCCGCAGGTGTCTCAGCATCACAGGAACGTCCACTTTCTGTAAAGCAAAGCGAAAGCGAAGCATAAGGATGTAGGTTCATTAAATCAAACTATCATTGTTTCAGATATCAGTTATATCACACAAGGAACCATACTGCAGTTATATAACGAATTATAACCAACTGCAGCAAAATACTACAACTATTTTTCCCACCAACTTTTGTTTCGAGGAGTATTACAGTGGTATATACATGTGACTGCCCATCCGGTGCTTTCCCCACCAAAGCCTGCGGGAATTTCTGAACTGATGTAAACAGGCAGATGACCACAGACTTCTCTTCCAGTCATGTACCACTGATCACCTCTAAGCAGATCACCAACCAAACACATAATAAATGGCTGCTTCTCTTTGTTTGTTTTTTTTTTTCTGTTTCAACATACCTGTTTTCAACTCAGTAACATAAACACAATATATCACATTATCTCAGGTTAAAGGCTAGATATAGCTCAGGAGGGTCTAGTATAAAACTTAAACAGCCAAGACTCTGTATAGCTCAGTTCAGACCATGTGCACACTGTGCTCTCATCCATGGTCAAACTCGTTGCTAGAGCGAAGATCTGAAAGTTTTTTCAAATGGCAAGCAAGATCCTGAGACCAAAGGTTCCTTGAATAAAATTAGAAGTGTGGGCAAATATACTGATCCTTCCACTAAAAGGGAACTCGCTGTCACCAAAAGACCCAGAAACTGACACCTGACCTCCCACAGCTGTCCATGCTCGTAAACAACACTCCAGAAGAACTACATCTATGGAGTGAAATGAGGACCCAGTATCCAGAATACACGGTTTGCAGACTTCGGCACTGGTTTGTTGAGGTCCACTGAACATGCACGAGCAGCTGGGACACATTAAGTGTTCTCGAGAATGCATTTTCCAGCTTAGTTTCACCCAAAAGAAATTCACTCGTGTGCCCTGAAAATGCTCTGCGACGGGAACTAAAGGACAGTAAGTGAGGCTGGATCAGGAGATCCACTGTGAAAGTACATCCCTACCCCCGTTGAGCACACTGGGGCACAAGAACCCTATAAAAGTCCGAATTTAAAAACCAAATGAGTTGCGTGAAAGAAAAACCCATGAGGTAAAGCATTAGTAATCACTGCAAATTTAATTAGGTGTTACCATCCTATTGCTGGCATTTAGGGAGCAAAAAAAAAAAAAAAACACCTATGATGTTATTGTGTTTTATCTGTTACAACAGGTACACGAGGAGCTATTCAAAAATCATTGAGCCATGAAGCTCAGCCTGCCAGGTTCAAATTCAAAGAGCGTGTAATATGACCCAAGATGAGGGATATGAATTTTCTATGGCAGCAGTAACTGCAAGCACTTGGTTCCACGCTATTTTTGAGGAAGCTCTCAAGCAGTTCAAGGTATAAAAGTGAACAACAGTTACCCTATCAGGCAACACAGTCTGCGCTTTGTAATGCCAGTTTGCCACTGCAGAAACGTAAAAACGAACATTGCAAGTCTTTTGGCTGAGATGAGAAATGATACAAAAGCACAACACCAGGGCAAACGGACAGAGAAACCAATTCAGTTTGCTGCTAACCCTCAGAGACACAACTGAACATGGAGGCTGGTTCCACACACACTGGAAGTTTTCTGGCAAGTTTACAATAACCGTTTACATACCGCGTATCCATAAAACTCAGAATCTCCATCCCACGTAAAACAAGCCCTAACTCACAGGCTATCACTTTCTGAAAACAAGGCGAAATATTCTGCCACGTACCCCAACAAGCTGTTATAAAACGACATCTCTAGAGAGTCAACAAGCGTAAAGATTTGTGATGAGTCAGGCCATATTATTTTCAGACAGGTGCAAAGGAAAACGTAAGCTCTTTCCAGTTAACTCGGCTAACGCGGAGAAAGCCTCCCCATCGACTCGGATGCTGACGAAAGCCACGCGGTCCTTGCTGAACAGTCTCTTTGCAGAACCTGATCTCACCTGAGCAACTGCAACAAAAACGCAGGCCAGCTCCGACCTGCGCCCCACGTTCCTCTCTCAGCAGTTTGGTGCTCAGCGGCACGTTGATTTTTAGTGGGCACACAGTGATCTGTGTACCTCCTCAAAACGGACTGGGCTTTGACTTATCTCGGAAATTAAAGAATAACCCATTGTGCCCACTTCACCTTGCCACTCACAGTTAACTTACTGTTTTACTCCAGGTAAGCAGAATCTTCAAACTGAATCACAATGTACACGTTCAGAAAAGACGTGAAATGGTTTGCTGAGGTGGCATTTACAAAAAGAACAAAACTACTCGTTTCTGACTCCCAAACGAAAAGATGTCCCCTGTGAAAATGCGCTGAAGCTCCAATCATGAGTTTATGTCCCCGTGTCAAGCCCACACTACACGCTGGTGGAGCAGGGATCACAATTACTTTCTCGTTCTCTGTGTTTACAGCAGTCAGGCTGTAACGGTGTTATCTATTACTATATGGGGAGTTACTTCAAGTATATCCCTGCAATGAGATACACAGCTTTAGACTCCACCAGCAATTGCCCAGAAGCCAGTGGCTGAAGCTGTATAGAAGTGGATTAAACACGGCTTTTTACCTAAACCTGAAACCTCAGACTTAAGAGCTCTGGTTTTAATTTCGGCACTGCTGCAGACTTTCCGAGATGGTATGTATCAGGATTTTCAACCTCCTTCCCCTTTTTCCCTTCACCACTAAAATGTTAACATTAATACATCTACTTACTAGGTTACTTCTGAGACAATCAACCAATTCATAGACTAAAGCATTTTAAGTCATAAGTCATTTTATTTCAGAAAAAAAACTAACCCCACTTCAAAATAAACCAGTAAAACTGGTGCATGAAAAGGAACCCTCCCTGCACTAAATGCAGTACCTGTCACAAAATGAAAACATACTGCTAAGATTTTTAATCTATTTTTTAATTAGGTTTTAACAAACCAAAAATATTACCTTAGTGCAATCTAGAGCAAAAAAGCCCTTAAGGCAAATTGTCTTTAATATTAATGACGATTTTCACCATTAATCAAGACAAAAGAATGCTTTAATTAAGGGACATCAGAGAAATCCCTTATTATTGAGCACTACCATCAGCTCCTAGTGAAGCTGATGAGAATTCTTCTGAACGTGAAGGCTCACCCTCATGCTCAGATGTTGAGGTATTGCCTTTATCTTCACTTGCTACTCAGGTACCCCTTTGCCAAATTGGTGACTTCTGTAAACCACAGACAAACCAAGGCTGTCAGAAGGTGTTGCACAACTGCTGGTGTTTGTTCCATTAGCACACAGAGGTCACTATAAAGCAGAGACAGCTACGCTGATGCTCACAAGTGATGCACGTTTGGCTCTCGTAACTATCCAGACTTTAACTGGTGTGCAGAAATTTCACGGCTACTGAGCGACCACCAGAAGCGGTCGCTTCCAGATGTCACTGTGTAAGGAAAGAAGTCCAGTAGGCTCAAGAGTTAAAGCTGCAGGATTCCCAAAACACACACCTGTGGGTCCTTTCTGTGTGGGCTACCTCCTTCTTCCCCAACTCCCAAGTAAAAAGGAAAGGAAAAAAAAAAGTGTAAATTATGATGCAGATCTGCAGGACAGCTTCACCTCTAGTGAGGCCCAACCAGAGTTGGAGGAGATTCGTCTCAGCTGAACTGGGCCCAGGATCTCTAGGTGATCTCTCACAACTATAGAACGACGAGCTGCTGAAGGGGGCTAGAACACAGAAAAAGTACTTCTGGCCTCAACTTTTGTAAAAATAATGAAGAAGAAAGTGCACAGGTACTCGTCTGTCTTAGTACTCCCATTTCTGAATAAGCCAGAAAGCTGCACTTTGCACAGTGCCTTGCACAGAAAGGCTCCAGTCTAAAACTCCTCTATGGTGACAGAAAGCAGGTGAGCGTTTCAGGTGCTTGCATCCAGCCTTCCCTGAATTTCAAGCAACTCATTCAGTGGATGATTAACGAGAGGGGCAGATGATACATGTCTACTTGTCACTCTTGCTGCATTCTTATCTCTACAAGAGGTTTTGGTCTTTGAGCCGTTTCTCCGGCAACAGAAATGCCCATTTTCAGTAGCTGTTTGTGTTGGAACCGCGTGGCACGCTGTTACTCAAGATGTGACGGTCTTCCTGGGCAGTTCCCCAGTGACATAGATGACACTCAAGTTGCTACCCACGGTTATTGTGCCAGCGCTCTTATTTATTCTTAACTCCAGACCATATTACTAGTCTTGTAATATTGGCTGCAATTCCAAAGTCCTATTTCCCCCAACAAAAACACACCTTTTCCTAAGACACAGTTAAGTTTCACTCCAGATGAGATGAAAGACAACACAAGAGGGAGGAGGGAGTCCAAGAAGTGTATTTAGAGAGCAGAAAACTTCAGTTAAAAGAGCAAGGAAGCTGATATTATTCTCTAGCTTCTCTCAGGTAGTCCTTGTAAACATTGTCTCTAGATGTTAACTAAATAGATGAATTAAACTAAATTCTTAAAAGAGAGAAAAAAGCCCCGACTTTGAATGTATTAAAATAATACTAATAAAAAAATGCATAATGTCAACTCAACAGAGAACTACAACACATAACCTGCCATAACAAATCTCTGCCTGTTGCATTTAAGGCCCTTGTCTCACAAAGGCAAGAGAAAGAAAGCACTTCAATGCCTTTTTATTTTTAACCTCAGAAACGTAGCCAGTTCGTCAAAGAACGAGCTCGGGGTTTGGCCCAAGATAGAAGCTGACTTACTTCATTATGCTCCAAGCACCCAATCATCAGTTCTGTCAGGATAACCACTCCAGTCCTTCCCACCCCTGCGCTGCAGTGAACCACGATGGGCGGGTTGCAGTTGTTGCTGCTGTCCAACACGCTGTTGGTGTGGCGACGCACCGACTGGATCTCCTCCAAGTAAGCTGCAAGACAAAATGCAGGCAAAGTTGTAAACATCTCTACGTCTAAATGTGAAAAATGGGGAAAAGAGAATATGGAAGAGTCGTTCTTTGTCAAAGTGGCAATAATGCACATTCTTTAGAACATACTAATTATTCTGGCCAGGGTGCACTGAACAGCACTGGATCCAGCAAGTAGCAGCTGGGTGTCAATTAGCACGTGGGAGTCTGCTCCTTTAAATTAAATAGTTCTCTTAAAAAATTAAATTCTGGTTTCCCCTCTGCAAATCTCCAGGTCCCCTAAGCAGATGATTCTAGACGTTACTTACAGCAATTCCTGCTATTAACAGGCTGGGATCAAAACAACAGCTAAGTCCCACTGAAACTACTGCCTGTCAAAGCCAGGATCAGAAGGGAAGCAGGCATCCATCTGTCCTGTTTCCCCCTCCCTCCCTTCTCCCTTCTAAAGCGAGACAGAATCCCACCCACCTCTCTGCTCCAGGTTTGTTTCTCAACAGCTACAAAACCTTGCGGGGGCTCTCTCTGTGCTCTCTGCAGCCATTTCTAGAAAGCGCGTGACTCAGGAACAGTTGTCTCGTGTGGCTGTCCCAGTGTTGCTCAATGCACTCTACTGGCAAACCGCACCGAGGACCTTACGTACTGGAAGCTCACCTGGTTAAACACACCATGACCTACGACTCTGACCTCTAAACATTGCTACAGCATAGTCTAGATGCGCAACAAAGATGATGTCGGACCTCACCCAGAAAGGCGTATCCAGGTGCCTAACTCTTAGGACACTTAGATTCCCACCAGTCAGAGTGGAAAGCGAGATCGGAGACGAACTCTCCTGCCCTGACTCTTGGTGTCACGGCGCTGCAGTCTGAGCAGTCCTTCCAACACAGACACGCTCTGGCTGGGGGCCCACCAACAGCAGGAAAGCTGCCTTTTAATGCACACTGAAACGGGACTGCACGTGGTGGCAACCAAGAGGACAATCAGATTCCAATTATTGCCACACCCAACCACAGCTACAGGGGTTGGAAGGAGAAGAAAAACCATGAAACAAACTAGAAACTGGGCAATAGCTTTGTTTTAAAGACAGATCCCACGATACTCCTTTGCCAAAGCTGAAATGTCAGTCTTATTTTCTAGTGACAGAAAAGACAAACATGTTACTTACACCAAGCTTGTACTACACAAAGGAGAGTGGGGCACTGAAGGACTGTAGCTGTGTCAAGACTGAAGTGGAACTAACGGACCTGGTTGAGAGAGGACTTTGCTGCTGCAGCTGCAAAGCTTTCAGGAACTTAGAGGGCAGGCATCTCCAGTGCATCACTGCACCACGTACAGACTCCTTCAGTGCTATCACACTCTACTGCAGTGCCAGAGATGTGGTCTTTATTAAATAATGGTTGAATTCCTGTTACTTAACATGGTAACATTTTTTACTTGGTAAGAAGTAGGAAGTGTTATTAGCTCATTACAGATTAACACAACCGCTGTATTTTCAGAAACACATGGACCAGGACCATGTTTAATTGATTGAGAAGGACCTCAGCACTGCCTGGGTATGCGTGGTCAGAAGTGTGGCAGTGAGTTCGAACTTCTTATGCGATGGAGCCCTCTGCTCTTGTGCAACAAGTCTGATGCCTCTGCGCTACTAAACATTGGCTGTCAGCAGCAAGGGCCTCCTAGAAAACTGGAGGAGTTGTGCCGTATTTCACTAACATCTGAACCTCTCTCACCCAGACCTCTCTAATCATATTTGTGTGCAGCCTAAGTCTCCTACGCTCACTGGGAAGTGGCAATAACTTCTACTGACAGATCAGCCGGCAGAGCTATCCTATCATTTGAAATTTCTTGAATCTTTAGCACTGCTGCTGCTTCTGATTTTTCCTCGTGTTGTCAGGTCTTTCAGGACCAAAATCCTCAATCACATTAGCTCCTACCTCTTGAATCCCACTTTTTTTTTTTTTTTTCCTCCAAATCACAGCAAAGTACAACCTAGTCGAGGCCTTTGTATGTCACAGCAATAACCATTTAATGTCAGTGCACCTAGTGACAGCTGGGAATGAACTGAATCCAGTGTGAGCAAACTTTTTCTTTATATATTTTAATATATAAATTATATATAGTTATGTGTATATATATGTGTATACATATATATATAATGTACATACATACATATATATATACATATATATATATATATGTAAGTTAAAAGCATCTTACACAAAAAGCCTTGGACTTCTTCTGGACAGCCATGATCTGGCCAGTCAGTATACTGCAAATGCCACACTGTCCTCTCCCGTCCAGAGAGCAGATGCTTGACCTTCAGACCAGTGGTCGCATAGCAGCCGGAGTCTGTGCTGAACTTAGTTGTCACCTTGAACTTCCCGTAAGTGGCTGAGCTGTGTTTAGAGCCCAGTTTAGGCCAATAACGATGACTCTTACTTCTTCCTCCCTCCTAAATAACAACAACAAAAGCCATTAGTTCCTGCAATTATAATTCTCTACAAACACAGGGCATAAAACTCTGCAGGTAAGCAAAGTATTCTTATTTCAAATTAATGGAAGAGTAAGGAGCATCTGACAAAGTAAAGAAAACATCCATCCAAACTTAAAACTCTCAGCCATATAATATTTCTAAGCGTAGAAATGTCTGAAGAAGTAACTCTTGTCTCATGGCGAACTCCAGCTACTGCCTACGTCATGTCGGTAAATACTCTCCTCCTGAGGAAGCCCCTCCTTTAAATGGAAAAAGCTTCTCTTCAGCAGCTTCTAAGCCTCTGTTGTTGGTCAGCCTTTGGAACTGGATGGCGACTTGATGTGCTGTGGCACTCCCTGCGTTTGCTGAAAGCAGCCAGGCATAAAGCTGAATGCCGTGTGTGTTAGCAACGTGTGCCAGTCTTCATAACACAGCACATAGTTCTTGGATTACAATAGAAATAGCTGCTTTGCTTGGCATAAGAATAAAAAGATGCCTTTTTTTTCTTTTTTTTTTTTTTTAAACATGGACACTTCAACAGAAACAACAGCTTTTGGTATCTTCAGCTGATAAGAGTGACGGTATGCAGAAGTGGCCTTGGACAGGGTGGAAGTCTGTGTCATTTTAACCAGGAGCAGTTCAGCGCTCTGGCATTCCAATGGAAAACATCTTTGTTTGGTTTGGCCAAACCAAAGCAAAGCAGAGGGAAGGAGAAACACTTGTTTCACTTTAGTACTTGCCAAAGTGAGTGCATCAGAAAGTCACAAAGTACAGTATTATAGCAGTAGAGGCCTATGTTCAAACAGAGTAAGAGGAAAAAGGATTGTTGATAAAAAAGCAGGTTACTGGAGTGGGAAGTGATGATAACGGGAGATTTGCTCACATCAGAAAGAACCGCACTCTGTGATTTTACGTACCTCCTCAGCTGTGACCATGGCTATAACATTCACGCCCTGTTCCCACACCATCTGCCAGAAGTCATGGCAGGTGTGCGGCAGAGGCCCTTGGGTAGCGATGTAGTGCCACTCCTCTCCACCCACAGTGACCTGGGAGCAAGGAAACAAAAAACCCCAAAAAACTACAGTCAGTGCCCAAATTCACATCAGCGTCTGTGCCAGAACTGCCCTTTGAACAAAAGGGACCACACTGAAACCTTTACTTCTTTGTCCTTCTGCTTTCATTCAGAATTTTGAACGAGAATCATCCTTTTCATAAGGGTGAATCTGACAAAACGCCATCTTTGGTGCTTCCAAGTCCTGTCCTAATGCCCATAAACATAAAGCTTTGAACAAAATGTCATCTATTTTTCTTGCCATTGCATCTGGATTGTACAGATGAAGAGTCTTGGGGGGGTTTTTTTAGGTTTGTTTGAGGCCCTGTTTCTGAAATGGCTTAAGTAAAAGCAAGCAGTGGACTGACTTCCCTGGGGCTGGTGACAGACCCACAATGAAAGAAAAACTGAGCACCAGAGAAAGTGTCGATGTGCATTAAAAAGGCATTACACCGCTCCAAATTAACACACAGGAGCACAGAAAGCCTGAACACAAATATTTTTTATGATGAAATCTAAGGGCCTCTGATGTTTAGCTGTCAACTGTTTTCCACTCAGGAAAAAAATAATTCCTTAAACACTTTTCCGACACCAATCACTGTTGAAGACGTGGCCAAGCTGGCCCCAGGGGATGATGCCGTTGTTATGCCCACGCACTGTACGTGACACGGAGCTCAGGCAGGCTTCTTGCCAGCGAGTGGCGAGATCAAGAGAGGCTTCATTTCCAGTTACTGCACCTCACGCATCTTGGGTTTTTCAGTTCAGAAGCTGCAAACTACTACAAAATAAATGCAGCACGTGAAATGGCTTTCAAATGCCATATGAAATTGAAAAGTATTTAAAGCTGTAGTCATGTGAATCTATTTCCCAATACATAACTGGATTACCAACCACATTTTACAGAATGTGTTTTATGTGTATTTGCATAACAATATGTAGTGAAATGATTTTTAAAGCACTAACACACAGATTTGCACACCATAAATTATGTGGTGCCCTGAATAGACTCAGCATTACCTTAGAGTTAACCAGTGTAAAACACTTCTTCATCTACCTGAAGCAGATCTTCATACTTAGGCAGTTAAAAATCACTTGTGTATAAAAAAAAGTATTATTTTATGATAGATTATTTGCTATATATCAGAACAAGTTTATAAAAAATATCTTTTCTTCCCCCAACATTTTAGGTAAAAAGTCAAGCCACTTTTAAAACTATTAGATACCCTTTGAAAATATGTGTACCAGTAAAAAGGAAAAAACAGATGAACTAATTCTTTTGGAAAGTTAAAGTGTTTTTCCTTCTCAGGCTAAGACCTCCTAATTCTACGTATTAGCCCAGAGCCACTTCTGACAACAAAGTGATAAATTCCAGAAAAGAAGATTTACAATAGAAATACTGACATGTCCATAAATATCAAGGTGCTGGCAGACAACGCCACAAGGAGCAATCAATAATTCTGACGGGTTTAACTATATCCTCTGTTTGAGGTACAGGTCTACAAATACATTTTCAGAAACCAATGAGGATCCATTTATTTGCTGTTCAAACAGCTGTTCATTAAGCTGAGATGCTTGGGGTTTTACACCTGTACCCAGCATAGCTGGTTTATATAACAAATTTTTCACTGCACTGAAATTTATTTTCAACCCTGCACAACAGCTCGTTCTCTTATTTCATGTTATGCAGCACTCTCCTTTTTGAATGATGGCTAAAATCCGCAGGACCAGTGCAGGCAGGGTCCTCATGTTCTTGTACTAGGTGGGTATGAATACAAACTGCCAAACAATCAGTTGAAACAGTCTTAAGAACTTTTTTGCTTAATCCATAAATTACATTTTTTCACTGGTATAGGTGACGATCTTAATTTCTTAACAACGTAGGTACTGACCTACAAATATGCAGGGAAAAACTGTAAAGCTGTGGGGCTCACAGCCTGAGCAGTGGGAACTGGAATCCTCCAGGCATGGATCTTATCAGGATGATATAGGAGTTTTCTTTGTCTACTGACTTCTGGTCCAAACATCCAGCCTCCTGGCACATGATATGAAAGGACCATAAATAGTCTGGAGGGAATGGGATGCCTGGAACTACTGCATTCTAATGTTCTAACTGCAGGATATTAAAAATTGAATATCAGCCTGCACACACACACACTGGGCTAACTGAGGTAAATTTTGCAGATGCGATTTCACCTTCTAAGCAAAAGCACATCTGCTTGGCTTCCATACGTGCCGTTACAAGTGGAAAATACTGGCAAGGACCACTGTCATGTGCTGAAACATTTGTGCGCGTTCCTCTATGAATGTGAGATACAAGTGTGCCCAACGCTGACACACATGGTAAAATGTGGGCTCAAAAGCAGCCAGGGAATTTTTTTTTCTGGCTATTACTGCTTTGCGGGCGTAATTTATGTTAGGAATCTCTCTTTTTTTGGCCTCCTACAAAGTAGATGAAACATTCTGGGCTCAGAAATCCATCAACATAGCAAGGTCTGATTACGCAAAAACTCCGTATCTGCTACCTACCAGGCAATGTAGAAAAGTGATAAACAGTCAGGATCCTGGTTCAGAAATTGTTTTGAATTAACAGGAGTTAACACTGTAAATCACAACCAAGGAGGCCAGCAAGTCTCTTTAAACTTTTAAAAGGCTCTTACTCCAGGAAAATACTAATTTAACAGGATGTTTTATTTATTATTTTTGAATTATTTCTTTTGAATTTGGGTCTTGCCAATGAGAAAAAACAGACAGCTCTCTCTGACAGCAAGAGAATTTGTCATCTGAAGGAGCGGAGTGCTGTTACTTCTCTCCAGGTAAACCCAATAAAGGACTTTGCAAATAGTACTGGAAGCTTAAAGAAAAAAAACAAGCGTCGGCAGCAACTGCAGGATGGTTTGCTGCTAAAACTGGCCACATTTGTAAGTAACGGTCAGATCATATCTTAAATTATTTCTACACTGAATTAGCTAGAAAACTGAATTTTGTTGATAAAACTTATTTTCAAGCCCAGAAGTTCAATGCAATATCTAACCAGAGACACAGGGATCTTGTTAATATCAATGCATACTTTAAAAATATTCTTTGAAAAAAACACTCAACTCTCACAATAAAGGGAAGAAACGTGTTATATATAATTGCAGTATCTATGTGAACATGCGTTACTCATAACTACAAATTTTTCCTTAGACGCAGAACTGCATACATTCCCAATTTTTAATAATCGTATCCCATGTGCTGGTGCATGGAAAAAGTATTTCAGTCAAACCACATGCAGTTGCTCTTTCAGGCTGCACCAGTGAGCAGCAGGGACTCATTCTGCACAGGCTGCTGTAATCCCCAGTAGCTTGCAAGGCCATTGGGGTTGAAAAATCACAACATGTCGTACTTGCTCATTCTTTCAGGTATGGGGTCACGACAACCATATTACTTTGCAGGGTTTGGGCTGATTGAACACATTTGCATGAGGTTTAAGAAACACGGCATCTCTTTCTACATTACCCAAGAGAGAAATTCTACAACCAGCTGGCAGAGGTGGGTGCAGGAAAAAGTAAGGATGTCTCTCTAAAATGACTTCTCAGCCTCTACCAGTTAAATCAACTCATGCAGGTTGGTTGACAGGGGACTTCAGAGGTGCCCGTGCTGACACAAAGGCACAGTGATGCATCCTAAGTTACCTTTCCAGAAGCTCCAGAGTTAAGAGAAAACACTGCTGTGCATCTAGAAATGTAAACAAAGCTTTAACACACCTTCATTTGCAAAGCAGAGCTCAAGGAAGCTTTTACCTTTATGTGTGAAGCATTGATGTAGCCTGTATTATTTTCTTTGGTCGGCACCAGCTCTACTCGGTTCTCCTCGTAAGGCACGACCTCCCTGATGCGGTTGCGCTCGATGTTTTCAGGTAAGGCGGCAGTAGTGAAGATCCCATCTGCCTTTTTCTTTGGAATCTGCTCGTATTCTGTAAACACCATTCCCTCTTCCAATTTCCTCTTCAAGATTTTGCACTAAGATTTAACAGAAAGGAACACCAAGCCATTAATTCTTCCTGGAAGAATGTTTACCACCAGACCTGTCCATATGTTCTTTGAATTTCACTATGCAGCCATAGCATTCTCCCACGTGTTTGGTTTTTCTTCCAGTTGCAGTTACCTGAGGAAACGCGATACTTTTATTTCTGTTGAACGAAACCACAAGCAAATTTTACATTTTTACATTCCACCTTCACATTTTTTGAGACGGGTACCATAAAAATCAAAACCGTGCTAAATACAACCCTGGTTCAGTATGAATTTATATGTAATTTCACTATAACACATACTTGTAAAAATATTTTAAATTTATCTTTTTGACAAGATCATACTGCAAGAAGTCTGATGTGGTCCACATTTTCAAAATACTCCCTAACTTGCAAGTATGCAATTTCTGTGGCTGAACACAACCCCACGTACGTACGTACAGATGGAGGTTAAGTTGTTATCTGCACACCAGATAACACGAGGCTGCAGATTTCTATCCAGAAAGTCAGAAAGACTGTTTGCAAATGTGTTTTTCAAATCTCAATGGCAGCAACTGTTTCTAATTTCCAAAATTTCATATATATGCACACACCCGCAGCTGCAAACACCAAGAGGCACACAACTTTAAAAAAAAAATAAATTATCCCATTAGAAATCTTAACTGAAGTTGTTGGATGTATCAAAATATTTAAGATATGGATGATCACTGTAGAAAAACTGCCTGGATCAAGTGAAAAATGTACAAAATTTTAGATTTACGGCTTGCTCTTGCCTGACATTGTATGGTCATGTGAAACAGTGAACAGCCCCAGTTTTCACTGACTTCAGTAAACGTCTGAGACATTTAACACATTAGCAGCACCCAATGACACACTAGTGTTAGCCACAGACCTTTTCCATTAATGGCTTTGAGAACTTGTTCATAAAGCGAAATTTTTTTCACATTTTAAATCAGATTTTAATATTTGAGAAACTTCACGCTGCTGGGAACAAAGGGAATGAGCAACATTTCATGAGGCTCCATCTTACCCTCTCATCCATTGGCACCTTGGCGACTTCATCCTGGCTGTCCTCCGGCACTGGAACCCTAGCAACCGAGAGTCCGTTCAGTGCTGCCAACATCAAGGGCCTCTTCTGGGCCTCCAGGCCTGCCATCTTCTGCTTTTCTAGATTCTTTTGGCAAGAAAAGGCACGTTTTCATCTCTGTGTGATTATTTATAATGCCAGTAAAATGCTGGAATGTTTTTTTAATCTCCAAAATCTGCAACTCTCTGGCCAAGGAATGCAGATGATCACCATTAGCATCATAAATTCAAATACAACCTCTATTCTTCCTGTTATTCCTCAAAGGCCTGCTCCTACATGAGCACAGAATTTTAATTTCAAAGAAGCAATCCCAGCGTATAATACAGTTTACATGCCATCAAAAGACATACAAATACAATCTTGAGCATTTTTTTTTTCTTTTTGCAAATGTTATTCTGAATGTAGGACACAAAAAGCATCACCCTGTTACGTTAAAGCAGCACGACCGTAGCCAAGGTACCTGGGGCATCTTTTAAAAAGCGGTAATTTCAATCTATTACAACAAACAGTAAAACACAGGCCGTTGATTCTCTTCTGTGACGGTAATGCTTAAAATGAGAAGTTTTCTGACATGCTTAACTGTTATGGTGATTCAAATAGCACCCATGATACATTTGCCACTAAAAACTGAGCTCACATATCCCCGAAACCGAACACAACAGGAGCCAAGGAGGGATATCGTTCATCATATCCCTGCATCGTATTACGCTGTGACATGGAGAACCAGAGTATGACTTTTAAATCCATCCTGCTGCCTTACTTATGCCACTGGGAGCTGAAAAATCAAAAAAAAAAAAAAAAAAAAAAGAGGACAGACCACCTCCACAAGTACCCAAATTTGGAGTATTTTATTTCATTTCCTCAACGGTTCTTTCTGTGGGATTTGGAAGGGAAGCACAAGGGAAGCCTGGTTCTTAGCAGGCACATGGAAGCTGTGGTCACCACACGGGCCAAGCTCAGCTCCTACAAACGCACTGCTGAGTCCGAACAACTTCAGACACACACAAATGGTTTCATTTTTCAAAAACCTGTGAGCTTTTTCCTCACCACTAGGTTCCTCCAGAGCACAAAGTAAAACAAGACAAACAAAAAAAAACAAAAAAAGAAAAGAAAAATAAAAGAAAAAAACAAACCCGCTCTGCTTTCTTTTCATAATTTCAGAAAGCAAGAAAAAGCAAGTTTTCTTTGTTTGCGGATTTTAATACTTATTTTACTTGCAGAAAAGTCTGCATTTAAAAGATCAAGGTCATCGATGTGCCATTAATACAACGTGATTCCTATGGCAAGAGGAAGGTCTGCATGTATTAAGACTGCTGATGGAGGCTGAAACTACCTTGAAAGCCTAATGCTTTTGAGAACAAGTACAACAAAAAAAACCACTTTTTTGACCAAAGGCTGATCTGAATACTATTCAGAGGAAGAGTACTCCAACAACATCTCTAAGATCTCTTCTCACCTTCATTTCCAACCTAAAATCCTTTGGGTTCCTGCTTCTCAACACATTTTCTTTCCTCAGAAGATGAAAACGAGCAGATATATGCTGCTTGTTATGCAAATATCTACAGTATTCACTCAGGAAAGATTAGGTTTTCTTGTCAAGTATCTCTTTTACATTTAAAGTTAAAATTTCTGCAAGGAGTAAATTCTTTTCTGCTCTAGACTGTTTAGATGCCTCGTTATTTGTTTCAAGAACTGTTTTTGGTTTCAGAACTCTGTTGTGAAAGAAAGAGCTCCAGCACACACTTTGCTTTCTGTGACTTCAGCTGCGCCCCCCAGCGCGTTGTATCAAGCACGTACCTAAGTCACTAAATGGGAAGCACCCCTCCTACTCTGGCCATTGCTTGCAGGGGCACTGAAGCCTTCAGATACTTTTTATTCTGAATTCACTGCAAGTTGAAAAGGATCCTATTTCTGACACTTGAGTATATTTAAAAAAAAAAATAGTCACAACCAATTCAAAACCTCAACCATATAGTCTCTACATCTACTGCTTCTGTAATTAGATGTCCAGTCACCCAATTATGGCAAAACTGTCAATCCATATTCTACAGCTACCAGCGTTTTATTCCAATATATAAAGTGGCAGGAAAGGTAACCAAAGAGATCTTTTGAAAAAACTCACGAGTTTCCATTACGTATTATGCGACACTCAGCTTGACATCCCTGCAAAGAAGGAATAAAATCCTAGCGCTGAAACGCAACTTCCCGCTCACCTTGGTAAATGCATTTTGGACTCGCCCTGCCCTCAGATCCCCTCAGAGCGGGGCAGAAGGGGAGCAGGCGCTAGGGAGGGCTTTGCGGTTGGGCCTCCTCATCACCCAGACACATGCTCTGCACCCACCCCGGGTGCTATCAGCCGGATTGGAAGCAGATCTGGCCGGCGGCCGAGTAACCACGGGGGAGGAAGCAGCCAAGCCCAACACCAGTGCACGGGATCAGCCCCTTTGGTGACCATACAGACCCAGGAAACCAAACTGTGTATGTGCACATAATATCACATTTCCTAAGTTTGAGGAAACCGAAGTCCTCACAGCCACATGTTTCCCCAGGGTTTACTGATCCAACAGTTTTCTGGTACGGAAACTGAGCTGTACAATTACTGATTTCCATGAAGCCACTGCAACAGAGGAAGACACTTACCCTCGTCATGATTTCTCTCTCTATAATGCTGTCCTCAATAGAAAACATCTCAGACACAGGCCTTTCCTTGACAGGTTCTTTCTTGACCCGCTCCTTCACACTCGTGAGGTCAGGCTCCGAGATGGAAGGCCCGAGCGAAGACCCATTTATTGCTATTTGATCAGTTCGAGAGACACTAATGGCTTTGGGAGGCCCCGGCCTCATGGCCTTGGCCCTGGCTACAGCCACAGAAATGCTAACATGGTCCTGCCTCAGGGCTCCATTGCTGACACTTTTACGAGGCCCAGGATACTCTGGAGGAGGTTTATTTGGTATTCTAGCCAAGGCAGCCTGCAGCTGAGCGCTGTACTCCATGTTCTCATGGAGCGCTGTTATCCGTGCCATGGACGCTGGGGTTTCTTCTTCCTCTTCGCTTTCACTGCTGTGTATCAGCATGGTGGCGTCAGAGGATGTCTTTTTGTGATGATAATGAGGAACCTGCTGAACTTCGTGCCCCATCTGAACCGACTCTTCTGGCTGCACCTGCTCCCGCAAAGTGTTCCTGCGCGGCAGAGGGGCGTTTAAAGTCTTTAGCGCCATGGCTTCTATCCCACGTACCATATTGCTGATGACCTCCAAGCTGTGGCGCTTGTTCACAGCTGCGTGGTGCTTCACTGCCATGAGGGGCTCGCTGACTTCCTGCAGCGACTGACGGACGACCGGCGAGCTGTCCTCTTGGAAGGTCTTTACCGAGAGCTGGACTTTGCGAGTGACCAGGTCAGGACTGCTCCCGCTGACATACTTGTGCCGGTGGCTCGCCAGGTCTGGCGTGCTGGTGGCAGGACGTGGGCGTGGGTATGGAGGCGGGGGTCGGAAGAGATAGTTCTTTAACATGTGAGCGGTGTTGTAGCTCTGGCTGCTCTGCAGCTGCATGTTAGCCAGTTCCGGCGTGCTGACGGTGTGCGAGATGGCACTGGCTGCCGTCTTATTTTGCGCAGCATTATTAGGGTTCATTTGGTCAGATGGGGCGACGGGCTTGTTATAGCCGCCGCCCTGGGGCCCATATGTAACTGTGTAAGGGTGCCTTTCTCGAATCTCAGGCTGACTGTAAACTAGATCTTCCGGCTGGTTATAAGCATGCGTATTTCCAATATTGAGATTCCGCAAAGACTGACTTTGGCTATCCATCTGGATGACTCCCCTCTTCATTTGCCTCATGACAGTTTCGTAATCTGGTGTCGGCCGGTAAGACGGTACTATGATTGCACTGTGCCTGTGGCTGGGGATGTAGTCTGCTCTCATGATGTCACTTCCAGGGATGCTCAGATTTGAGGACATTGGAGATGCCTGGATGAAGTTCTGTGAGCGATTGAGGGAGTTCATGCTGTGGGCACTGCATACGCTCCCATTGGGTCCATTGCCATTCAAGTAGCTGAAGTCCATTGGACACCTATCCAAACTGGTCTGAGACCGACAGTAGAAAGTTTCTTCATTTCCATGGAAAATGCTATCTGCGTAGAGCAGAGAAAAAGACGTTGACGATTTTATCATGCAAGGACTCGCTCAATGTTAACAAAACTTCAGATGCAGAGACAGCTTAATGTACCACAACTGCAGGGAACATTTGGTCTCGAGAGCATCCTTGAGTCACTGAAAGAGAACTAAACCAAAGCGACTCCACGTAAACACTCCCAAAAGTTAGCAAAATACAGTAGCTGTGGAAAATATGAAAGGAGAAAGAGAGGAAGTATTTTTGCCTAGGGTAGCAAGGAAGAATAAAGGGGCATCTCCTCCCTCAGCATCTTGGAAGGATTTGCTGTTGCTGCCACCTTAAAAATCCAGTGCTGCTAGCTTGTGGCAATCCTAAAAGATAGTAAAGATGATGCCCTGAATCACAACTTTATGGCAAGACTGTCCGCATTGAAAATCTCGTAAGAAAAGAGTAGCAGCTCTCAAAAACTCTGAAATCAGCTACTGTTTCAACAATATAGAGAAGTCTGTGGTAAAACTAAGGGAACTCTACTATATTTTTCTAAAATCGACAATACCCCCCTTCAGAGCCTCAGCTTCACAGTAAATCAGTAGCAGCTGCTCAGTCAAATCTACTGTATGAAAAGAACTACACAGAATAGCTCCCTTCAAAACTTAGCAAATTCTACCTTAGAATCAGTCAGACCATCACAATTTTAAATTGCTATCGGGAACGACTAAGAGCTCCTCTGCTGACGAGAGCACTTGAGCTGTACCTCTCATGAGCTGCAAAGAGCATAGCCTGACAGATCTGGCTACACGTGTTCCAAAAAGTGGTGTGGTTAAGGGTGTGAGACTCAAGGTGTTTAGGGTCTGGGTTCCATTCCTAGCCTCAATCAAAGGAACCTGGTACAACTTCTTAGAGAATTTATTTGTTAAATGTGAGGTAAAAAATAATTAACCCTCCTTAGCTCAGTACGGCTAACAGCACCAGCAGACAATACTGAAAAATCAACAGAAAAGATTATCTAAATATACAGTTTTGTGACCAGGATACTATGATTTCTCCTACAGTAAAAGCTATTTTCTGCCCTCTTTTCCCATTTCTCTCCCTGGCCCCAGCTGGCACTGCCTTTGAGTGCAGCCATCATACTTCCTTTAGAAATTATTTTTTCAGCTCACTGAACTGGAATACCAAGTTTAAGGTCCATATAATCATGCACAGGCATTTTAGAGAAATTTGAAAACTGAAATTGGACTTTAAACAGAAGACTCACTGCAACATTAACTATCAAACTGCTAGCTCTCCTCCAGGAGCAGCTCCCATTTGACCATGACGGCATTAGAAATCTAGACATAAGGGTTGGAAGCTTCTTTGCATCCATATAAAACTGAATTCCATTAAAGGAAAAGATCATACGCTCGAAGTACCTTGTGAATTATGTGTTTCAGTGTAGTGTTCTCCACACTGGACATGCATAGGAGGCAGTATAAATGGATGTTGTCTTGGCTGAAATAAAAGCACATGGAAAAAGAAGCATTAGGAACTTCATTTGCTACAATTTTTGCAGCCAAAACAGGAAAAACAGTTCTATGCCCTTTCCACTGAATACCACTCTTTCTTACCCAAAGACATGGCTTGGCATTTCTTTATAGAACAGAGAAAAACATTTTGCGAATTGTTTGCTGAATTTTGTTACAGATCCCAAAGCTGACCAGCTAAGGCTCCTTCAAGCTCAGCCACTTGAGAAAACAACAGCCAGAGTCCCAGCTCAGTTAGAACTTTTCAGAAGTTTACTAAAAGCCTTTGCCCTTGAAGAATTAAAACAAACATCTAATCAGGACAAAAGCAGGAGACAGAACAAATCCAAGGACTTAGAACACTGTTATATAAGCAACAGGAGCATGCACGGACTTAAAACAACTCTGCAAATTGCATGAATGTTGGATTCCCCAGATAACAAATTAGAGCCCTCCTCCAACAGTCTGCGCTGCAACAAGCTCTTTAACACAAGTATCACAGGGGGAAATGCAGTATCCAATCAGCAGCATCATCTGTGGCAAAATAAATCACAGCCGACGCTGTAATCACCAGCTTTGCCCATCAGTAAACCAGGGGGGTTTTGCAGTCACATTTTACCACCTGCACTGTAACGATGTCCTGTCTGGTGCCACTGAGCAAAGTTTTTGAAAACATACTTCAAAGTAAGCAGAAAGAGAAGGAAGACACTCTTGTCTTGGGAACATGTCTTCCTTAACATCTACACTGATTCATGATGTTCAAACTATTAAGGAATACTGTGGATGCCTAAGGCAAAAAAGAAGCACCAAATAATTTACCTTTGCATGCACATGCACAAAAACCAGCACCACGCAAGTTAGCTGCAGAAGAGGGGGTGAGGAAGGGGTTAAATTTACATTTTCTGTGTTAATGGGGAGAAGAAATGAGAATCAAAGAAAATTGGCACAGATAACGAATTCTTGCATATGAAATTGCTGTGTTAAGCCAGAGCTAGAAGATGTCAGGAAATATTTCTGCTATAGCAATTACTTCCAAGGGTATAAAACCCTCCTCTCACTGAACAATCCGGGCAAAGGAGCCTGCTGCTGACAACCCAAGTAGCTGAGCCTAGTCTGGAGCAAACTAAGATGCTGGGAAGCCTAACAAATCGGAGCAGAGGAGAAGTGCAAGGAAGGAGAAGTGACTTCTACTGGGAATGTACAGATCTGGAGAAGACAGATGTTACGGAATGTATCTGCAAGAAACCACAGATTATTCTTTGTTTTTTTTCCTTTTTCTTTTTTTTGAAGGCCCATCTGTCTCTTCAGATGCAACAGGAGAAGCCTGAGGTCTGCACAACGTCAATATCCAAATTAAGGATCACTTTGATTATTTTTAACAATCAGCTAATAAAATGTATCATCATTTTAAGGTCTCCTACACTGAGGAGGTTGTGCTGGAAAACCAGCATCATTAGGTGGCCCGACAGAAAAAAAGAAACAGCATAAAATGGTTTTAAAAGAACAGTTAATAAAATACAGGTTCATCATGATGCCAAAACCATATAAAGGGTCTTAATTTGAAAGCAATGAACATGATCCTCAGTGAAGTGCTAGAGCCTCACCCCAGAGATTCCACTTCACTTCCCATTTATGCCCACTGATTTATTATCATACAAGACAAATGAATAGGTAGGTGTATAAAGGTATGTACAGTGCAGACAACACTCAGGACAGCTGCTTTTTTCTTTTCTTTTTTTCCCCTCCCCAAAGAAAACCGTTCCAACAAGTTAACAAAACAACTATGAAAAAAGCAGTTGAAAGTTCAATGTGAACGGTTAGCAGCCAGGCTCATTTTTTAATTGATGAGTACGCATTCCTCATCTTGATCTTCCAAGTTTTAAAAAACTTGTTGCATGCTTATGTTAAAAAACATAAAGAGGCAGCAGGATTTGGTTTTCCTTTGGAAAAACAGATTTCCATTTTTTATATCTAATATAGAAGGCAGCTCTCTTTCCCCTTGTGCTATATCTGAGGCCACAGCACAAGAATGAAAAGCACATTCCATTTCTTCACCTTCCGTTTTTCACAATCATCTCCAGGACCAAGCTGGCAGATCGCAAAAATATTGTAAATATGCCTCAGAGAACATAACACACAGCCTGTGTGTTGCATACTGACACTTTAGAAACAGGCTAAAAAAAAAAGGACAAAGAAATACAGAGCCAGCTACAGCAGCTTTCCTGCCAATGGCTGGGAAACGAGGAATGCAGCTTTAGATCCAATGAACCATATATACAAACACAGGAAAGTACCCTGGGCTGAAATTTGCAAAGATAAAGCTGTCCTAACGTCAGTACCCGCTTAAGCTCGATTTTGGAACATTTTCACAAGGTGTAACGACGCCGTGGGGATATGTCAAGAAAACGCTCCCGCCCACATCACCTTTCTGCCGCGCAGCGATAGGCTGACGGGGTTATCACTCTGGGAAGGTCTACAAAGCAGGCATCACCTAAATCACACACGAAAACTGGCAACCTCCATACAGATGATATTGCCCTCTGTCTAAGGAGCCAGCAGTGCTTCTGCTACTACTCTTTAACAGATTCAGAATTACTGTAAGAAATACTGACAGGCTAGATGTTAAAACTGGATTTAAAAAAAAAGCATCTTTAGAACTGACCGGGGAAAAAAAAGTCTCCCGCAGACATTTAGGCAAAGATCTCAGCAAAAAGTTACCCAAATTTGTCAGATTTATAGTATTTATGAAGATTAGTTAAATGGAAATGTAGTTTTAAGAAAAACTGTATCGCAATTCTGTACCGATTATAATAGTTTTACTTAAAGTCACAATAACTTCACACAGAAAACAGGCTCTTAACCCAGGAAGTTGGTAAACTATAAGTAGACTTAATCCAAAACATAAGGAATGGAAGAGACACAAAATGAGAAGCTGTAAAATTATGTAATGACTAGGTTTCGATGTACATAGCACAAGACACTTAAAATTCTTTCTAGAGAATTATTTTCTCCACATATTGAAATAAACTTGATCCAGTAGAAAAGAGGCTCAGTTTCTGCAGGGCAAGTAAAAATGCAATGCCTTGAAGACCGTAATTTTTAACACTCAGTGGTGATATTATCCAGTTAAATTAATCAACATGGGCAGCCACACCCTTGAAATTCATTCCAATCGTATTGCCCTGCAAGAAATGAGTTAATGTGCTTATTTCAAATTTAGAAAGTATTCCATCACATGCAATGCCCCATCCCATTAGAAACGGCATAGACATTCTTAAAGACTCCACCATGGCACGTACCAAGGAAGACCTACTCCAAGTGGGCCGTCGTCGGATAGGGGGAGGAGAACTTGATTGCCTGTGGAAGAAAAAGCAAAGAGAAATACTAGAAACCCCAATATTTCAATTCCGATTAACGAATGAATAGGAAAAACAAGGACGAAGAACGTGTAAGTATTCCTTATTAATGAGATTTAAAAAAATATGAATAAATGAACATAACTCAGGTTCTTCTCTGAATATAGGGAGTATTCCAGTTCCAAAATACACATGCCTTCAGTTCATTATCCTATTTGGCTTACTTGGTAACACAAGAAAGAAAAACTCTGGTTTAAAAATGAATCAAACGAACAAGTCTCTTAAGCAATAAAAACTGAACATGGCACACAGGCAGTCTCAGGTGACTTAGGTGAACATTAAAACAACGACAATTTTATGAAATTCATAGCAATCACTCCAAAGCAATGCACATGGATCGGGGTGTGGGGGGGGAAACATTTGGTTAGATAATACTAACGGAGCCACATACAATGTTAGAGTAGCCAGGTGCAGGAAGGAATAAGGAGTGTAGGAGGGGGAAAAGAGATGAGGAAGGGGAAGAAACAAGTTGAAGGAGGCAGAAATATAGTGCTTACGTGAAGAGAGGAAAGGTGGAATTTGTCCTCTTACAGTTTCTGATCTGGTGAATGATGTTATGTGCGATTAGAGGAAATGCACACAGGAAAACAAACAACTATCATTTTAACACAGAGGACAGGAAAATTATTTGGCTAGAAAACACACATTTGCTTATGCTGTTATCAATATCTGTGGCTCTAACAGAGAAGCTGATACCACATGAGGCAGTGATAAGGAGAGCAGTTCTAATGGTAAAAGGACATTTAAACTCCAGTTACTTCATTCAGTGACCTCATGACATTCCCTATCTTTATTAGTCCAAATACTTGTAAATTGTTACAAAGCTGCTACACACACCCAGTTAGTTCATGGTACCCACAAACTTATGGCTCACAGTGTTTAGAAATGATCAAAAGCTATTGCTTCTGCAGTCTGGACTGTGAACGGTAACAGAAATGTCCTCTCTGTTGACCCCAAAACACAGCTTCAAAGGGACTATGGTATATTTTGCTTTCTTCCTTGACTGTCAGAGTGCAGACAACCAGGAGCTTCCTTTCAGCTCAATTCCTCCGAAACCATTAAAATTAAATTTAGTATTGAACTACGGAAATGCATTATTTGCTGCTAATAAATGTCTTTGCTGGTGTTCCACTCACCTCCCAAGAATTCTAAGTGCCATCTGAAAAGTAATTAACATCTCTTTTCTGCAAGTGAAAAGATTACTCTATGCAGTTCACCTCACTGGTCTCACCAATAATCTAACTCACTGTATGTTAAGACAATGTGTGAATATGTAATATTAAAAAGCAAGACCTTCCAATCTCCCCATCATTTTGGCTTTATCTTCCAACAGATGGCATTACCCAGCCGAACAGATGGGATGTTCAGCCCTAAGTAGAGCTGTTCATAGACATGAGACTTCTTCGTCACTTTCCAGCTAAACTGGTAAGTTTTGCAAGGACTTCATGCTCTCACTGCTACACGATCCCTGCACACCAGAAAAATTCCTCAAAACTCTAAACATGTGAAAGGTAAATTTGTCTCAGCTTAAAATTGCTGAAACATCCTGAGCTAACAGACAGACTTCTGACTTCGAACCGAAGCCTCACGACTTCCTCCTTCCGTTAGGATCAATCCACCTGTGTGAGAGGGCTCGCTCAAGGCCAGCACCCTGTAAGTGCTCAAAGGGGAGCCCAGAGGACGCTTCAGGTTCAGATTTACAGGCTCTGCCACGTTTTGCTAGTACAGCTACGCAAATTAATGTTCCCAGGCATCCTCCTTTGTTTGGCACACATAAGAAGCAGATAAATTACACTGCCCAAATCAGAAGATGACAACCTGTGTTTCCCGCCAGCCTTAGCTGCTAGCTGGGTAGTGCACCTTCAAAATGCTATTGCAATTTACATTTTGGCATGTTAATATATGTCAGCTTTCACTCCAGTTTATACTACTACTGAGGGTTATGAATGGTAGAGACCAAAGGCTTCAAGTCAAGACTGACAGATTTGGAGAGCATCGAGCCTCACAAGGCTCAGAACAAAATTTCATTCTCAACTGTCTGTTCTTGCTGGTGGTTAAAATAAAACAAGAAAAAAAGGGAAAGGGGGAAAGAATAATTGACACAAGTGACTAGAAAAAACAAACAAAACCAGACATGCCAAAACTCAGATCAATTCCAAAGCAGGGTGTCAGAAAACAACTCTCAAGAAAAAAATACTCACTCAGTGCAGATTTTGTTCTGTTTGTAAAACTTGTGTCTTGCTGCAAACAGCCGTGAAATATATTTGGCATTTTCAAGATCATCCTTTAAACACAAGAAAAAAAGTGGGGGGGGGGGGAATACAATCATTCATATTTTGTTATTTTTACCAAGAAGTAACAAAGAAGAGTTTTAAAAATCCAACTGTGGTAATGCTTGGTAAGGTCCGTCACGTAGGCAATCTGGCTGCCAAGAACATGACTAGTGCCCTCAAGAGCATTCAAGGCATTGAGTTACCGCAATACAGCAGCATGCCTTTACATGCTGCCACTTCTCTGCTAAGTCACAGTAGGAGGGGAGGAGGGACAACAACAACAACAAAAAAATGGCTCAAGCCTGCTGGTCCAGTTTCTGTACTGGCCTTGGTTCAGGGAGATGTGATTTTGAATAGCACAGAACAGCACTGCAGCCCTCTGACCTCCAGTATGTGCACACATGGTAGCTTATGCCCAGTCTGTACAACTACTTATGCTGCTATATTTATGCCAATATGAACGATAGCGTGGCACTGTGGATGTTTCATCCAACAAGCACTTGGGTTTTTTTGCAGCTTCCCAGCATAATATATTTGGGGATTCTTGGAAAAGAATACAAATATTTCTAGCCAAATGAAATTAATTTCACTTTCCGCACAAAGTAAAATGTCAACTTATGGGGAAAGGGTGGGCTTATGGTGAGCGAACCCCTTTGGGAAAGTGGATTTTTCAAGGTTTATTATTATATAAGCAGCTTTCTTAATGACACTGATTAGATCTTTTTCTTACTGTGTGAAAGAGCACATTCTCTTCTTTGTTGATCAACTCTAGAATAATTGAAGACTTATTATGTGCTATATTCCCAATGTCATTCCACCTGTAGAGTAAAAAAAAAAAAAAAAAAGCAGCATAGTTTGCCAACACATACATTCAAGCATTTCACAAACACATTAAGAATCCCTTAGTCAACACTAGTCTTCTTTTATGTGAAAGCTTTTCAGTAGCTGTTTGGTGAAGAAACTTTGGTCAGGAAAATAAGGAAGTCACGCTCTGATTAAAGGAGAAGCAGATATTCAGTTCTTATCCCAAAGCAGGAGAGTTTAAGGCTCTCTTTAAAAACAGCAATTTGAAGATTCATAACAGAAGATACACTGAAAACACATTAATGATAAACATTTTACTGAACTGTTGCATTTTTGAATGGATTGATTTTAGCCACACATACTAGAAATTTTAATTATTTTTTTTAATAGTGCCATTCCTCTCCAAATGCTGTTTCCAACTTCCCCTCCAGTGCCAATTCTTCCTAGAGAAGGTTAAGCTGACGACATGGTTATGTAGGCTATGCATACCACATTAATACTCTGGTTTTATGTTTGCAATCTTTTTTTTTTTTTTTCCCCAAGTAATTGTCAGGTTACCCAAGATGAGAGTTATAATCTTCTTACAAATAGCTGACAGACATTTTCGTACATTGCATGCAATCCACGGGGATGGAAAGGACTTGTTTGTTCTGTTCGCAGCATGCATTCCTCTTCATGTCACAGCAGGATGCTTGAAGTGCATATTTGCAAAGAGTAAGGATTCCAGTACCAACTATCATTTCTACACATGAAGCAACTTCTTGCTTTTGTCACCTAGCACAGTTAAAGGATCGTCTAATTTTTTCTCAAAATTAAATACGCAAAACCTCAGCTATCACAGAATCATGCAGGCTGGAAAAGACCCTTGGGATCATCGAGTCCAACCATTAATCCTACTCTGCTAAGCTCACCCCTAAAACATATCCCCCAACACCACATCTAGACAACTTTTAAACACACCCAGGGACAGTGACTCAACCACCTCCCTGGGCAGCCTACTCTCTCTGTGAAAAAAATTTTCCTAATGTCCACGCTAAACTGTTGCAGTTTGAAGCCATTCCCTCTTGTTCTATTGCTAATTACCTGTGAGAAGAGACCAGCACCAACCTCTCTACAATGTCCTTTCAGGTAGTTGTAGAGAGTGATGAGGTCTCCCCTCAGCCTCCTCTTCTTCAAACTAAACAGCCCCAGCTCCTTCAGCCGCTCTCCATAAGATTTATTCTCCAGGACCTTCACCAGCTTCGTTGCCCTCCTCTGCACTTGCTCCAGCACCACCTCAATATGTCTCTTGCTTTGAGGTGCCCAAAACTGGACACAATACTCTAGGTGCGACCACACCAGTGCCAAGTACAGAGGGACGATCACCTCCCTGCTCCTGCTGGCCACACCATTCCTGATACAGGCCAGGATGCTCCTGGCCTTCTTGGCCACCTGGGCACCCTGCTGGCTCATGTTCAGCTGCCTGTCAGTTAAAACTCCAGGTCCCTTTCTGCCAGACAGCTTTCCAGCCACACTTCCCCAAGCCTGTAGCATTGCAGGGGGTTGCTGTGTCCAAAAGGCAGGACCCTACACTTGGCCTCCTTGAAGCTCGTACTATTAACCTTGGCCCATTGAACCAGTCTGTCCAAGTCTCCCTGTAGGGCCTCCCCGCACTGGTGCAAATCAACACTCCCACCTGACTTGGTGTCGTCTGCAAACTTACTGATGATACACTCTATGTCCTTATCAAGATCATCAATAAAGATGTGAAACAGAAACAGTCCCATTTGTGTGGAAAAGGGAGCTGTAACATTTTGGAAGATGACTGAAAGCCCTCTTAAGGCAAAAAAAACCCCCAGCATTCCACATCGAGTCTGATACAAGCCTTAGCTGCTTACCAAAAATCAGCGGACCTCATAAAACACAATTTTTGGCTGCACAAACATTCATATGCTATTAATGGGGACTAGTAAAAATCCACTTTAAGTTAATACCAATGGTAATAGAAATACCCACCAGAACAGTAGCAAAGAAGAAACCCTAGTCTCACTAGAATCACGGAGATTTTCATAAAGAACAAACATTTTCATACAGAAAAAAGCTTTTATAAGAAGTAACAAAACCCACAAAAGAAAGAAAGTTAGTGGAAAGGTTTAAGTCATTCTTAATAACCAAAATAAACAGCAAACAAGTGACACAACCAGGATTTTCAAAATTACGTAATGAGAAAGTTCATCTTTTTTCCATCTAAATATGGGCATCCATCTAAATTGGGGCATCTAAATATGGAAACCAGATTTTCAGAAACACTGAGCACCTAGGCTGCCAAGCATGAGGTTTAACAGATTTGCATTCAGAGGCATCAAAGAAGCAGACATAAAGGCAAGAAAGAAAAGGGATCAAAGCCTTGTAAGTAGAACAAGACACATGACAGAAAACTACATCTTTCGTGCCATCAAACCCATTCACAGACATCAGAAATTATTCTCTATCACATCTCTTACGGCCAAGAGGCCAATCCTGAAAACAGCAAGGTGACTACTCCTTAGTTAGAGGACTGGCACTATTGAAGTCACATATGAAGTAAGGAAAAAAATCCCACACACAGAGCTCTGACAAGAAACTCGCTTTAAATACAGAATACCCTAGCTTTTACCTATAAATCACAGTTGTCCCAATTCTGTTTTTCACGAAGATTCCCATGAAGAAAATACCAAGGTGTATGTCATTTCCATGGTTATCCTGCAGAGAAAGGATAATATATTTAGTTTAACAAAGACACCAGCCAATACTCGCACAGGAATGCATGCTGAACTACCAAACAGAAGCCCTTCTTCAGGATGAATGCAGGACTAACCCTCAGCTAACCTATATTTTGCTGCTTGATTGGACTCTGATTTTTGACGCAGTTAGCACCAAGCTGGATTCATTCTGTTGATTAGTGAGAACAGAGGAAAGCTAAACGAGCCTAAGGTTGTCAAACAACACACACTCCACCAACTGGCACTCATTGTATAATACCCCACATTCCCTCTCATTGGAATTCGAGCTACCTAGAGCCCGTGGGACTACCAAAAACAGCAGTCCTCTTTTACACTCACGGTATTTCCCCAGTCATCTGTGAAAACCCCTAGAGATTTCAGAAAACCACACCTGGAGATGGAATCCCTCTCAAAAAGTGCTTGTACCTCTATATAGATACATCCTCTATTGTTTTTCAATTATTAGATAAAATATTCATCTACACACACCACGATGCCCACTGTTCTCACATTGTTTTTCAGAAGTTCTATTGTTTTTGTCCCTACTCATGTCTCCTTGTGGGCTCCTGTTTGAAAACCACATACTCCTGCTCCATTTTGCCATCAGTTGTTTTCTTTAAACTGTTTTTTTTTCTTTTTTTGCTACAAAAGCTTAATTCTGTCGACAAAGATGTTTTTCTATATTTATCAACAAAAACAACTCCCCCTCAGCTAAATATAGAGTAACTGATTCACACTTTAAAGTGGTAAATAAAAAAATCACGCTAACACAAAGAGTGTGGTTAAAAAGAATTGCTAGAAGAAAGGATATGAGAGAAGTTAATGCCCTATGCATGAGCAAATTCTAGAAACCACCAGGCATCCCTGCATTTTAATAGAGCAGATTAGAGCTGTTCTCCTGGCCTTGCTGTACTTAATTCCCATAAGGCAAGAGAGTATATCTGCTAAGTTTCTAACTACCTGTTGTAATTATCTAAACTGCCTGTTTCTATCTACCAAGTGTTAGGCCTTTTGCAAACAAAAGTCAGATATCAATTTTCAAGCCCCAGCCTCCGCGTTGATTCTCAGTGCCTCATATGCCAGCGTTCTTCCACACATACTACAAGTGAGCAATGGTCTCACGGCTGACAGTTGTCAGCGTAGTCTGATTAGAGGACTCCACGCTCCTCTGCCTTGTCCCAAAGGCAGTTTTAGAAGGCAAAGAGATTGGGGAAATGTTGGGGAGAATGTATGTGTTTGTACGTGTGTGCGTGTGTATACACCCAAATATCTATATAGAAAGAGAAATGTATTTCTAATATAGTTTTCTAACAGGAACGAAAAAGAGAAATCTTTAAATTTTTTCTCCATTTGAATGTAGTTCTAGTTATCCACAAGGCCAGCATGCTGCTCTTTGATATAAGGGTAAGACTCACCTGCAATTTTGCAGAGCACCCAGCCCACTAATCATGCTTACCTTACTGACACGCAATAATAACTAATGATAATTTCAAGATAGAAATCCTTTGCAGCAGCAGGCAGCATCAATCCAAATTAGTCCGAGGAAAATATTGATTTCGGTCATTGGCAATAAACATTTCATGACTTTTGTTGCTGAGTAGGAGTTTTTTTGCCATTCAGTTCCTCCCTTTCCGGCCAATTTTGAGATTGGCCGAAGGATCAGTTTTGACTACAGCAGAAAGGGGTTTATTGTGGGTTTTTTTTTGGTGTGAAGTTTTGTTTAACTGGTTTGGTTTTCAATTCCAAGTAATCTTTAGCAGAAAAATTGCTAACAGTCCACCGCCTACAGTGGCTGGATTGGTTTGTAAAGAGGAATAGGTCATGTTGGTAACAGCAGTTTTCAGTTTCTCAACACGACTTTACCAGGGGTGCATGTGCTCCATAAGGCCAGGCAGACCATCCATGGCAGAAAGGGGTTCCCATTGAAGGGAAAGCGACTACAAATGTAAAATAAACCCTGAAACCGCCCCTCAATGGTGCGGAGCACCTGTATGCATGTGTAAGAAACCAAGGAAAAGAGAATTCTGGGTAAATACAAAATTAGGTAGACAACAAGTCTCATCTTCTTGCTCAGGGCAGTAGTGTCATCCCCATTCCTGGAGGTATTTAACATCCATTCAAACCACCAGCAGTGACACAGATCCTGTTCTCTTGTGGACAAACAATTTGCATGCGTCCCAAAGGTCACTACAGACTCCTGCATCATTTAGATTCATGAAGAAACCTCTCCTTTATAATATAGACTAACATACCTTCACAGGGAAAGTTTCCTGTCCAAACCCATCAAGGCGTTCCACTTCATTGATGTACATTAGCTCAGCCTCTGCTGCTGTAATGCCACTGCAATTAGAGTAACAAAAGGCAGCAAACGGTTCAACATCATACAAAAAGTACTCGTGAAAAAAAGGGAGATGCACAAACCATTTTAGAAGACACTCTGGGAGATGCTGCCTAGAAATGCACAACACAAAACTGACTTTCAACATTAGGATCATAATTAGCAAGGGGAAGAATTTGACTACATGTTGCTAAGGTAAGGTACAAAGCACAGTCCAAATTACAGGAAGAACAAACTGAACTGATGAAGTTACTCGGTTTCTTCTGCACCCATCAAATGTTTTCCAGGCTTTAATAAACCATCAGGCCATCGCATCAGTTTATATTTAATTTTGGATGGCAAATTTGGGCCATATGGGTCCTGATTTGCATAAATAATATACAAGTCCACTGAAGTTTCTTACAATGACTTAAAAGGGAAGACCTACTTTTTCAAGTTGGCTGTTCAACAACAGGCACTCAGTCCAAATGTTGAGCAGATTCTCTTTCATAATAGAGAACAAGCCAGCTGAAAACTTTTAGACACTTGTCTACACATGCTCCTGTCACAGCTCAGGAATTCAGACGGATTTCAGCTCTCAAAAGCAGGTCAGAATACATTGCAGGTAGAAGGCCACTACTACTGCTTCTTCTCTTTGCTCCTCCTTACCACAGCTTATGAACAGAAATACAGGAACCAAACACTTGGGAGAAAGAGGGAGAGAAAGGGGGTGGAATGCGATCTATGTGCTGAACTGAGGGTAAGTATTTGTTCTTTGTGTTGCAGAAACAGCACTAAAGAGAACAGCAGGGGTTGGAAATCTTTCCTTTCAAGTCTGTGAGTTAACCAAGATCACACAAGCAGCCCATGGCAGAGAGGGAACAGAACCAGGTCTATTCATGGCCAGCCTGGAAGCAAACCCTTTGGTTGCATCAAAGGCACAAGCTTGCATTGAAACTCAGACTGAGAGTAGCCTTAGACTCGGACATTGTTATCTCCCCCTTTGCAACCATTTTCTGTCATATAATGGGGAGTGCTGCACCCTTCGTGTTCCACGTAATAAAGCTTTAAATGCAAACTCATAACACAAAATATTATTCCCAGTGATGTACAGGCACTGCCATTTTTCTAAGCACACACAGAGGTGTGAACATTTTCACTACCAAAGCACCTGGATGACAGGAGAGAAGCCTGCTTACACAGCAGGTATTTGTACCCAGGCATTAACACATACACTCCCAGTTCACTAACTAATACCACCATATTGTATCTTTTCCACAGCACAACTTAAAACCCAACTACTCCTGTTACTTTCATTTCCATTTCACTGAGAGCATGTGCTTCCTCCTCTCTCTCTTGAATAAGAGATAGCCCTCAGAGAGACCCTCGGACTGCCTCGATCAAGTCACCATCCGGATTTAAATGAAACCAAGAAGACTTTCTACATAATAGACCTTTCGGGTCTATTATGTAGAACAAGTAGTGTTACTCATGCTCATTAAACCTTATTGTGCAAATAATTTATTTGGGATGAAGTTCCTTGGTCATTTTATGTTAACAAGGGGCAGATAATTTTTTTGTCATAGACTAACTAAAAATCTAGTGACTCATAGCGTAATAGTGTCACAAAGATAGGCTAGTTTATCCCTGACAGAAAAAGATGGGGAGGAAGGCAAATATTAGGAGGATGATGACCAAAAGAAATAACCCAAACCCTAATGTGTCAAGCTCACCTGTGAGTTCGGTGCTCCTGAGCAACCTTTTGAGTTAATTCCTCCAACACAGCTTCATCCTGGGTCCAATCCTGTAAGAATATGAAGTAGCATAAAAAACTAGTCATCCAAAGAGAGAGACGACAAAATGCACCACAGGGATTATGATGGCAGCTGTTTCAGGACTGTTTCCTGTTCATGAACTTCCAAGTAGTTAGAGGGAGAGAACTCACCACCAACCGCATTGAAAATTCAGAGCATGGGATGCAAAAATGTGCAAGGACAACGTGCACATCTGATTTTTTTCACATCATTTTTTTTGGGGAGGGGAGGGGGAGCTAAAAAGACACTGTTAAAAATAGGGGTGAGGTGCTTTTTATTCCAAAATAGAGAAGAGAGTATAGAGCACAGATCATGGAATCACAGACTGGTTTGGGTTGGAAGGGACCTTAAAGATAATCTACTTCCAACCCCCCTGCCATGGGCAGGGACACCTCCCACTAGACCCGTTCAACCTGGCCTTGAACACTTCCAGGGATGAGGCATCCACAACTTCCTTGGGCAACCTGTTGAAGTGCCTCACCACACTTACAGAGAAGAAATTCTTCCTTACAACTAATCTAAATCAACCTTCTTTCAGTTTGCACTGCATAAGGACCCAACAAGTCTTTAAAAACATTTTGAAGTCTGCGAATTAATACATACTTTTTAAAACAGTTCAAAACAATGCATAGCCTATGGAAAATGAAGTATTTTCTGTCCTGCAACCTACAGGTATTCCCTTCCCCATGTTAAAAGGGATTGAAAGTTTTGCTGCCTCTTCCAATTATGTAACAAAAAGTACTCTATGCTTGCAACACGTTTCTGAGCGGAAATTTTTCTCTTCTGCAAATTTTAATAATGTGTGGTAGAAACAATTCTGAAATAACTGGGAGCAAGTTAATAAAGGAAGTCTGCTCATAAATTCAAGGGGGGGGGGGGAAGAGGAAGCTGAAAATCCTTTCTTGCAAAACCTCAAAGTTCTTATTTTTATTTCAAAAAGCCTTAAGGCTGCATGTAACGTACTTAAATATACTGCCTGTTTCTTGCTCAAAAGGGCCCTCCCTCTGATATTTGCTTCTGCCACAAAAAAATGTGAAAGTGGTAGCGTGCTAATGAAAAATGGCACGGTGCATGCCTATGCACAGCTACACACCTGTGGGGTGTACTGTGTACATAACTTTGTTCTTTTCACTGCTGAAGAAATGCTATTTGACACACATTGTAGCCTCACAAGATCAAACAGTACAAATGTAGCTGCCCCTCCCTCATCCACCAGCTCAATTCACTAATAAATTTACAGCAACGTTCTTGTGGAAGGCTCTTTCTATGCCCAAGATTCATTCAAATCCTCCTACTTGCTTCAGAACTAGTTTATATCTGCAGCACTTCGCAACTGTCACTGAATTTGCAGTGAAATATTTACTATTACATTACCAACTTTCTTCTCCAGAAGAGAAAAAACAAGTAGTCAAAGAAATGTTTAGAGAAGCACTTAAGAGTAGGCTTCTGAAGACTGTAGGAAGCAGACGCTTTGCTTGTCTTGTTAAATTTAGCATCAGTAGTATGGGTTAAAGGCAAGATACCACAAAGCGAGCACATGTGAAACAAGAGAGCTGACCACAACACCATGTAGGCAGTAGACTAAGAAACTGAGGTTCTAGGATATGAGCCACATAGAAATTAACCACCTGAAAGCTCATTTAGAGTTCTAAACCCTCTCTTATTTTTTCTGAATAGAAAAAGAATATCAGTATATCGAAAGAACTTTAGAGAAGTTCAGTGATTTACAAAGTGACAGCTTGACACGCTTCTCTGGTTATATTTGCAGCCATCTTTCCCATCGTATGCGGCTTCATAAGCCATCAACTATACACAAGACCGTCAATTACTTATCAATAAACAAAGGTGGCCTACCAAAGAAATCCTGCTCCACTAGTCAGGCTAACAGAAGTTTCTTAGTGAAAGGTTAACACTGAAGCCACATTCTAGCCATACTCGACATGGTCAGATCTCTAGACACTCATTAATCCCCTTTCTCCCTGATGACTCGCTTGTTCAGGTGGTACCAAACTCTGTCTACCTGCTCCAAATTGCACTTTCACTTGAAGAGCCTGTGCAGCTGTCACCTTTTTGGGCTAGAAAAGTACAGCTCCTGTACGAAGAGTGCCAGTAACTGGGATGAAATGCTTCTGGAAGTGCCTTTCTCAAGCCTTCAAATTACAGTGAGATGAATCATCCTCCTTCTACTGCTCCACTAATTGCAGAGGGAAACCAGATGCCTTCACTTCTAGGCAGCTACACGCAGGGTATGGGAACCCCACCCCACTTCCAATTTTGTTTTATTTTTTTTTCTGGTTGGAAAGAATTCCATGATCTTTTATATCTTATGAAGCTTACGCTCAAGACTTGTGCTGATGGACTTGTTCATCTAAGATAAAGCCTGCCTTAACTTCAGCAGGCATATTTTTTGTCTCTAATCCATCCTCCCAGAGAGGCTCAATGTCATGGATTCCAAGTGCTTGGCATTCACCACCAGTTCCTAACGTCATCAGCGACCTTAAACACTTCCCTTAGCATTCATTTGTTAGTTTCCAACGTACATTTAAAACACAGTTACAGCACAGCCCCTGTTGAACATTTCGAGAAGACCCAATTCATGCTTCATTTTAGTCTAAGGGTCACTTGACAGAAATTCACAATCTCTTGAGGAAAGGCTGCATGGTTTTTCCTGTGACTCAACATTTACTACATCAGTGGCCCACATATCCCTGTTATGCCATGTTACCAAAAACTGCAGTTTGGCTAATATACACCTTCTTAAATAGCTGCAAACTCTTTTCTGATGCACAGAAGTACATTTCTTTTGTTGATACCTGTTCCTAGTGGAGGCTTAACAGCAACTGAAAAAGGACTAAATTTCCATCGCACCTATTCACTCAGATACAATCAAGTATACTGCTGGTTTCGGGGAGCAAATTTTATTCCACTATTAATAGTTCAGTGTTGGTGCTTTTACACCGTTATCAACAAGGCCATCTCTGAGGCATGGAGAAATTATTCAAAGAGGGAGAAAAAGAACTCACCATAGGAAACAAGACATATTCTCGGAGGAAGTCATGAGATTCAAAGTGATTATAGTCTCCAAAACCCGCTGGAAGAAACAACACAATTACTCATTTTAGCACTTTCCACACATGTTAAGACCACATTCAACCTTCGCATAGATGCTTAATTTCCAGTGGGCGAGTTCTCTCTGAAGCCACAACCCAGCACACAAAGATTTCTGCTTGTACTTTAGCTTTTAACATGGAGGTCTGAAAATAATACTGTTATTACCAGAGATCAAATAACAGCCAACAAGCAATTTCTCTCTTTTGATCCCTAATACTAAGACCATTTGTAATGCTTAACCATCAAGAGTGCAAAAGTTCCTTTTTTGGTAGCCTTCCTGAACTAGCATCACCATCTAACAAGGATAGGACTGTTCAGCCTCTTTACTAATGGTGCACACTTTTGTTTCTCCAATATTTCCAAACCTGTCTAGCCAAAAAAACAAAAATAAAATTAACCTATCTCCGCTATAGTTCTAGACAATTGTACAAGAGATGCTCAATTTTACAGCCTAGGAAGTTAAAATCCACAAGCCAATTCTATTAAAAATCGTCAAGCACCAACATGGTTTGAGGGGGTAAGGGGAGGTTTTATCCTTCTACAGCCAATATAACAATATAGGCACTGTGTCAGACTGGTTGACTCACCCACACCTTTCTACTTGCTTTTCTACTTCTGCTACATCTATTTAAGAGGTACTTGTCTCCACACTCACATTCACTCACGTATCTAAAGACAGGCTGTCTAAATGTCCTTGAAACCATGGAGTTTTGAAAATGCTTCCTAAGGGCTAAACTACGTTAAAAAATACAAAACAAAGCCTATATTTATCTATCTGCTAAACACACAACAGCTCATATCAAAAGAATATCTTGCCAGGAGGTTTTTATTTTGTATTAATTGAACTGGATCAAACGCCATCTACAAGATTCTCATATTATAGAAGCTGGAAATCCCCACCATAAATCATACTATCTAAACATTCTTTCAAAGCTTCTAGACAATTTCACCTATTGCAGGATGCCAAAAATGCAGTTTCATTTTGTTTTCACCTCAGAGTTATGTTTTAACATAAACAGAAAGAAATCAAAATGGACATGAAACAGAGTCTGTAAGTTTAGAAGAAATAAGTATTTCAAATACCTTCAGTTGCATCACATGAAAAGGACAAAGGGAGTAATACAAGGTCAGGAATAAAGCAAACAAGATTAGGTGCAGCATTCTGATGAAATGGTCTTTGAAATGTAATAGATTATGTAGAAAATTCAGAATAAAAGTGATTACTTCAAACTGGCTACAAAGACTGACTCACACTCAAGATTAGCAAAAGTTCCAAAACTACAGGATCAGTGAAATATATTCAGTACGTATTTGGCCTTAACTTGCACATTGGAAAAACTTCATTTACTTAAATTGCAGGATTCAGTGTGGAATCTTATACATGCATTTTCCTTTATTAAAAAAATAATTCTGAATTTGACAGGAAACACTTCTCCAATTTTTAACCAAAAAAAAAAAGATACTAAAATGGAATTTCTACTGCCCTAAGATCATATCAGTATTACTCTCCATTGAACTTTCAATTTTCAAGAGTCAGACCTTCATGTTTGCTATTTATATAGATTCTTCCCCCTTTCCTCTCATCAGAGGACATGCCCAAGGACATGGATAGACAAAAACATACTTTCTCCAAACACAGGGCTTCTTCCTCTGCCCCTATACCTTATATAATCCCACTGTTATTGATGTCCTTAGGAGACTCAGAATAAAAATCACATTGTAAGAAGTAGTTTTATTTATTTATAACTCACATAATTATGGTCATGCGTTCTTTCATACTTCACTTAGCACTATACTGCAAAATGAGTTTTTAATTAAAGGCAAAATTAAAGCTGCTGCGATGCTCTTTGATGTAATTGCATTTCTAACCAGAGAACATGAAGCAAATTCATTACTGCAAAGTACTCCGTGGTTGAGGTTGGAAGAACTGGAGTTCTGTTCAGATTTGCTTACACGAATTTTAGAAATAGGAAAGATGAACACCGTGATGTGGTCCTTCATTCCCCTCACTGAGGGTGTGAGTGTTTCATCACCGGTAGCCCACCTATGCACTTTTAAATCAATAGAAAATCCAGCTGTTGTCAGTAGGAGTCACAGAAGGCCTTAGTTAGTGCCCAGTCAATGTATAGAACAAACCACAAAAGTAAATGTTGGAAAAGGGCTGTCAGGTCACGTCACCTTACCTTGCACTGCCAATCCAGCTAATCGAATTCCCTGCTCCAGTGAAGGAAGTAATCGACCATCAAGAACATCTTTTTTCACTTGTAGGTAATACTGATACCTACAAACAAGAAAAGAGCACAAATTAAAACATCTACGTCTGTACATTCTCTACAGAAAAAAAGACTGCTGAAAGCAAGGGAAACTCACCACAAACAGGTCAGGCTGTTAAACAGCAGACTGAACCTGGCTTCAGAAAGTCCCGTGTTATCAAACCAAATCAATATGATCCCTACATACGCAATGCTGCCAGGGGGATGAAAAGGAAAACAAAAAGTTCTAATTTGTGTTCCCTCGACCACATAAATTTTGCAGAGGTTACTGAAGACTATGCAACTGTCAATACAAAAAGAGGGTGTTCCATATTTATTCTATTGGGTTTGCTCCTGTGTCACCATTTTGATAGAAGAAACAGAATTTTATCAATATACTTTGACCTACTAACATAATTTCAACTATGACCCATATAAAAGCGCTTTTAAACTGGCATCTCTCATTTCAAAGGATGATTTAGACACACTAATCCAGGAAAATCAGCTTCTAATATCACATACTTGCTGATCTGCAGTAACTAATCACAAGACAAACTATGTTAGTTTTAACCACAGCAAGACAACTCACACATTTCTCTTTACATTTGCAACGGAGTAGATTAAGACAAACAAGAAGCTTTCCACAAAAAGCTTAACAAGTTACTGTCCCCATCTGCTGAACTGGACCAGACCCACAGCACAGTTGGCCAAAGCAGCTGGGATATGCACCAGTCCCTCTGGCATGCCAGGTTGAAATCCAGTGGAGACAGCTTCGTTACACAGCTAACTGGTTGAAGGGAAGAAGTCAGAGAGTTGTAGTCAATGAGGCAGAGTCTAGTTGGAGGCTTGTGTCTACTGGAGTCCCTCGGGGGTCAGTTCTGGGGCCAGTGCCGTTCAATATATTTATCAATGACCTGGACAAGGGATTAGAGAACACTGTCAGCAAGTTTGCTGATGACACAAAACTGGGAGGAGTGGCTGACGCACCAGAAGGCTGTGCTGCCATTCAGAGAGACTAGAGGGCTGGGTGGGAAAAATCTTATGCAGTTCAACAAGGGCAAGTGTAGAGTTTTGCACCTGGGAAAGAATAACCCCATGTGCCAGTACACGTTGGAGACTGCCCTGCTGGAGAGCAGAACCTGGGGTTCTGGTGGACAGCAGGATGACCATGAGCCAGCAATGTGCCCTCGTGGTCAAGAAGGCCAATGGCATCCTGGGGTGTATTACAAGGGGAGTAGCAAGTAGGTCGAGAGAGGTCCTCCTGCCCCTCTACTCTGCCCTGGTGAGGCCACATCTGGAATATTGTGTCCAGTTCTGGGCCCCTCAGCTCAAGAGAGAGAGTCCAGCGCAGAGCCACAAAGATGATGAAAGGAGTGGAACATCTCCCTTATGAGGGAAGGCTGAAGGAGTTGGGTCTCTTTAGCTTGGAGAAGAGGAGGCTGAGGGGTGACCTCATTAATGTTTATAAATATGTCAAGGGGGAGCATCAGAATGATGGAGCCAGGCTCTTTTCAGTGATGTCCATTGACAGGACAAGGGCCAATGGGTACAAGCTGGAGCACAGGAGGTTTCACAAAAACATTAGAAAAATCTTTTTCACGGTGAGGGTGACAGAGCACTGGCACAGGTTGCCCAGGGAGGTTGTGGAATCTCCTTCTTTGGAGACATTCAAAACCCGCCTGGATGCGTTCCTGTGCGCTCTACTGTAGGTGATCCTGCTCTGGCAGGGGGCTGGACTAGATGATCTTTGAGGTACCTTCCAACCCCTAAGATTCCTTCTCAGCCGACACACAACTCCCCATCAGGTCTGAGCCCAAAGGCAGAGGTACCGTACCAGTCTATCCATAGTCCATGCATGCACCCAATCCCAGACCTGCTGAGAGTGCCTGGGCCGAACTTAGGAAACCCCAAAAATGAACAAAGGGGTTTCTCAGGCTGTGACCAGACATGACAGTCTGGCTGGAGGTGAACTGAGTTCTGAGGCTACTGCATGTTCGCTCACCCCTTAACACAAAGGGTAGCTACTTAAAATGGCATGGATTTTAAAAAAAATAAATTTGCTTGAGATAAACTGAGTTAGAAAGAAATGGTACGCAAGTACGCCAGTCAGTCTCAGAGACTGCAGCCTCTGCAAGGCGGGCAGCAAAGGGCAGTCAGAAAGACCGAGGCCAGTAAACTCCTCTACCAGACTCAGCTGCAACCAGCACACCACATCTGACCTTATCTTTGAACTTTTAGGAAGAGCAAAGAAACTGTTCCGGTTTTAAAGTGTAAATTACCTTCCCAGTCCCAAGAGGAAAGGAGAACCACTGTAACATCACCCACATTACAGGGATCTCGCTGCCTTAACTATACTCACAAATGTCAATTCTGTGTGAAGGTGTTAGAAAACACGTGCTTCAAAAACCAGCATAACCCATCCAATGGTTGGAGGGCTGTTAATCAAATACAGCATTTTACATTTTTCTTCACTTAACTCTTCTGTCAGGAATGTGAGATGCAATAACTTGCCACTAGACAGCACCAACGCTCTGACCAGACCCATACTCTCAAGGCAGGCGGGTGTTTTAGAGGCTACAAGCACTGCAGGGCAGAAAAATCCTCTCGGGGAAGGCCTCTGCACATATTCTTCATGTCTGAGAAGTTCCCATTGGAGTTCACAATTTTTGTACGTGCTTAAAAGGTAATTGTGGGTTACTGGTTTTAGGTTTCCTCTTCCCCTCTCTTCCCTATGAAAGGCAGAAGAATTTTTTCAAACAGGAAAAATATAATCTGATGTAAAATGCTTAGATTTGGCCTTCACACTGCCTACTGAAGATTAAAACTTCAGGGGATTTTGAAATTTGATTGAGAGACGCAGTGTAAGGAGCATATAGCTTCTCAGCTTGAGCCCTGTGCTTCAGCCCCGGGTTTCACACTTGCTCGATCCACGAGACAAATCAGCTTGTTTCCACTTCTTTGCAATGACTAAATCCCAATTCTGAAAATACACATGCTTTCATACCAGCTTGACATAAGCTCCTTTATCAAGCATGCAGGTGAGCAAGTGTTTGCTGAACTTGGTCAGCAAAGCAGGCTATTTATGTCAGTGCTACGTACTCATGCATGAGTTACATTCTCTTAGCTAACCGAACAAAAGCAAAATCTTTTTCTGCCATAAAGTTAGAGCTATTATTAAAACACAAAAAGTTAAGAGACTACATGAAAGTTAAAACAATGTAAAAATCTCATACTGACATCGTAGCTCTGTAGAAGTCAAGAATGTCAGAAGCTTTAGCAGAGCCACGATTTCAATCTCGGTCACCACAAAACTACAGATAAACCATCGAAAATTTAAATACCTGAGGAGTGGGGGTCAAGAGGAAGGTGCCAGTCTCTTCCCAGTGGTGCTCAGTAATGGGACAAGGAATAATGGGTGTAAGCTAGAACATAGGAAGTTCCACCTCAACATGAAGAGAAACTTCTTGGCTGTGAGGGTGACGGAGCACTGGCACAGGTTGCCCAGAGAGGTTGCGGAGTCTCCTTCTCTGGAGACTTTCAAAATCCACCTCGATACATTTCCTGTGTGGCTGCCTTAGGCAGCCTTTGGCTGCTGGGTTGTACTAGATGATCTCTAGAGGTCCCTTCCAACCCCTAACATTTTATGATTCTATGAAATGATTATTTAGGTAAGCATTGTCAAAAATATGATGTCGATGCAGTTATTGTAGCATCGAATATTATGAACAAAACCTTCAAAAAAAACAGAGACCTGAGGTATTAGTTGCAATTTCAGTCACCAATAGTTCAGAAAAATTGTTCTAAGATGGCAGTCAGCATTCACTTTACAAGAAAGATGCCCATTTGCAAGTGTGTCACACTGATTGTCAGAAACAGGTCACGTTTAAAAATCTTCATAGGAATATTCTACAATATTACGGTATGGCACTGCATTTACTAACACTGTAGCAGAATAAAGTTTAAGATTTATTATATATTGTAGACCGACATATAGTAAGAGTTTAAAAGACCTATATAATTAGTGCTCTGACATTAACGAGCGTATCCACCAGGGGAAATCTCATTGCCAAAGCTGTCACCTTTCATGGGCAAACTACAAAAAAGCAATCGCCTGCCCTGGTTCTGACACCTTTTTTCAACGGAAGTGCCAAGATAAACTGAAGAGGATTGAGGCAGAAACCTCTGGTCTGTATCGGCTTCATCTTTACCCCTGCACTGACAGCGAGAAGGGTCACCCACCTAAGGTGTCCCCTGACATCTCCTTGCACTGTGGCCACATCAGGCACCAACTAGGACGCCTCCTTTCACAAGGCACGAAGTGGAGTGGCTAATTCCATCATCAAGGAAGAGGAGGAGCATACCCTGGAGGAAGCTCTGCTAGGAGGCTCTAATAGCTCTACCAGCCACAGATTCGTGCTGCAGAAGTGTGGTCAGGCTCTCTGCCCAGCCAGCAGAGAGGAGAAATTGGCCCATATTCTGTCAAGGATTTGAGGCTCCTCAATCCAGAATTACATTAAATGCTGTTATTATGTCACTACGCTAGCTGAGACTACTCTTTGTTTGCTTGGATTGCAAAAGTAGATCTATAATTTGAGGGAAATCAAACATTTTTAAAATGATTCAGCTATAGGTTCACTGAGGAAAGCTGTTCCAGAACAGCAGACAAAAACATGCATTTCATAAGCCTCCTATTAGGTGGTTTAGTTGGGAAAGCATATGGAAACTGAACAAAAGAAGTTTGCTAACTGTACCCCTAAATAATAAAATGCAAGAAATTAAAAATCAAGACTTACGAAGCTTTAATCACTGAGCCATTCTGGCACACTTGAGGAGTGCTGGCTATGATGGTGTCTCCTCTGCCCAAGTGGGCTGAAAGCTGAAATCTCTCACCTTTATTGCTCATTTTGGGTTAAACATTTTTAGCAGAGCCATTGTATATTCAATATAATAAAGGCTACTACAGTTTGCCAGCCTGTAGCTAATTCCAAGGGGAATGGGAGTGGACAACAAGTTTGAACAAAGCCATAATTATAAGGATATCATTTCCCACAACTCTATTTAGCCAACACAGAAAACATTAAAAGCGTATTTGCATCTATTGCATCAAAAAAGCACACTTTCTGAAAAGCAAATAAGCTGCAACTGGACGTCTGTGAGACAACATCTGAACTCCAGAATGAACATCTCCATCTTAGCAATCCATAATATATCAGAGGAAAAAAAAAAATACAAAAAGCATTAGTAAGCTTATTAGTAAGATAAGGGTAATGGTTTAAAGTCTAATTGCAACACCCAGACTCAGATTCAGTTACAGCTATGTCCCATGCCGTTTTGCAAAGGCCTCCCAAGATCCAGATGTGTGTTTGCTCTCCTATCACTTCAAAAAAGGATATGGGTGTTTGTATAGTGTCACCCTTTCACCACCACTGTTTATCTCATGTATAACCTCTGCTGGTGTTTTAAAAATGCAGAAAATAACTCAAGTAATTTTACCGATTTCCATTCTCTTCAACAATCAACGTTTCAGGCATGACTAGCCATGCAGAACCTGATCTCATGAATGCAGGAAAGGAGATTTTTGTGGAGAAATTAAGTGATCTTTTACAGATGTAAGAATATGGTTTAGTTTTGCAGACTAATGTCTCCGGTGCACTGCATCTTCACCATTTTCCTACTGGTGACTTCCACAAAGACCCACTAGACAAATACTTCACTAATAATTACTCAATATTATCACACCCAGTAGCCTTAATAATCAAGCAGCAGCCAACTCTGCTAGGAAATATACAAGAACTGAACAAAAAAGTCCTCATTGCCCCAGATCCATACTTTTATATAAAAAACTGACAGGATTGAGATAATAAAGATTAATACTCTTTGAAAGCTGTACTGTGATCAGCCTGGGTGTTTTTGTTATTTTTCACTGGTTCTACTTTCCTTCTCCGTACATCAGGGACAGGAAGGGTTTGAAATATACACATTATCTCTAGTGCAGCAGGAAATACTTTTTAAAAAAGTATTTATTTTTTTTAATCAGGTGGTGTGTTTTTCTGGAAATTTCAAGCTGATGTGAATAAATACATTACAGTTTGAATACCAATAAATATTTACCTTGAGCGTATCTGAAAATATACAAAGCACCGCAAAACATGTTCCCCAAGAGGTACAATTCCTTTAAAATTGTTTCTAATGATGCAATTATTGGCACGACTAACTTTTTTATAACTCATTAGGTACCTTTTTGTCATCAAGCCTATCTGTTGGATAACTGCATAGCTATGTAGTTTAATTTCTTCTCTGGAGGAAAAGAGAACTGCTTCACCATTTCATATCACCAAAATAAGAAGTCTAGAACTCAAAGGAGAAACAGATTGGCTCACAAGTGGTTTAGCTCAAAACCTTCAGCCCTTTCCCAAATGAAAAAAAAATAAAATTGCAATTAGATTACAATACGATCTTCTAAAATTAGGAACGCAATAAAAGGCTCATTGAATCACAACAGTCTGACTAGGCTCATTTGGGTTTATCTTAGAATGGTAATATACTTTGGAGCAGAGATGCTGCAATGCACACTTATGCAATAATCTGCCCACGGGGGAAGCAGTTTTTCCAGAACAGAGGCCTCTTGCTTTGATATTGATGTGTCTTGTTCATCTCACACCTTAAGATCTGCCATCATCTTAGTTTTGATACTATCTAGAAACAGGATTCCACAGATACCCATATGTGATGTTTTAAAGAGAAAACCCTTTTTAATTTCAAACACAAGGTCTTTCATATTTTCTCAGCCTTTGAGCTAAATGAACCAATGACTCAGCTATTCAATGGGCAATCAGAGGAACTGATAAGGACTGAAAGGTTATTCTTAGTTATTTACTATTCAGAGGCAATCATAATAATACCTAACTCTTACTGAAGGCTTTTCTGAGAAAAATGTTTCAAATACTATTAATAATCATTAGCCTAGTCTTAAAGAGTACCTCAGGCACATGGCTGGTTACATTATTTTTGTAAACTTGCACTGGAAACCAAGGCAGATTTGGGAGACCTAGCTTTTGGTCGAAAGTCTCAATCCAGAGTACTATTTATTGGATGCTGCTTATTTTGTGTGGGTCACTCAATATACCGCAGCAAAACTGACTGGAAACTTGTGCTGGATTTTATGTGGCAAGAAAGAAAAGAAGTCAGGCAGACAAGACTGGTCTTTTCAGATACAACATCCAGTATATTGGCAAAGATGGTGTTATGATTTCTGGGCTTGAGCATGCCGAAACACATTTTAGATGCAAGGATTCAATCAACACATCTTAATCTAAAGGCACTTTGGAAAAAAAAAAAAGGTACAATACACTGATGATGTCATTGGCAGTAAGACAGTGCTAAGGCCTTGTCTTTGCTGTTTTAAAAACTTTCAATGGAGTTGATAACCAGACCATCTTCAGCTTGCTTCTCTGGAATTTCATCAACTTCTCTCCCAGTGAAAGTCTGATGTTTTGCAGTACTAGGCAACAGGCATTTATCTGGGATTTGTGGTAGAATATAAAAAGCATGGCTGAGCTTCCACTACTAAAGGGTAATATTTTTGGAAGGATATTACTGAGAATAAGTCTACCACACCCTATCACAGACCTTCAGAAAGATCATCAGACTCGACAGAAAAAAACAAACAGGAAAGGGGGTAAAAGAGCCTTTGTCACACATGCAGAAGGAAATTCCTTCAGAAGCACAAGCTGTCAATGCCAATAGTAAAAAGCAGTCATAACAGTCTCTTGTGTAGGAATGATCACAAAAACCTTATGAAGGTTAGCTTCAGGTAATTGAGAAATGAGGTTATTCAAAAGCAGCATCCAACTGTCTACATCCTGCTTTCCTCCAGTAGCTGGATGGAAAACATGACTGAAATTAAAAATAAAATAAATACATGGAAAAAATTGTGTCACTCCTTTTCCCCTTCATAATAAGACAGAACAATGCTGGGTTAGCATCATTTTCACATGTAGGAGAGATCAAAACACAGTTCATTTTACCTACTTCCACATCATCCCATCTCGCTCTCTAAAAGCAATAGTTTATAGCTGAAAGGGAGGAACGGGGATTTGGTTAAAAGAAGCTCATTTCACAATGACAGGCACTTTTCATTTGCTTTGATGTGAAGCTTGTGAGCGTAAGGACAAATCATACACAGCCTCAATAGCTAGTTTGCTCTACAAGCTGCAGTGGGGGACATAATGAAAAGTAAGCTACCACATCTGACCAGTTAAGTTCCTGCCAAAGGCCAACGTCATCCAAAGGTTAAGGTCCAGCTACAGAGTCAACTCCTGGCTAAGGACACCAGCACAGCAAAACCTTTGCACGCCTCGCAACAGCCTGATCAGAATTTCGCATTGCAGAGTTGTTATTTACTGTCTTTATGTCATCAGTTGACTACTGAAAAGTTGTCTATTTGCATGCATTCCCCAAAAGACAGTCTATTAAAATTTCAGATCTCCACCTCCACCAATTCTTTACACAATCTGCAGAAGGCTTCAAATGTAAATGCAAAGTATGAACATTTTAGGAGCAACAAGCTGTTTTTTTTTTTCTTCCCCCCCTGGTGTGAATCTGTCAATGAAGCCAAATTTCTGGAGTAAAATGGAGTATTCAAAAAAGGAAAGACTATATGTATTTGCAAAGAGACAGGGGACAGTTTAGGAAGGTAACACAGGCTTTACAACCTCTTACATACAGCCTGGTATCAAAGCCTTGCAGCTTTTTGGTGTCCAGCGAAACCCTCACCCGGTGGACACCAGAAAACACCATCACTCTCAGCATTTTCACCACCAGCAGAAGACTGAGCTTGGATTGTAAAGAAGCGCCCTGTCTGCAAGTGTTTTTCTTTTCCTGCCATTTCTGATGGGCCACAGGTACGGACACGCGCCCAGGCCTTGTTGCGGCCCGCAGACATGACACAAGCCTTCCAAAACACACGCTCCTCCCGCGGGAGGCTTAACCAGCAGATGCAGCTTTACAGTATCCACCAATATGGCTCTATTTAAAGAAAAAAAAAAAAAAAACAAACCACAACAGGCCCATCCTCTGTACTTGTGCTTTTTGTTAAGAGTGTATTATACTTTTTTGGATGCTCCAAGTTCAAATAAACCCACAAACGCAAAGTTAAACCTTAAATAAAAGGCCAGTAATGGCATGCTTTAGCAAGAAAGGAAGGCATGCCACAACCTGATCCTGATTTTCTGCCCTTGAACTCTTGAATTAATTATAACAAATTACAGGGAGCCCCACTACAATTTATAAGCACAATAAACTCCCTTACAACCACCTATAATTTTATCAGAGTTAATCCAAATACCTAAAGAATTATAGAGCACAAAATTCCAACGTGTCTTTTAGAGCAAAAAAAAAATAAAAATGGGGGAAGCCATATTCTCTTGTGTTCTAAGCCCACTCTCTCAGTAAAGGCTACATTTGGTCTCTGCAAGCAGGAGTCCAGCAAAGCCAGACACTGGTGACACCACTATAGCATTCATCCTTATAAGGGTTGAAGTGGGATTGCAAAAGTAAGGGAAAACAGTCAAGAAGATCATGTAATGTGAAGAAAACTGTATTTTAGTATTTTCAGCTGAAAATCAACATCCAATGCAAGCATAAATATTACACAGGAACACTAGAATAAAACGTTTAGGAGTGAAGAGTTTGTTAGCCATGTGTCTTTGCAAAAAGCCACATATCCACCTGGTTTGGGTTTTAAGCACATGCTAAAAGTGTTATTGTTCAACGGTCCTATTGACTTCAGAATACTCACATAGTTAAGATTAAACACATGCTCAAGTATGTGCTTAGGTCTCCTGAACTGACCCAAACAATACAAGGGACTTTGTTTTTTCTTATTAGCCTTAAAAAAAAAAATATTAGAACTGAGCCACGTAGGTGAACTGCAGCAATGCCACATACTACTTTTCATACATAGATCTTAAGTGTTGTAGAGGAAGATCAGTATTCTCATTCTCCCATTCTAGTACCAAAAAAAAAAAAAAAAAAAAAGAAAATCATAGTGAGAAAATACAGACCTGAGGATAAATGCAACTTCCTGTAATGGTGGAAACACTGGAACTAAACCCAGATCACGTCTTTGTCAGTAGGATCCACAGGTCAAATTGATATTAAAGCCTATGAGAAAAATCCCTCATGCTAAACTTCCCTCAGCTTTTTTGTGTAGTCTGGAAGGAAAAAAGTAGCAGTACTCAAGAGGGATGGTTGTTTTGGGGTTTTTTTTGAGTGCAGACCCACAAGGTCTCATGCAACTCCTGCCTCCACCTTCCCCTTCCAACTAACACAGTCTCCCCCATTCCCATACAGGGTCCCAGGGCTCTTTCTCCTCATCCTGGGCTATGTGTGCCAGAGGCAACTATTGCTCTGGGGTGGGACTCTGGGAGCTGACAGAGTTCTTGCTTGCAAAGCCACCATCTGGCTCAACACTGAAGACAGAGGGACACCACTGCAGAGCAGTAGTCTGTATCCCTGAGCGGTTCTATCAGCCATCACCCCACTTTTGCTGCGCGACGCAGAACATGGTCTCCAACCACATATGGGCTCCATGTATACATAGGTGCTCAATTATACAAGACGGCATGTAGCCTATGTGTCATTTCCCAGTTAACTAGTCACATCCTCAAAACATCAGGTCTCATGCAGAGAGCGACTCATGCCCCCAAATCCTTAGACAGCATAAAAGTAATTGCAGCTGTGAAGATCCATCCTCACAAAGACGCAAAACTGAAAAGATGAGCTGTGACTACGTATGCTGAAGACCACTAAACCTCACGGGGAAGAGGAGTACAAAAAAACCGTGTTGGTCTTTCCTGATTTGAAACCAGGAAAGATTTCAGCAAAAATGAGAATAGACCCCAAAAAGTTAATAATAGCTTAGATTTACTTCCTTTACGCATATGTGTTGACTCAGTTCAAAATACGCTATTCCCTGCCCTGAAAAGAAAACGAAGTTAACCTTCGAGCTGTCTCCACTGTGGGAAAAAGGTGGTTTAAGTTACATATGGAAGCAGTATGAGTCAACAGGTTGAAAATTCTCCTGGTAGCCAGCCAGGTTAATGGCCAAGCAGGTTAAAATATCATGCTAAAAAAATGTGGTGAGTTAACTAGAACATATGTATACCCAAGCTCCTACTTTGCAACACTGAAAATAAATAGATAACTTTTAAAAATGGGCTAAGTACAGGCATAACTCTAAACTATTCCTTGGACACAAAACAAACATGAAGAGATTTGGTTGCTCCATGCTCCCCTGCCTCCATTGTGCCAGTTGGGGTAATAAACACGTTATATGCATCCCATAAACTCTGTTTCATTTTCCAGCATATACATTTTAAATATTCTTCTCCAGTAGGGCTCTAAACTTTGGAATGACGCAAGTTCACCAGCCTTTTCTGGTTAAATGTACCGCTGTGCATTCATGCAGAAGTCGAACAGAGTGAATAACTGCCATGCATATGTAAGCATCCAGAAGTACATCACAAAATCATTGGTTTGTGGGTACAGAGCACCATGCAAGTGTATTCAGGTGTTACTTTATTCAAAGAGCAAGTGAACGTGTTCAAACTTACAGAATGTGTGCTTAACACACACACACACAAAAACCCAAACAAAAAACCCAAACCAACAACTTCAGTAGCCTGCAGTGAAACCTTGTTCATGAATTTATGGAACTGATCAGTAAAACCTTTAGATAGTATCTCAACCTCACATAATCAACATCCAAGAAAGTTCTATTGATTTAGTGGAATTTTACCTTCTACATAGCTAAAATTCAGCCCATTCATTATCTCATTTTTCAGTAATTTGCCCTGGTAAAAAGAAAAGACTGCTTGAAATGTGACACAATGAAGTTGCCAGCTGCCTACAGGCTGTCAGTACAATAGCTCACATTCCTGTTGAAAGCTTGCTGAAGCACCTACACTAGCACCCACTGGCAGCAGAATACAGGAAAACTCAGGTTGTTTGCACCTCCCAAAGACCTTGGTAACCCTAATGTTTTCACAGGAATCCTTGAAAACAGTCACCTCACGCATCAGTATATCGTGCAATAAAAGTACAGCCCAGGAAGCTCTAACATCGCATTGAACGCAACACCGCAAAAGTGAACACAGCTCTGATAACAACGGGATGTTGCCAGAGAAATATGTGAATCAGTGCCTTGTTGGGTGGGTAAAGTAGATCCGTTTCATGAAATGAATAATTATTCTTTGTAAAAGCTTCAAAAACAGCTGAAGATATCAAGTGCAAAAGCAGCTGCCACAGACAAAACAGTGAACCAGTAAACATCTCACTGCACAGGAATCTGCCATCTTCCGACACTGAGATTTCTGCCAAATTCTTGTTGAGATTTTCAGCTGCATAAGAGCCTCCACACAAATGCTTCTTTTAAACACATTGAGAGACTTCAGGATTGTACTGACATCCAACTGCAGTTCCTTTAGCTTTTATACTCTGCCAGCAAGGCAAAAAATATTAAAAGGTATTCAGCTCGTTGAAAAAGGGTATGCTTAGAATTAATTTTCACGGTTTGCGTTACAGATGTAAGAGAAGGCAAAAAGTTTGCTCCAGCCTGCAGTACAACCATCAAAATTCAATAAACTTAACTGAAGACTGGCAGTGCTACTTGCAACCAAGATTTCCACTGCTTACTGAATTCTCAAAATTTGAAAAGCAGTTAGAAATGCCTATCAAAAAGCACAGGTCTGCTCCCAAGCTACTGGGTTGACTCTCTTTCTGACACTGTAGCCAAATTTCAGGTATCTATCTGGGACTTCTAAACAGAAGACCAGTGAGCCGCAGTTCCCTTTTCAAAATATGCAGGAGGAAAGAGAGAGTGAATCACCTGCAGAAAGTGATGCACAACAGAGGAATCCTGAATCATGCCATGGAAATGCCCATTTCTTCTCCCTGATTACGCAGGAAGCCTAGAGCGACCTTCATTCTTGAGGCTTCATCAGGAGAAACTGCATGACTGATGTAGGATCAGTCTGTGTGAAGAGTTGAAGCAGTACATCCCATAGCAGTCTGCACTTCCCTAAGGACAAACTGCTAGTCACTGGCACTGCATTGCATGGGAAGGCAAACAGGAGAATACTAGCCCCAGTCTAGGCAATTTGTCAAAAACAACACTTTAAACTACACCAGGAAAAAAGTCAGAAGCAGTGTACCAATCTATGAAGCACACCATAATATTCACTGTGCGCATAGCATTCCTTAAGGAATGGGCAATCTCATTCTGCAATGATACACATCGCTATTACTCCTTAAAGGGAAAAAAAAAAAAAAGCACTCAAGCACTTTACAGCAGTCTAAATGCCAAAGGCAGCACGGCACACAGATAAGACTCTCTTCATATCTTCAGTTGAAGAGATGCATAAAGGCTGATGGGCACTTCCATGGCTCAAGCAGCTAGAGATGACAACTGTTGTCCATTTTTCTTATCCTTTCTCCTGCAAACGAAAAAATTAAAGAGAAGCTCTTTTTTTCTAGGTCTAGAGGTCTTTTTTTTCTAGGGAAAGCAAAATCACTCCATGACAGTAATTATTTCTATAGCTATTACACTAAAATTTAGCATAAGAGGAAGAAAACAGGCATTACGTATTCAGTGATTTTTAGAATGACTCTCAAAGTCATCACCATTAACCACAAGTCATAAATTGGAAATACACACTTGCTGAAATAGTTGCTTTCTTCTGCCTAAAAAATCTGACAAATAGATTGACAAACATGCACAATGCCTTCTCCCAAGAAAGCTTTGCTTAATAAGACCCTAATGTAACACATCAGAAAAGTTGGGCAAGGCCTTGGTAGGACAATCCCAAGTGAAGTGGACGATTAGCTGTTCCTTATTCAAAAGTAACCAAGCTTCATTTGGCCTTTACTTTGAAATTGTCTCAATTTTATGTGAAGGTTTTTTCTAGTTTATGGGCAACAAGAGTTTATTTTCTCTTTCTCTTCCTTCTTCTCAACTGATGAAGCAAAAGAAAACAGTTCTAGTACCAGCACATTGCCTTTTTGATACCAGACTCCAAGGTTTACTTTCATAAAAATGTATTAAAATATGGGCTTTTTTTTTAGGCCAGCAAATTATTTCTTGCATCTCGTCTGTGCTGCTACAAACCAAGTCCTTTGCTCTGTGCAGCCTACCAGTTCAGAAAGATGCCAGTGTACAGAACATTTATACTAATGGAATGTAACAGCACACCCACAAAACTGAATGGCATCCACTATCACACCCTATATATTCTTATGTGTGTCCAATCCCAAGGGGAGACACAACTATTACCACCTAGCAGCTCAGAAACAAACCCTTTCAAGCAGTTTGAGACCACTGGAAATACTGAAAAGACAATATAACCAACGTCCTGAAACGCTGTCAGTTTTCTAGCACACAGCAGCATTCGCATTTGGAAACAATCTCGTCCTTACAAAATTTTTAAAATGTAACTGCTGCAGAGCAAAGCCAAGGAACCACACTCCTGCCTCTGTTGCTGTTCCATTTTTTAAGGTAGAGGAAAACCTCATCAACTACTGTAATCTCTTCTCAGGGTTCTTCCTGAGGCCAGTAATAAACAAAACAAAAAGAGATTTTTAAAAAGCTATTAGCTTTAAAAAAGTGTAGTCTTGGCATATGTGCGCCAAGAAAAAAAGACCTACTTCACCCCCAAATTTACTGACAGTTAATTTAGTTCAAATTATCTTTTCCCTTCATGCAATGCAGAACATCATGAAATCTAAATGAAAGGAGCAATTCTGACTTAGAGGAAAGGAAAAAAAAAAAAATCCCTCTACTTGCTTGAAGTTGTGTCTGTCCGGTTTAAGAAGACAGCACACTAACAACCCTCAGAGAACAAAATCCACCAAAATTGACCCTGCTGAGAGTCACTCCAACAGGCACCGCAGCAGAAGCTTCTTCACTGAGTTTACAGAAACATCCCAACTAAAGCCCAGTCTTCGCTTCAGGGAGAAGGCAATGAAGGTGGCCTTAACTGCTGTTCAGAGAGAGCAGGAAACAATTTTCCGCTTCTTTCTAAAAGCTGCAGTTTTCATGAGGTTGCTCTACTGCCAATTATAGCAAGATTTAAAATCACTTTTCAGCACTATTTAAGATAACCAGTTACAAACACAAAACAAGATCAGGGGAATACATTCAGATCATAAAAACAGAGTTTCAACTTCTTTTCCATAAACACACACATGAAAAATGGGTACTGTCAGCAATACAACTAAGAATATACAACTCTCTCTATGTGTGGCACTCGGAAATCTAAAGGTGAAAAGCCAACGGAGAAGGACAGGATTTAAATAGAAAAAAACTGGTGCTCCAGGTTGTCCCAGTGATGTGCATAACACAACTGTTTATTGCCAGCAGCAATGAGGACAGCTTCCTCACAGGCTGAGAAACAAAAACCGAGAGGTGTGACTCATCCAACACGCAGCTCCATAGGCAAAGCAAGCTCTTCCCTGATAAAAGCCTCAGCGCCATTTCAGCCGTCAAATATCACAGACCACTCAAAAGGATTTTGTTTCCTCACAGGAAGGCAGAAGACTCTCTCCTGCATTACAGCTTGGTTAGATCTCCAAAGCAAGTCTCAAAGTGCTTCATTTATTTCCTTCTCTTTAAAGATCACAAAATGTCCTAAGTGCCGGGTTCAGTCTCATGGGCCTTCAGCTGTTCTTTCTGGAATTAAGGTTCAACCCTGACTGTCCCATGCAATTCAGGACACATTTCTAACGTGGTGGTTTGCAGCCATGTCCTAATCATAAACAGTCACTTCCTCTGGTGACCAGGAAAAGGACCCGAGGAAATGGAATGAAGTGGCGCCAGGGAGGCTACTTAAAGAGGGCTTATAAGACAGATGAGGACAAGCCTTTTAGCAGGGTTTGCTGTGACAGGACAAAGAGTAATGGTTTTAAGCCAAAAGAGGGTAGACTTAGACAAGATAGCAGGAAGAAATTTTTTAGAGTGAGAGTGGTGAAACACTGCAATAGGTTACCCGGAGAGGTGGTAGAAGTCCAATCCCTAGAAACATTCAAGGTCAGGTTGGATGGAGCTCTGCGCAACCTGACCTAGTTGAATATGTCCCTGCTTACTGCAGGAACTAGACGACCTTTAAAGATCCCTTCTAACCCAAATTATTCTAAAATTCTAAGTTTATATTGGACATTAGGAACAGGTTTTTCACTGCAAAGGGGTGGTGGGTCATTGGAAGAGACTCCCCAGGGAAGTGGTCGTGGCACCAAGCCTGTCAGAGTTCAAGGAGCCTCTGGACGATGCTCTTGGTCACATGATTTTATTTTAGGTAGTCCCACGAAGAGGAGGGAGTTGAACTCAATTTTCCTTATGGGTCCCTTCCAACTTAAGATATTCTACAGTTCTATGATTCTTCCACTGTCCTGCTGCACATATCTACCTTTTGTATCCATCTGGTTCTCTCTGCACTTCTGAAATAGATGCACAATTAATGTACTGTCACCTCTCTAGGTTTACAGGCCATAAGTCAATTACCCTCAAATTCATGCTATTATTGAAGACTGACACTTTATCTGGTAAAGCTAGGTGCTCTTTTTCCTTTCGGTTTTTGAAAGCTATGGAGTATTTGGAGTCACATCTCTCATGCATTTATTCCCTTGCTGTGTTACCAATCTAGCTCGAGTTTTGCTTTGAACATCTAAGAAAAAAACTCCAAACTGAACGTCATGTTATTTACTTCATTTCAAGAGCTACAAAGTTTATGGAAAATCCTGACACACTCAAGAAAAAAATCACAAGCATGGACAAAAAAATAGTTACATCATTCTACTCAGGTGCAGATTTTTTTTCAATTTTTTTTTTTATATCTGCATAATTTCTGTTTCCCAACTATGCTAAAAGTCATCCACATTCCTCATACCCCCAGCAGGAGTCCACAAGAACTTCTCAGCGTTCCATCCAAGCTCAGGCCACCCAACCAACATACAAAGTCCAGCAAGTGTCTCCAACAGTGCAGGTGCCCAGATGGACAAGAAAGGAAGCTACAAAGTGCCTCTTCCCAAGTGCAGATGCCTCTGCCAGCAAGGAATCAGAAAGGAAGCTCTGGTACTCTGTGTAAATAGTGTATCTTTATCATATCAGAAGAGTAGAAACTCAAAGTGTAACTATTGCTGCCGTTTAAAAGGGCCCAATAAGAAGTCTAGAGTATTCCAGAAGTATCTGTTCTACTAAAATTGAACACATAAATAGTTCCTATCAGGAAAGCAATTTGTAAGAACATGTGACTAAGCCCCAGAACATAAAATAATAGTATTATTTCCTCATGATCAGATGTAAATGTGATACCACCTAATGTCAAGACATTCCTATTACAACATTTCTAACCATCACAGCCACTGCCTTCAAAATACACTAAAGCAAGGATGCAGGCTGAAATATCCAATGCTGTATTTATAGTTATGCAACACTATTTTCTAGATTTGTTACATACGTACCACCCAAACAAACACACAAAACCACACTCACTTTCTGGTCTAAAAGCACAGTATAATGCAATAGATTAGATCTAAGCATCAACAGTTTCTTAAAATATCTGGCACAAAGAGCTCAGCTTTCAATAACGAACACACAGAGAACAAGCTCCCCATTCACTGAAGAAAGTCAGCTGGGAGAAGGGTTTGCCCTCCTCAGCAAATTATTTTATAAACAGGGAATTAATGTTGAAACTTAGGTCTGCCTTGAAGGAATTCATGTTTTTAAGGCAAAGTTTAAACTTCTACTAAAACACACATCCAAAAAGAACCAAGTCAAGAATATTACTGAAAAGCAAAACAATGCACACACTGCAATGATATGAACACACGGAGACCCAAGCAAATACTGCATATTATTTGTTGTTGTTGTCCTCTAAAAATAACATTAAAGCTAATTAAGTATCAGCTTGTTTACAACAGGGCAGGTTACAAGCCTAATGTGTGTGGTTTTTTATGCAGCAGTAGCCACTAATATTAAAAAAGTCTAATAATTAAAACAAAACAATAAAACCATCAAAGGAGCACCAAAATGCAAATACCCCAGACTGTCTAAGCCTGGGTGGCCACCCAGGGCTCTGAAGACTCAACCAGTTTGCAAAGAGCTTCAGAGTTGCTCCCCTGCCCTGCTGGGGCTATGTGAGCTCCTAGAGAGCAGCTGGAGTGGCCGAGAGCGCTGCTGTTTCGTTCTGGCTTTTGCTGTTCAGTTGACACAACTTCGGTGTATAGCAGTGATTGTCTTAATTCATGCGAGTCATTTAAAATTACAGTGTGGCAGCCCATAGCTCTCTATAAAACAAAGATATGATAGGTATAAAATACACAAAGTTGGAAATACTCTGTTAGAAGAAAGGAGCTGCACTGGTTTATGCTATGCAAGGATCCAACTCAATATAAGAAACAAAGGAGAACCAACTGGCACTTTAACTGGAAATAGGAATATGGGACTATTCTAATCATTAGCATCATATCTGTGTTGAAGAGAACAGCCTTGCTTCTTAGCGAAGAAATGCACCATCATTTCAGCTGGACAAGCCACGTAGCTCTTCCTAGTGCCAAGAATGGGCTATGTGTCAGAGCCTTTCCTTCACGGCGTGAGCAGAGCTGCTCCGTAAGCACAGCTGATGGGCACGTGGCACTGCAGTTATGACATTTCCCAGAAAAGAAAGCAAGGAGAAACTGGTTGCATTTATTTCTCTGGAAGCTACATAGCCTGCTCCCAGATACCATCTTTCCAAGAGATCAGGCATGCTCTTAAAACACGTGCTGGGAAATGAGAAGGTTCTTGGGGAAAGACAAACTTGGACTAAGGCTTCCACTGCCTGAAAACCAAAAAACTTTTTCCGCTTAGTTACACCAGTAATACTGAATGGTTAAATCCCAACTTAAATCTCCATCTGTAAAAGACCAAACTCTGGCCTTTTGTTTTTTAAATACTCAACCTTGTCGCATATCACTCGGTTCTTGCTCATTTGCCAACTCATCCAACTTAACCACACACCTCTCTTCTCCCATCCTGCAAGTTATTTATCCGTACTTTCACAGAAAAAAAACAACTTTAAGTGTTGCGGAATTTTTAAGAACCACTGGCATTAAAAAAAATCCCATGGGTCCACCAGAGGTGTATTAACGAACATGGCTACAGAACCCATCACTTCAGGCAAGCACAATGACGGCTGCTCTGAACAAATCAGATCGTACATGTTGTGCTGGTGGGTTTTTTTCTGACACACTGCAATATATAAAATAGTAATTTCGGACAGCGAAGTCACCACAGTGCTCAATAAAAACTACTATGAACTTAAAGGTACACACAGAGACTTCTCAGGTTGGTGTGACCGAGCACAAAAAGCAAAGCAGCCTCAGGTGTACCTTACAACCTTAAGAGTCAAAAGAGTTCCCCATTACTGAGCTTGCCACAAAACCAGGCTGGCACAGGAGGGTATGTGATACCCAGCCTTAATGCCGCAACTAAAAGCTCCATGTAAAAGACAGCAGTGACTGGTACAAAACTCCAGCTGATTATACTTGTATTAAAAGCTAGCAACACTGGAACTTTAGCTTGTTCAAAAAAAAAATATAAAAAATAAAGCAAAGCAGACTAAAACTAAAGATAAGCTCATGTAGGCAAGACAGTTGAGAAGGACTTTTCTGAGTAAAAGGGAAAAAGAGTCCAGCCTTTATTTTAAAAACCAAAAATGTAGATTTGTTAGACATTTTTCCCTGCAAATATGAAGCAGTAAAACACTACTTTTTCCCCTCTACTTTATCTTCATTTGCTTTAAAAAAATCATAGTCCTAAGAGTCTGTAGCCCTGTATGTTTTAAAAGAATGTCTGTTTAAAAATACTTAACCTAACACTTAAAGAAAAATAAAGAAAGAGAAAGACGGGGAATTGTGAAGAAGAAATATTTCCCTAAAAGACAAACAGAAAAAAATAGCTACAAGAGATCTTGAAGAAAAGGGTAAGGCAGCAAAACATCAGAGGAAATAAATGTTCACTTAAAGGAGGGTAAGTTTGAGGCTGATTTTTCACAGGCCCTCCAGAAGAGAGGCCTGGCAGCCACAGGCTCTAATTTTCCACCTGCAAACACATTCATTCCCACACTTTGCAGGTGCAGCCGACTCATTCCAAACACTCTGTGTTTTCTTTCACGGGAAAGCTGTACAGCACGTTCTGCAGGGAAAACGCAGCACAGCCGACAGCTGAACTTGGGGCAAAGCCCAATGCAGGACAGTGCAGATGCTGGAATATGTCCCTCCCTACACGATCCTGCAGACCAGACCTACCGTGCACAGCACCGTGGGGACCCAGCCCCACTCGTGGCATCCACGCCAGAAACTGCTCTGGTTTCACAGGATTATGCCCCGGTCTGCAAGAGCACAAACGTCGTCGGATACCACCGGGTGCGGGGAACGTAGTAAGATACTGAAAGCTTCTTCCAAGAAAGAAAAGAAGAAAACCAGATCAAAGCACACCTTCAATCCTTCAGAGGAGGCACAGCGGTATCACGTCTGAAAACTGAGATACTGTGGGAGCAAAATGCAACTTTGGTTTTCCCTTAGAACTGTGAAAGAAAGAAAAAGACAAAAACAAAGAAGAAAAATAAGGCCATGGACTGCCTCATATTTGTGCAGAAAGCAGCTTCGCACCCACATCTTCAGAAAGCCACAAGTGTGTGTGGGATCTCTGTTTTTGGAACAAAAGCACAGTGAAGGCAAGCTTGTTTACTTTAGACACTGTACAAAGACTTATCTTTTTAAAAAAATAAATGCTTGAAAGGATGCCTCCCCTCTGAGGAGCTAGCAGAAAATAAAAGGCAGATTTATATTTCTAATCTATGTAAATATCTGCTCTACAGGGCATCACAAAGACTGCTTTATATCAGACAGTATGCAGATCCCAGGTGCTCTGAATATGCCAAAAGCACGCGTAGCATCTCCACCTGCGATGGCTGCTCACTCTGTGAACAGCTGGATGACTAAAAAGAGGTTGTCTAAGTAGCCCTCCATGAAAAATGCTTTTTGCTAATGTGCCAACCCTCATATTCTCACCCAAATGGCTCCTGCTATAGCTGCCATCAAGCCTGGAGAGGGTTTTTTTTGGTTGGTTGCTTTTTGGGTTTTTTATTTGGCGGCTTATTGCAAATTGTTCTAGAAGTTTTCAAATTATAGCAGTTATAACATGGTGAACCACCTACTGACACCCTACGAAGTTATCATGGGGCGTTAACTCATCATTCCCCCTAGAAGATGTCTGTGGTGTGGGTACGGGTAGAATTTCCAGAACTAGAGGTGCTGGAGTCACTGAAATCTTACAATTATAGAATCATTTAGGCTGGAAAAGACCATTAAGTTCATTGAGTCCAACCATGCATCTTGAAGCAGACAAGATTAATTAGATCAGGGGATATGTACAGAGAGAAGCCTCAACCCAAGACAAAAGAAGCAGAAATAAGATGACCAGAGGGTAGGAAATAGATCTCCAAGGAGAAGGCCCGATGTGAAGAATACGATGCTGTTGCACTGAAAGGAAGCTATAAAAATAACTTCTATTTTATTTTATTGCCATTACCAGAAAGAAGAGACAGGTACTTTACAACTGGCAGCTGGTGCTTTCCATACGCTTCCCTAGCACATCTGCAGGAAGCTTCCGTCACCAGGTCAAGAAACACAGCTCTGCTGAGAAGCCTCACCTTTTGCACTCAAAGTCACTAACCAAACGAGAGTGCTGATGTCCTGCTGGGGCTTCTTACCCTGTGCCAGTGCTTCACCTAACCTCTGTCTTAAGAGAAAAAAAAAAAACCACCACCAAAAACCCACACCACTAATGTCTGCATATTTAAGCAGCAATCTTGTAATAAAGAAGTGTAGAACTGCAAGCCGCAGAGTCAAATCTAACCTACTAAAATGATTAATGTGTCCCCAAATACTCTGCCTCATCTTTTCTTGCAGGGCTCAGAGTTTGACTTCAAAGAGCTGTTAGCTGAATAAACTGCTCTGGAACTCTTGTCTTTTCATTTTTTTTCCCCAAGGATCCCACAGGCCCTTCTTTTCCATATTATCAGAAATACCTCTTACAAATTAACTACAGGCATCTCACATTAAGTTACGGTTGTGCCTGTGTTTATATGACAGGTGCCTGGAGCTCTACAGGTTTTCAATAACCAGTTACATGACCAATCCAGGTAACCCATTCACCCACTCAGTTACTCCATCCCCACCCACACTTGTGAAATGATCAGGTCATTTGGGCACAAACTGAAATAAAAGAAATTCCTTCTAAACATAACCCTTCCCCTTCTTTATTGCAAGGGTGATTGAACACTGGAACAGGTTTCCCAAAGAAGGTGTGGAATCTCCTCGTCCACAGAGATAGTCAAAACCCAGTGGGACACAGCCTTAGAGCAAACTCCTCTAGCTGACCCTGCTCTGAGCAGACAATCTGGAGAGGTACCTTCCAAACTCAACCACTCTACAACTCTGGGCTTAGCACTGCTACTTGAGCTTAGGTTCGGCACGTCAACCAACACACCCGCGTTGCGCCTCTGAAGGACAGCATCGACTTCTTACCAGATTACTATTCCACTCCCCTCCCATATGTCACATAGGGGTAGGTTTCCACAGAGTCTGTTCATCATCGGGGGACACAGCGCTTGGAGCGGTGTTACTCACCCTTATTTCTACATCCACGTTCGGCACTTGTGCAATACACCAAGTTACCAGCAAAACCATGAAGAGCTCCTGACCACTACATCAACACCCGCAGGCAGCTAAAATCCAGGAGCCTACAGGCATAATTAGCATCTTAGGCTTCCACCAGTAATGATAAAATGTAAGGAAGTTATGATTTGAATTGTCATTTGTATATAAATATAAGTCAAATATGTAGGCACTGAACAGGTGAGCCTACCTCACCATCACAAGTAATCAGATCAAACCTAATCTTAAAAGCAGCCGGTCTCAATTTCAAACCAAATACTTAATCAGTTTACCAAGAGCAAACAAAGCCAAAAAAACTACAGAAAAAAACCACCATCTGTCCATCTCATCACACTTTAGACTGAGTCCTTCTCTGCCACTTGTTTCAGAAAAGTCCTTCATGTTCTCGCCACTTGTTGCTTCAAACATAAGATTTACCACATCTACCCAGAATTGCACCGTTGAAGGTTTGCTGCCATCACATCATCTGCAGTAAGACACTTAAGGGGAGGGGGAAAAAAAGAAATCTCAGCAGGCTATTCTGTATCTGAGATTCAATAGTAAGCTGCTGGTTTTGCTATAGGCATTTAAAGAAACGTAAGAGGCACTTAGAGGACTCTGCAGCTTATGTTATCAATCTCTTCAGAAAGAAAAACAATTCAGCAGCCACTCCAATCGAGAGTGCTCTGAAGTTCAACTGTCACTGAAATGTTTTGTTATTACCAGCCTAGGCAGAATGAGCAAATACACCTCTGCAGGTGAGCTATGAATGAGCAATCAGTGCTGCAGGCTGCAGCTTGAAGAGATAATAGCATCCAAGCAGCCACAATGCTTCCTTGCACACAACTAGGCTAGGACTGGGCTGCCAAAAGCAAGAAACAGAACATTTCAGACATTCTGACTGCAAGTTAACTAATTCTGAAGGAATCGTTTGTCCCAACGCATACAAAGCAGGAATACGCAGACATGGACAAGCATCGATGTTCAGTCTGTTCCCAGGGAAATTTAAGTTTTGTGATGCTTTCAGCCCACTCTTTGGGAAGAATTCTGTACGTACAGTAGTCAAGAGGCTGCTTGAGAGCTGTCATTTTAAGAATCAAATCTTTCACATCCCACCAAAGTAAATTCCCCAGTTCAGTTTTGTGTATTTTTAATGGTTTTTTTTCCTCAATCTGCAATATTAAAAACATATCTCACACACCTAGAAATAAAATCACTCTTTCTCCAGTGTTTATATAGCTTTTTTAGACGTGATGATCACGTGGTGAATTTCAGGTTTGCAGTAACAGAACATTCTTTTCCAAGCGGGAGGTTTCTGCCACCGTGTAGCCCTCACCCACTTATTCCAGATTTTGCCTCTAGTTGTGCTGATGCAACTTTGTTCTAGACCAGATAAATGAAATAATTTTGGTTAAAAAAGAAAACAAGCCCACTCTTTTTTGGATGAAGTGGGCTTTTTTTCTCTCTCTTTTTTAATTTAAATACAGCTGCGTGCAAAACCCACACACTGATGTGGTTTACAAGAATAGCCCCTCAAAACAGTTGCATTGTTTCAACTCCAGCACAGGGCTCTGAATAAAAGAGTAACTCCTTCTGAAGTTGTTTGCAAACGTGCACCCTGATCATAATTAAGGGACTAATACCCTTCAACAACTTCAATCGTTTCGTGAAGCATAAGGGGAAAAATCAGGAGTGGGATAGGCAAAGTCCAGAAAAGATGCCGAAGGTCACTTTCAACAAAGCACAGGTAGACATAAGAATAATAAACTACAAGTGGTCCTTCTGTCTATGGCTTCCTTTTAATCGGTAGAATGTCACAGAAAAGGAGTAGGGTCACCACGGCTCCTGTTAAAGTTTATGTCCAGGTTTTAAACATGTATCTATTACTCCCTTTTGGTTTCCTAAGTCTGTCATGTACAATGATTCACCACTACTCTATTGTGTGGGTTTGTTGGCTTTTTTTCCGAACAGATATAATCAAGTGGTGACCTGTCTCACACTTTTTCCCACTTAGGTAACCATTGGGAAAGGAAAGAACCAGATGATACCTGAGCAAAGACTGAATGCCAGAAACAGAGGGAAACCACATACCTTGTTACCTCCTGCTGCAGTCGGGAAACACTGGGCACATAGAACATCACCCCAAAGAAAAGCAAAGGCTCATTGGCAAATTTGTCTAGCTGCTTCTTCAGAGGCTTTTCCAGTTCAACCCAGCGAGCTTGCTGGTTCTTGCTGAGAAACCAAAGGCCAAAGTAGTGCGTCTGGATAAAGAAACAAAACTGTGTCAGTTTACCTTTTTCAGCTAGATCACACACACGTCCGATGACAGGCACGTAAGAACATATGCAAAATAACAGAAATTTCTTTTTTACTGTCCTTTTTATTTTTAGGATGATCTTGAAGACAGTGACAATATTGCACTGTAATATACTTCACAGAGTACTACCTATCCCTTACCATCTCTTCCAAATGCATATTAAAGAGTTCTATCTAATATTATGGCACAGGTGACATAACTGATTCACAGCAAATGAGTGAGTTGGGTTTTTTTTTTCTTTTACTCCTGTGTCTTGTAAAGAGAGAGCAAATACCAAGACTGAATCGAAGCACAAAGGCTTCATCAGGCTTTGGATGAGGCCCACTGCAGGCAAAGGACAAGGACTCTTTCAACTGTAAAAAAGAATACAAACCCACATACATGTCAAAAATATATCTACCAATACCAGAACTGTTTAACCAATACAAAACATGTTTACCTTTTTTCTCCCCACTTCTTCACTGCACACACGTTTTATGGTAGACAATTATTACACTTAAAATGTGCATCATGCACATACATTGTTTGCTTTAGGCTCCTGTACAAATTCGGGCTTGAAAACCTGGGCTATTTCCTATCTTGTGTAAATCTCACAGGCTGTAGTACCTCCTGCATAAGCCACATGGGACTGTTGCTGGTGGGTAGTAATTAGCCAAGAACAGTGTTCAGAACTAGAGCTTCGAATTCTACAAACTGGTAATAAGCACCTGAAGGACTAACCAATCCATCATGAAGGATTCGATCAAAAAGCCATTAAACCACCGCATTAAACACACAGATCTACTACCGCAGGCAAATGCCTAAATTAATAGCAAGTACTACGACTACAGATCCGAAGAAAAGGAGAAATAAAGTGCTCATGTTTAGCAAAGGAACTAGAATCCATCAGTGGCTTGGAAATCTGACTGTAGCCCTGACTATGAGGTTTGTATCAACATTTTTTTCTTCACTATTTCAGGTGACAATCTCTGGAGGTTTCCAAGAATGTCTTCAATATAAAACACCCCTCTGTGCTAACACTGGAATGAATGAAACAGACACTGTAAGAGGAACTTCTGCGGACACTAAGCAGATCTAGGGTCTAAAAGTAGGATCGTTACTATTTCTATATATTTTTCTCATTTTATTTCAATAAACTTTCTTGGTGTTTAATCCAACTGACTCCTTAGTCAATGAAACTTTCCAGTAGTTCCTATTAGATTAGATTAACCCTAAAACAAATAAAATATTTATTTTGTTGTTACAGGTTAACTCACCTAGACAACAATTCTTCTACAGGTAGTCACAATCCTTTATACATAGCACTGTATTTTAAATAAAGATACTTGAGACAAGTAATAGAACTCCCCAAATTTGCTGTTTCATAAAGCTTTCATTTGAAACTACTTTTAGCACATTCAAAAGGTTTGGCCTATAAATCAACCATCGAGATTTCACCAACTGGACTTCCTAGATGTTCACACTTTTAAACAAAAAGTCTTCAAAAGTAGCAGACAAATTGCAACCATTACACTTCGCAAAAGCCACCACTGAGAGCCTGTTTCCCTTCGGTCAGGATACTTCTCTAAAAACCACTTCATTTAGCATGACAGACACTAGAGCAACTACACCGAAAATGCCTAGAATTTAAAACAAGTTAGCAGAGGCAACACTACTCCAACTATTTTATAGCTGAGGGCATGTAAGAGAATCATATGCAAAAACTCTGAATTGGAGTGCAGGTGTATTTACGTTAAGGTCTCATTACATACATATTTTCACCTTTGGTGAAAGTCCAGAGTAGCATTTAACTAAGGTGATCTAATTCACCTTGATTCCTCTATTAAGTCTGACAAACCTGCAGTATAGCTTCAACACTGGTCCTTTCACTTTAAGATCAGTTTGGTACAGTGGCACAAGTTTGTTCTTTTTTTGAAGAGAATCATAGAATCATAGAATGGCCTAGGCTGGAAGGGACCTTAGAGATCATTTAATCCAACCTCCCTGTCATGGACAGGGACACCTCTCAACTAGATCAGGCAACACATGGGAATCAATGTAGCACTTCCTTATAGAATTGAAAGGTATCTTCGATAAATCCATCAGTCCAGAGCACACATAAATCAAGTCAGTATCTGCCACAGGATAAAATTAAAACTAACCAATTCACTGATAAATATCTATTCTCCCTCTCTAGATGGAGAACTGGATAAGAAGTTCTTTCTGACGAGCTCACCATGAGAGTAATTAGATTAAAATTAAGACAGCAAAGGAAAGGAATTCATATGAAGGCAGAAAAAAAAGCATAGTGATTTTACCACCTCCTTTAATGCACAAACTCTTGAAAATTACTGCAGGGCAGCTCATCCTCCTCAAGAAAATGTGCAGAGCTGTGAAAACGGATTTTCCATATTATTTTTAAAAAAACACATTCACATCACCTAGTACTCAAATTTGCAGCGTCAAGTACTTGGAAAACATCTAGCAACTAAGATGATTTGGAGTCTGAAGTCTAAAAGAGTTATCAGAGGGATTATGAGTATTGCAATTAAACAGCTCAAATGAGCTCAAATGAGCACCCATTTGAGTGGGGGCAGGGGAACAACAAAAATTTAGATTTGCTACAGTGGAAAGGCTCTTAAATACCAAATCCAGAATCCTGAGTCATTTGCAAGGAATAAGAAGTGAAGGGAATGCAGTGTCTAAGCTTCTAGACTACAGCAGACCCAGTGGACTGACCACGGCAGCACATACTTCACACAACTGAAAGACACCCCTTTTCCTGGAAAGCAGCCTGGAGAGGATGGAGCAACAGTAGATGAAGCACAGGGACTGCACAAACACACACACTTTGGAGAGATAACCAGCACAGTTATTTGTGTATCAGCTCACTGTCACCGGGAGCTTCTTGAAAACATCAGAATTTTTTAACAACCCACAGTGGGCAAAGACTTCCGTAGCCACTGCTGTGAATGCCTAAAGAAACTCCCTCCGCTAGGAACATTACTAATTCTCAAACAGGAAAGGAGGAACTTGGCACTGGAAAAGGCTGGACCATCAAGTTGAGTGTGTTAAGACCAGGCACATGACTGTCCAGAAGGTGTTACAGAATCCGAGTCATGCGTTGCCATGCACTCCAGCCCACAAAACATTTTTACAGTACAGAAACATCACAATTTAGATCAGGGGATATGAAAAGGAGAACTTTTTCTCTATAAGCAGCTGATTGAAAACTAGTTTAATTCCCAAGGCTGGTCTGTTCCTCCATCTGTACAAAGTGAACCACTAACTTGACTCCATTTTCATGGCAAAAATGTCTACACCTACACCTGGCAGGCTCTGAAGTAACAAGAGCTGCCCTAGCTGACAAACTGGTCAAAAAAGTGAATGACGCTTTCACTTCTAAATCAAAAAAATAAAATCCCTCTTCCACTCACAGTTGACAAACTGGTGACACTGAAGGAAAAGCTCTTCGTAACACTACATGTATGCACACACATCCTTTCTGCAGATAAAAAGCTTCAGTTTTTAGTGGTTTTGGTCTGCCTAATCTTGCAAATACACGAAAAGCTCTGTTGGAAAAGAGTTTACATTAATTTTCCCTCAAAGTTTTAAAATTTTCCTTACATACCACACATGACTTAACATGTGATACAACAAAACTGGCTTAGGCTCTTCCAGGAACTGCAATCTTCTGCTAGAGCAGCAGATGAGAACCAGAGCACCTGCATTCCCCAGTGACGCTACTTGAAAAGATGATCCTTGAAATACGGCGAGACAGGAAAGCAAGGTGCATACACAAAACCTGCGCTGAGAAGTCTTTAAAAAGATGTTATAGCTGCTAGTTCAGGATGTAACACATTAATTTTGGACTTGGACTTCGCGATACTACCATGTCCAGAAATACCCCTGCCTTTATGTTGGGCAAAAAGGGACAGACCTGTCAACAACAGATCACAGACACTTGGTAAACCCGGAAAGCTCATTCCAAAGGTTCCAACGAGACTGGCTCAGTGTTTATTAAAGCATCTGATTAAGCAGCCAACTAAATATTTATCCTTGAGAAAGGCAGAGTTCCAGCTCCTCCAGGCAAAAAGCATTAAACGCCACTATCCCAAGGAGCTCGCACAGAGGGGGAGGCACCATTTAGAGCAGCCAATTGTTCCTAGAAGGTCTCTTGTCCAAACGCCGCCTGAACTCCATCCCAGCTTCGCTGGCAAGACAAGTCAAACCAAGCCAAACTTCGAGGCAAGCTGGCTGCCAAACACAGGTTTTTAGTCTTGCCCTAACGAGGAGAGGACACCTTCTAGGGCACACACACACACACAAAAAAATAATAAAGGTCAGAAGGGTAGCAAACAGCCATGCTTGCGCAGCAGTCAGCGTCTGCCTGCACGGCTCGGCCTGCCATCCTCCTGCTTTGGTGCCAGTTCTGCTGCATCATAGTGCTGGAGGTTCCTGTTGGGAAATTCAGCTTGAAAGGATAATTTTGGGTGAAAGGATCTTCTTGCCCCCCACACCTTACAGTGCATCAGAACATTCCATCTTTCAACTTTTCATCATTTTATACAGTTAATTAAGGAGAGCAAAAAGGAGAAAGAAGCATGAAGTCTCACAACAGATTTGTACAGGTTACTCTGCTATTTCAAGCAGTCTCACTTCAAGGGAAAAATGTCATTATATGTTGGGGAAAAAAATCCTTTTTATTATCTGTGTACATACATACAAGAGTAAAAAATTACTTTTCTCACCTTGTCTTTCCTTTCTTCTTTCCCTTCCTTCCCTCTTCTCATCTCTTTATATAATGCTGGTGTAAGACCTAATTTTATCAGAACCAATAACTGTTCAACTAGAAGACCTTATGCTTTGTCAAGAGCTTTGCTAAAAAGGATAAAACCAGATTTTGCAGTAGTTACATGGCTACACTTTCTACTGACCTATTCCTGAACCCTGACTCAGTCAGGGGGGGAGTTGCATTCCCCAGAGATCAAATAGAAATATGCATAATCCATTAAATACTGCTTTTCAGTCATGTGTGGTATAATGATCAACAGAGTCCTTTGCAACAACACACACAGTAATTTCAAACAGTTTTGCTTTCTAGCAGGGGGAGTTTGGACAGTTTTTTGTCCACTTCCAAGAAAATGGCTTGAGGAATGTATTCCTAACATGAAGCTAAAAGTTAGGGTACACTTGGGATTTATTTAAACATAAGATCAAACTAAAGAATCAAACCAAAATTGATCTTCATTTTTAAGAGGACACATATTCTTACCTGAGACCGCATGGAGGAGACAAACAGGATTTTAGTACTGTTTTGTGAGTATGGGAGTTAATGAAGCTTAATTTTTTCCTTGCTTGTACATCACAGTTTACTGATTAGGATTTCTAAGAGAAGGCCTATTCCAGCTGAAGTTTTTGCTGTATTTGGGGAATTTAGAAGTCTTTCTCCAATTTGGACACTTGGAAGGATTTTCTCCTCAGTACACTTAATGGACTTCTCAGCTATCCAGTTGTGCAAATCTTCAGCTTTGAATATCTGAGCTTTGTCAAAGTATTTTTGACCCTTCCGTAGAATTTGATTGGCCAGTGAGTTCAAAACCAATGGTAAGTCTAGAGAAGGAAGGGGACAGTCACCAAATGACTGCAGTAGTCTTGTTTCCCTACAAACCATGGTAGGAAGACTAGAGGGGTAGAAGAAGAATTGAATTTGGTATCTGAAGGAAAGGATAATATCCAGCATCAGGCATCTCCAAGCTTGCTTGCTCAAATTATTCCTCATGAAAGGAGTAGAAGAGGACAGAGAGAGACCATGTCAGAGTTGAAAGAAGTGAGTAATTCTCTTTTCTCCTAAACATTTAAAAGCAGCAATGGATGCTCCCAGAAACAATCTGAAAAAAACCCAAAGTACACACCAAACCACAAAACAAAAAAAAAACTTCTGTCAAAAAATGCTGTACTGTTGAAATCTGAACTTTACAAAATTGGTTCAATGTTGCCAAAACTTTGTTTAGAGAAAAAGTAGGGAGGGTGATGAAAGAAGGGGAAAGTGTTCCAACAACATCAAAGCATTCTCTTCTGTGTTGTTAAAGTATTTTTTTTTTATCCTGAAACACAAACTTTTTGTGCTGACATACTTCTTAGGCATTACACGAATAATTTTGAAAATTAGAAAACCCAAAGTAATCAAAAACTCCCATGAAACTGAACACTGACCAAAACAACTTCCTTTGCAACTCTGCTGTCCAATCTCTTTAGTCTGGAAAATTTTGAAACTTCAGGTTTTGTTCCAAAGTGGAACAAAACACATTCTGAAATCACAAAACGCTTTGTGGAAAAGAATGCTAACCCGCTGACAGAGCTATTGTTTGCAAACACAGGTGGACCTCCAGAGAGAATCATTAGGCCACAGATTTCTGCTGCACCAACTAGATAAGCCCACAAAGAATACAAGAAGAATCACTTCATTTCACTTCTTTCTGCACTGGAAGGAAAGGGAAGGATCTAACCTCTCCGTAAGGACAAAAAAAAAAAAAGTAATAATTCCTGGGAAATCTTCATCTCTAGTAGAAGAGAAGGGGGAAGATGATCCTACCCAAATCCACATAACAACCACACCCATATAATAACCATACAATATTCTGACTCTGGCCTATTCCTGCCTGCACATTCTCCTGCCTATTCCATGCACCCACAAAGAATGAGATTCTTCTCTCATTCTTTATAACTATTGATGTATAAAAAGGATCTTTTGTGTAGTTTTCATCTGCACTAGTTACTTGTATGCTACCCTCCAGCTGCCACCTTTGCAAAGGCCCATGGACCAACGTATGCAAGATGCTGCAAGATTATTATATTTCTCAGCTGTGCTTATAGAAAGCATTAGCCAGGACAGTCAGATGATAATGCAGCCGTTTCTAGGCAATGGTTTTCAACTTGCGATTTGCAAAAGTATAGAAGGAAGCAGGACATATGTAAGGAGTTAACAGAAGGTGAGCAAGGAAAGACAGTTCATTTGTGCCACGCACTCTGGAGACTTATTTCTAAAAAAGGGTTCAACACTTGAAATAAATATTGAATTCTACCACAATCAGAAAAATAAAGAATTTCAATCTTTGATAAACTAAGAATGGATTTCTTCAGCCTTTTCAGAAGCATTGGGAATGTAAAAGAAGCCTTTTAGATGTGAAATATGTCAGTTAAACAAAAGGAAGAGAAAAACCACCATCCTCAAATTGTTGCTAGTTGCTCCTGCTAGTAGCACAACTCTTGTCTCTTTCAGTATGTTAGTAACAAGAATGTATTTATATGAAGGTGGATATTTAAAAGCCAGTGGTCTCGTTCCCACTGGCGTAATTCAGCCAGCACTGCTGGTGAAACCCGGGCTACATTCAGATAAAAGTTACTGTAACTTGGTCCTTAGCAACACAGTTCAGAAAGTAACACCCATTGCTTTCCAAGAAAAGAAGTAAACCTCATCTTCATATTACAAAGAGCTCTCAAGGCTATGATGAACGAGCAACAGCGCAAAACCCTGAGCGCCATTCTGCCTTCAGTTTTCACGCAACCAGAACATGTTTGTCCAAGCTCCTGCTGCTAATCCTATCCGAACAGCTCTGAGAAGAACATGATTCAAACAAACCGACTGCCTCAGCTAAAAACGTGTCAAATTAGAACAGTGACAAGACGGTCTTTACTGGGCTACTCTTACCTCACGTAATTCCAGCCTCTGAGCGACAGCTTCCAAACACTCCTGCCCTGTGCTCTCCACGGAGAGGGTGCACTCGATCACATTGCTGTCCAGCAGACGGATCCTTGTCACAAAGCAGTTCTTGCTCAAGACGTTGTAGCGTCTGGTCCGCCGCAATTTCAGCCCGAAAGGCATGGCTGTTGGCCTGGAAGGTTGTCCCTTCCCCGCACCCTTCCAAGAGTTATCAGCACACTTGTCGACTTGCCTTGAAGGCTTCTTCAACTGGCACTACTCTCCTCCAGAAATGGAGGTAGTTGTCCATTCCCAGGGCGAGCTTCAAGGGATTCCTGCAAAATACATACAAACAAGTAGAGTTAAGTGGAAAGTAAGTCGTTTCTAAAGATCAGGGGAAAACTAAAAAGCTTAAAGGAAGGGAGTCACATTTAAAACCATAAAATAAACACCTCCACACACAGGACTGCCAGGCACTTACTACATCTCCCAAAAGAATACCTTCTACAACAAATCTTCCAAAACTCTATTTTGGCGCTGAATTTAAAGCACGGATTTAATTGCAAAGCCGTTCTTTGAGAAGCTCAGTACAAACAGCAACTCTACAGGGCACACATCCAGAGGTGCTAACTCTCCCACCATTACCCCCACCGCAGGGGTCTATAACATAATCTTCAAGTTAAGTTTTGGTGCCCTCAGGCCAGCTTTGAAAGCTAGCCTAAAAAGCTAAGGAATAGAGGTATTTAAAAGAGGTGTGATTTTGAAAGAAGAAAGGCTGGCTGCAGTCAGCAGGAAATGCAGGTGCTCAGCACCTCTTAAAAAAAAAAAAAAAAAAAATCAAACCTAAAGTATGCATGTGAAAGGCAACAAGCATCTGAGCCATTCCACAGAAGGGTCTTCTGAGGCAATCCCTGACGTTTTGCTCACTTCCAGCTCCAAAGCAATTCTGCATTTCACCCTTTCAGGTGGAATGAGTAACTGCAGGAACACAGCTGTCAAAGATCAGGATCATATGGATTGGGAGGAAGAGAACACGTATTCTAGATATCATTTCCAATTACTATTCCTAACATTTATCAGGGACACATGTAACCATTAAACCAAAATACAAAGAAGAAGAACTAGAGATATAGAGATAATGGCATTTAAGAAACTATGATCCTTTTCTGCAAGATTCCCTTTAAAAAAAAAAAAAAAAGTAATTTAGTTAGTTCAGTTAGGAGCAGGTTCAACCTAAACCAGAACAAAGCATTTGCACTGGCATAACCAGCTTTAAAATATCACTTTGCATGTGCAGAAAGGAACAAAATAAAAAGTAAATTAATTGCTACTAAGCCTTCCTGGTTTTGACTGAGTATCCCAGAGAAAGAGATGGAGGGACACTAACACTGGCACTTAAAAGTGCCTTTCCCTTAAAAAAATAGTCCTGCAAACAAAAACTGGTTCCCATTTCCTTGCCTCTTCAGAGAAATGCTGGAAAGCATTGCCAGTAGAATATGCACCATTTTGCTGAATATGACATTTCAAACAGATAGTACATTGCTCACATGTATCATTTGGCACAGAACTCCATGAATCAGTTATTTCCGCTTTTTACTGAACGCAGTTGCTATGGAGATTACTAAAAGCAGTCCGACTGACCACAGTGATTATCATTACACTAGAAACATAACTATCACATATTTGATCAAGTGTGTTTTCCAAAGCCAGTGTATCTTGGCATTTACTAGAGGGTTAAAGTAACACAAACCAAAAACCGCAGAAACGAAAAACTATTGGTGAGCTGACTCTCATGGGTCACCTGTGTAACCACCCTGGCAGCCCAACAGCTTCACCAGAGAAAAGTCCAGAGACTCTGAGAAGGGCCACTTGCTATTTGACTGGAATGCTGACAAACCTAATCGAGTTACCTGCTGTACTTTAATCTCCCATTTCTAACTTTCATGGGTACAGACATAATATATTGTTTCACAAAACTGCGAGAGAGGACTGTTATACCTTGTGTTGCTGGAACATCTGAAGGCAAAGACACACATGAATACATCCTCACAACAATCTGATGAGGCAGGAATGGGCTACCCATGACTCCCAAAGAGGAGCTGAGACAAATATTAATGCGCAATTCCAGTATCACTCAGGAGAATGGCAGCAAATCTATGCACTAAAACACACAGGCCAGGCCACTGCTTTAGCCCCTAAGGCAGCTATTTGGCAACTACCTTGCTGACTAACCTATCCCAACTGCAGCATGAAGTTGGAAAGTGGGAAGAATGGAAGGAAACTGCAGAGAAGGAAGGGTGTGGAGAACTGAGTCTTATCAAGAACAGCATTTTTGTTTCAGCCTCTGGCTTTGCAGATTATTCTAAGACAGACCTGTGGAGAGTTTTAGCTAGGCAATTTTAAAAAGAAACCTTATCTCTCATTACTGCTAGTTGTACACATTTCCTTGCAGAATCTGTACAGTATTTGGTATTTGTATAGTTAGTAGCAGACTAAAGGTGAAATCAATGTTAGTAGAAAAACCCAACAAAACGTGACTGGCCTTGCTGACCAGGCACACTGAACACTACAACTATCACAGGCTAAGCCATCTCAGAAGACGCGTGTACAAGCACGCTATTCTGGAATAAACACACCAATTCCCATATAACAGGAATGTCAACATCGATTGCAAGTGAACTGTGGTAAGTTGGATCATATGCTCAGGTAAACAAAGCCAATACTTTCCCCACTTCTCAAAAAAATGGACTTTCCTCTCAATTACTCTGAGAGCAATCGGCCAGCACCATTTTCTAAAGAAGCAGACAAATCTGGGTTAACAGACACACTTTCTGTAATATAGTTTGAGTTACCTGTTCATTTCACTTAAATATACAAAAATGCTTAATGACAGCTCTTTCACACAAAATGTCACAGTTAAATTAGCTTCCAATTAAAGACTGAATTGTAATGGCAAGGCTGGGACAGTTTAAAACAGCTCCAACTGGCCCAGCCTATAACAACTATTAATTCTCAATTCAATGCACACACTTAACTTTTCTGTTGACACATCTTCGTGATGTTTGAACAACTTTCCACTTGGGTTTTCTGTTAAGCTGACACTTGGAAAGCTTCTGGTAAGCCTTCTAAATAAGATCTCACAGGTTCCTGAAGTAAATAAGGTTCTTGTAAATTTGTATAATCTTAAAAGCAACAGGAGGACCAATTTTTACTCCCAGTTACTTTGTGGCCAATTGAAAAAAGATGATGAGGAGGAGAGACAGAAAGGTTTTGGTCTTACAGGTGAAGTATTATTCCATTACAGGATCTCCTTTCCCGGTTAAAGGGTTGCCAAGGAGCAGCAATGTCCCTAACCAAATTGACCCGTCTATGCAGGTGTTCACAACACTCCCCTCCTCAAAAATCACACTTTCACTTAAAACAAACCAAAACCAGTGAAACTAAACCTAGCTTATAAACAGCTCATCAGACAACCATAAACTTATTCTAATTTTTATAAAGGATTTCTTTTAAGCATCTTTCAGGTGTGAAAGAGACAGACCTCTTAGCATTTAAACTGACATCTGATTTATTCTTCTGAAAAGAAACTAGACTGAGCTCTTTACAAACTGACATCTGATTTATTCTTCTGAAAAGAAACTAGACTGAGCTCTTTACAAACTTTGAGTATTTCTCTTTTTTTTCTTTTTGTTCCATTTTTGATTATTTTGGATTCTTCCTTCCTCTCCCCTCGCCATACTTGAAATTTGTGTATCAATTGCTCTCTGTGTATTAAGCTTATTCTAGCAAGCACACTGAATAAAATAAGGTTTTTAGAGCATAAGTTTAGGAATTTAAATGTTCTGCTAAATGGAAATTCCCTGTAAAGTACATACTTAGTAGGCAAATAAAACAAAATAAACCGATGTCTCTCAACCACCTCCCAGAAACCAAAGCTGCAAAAAAAGAAAAAAGGCTTTACAGAAGCACAATTTACCTGCCCATCTAACCTATAAGCATCTGTAAGTGAGCCATCATTAATACCTGATATAAATATCAATTCAACAGTGAAACCTCAAAATGAGAAGTTGAAGTAGGGTCCCTTGGAAAAACAAAACACATGGCACTAAAAGTCTCAAGTATTGCACAAAGTAATAGTCTGAAAGACTGACTTTTGCAATGCTTAGATAGGAGGGTGCTGATGACAAAGGAATCCTTCCTATAATTTCTATAAATAGGAGTAAGTAGAGCCACTGTCTTTCAAAATACTGAAGAGACCTAAGATCCCTAAAATCATGGTTCACCAGCACTGTACAAAAGGGCAGGCACTGCAAGGAAGAGCAGGAGGAGGGCTGTCCCGGGGGCTGGGAGCCAAGGGTGATCCCAGCAGGACAGGGTCCTCACCCACCAGAGCACAGTCCTAGAGAGGATGAGCAGAGATCGGTGCTGCACATGGGTCCATCGGCAGCCCCAGGCATGGTCAGTGTTGAACCAGGTCCAGAAGCCAGGGAATGTCCTGGCCAGGGGCATCCAGCAGCAGCAGACGGGGCTAGAAACCACCAACCACATAGCTCAGGCAGAGACTGAAAGGCTAAGACTGATCTGAAAGGAAGGTCCTACAAACTATAGGCAGAGGATGGGGTAGAAGCCCCAGCTGAGGCTGGTCAGGGCCATTAGGGCACACAGGTGTCCTGAGGGCCAGGAAAGCCAACACCATTCCCAGGTGAAGGACCAGGACAGCACAGTACTCTTAATTCCACTTTAAAACCTCTAGCTTCTTTCAGTGCATGCTCCTCTGAAAAACAAACTCCGTTCTGCAAAATATTTCTTCAGAAACAGTTCGATGACATTGTCTACAAAATGTAAAATCAAAATGGCTTTCGAAAAAGCATCTATCCTAAATGCACTATCATCAGTATGAAGAGATACCGTATCTTAGTAGAATCTTGGTAAAGTTTAACATTGCCCTGTTTCAGCAGACCAAGAAAAAAAACCTGAAAAACAACCCAGCCCCTCTGCTGTCATAGACATTGGAATCCTACCTCTTACGTAACTTACTTGAAAAAGCTGTATGGATAAAGTCAATGGCTGTGGAATGGGGAAGAGCAAAGGTGGCAAGAGAATAAAGAATGAAAACAAATTAGACCAAATAAAACTCAACATTTAATGAATGAACGAATCAAAATTCTCTTTCACTAGGAAGTAGCTTAAATTCAGACCATCTATGTCTCAGCTCAAGACACACTTAACATGTCTCAGCTCAAGACACGCTTAACATGTCTCACTGCCTCACGTGGAAGCCTTGTCAGCACACTGCCTGCGCCAAGGCAGCAAATAGAGATGTATGATCTCCCCAACAGTATTTGATTCCCCTGCAACACCCCTGCATCTTATAAGGTGAAAGAGGATCCTTGCAGGAAACCCTTCCCTGTACATAAGGGGCTTTAGGAGGTACCACTCCCATATCATTCAGCAGCAGACAGACAGAGAGGTAGCAAAAAAAACACATATAAGACCAAGAATATCTTCCAAACACAATGCTGGTCCCAAACTGAAATACCTTAGAGCTGCAGATGGCACAGCTGTCATAGTTCCTGGTGGCCAGAAGCAGCAGAGCTACCTATCAGCAACCAGCTGTCTTCACTGGCCAGGCCTGCCTGAAGAACTAGGTCAGATTCTCACTGTGATATGCAAAGCAGAACTGCTTCTGATTTTTAACAAAACTTGGTTAACTTCTGTATAAAATACAAGATCTCCTGACCGGCTTAAATTACCTGATGCAGATTAAAATTTGAATCATAAAACCATAGAATGCATTGGGCTGGAAGGGACCTTTGAAGGTCATCTAGTCCAACCTGTCTGCAGTGAGAGGGACATCTTTAACCAGATCAGGTTGCTCTGAGCCCTATCCAGCCTGACCTTGGATGTTTCCAGGGATGGGGCTTTTACCATCTCTCTGGGCAACCTGTTCCAGTGTTTTGACCACACTCACTGTAAAGTAAAATTTCTTCATTATATCTAGTGTAAATCTACCCTCTTTTAGTTTTAATTCTTGCCTTTCCAGAACAGCAGTATTTTTTCTTTATAAGACATTATGGTGAAACCACAAAAAGCAAACGAATGAATATTTTACACCTTTCCCAAACCTAAAACAAGCCAGAAATACGAAAAATTCTCCTCTGCTCTCCCAAAATCATCTGTGACTAATCATATTTTTTGTTAATATTTTTAAAAGACAGACTAAAGGGAAGACGGTAAGCGTTTCACGAGGAAGCGGCCACACAGCAGAAGCTGCTTTGTGCACTGCTCTGATCACAGGACATTCTCCTGCTTCCCTAAAATTATTTAAAAGCCAGGAGAGAAGAAAGGCTTATAAATCCTTAAGGCCAAGATACAACATTTCCAAGTACATAACTTGTTCCTCTATTACAGACTTCATCTATTTAACTGTACTACATTCAAAGGAGCATTAAAAAAAATAAAAATAGCATCTGATACGAAATGCACTTAAAGCAGTAAGCTTTCCTTCACTTCAACTGCTTTCGTGCGTTAATTTCTGAAACTCCAGGAAGAAAGCAATTACTGTCGAACTGCAGCCTATATTTACCAACAGCGTGTGGCACCTCTCCAGCATTCCTAGCGCTGCAGGAGGAGCAGCACACCTCACACAAGTATGTAACCCTGGGCTGGGCGTGAGACTGCAGCGTTTGAGGTGAGCTGCGAGCGGTGCGCTAGCCTACAGTTTTAGGGAAGAGTGAAAATAACAGCGACGGGAGACAGGACGCCTGGCACAATTCACCTCCATCGTGTAGGGTTCTGTCTAGAGGAGGAAATCTCTCTCCATGAAATAGCTTCCTCTCTCCCCTCATTGCTCCCGTGTGAGAGTTTCTTGCAGGTAGAATATGGCAAGGAGTACTTCTACGCCTAATAAGTTGTCAATATTTCACCCAGTCATAGGTGGAATTCCCATACGGCCTGATTAAACTCTCAGGAGATGCCTCTGGTACACATGAAGGGTTTTTTAACCCTAACATAATAGAAAGTCTTCTGCTGCAAGGCCACTGTTTTCAAGTGCTTGTTTATACAAGACATGAACCTCATCCTCAGGCATTTAAATCTTTAAAAATTCTGGGCGGGGATTTAAGTATTACCCTAATCCAGACAGTAATAAAACTGTTAACATGTGCATGAGGAGACTCTCTGCCAAGGACTCTCTAGGACATTTAAAACAGAAGACAACTGCTACGGTTACTACTACTGTGTGTCATCAGACACTGATACGCAGCGGCCAAAGATCAAAAATCATCTCAGTTAGCATTTCTGCTTTCCCAATTCCATCACAGCTTTCCCTTCGCAGGAAAATTTCGATTTTCTATCAGACCCATCTTTGCTGTAAAAGATTATTTTTTTTGCCTAAGTTGTCGTGTGCTTTCACTGTACCCCACATGCGTCAGATTCTGCTTTCAGAATAAAGCATCTACAGAGGCTTAAATAAAGTGAAAAGTATCACTCTAATTTGGAACAGTTAAAATTCTACCCTTTCATCTTACCTTTTGTTGCAATACCTCTGAGAGTATGTACTCACTGGCTCTGAAGTGCATACATGTCAGCAGATGCTCTTTGTTATTCCCTGCTCCCCTGCTAAAGCACCATTCTTTGTGTAAAAACGCCTTGTGCATTCAGAACTACGGAGTTTTGGGAACACAAATCTATCAAGCAGACACCTAATTGCTCTCTTGCATCGAGGTGCACTAGTGCCAAGTACTTCTGCAGATCTCACCAAATCGATGTTCAACAGTCTCTATCACAGAAAAGATGTCAACTTCCCAAACCACAAATCAGCACCGTGTCCACTACATCCTTACTCATTTTTCTAGAATACTCTCAACAATCCAAAAGGTCTTTCTAATGCAACTACTGACGAAGGACTCTTTGAGTTAGTGTAAGCATTCGGTTAGGAGTAACATCGGCATAAAGTAACCCATTTAAATGACACCTGGGTTATCATTGCGATTAGTTCTAACCCACAAGAACATCAGTAATGAAGCTGGGGTTTTTATCACTCACTAGTGCAACATGTAGAACTTCGTGTTCTAAACTTCAAAAAGCAGAAAAAAATGCCAGACCCCAGCAGTTTTCCTTCCCGAGTTGGAAATGCTGCTGGTCTGTCCATGCCAGGTGTCTGCAGCAGCTCCACTTCTCGGCCATGGCAGGGTTTAGGTCCGCAGGGTACAGCAGTTAACCATGCACAACCTTCTCACCCCTTGACTACGTTACTGAAGACCTCAAATGAGACACAGCCAAGAGTGACCGGTGCCTGAATGGCACCTGTCCAAGGATGCTGTTTTGCACTCGAGGCAGTCTCATCTAAGCGCTCACTGCTGCCAGGAAAGGGAGGGAGGTCCTGCTCTCTTCCCACCCACCCTGGCCTCCTTAATTCCAGAGCACACCACCACAGTGTCTCTAATGCCAGCTCCAGAAATCCGCTGGGCTCTCCTCCTGGTTGAGCCACTTCGCCTCCCTAACTTAGTCAAGGAATAGGATCCTTTTCAGCTTGGTTACGGAGTCTAAATAGCTCACGGTGGAGCCCAGCATGAGTAGCATACCTGGCACAGGGAAGAAAGCAGAAGTACACAGCTCAGAGAAGGAAGAATAAGACCAATTCTGCCTTAATTGACAACAGTCGGTCAGGTCAGCTGAGCAATTTGTGAAATCACAGCTCCTGGTCTCAGTAGGCAGGAGAACCCCCCAGAACACATGCCCATTCTTCCTGTAGAGCAAAGCCGCATTAAAGTATAAATTACTTTCTGTGAAATAGCCAGTTGATTCAAACTGCACTAATTTTTATTTTATTTTTCAAAATAAAGTAATTTATTCTGCAACTGAATGTCCATAAGAGGAGTTAATGTTGCAAAATCTGGATGGGTTACATTTTCTACATGCACCAACCGTTCAGAAGAAGAGAAGCAAGTCCAGCATTTTGGTATTTTGGCACATCCTTCTTTCGGACCTGCTACTACCCCTGTTCTCTAAGTGTCACCCTTCAAAAGAGGTAGCAAAGGCACAAGGTCCCGCATCCTATATTTCCCCTAAACACTTCCTAACAATCATTCATCAGGAAAACCTAATAGTTACTGTAAAGGTTAACCATTTTAAATCTATTATATTCAAGTGACTTAAAACCTCTCAGAAGATTTGACATGATTCTTCACTTTCTGTGCCTAGTCTCACACTGGCTACAATCAGTAGCAACATAGTATCAATGCCCCTTACTTTTCCTTTCAGTCAGTCACCTTTGTGAAAGGTTTTCAAATCTCAGACTGGCTGGAGCTATATAGATTTTAAGAGATTACATTTTCTGCTTAATGTGATTAATAGGCACGCAAAACCATTATAAAAACAGTGAAGGATACATTTAGTAAAAACTACAGGAAAAACTTCTTACAGCATGTTTTCATTATTCTCTCATGTTAGAGACATGAATAAAACTAAAATAAAACTTCTGAACAGAGGACAACGTGAAGAGCAGAAGCGATAGCTCTAAAAGAGCAAGTAGCAGATACAAACTATACACCTCAGTGCATTCACACTGATTGAACATCCACGGGCACAAACTGGTGCCAGTTCTTCTATAATTTCAGACAATGCAACCAAGGTTGTTAAAAACATAGACAAAAAAAGTTCAAACATGGCCCATTCTGCTTTAATGAAAAAAACACCCATTCTCAAGAGCTGGCTGCAGTTTCACTTCTGTATGGAGATTTTGCAATGGGACGATAACAAGAGAGCACTTGAAGATTAGAAAGCAAACAGCCACAAAGCTCCTGAGACTGCGAGTTCTGCCGGCAGATTGTTACACTGGTGCCACCACTCCGACGTGAGATGAAGACTGGAAGCTGCCTACGTGCACTCACATAATGCTGCTCTCAGCTGAGACTCTGTTGGGAAGGTGTGTAACCTCCGTAAAATGTGGTCCTAGGCACCTAACAGAAGTGTGGTATTTCTGCTCCTGCCTTAGAGTTTTAAGTCAGTTTAACACAGCTTATACAACTGAGTTTCTAAAATTTCTACTCAACCTGTGATCATGCTTGTGTTACCTCCAATTCTCTTTCACTTCCTTTTATATATATTTATCTATTTGGAAAATTTTGAAGTCTTTCAAATGAGCATAAACTGGGAAAACTTCACTTATAGATTTCCAAAATGCATCACACTACCTCTAACTCTAAAGACTGCAAAAGTCAAAAAGGTACCGATTTAACGTAAGGAGCTTCCAACATACAGGGATTCCTTGGTTCACCAGGAAAGAAAATGTTTTCTTTAACAACAACAAAAAAAATCTTTCTTGTAAAACCTGAAGAATCACACGTACAATCGGGGGAGAGGGGAAAGATCAGCCAGAAGCACTCAACTTGCGACAAATCAAATGTAAACAGCGTGGTGGCCTCTCCAAACTCCAAATCTGTCCTTTTCCTTATGGGAATGAGATCCAGTGCTGCCCGCACTGATGTCAGTAACCAGACTTGGACCAAGTGAAGCAAGACTCACACCTGCAGGCTTACTGTAACAGTGTCCAGTTTCTTGAAGTTCAGAGCAATGGTCTACTTCCCAAGAGAAGCTCGATTAATCTCATTCAGGTATTAGATAATGAAACAGGATAATGCAATGGAGGAAGTATGGCTGCAGATAAGTAACAGGAGCCAAGTGAGACTGGGTGGAAGAGACAGGAAGGAGATGGAGAGAGAGGAAAACTAAAATTAAAAAAGCACGCACACCGCACAGTCTAACCCAGAACCGGGCACATTTAGTTACATAAGTAGATATTGCACACGAGATCATAACATGAACTTTTGAACTTGAATGAGAAAAAGGCTCTCTGCTACTCAGTGCCTTAAAACATCATCGCTACAAAATGCTGAAAAAATTCCTTCAAGTCCTATCAAAAGCAGATTATATTGTGGGTACATGCACGAAGAAAGTAAATCTGTTATCTTTACTGAATATAGGCCTTGATGTAAAATCATGCAGCCACACTCCATGAATAACTGCATTTGTTTCAGCAGCAAAACACCTCATCTGAAATACAGAATAGCTGCCGGAAATGAGCTAATGGTACTTTTCTTTCTGTATTAAAGGATTATTTTCCAGTGCCCACTGTGTGGGCTTAAACACTAGCCTGAAACAGTCAAAATACTTAAAAGCAAGATTTATGGTTAACGAGGCGGGGTGAGGGGGGACCTCCTTTGAAGCAACTGACTTCTTTGACCGGTGTCTCAGAATTACAAGGCTACAAAAGGACCCCTCTCTGTGAGCATCCCTCTGCGCTCTTCCTTCATCTCTGTTGCAGATTGTATTGATAAACAAGATTTGAAAACAATTACCTGAGTATCACAGAGTTGGATAGCACACAGGAACTGAGATATTATTAACAACAGATGTCACGGGGTTTTTCTAAGAAGTTTTAACGGAGAAACTCTTTGCCCCAAATATCATCCAAGCCATCAACACGAATCCTTCAGCACTAGTACGTTTTTTAAAAACTTTCAAAGGAGCTTGCGAGAAAATTACGAGTTTACTTCCACAGCGTTGCAATAAGGGCTGCTAATTGCACTGACAGAGGAAGGAATTGTACAAACTGTAATCCCATATTCTTTCATTGTGCAAAAGTGTAATTTTTCTTTTTTAGTTATAACAGTAATATAGTAGATGAATTTAGATTGGCTGCTTATTTCCTCTAACATATTATATGTCATTAATTCTACTCAAAGAGAACAGCTTTGCACCAAGGGCTACTAAAACTCTATTAGTTTCGGAGCATAAAATACAAGTTGCAGCTTTATATACAAAACAAATATAATAAATTCTAAAAACAGTGGCATGCCATTCTTTGCTCAGCTTTTCCACTTCAATAAATGCATTACTATCTCTCCCCACAAGTCTGGGTGAAATACCCCTTTACAAACGATGATAACTTTATTTGCAATCATACTTGAGGTTTGCAGTTTTTAATGAAATTACAGTCTAATGCTTATTAACTGACCCCATTAGAGAAGGTAGATGCTCTGTAAGACTTCAGAGGGAATAAATGCTTCGCAGAAAATTTTACTTGGTCATGAGCTGAGAAGAAGAATTCTTTGCAATAAAACAGCTTTATTCTTTGTTCAGATTAATGCATTTTTATGTTAACGTTCTAGCATATGACTGGAGCAACAAAGGCCAAACTGACTTGTAAGCTTGTGACCCTTCCTAGCTCACAAAATAGACTTTGTATATTAAAACGGAGAGGCACAAACAGTAAGATCTAAAATTAACATTTTCTTGTTTTGCTGTTCTTTAGAAGCAAATCAGATTTAAAACACAAAAGTTAGCATGACTTTTAGTTCTCATATGAAAACCAGTAAGGTTTAATTTAATTGACACAAATTTAAATGACATCTTATTAAAGAAACCTAGATCTAAACACAACTTGCACAAAATCAAAATATCTTTTGTATGACCACAGGTAGGTGTATTTATTGCACATACATATCAAAGTGGCACAAATAAGCCTTTGATCCATTTTAGTACCCATTGAAGTGCTACTGAATGAGGTAAAAAAAATATTATCTATAGACTATCTATGTTTATTTTCTTACAACTAAGTACAAAACCTAAACATCAGAACAGGAGAAGGTGGAGTAAAACCAAATAAAATGGTTAAACAGTCTATCTTTTATATATCATATTCTCGTGTTTGTTATCATAATTGAACTTGCAGAAGTCTACAGAGATGAGGTATCCCTAACATCTACACTCTGCATTAACTGCGATGCAGGGAGAAGCAAGAGCAGAAACAAGGAAAAAAAAAAAATAAAGAAAATGAGAGGAGCAAGCCCAGGTGGTACAGCCCTTCCTGTCATTCTATCTCTCGTTAGCAAGTTGGAAGCATTTCATTTCTTTCACTTGAGGCCTGATATTCACATTCCTCTGTAGCTTAATGTGGACATGGACCACAGCTCACACTCATTTCTTAAAGGAGATAAATGATTTAGCGCTACAAGCCCACAAGCTACAACATGGACAGCGAGAAACCTTACCTTTAAACTCACTTTGGAGAAAAAGAAAATTAAATTTCATAATCCCCAGTTTTACTGCAGAAGTAGGCAATGTATGGATGTACAGATTGCATTAAACAAAAGAAATTAAAATCTGTCCTTGGCAGTTGTGAAGACACTCACGCCTACTGAAGTGCTGTTAAGTGTGGCCACCACTCCTGTGAAATCAATTAACCTGGACATTTGCAGCATGGAGAGAGGTGTCTCCAACTACAGTCTTTCCAGAACTAGCACAGAAAGGCAACAGGTCGAACAGAAAACACACTACAGAGCAAGATGAGATACTGGCGTGCAATTTATTCAACAATTTACCACACAGGCAAGTCCATGACAGTAAAAATTCCTATTACCATGGAATAGTAAATAGCTGTACGTGATGAAAAAAAAATCAGAGCAGACAAATCCACACCTGATGCTGTCCTACAGCAACATCTACCACCTCCGAGGCAGCAGTATCAGTGGAAGGGGAAGAGCAGTGCTCCCCGCCAAGCAGCCGGTGCGCTGCAATTCCACTGAGCTGTTTATTACTGCTAAAGTTCATCCCTCCCATTTGCAGAGACAAGGCTCTGAGACAAACTTGCCAAGAATTAACTGGTATGCTTTTTTTTTTTATTTATTTATAAAATGATTAGCTGTGCTTTTGAAAGAGCTACTAAGGACCAAAGGGTCACAGGGTAATTATTTACAGAACTGATGCCAGGGATGAAGTGACAGATAAAGCCATTACAAAGCCCATGCAGAGTGAGGAATGAGAAACTCTCACGATTTGTTGACAGTCACTGTGAATTGCGATTCAGCTGCGATAGCATCAGTTCTGCTCTTCCCTCTGGATACTGATACACTACAATGGAAATACAAAATTTGCCTCAAGACCTTCAGTTCTCCATTTCCAAGTTCACAGTGGATCCACTGAAGAAGAAAAAAGAAAAAGGAGGAGAAATCAAGTCTACCACACAATAGACAGTATGAACACGTGATGTTGCCTCGCTTTCATTTGGAAAGGCATCCATCTCAACTATGATAGAATTAAATTACTCCTTTTCAGCTAAATAGAAGCCACGCTTGCATTACAAACCACTCTCCTGCACCCAAGCATAAGGAGGGTTTGTGAACTGCTCTTGTGGGAGGGAGGTTGGAGGGAGCAGAGCTCCTTCTTGACTCTCCAAGAAGGAACAGGACCAGTAGAAAAGAGTTTTAAGTATCCTCACGAAAGAAAGCACAGCTCGTAGCTTCCCCAGCCACTCCCCCTTCACTGCAGAATACAGGACACTCAGTCCAAAAGTATTTTCAGTGGCTAAATATAACACAGGCATTCACATAGCATAAATAGGAGAATCCTTCTGAAGGGCTATCTTCAAAACAACCTCCATTTCTAAGTAAGACTAAAGTTCAAAGTCATATTACTGGCATGTCAAATTCAGGATATCCTTGTAAGAATAATGAATTTATTGTTATTGTACCCAGCTATTTTTATAAAGTTTCTGGAAGCAAGAAACATGAAATGTGCTTAAATGACTACTCATATACCTTTGTGTTTCTCTTCAGTTACAGGTCAAGAAGAGTTGATGGAAGACGGTCATATCGTTATGGTATTTCAAAACATCAGTTTTCATTGGCAACCATTGATTACATACCCCAAAAATTAAGCTGCTACTTTTTTTCAGTCTTTTTTCTAGACTTTGATATATCAAACTTGTCAGAGTAAAATACAGTGAGCCCTTTCATATTATTTTTTGGCATTATTAGAATGACAAAGCCTAGAATTCAATTGGAAAATGAATACTGCAAAATAGCCAAGCACAAACATTACAATTGTATTAAGGAGTGAGGGGAAAAAAGTGGCGTTTTGAAGAAAAGCTAATAAGGAAAAAGCAAGCAAAATCCCAAACCAAACAACAAACCCTCACGGAGAGAGAAGACTGGCAGGGAATCCCAAAAGATCACAGAAAGAAAATCTAAAAGACAGTCCCAAGAACCTGTTTCTTGTTGCCATCCTCCTACTCCATCAGGTGTTCTGGTAGAGGAAATCAATCACCATTAATTTCCAAATAAAGTGTCACTGGGGACGATTAAACAGGATTTGGTACTCTTCCTAACCACGGCATCCAATTTGAATGACCAGCCCCTGCAGGACACAGCGTTGGCTGCTCACAGCTGTGCCATAAAGAGCCCGCAGTGAATTAAACTCTTAAAAGCAACAGGTATCTTCAGCTCTTACTGGAGCAACTGTGTGCCAGCTGTGTGCCAGATGTTGCATCCTACTCGAGCTACTCCTGACACACAAACTTCAAAATCCTTTGTCACTATCTCTAAGCACTCAAGTAGACCAATCACTTTACCTGGTGGTAGGATGCGTGCACTGGTAGATACACATCTTCTGGCAGTGACAAGGGCAGCACAAAATCAGCCACCATGTCTTCTCAATGTAAATTTAAATAAATCAGTAGAGCCACGAGACCCAGTTCTCATCATAGGATCCTCCTTCAGGTCCCTGGGCTAAATAATGTTTTGCCTGCTAGTAAGACTCAATTAGCACCCTCCCTTCACCATGATGTATGAAAGTATTCAGGCTTACAGGAGGAAAAAAAAAAAAAACACAACTTTTTTTCTAGTTAGAGAAAAAGGGAAAAAATTATCACTTTGGCATAAAGTGCAGAAAGAGTATGGAAAAGAGAAAAAAAAAAGATTGGCAAACATAAGCATAGAACACAGAGAAAACATCACCTCAGTGCAGCTAGGAAAGGGCAAAAAACTTTGCAGGTGTTGGCCAATTGGTACAAGTTTCAAAAGTGTTCTGAAAAAGCCAAACAGCAGGTGGCATGAATCTCATGTAATATACATAATTTAGAAGATGAGACTCCTCTCCTAAACTCCTTTGCCTACTCAGGCTGCACATTTTTTCCACTGCAGCCAAAGCTAATCTACCTTTGTAGTGAGTTAGTAAAAAGAAACTCTAGCTCATGTTCTAAACAAAAACTGCATAAAAATCTGGGACTTAGAGCAGAGATCAAAAACAAAGCTAGAAACCACCACAACCCTAATTTATCTTTTAGCTCCTTCAGTACAGAGGTCCAACGTAACTACTCATTACTCATTTTTAAGTCAAGCTAATCCATTTATGTGGGCTATTATTCAGAGAGCAGAAGAGAGTAATTATACCACTCCACTAAAATAAGTTCACGGTAGCATAGTGCTATCATCTAGTACCTCACAGAAGTGAGAATGATATATTTGTGTACAGATGAGAAAAAAAAGATAGTAGTTTTGAAAAGTTAACATTACCATGTCGCCCACTCTGGAATCAAGGCTGCCTGCCACCCTAGGCCTCCTGATTTCTCACTTTGTTTTTCCTTGGTGCAGTCTTTATACAACTTAATGGGTTACAGAAAGCAAAATTAACTACTTCCATAGCCAAGAAAAGTAATAAAGTACTACATAATTTCCTACCACTACTACAGCTACCTGTGGAGTCCTACGAAATTACAAACAAGACAAGATTGTCTGGGATCTCAAGAATTGGAGGCAGATGTCCAGGCAAGAAGACCTACATCAAAGAATGGTCCACAAAGCTGAAGAGGCTTGAACACCCTCTTTCAACTGGAGAAACAAGACAGGAACGACATAAAAACTCTCAAGGAGTATTAAAATTATGTCTCAGCCATATCCGTACTGTTAGCTTCCTTTCATAGGGTGGTACTCTGAATACTGCATAACGAAAACAGAGGAAGAGTCTGCCTACAGACATTAGTATAAACCTGCTTTTACAAGTATTGTTTTCCTTCCATAGAACAAAGAGTTCACTCTTTGTATTCTACATAACATTTTATTCTCCTGCAAATGAAGAATACAGCACGCAGACTTCCTGTAGTGGAACGCACTTTTCTTTTCCGTACGCAATTTAAACTGCCAAGTTTAAACAGAGAAAAATATTGTACGTATCCATGGATATCTAATTTTAGAAAGGCAAACAGTTCTCCTGCTCCAGCGGCAGGGAGAATGATGGTAAGAAACACATAGTTATTACAAGTCATATGGAAAAGAACTATGATAGCACATGACGTGTGCAGAAGGTAGTAAGGACTGAGTTGGGCAAGTGCCCACGAGGGAAACAAGGCTCTTGTGGGCTCTGCATCTGAAACAGACTCACTACAGTCAAAGTCACAACAGTTAATTGCCAGCTTGAGAAGTTAATTTTTCTAAAATGGAAGAGCCTTTGCAGCCATTTTCAAGCCCTGCGTCATGTTAGTAAGCACTGAGATTGGCATTGTTATGGCTCCATGCAACGAACTGCAACGTCTGCATGTAATTTATATGCATTTTTTCCCAAAGTCATTGTGGTTTTTGGCTTACAAAATCCGGCCAGAAGTCTTCAGAAACATAGATTTTCATATCTCGAATTTGAAACAGAGAGCTAGATAGTTTTAGGGCGTGCAAACACAACTGCATCACATATTACAGTCCTTGCAATGAAAAAGGAGTAAAATCCAGTACATTAAATGTATTATGAAGACCCCCAAAGGAAAATAACTAGAAAATAAAAAAAAAAATAAATCTGAGAGACAGTTGAAATTTGTTTTATTTTTACCCCTAAGGAAAAAGAAAGTCACAGTTCTCAAAACAAATATCTGGACAGAAATGTAGATGGTCTGGAACACTATAAGCAGCCAACAGACCTGCTTGAGCAAGCTATCTAGCCAGCAAACGTAGCTCACCGCTAGCAAAGTTTTCTGAAAAAAGAGAGTAGAAAAGTACTTCTTTTTAAAAAAAAAAAAAACAAAAAATAAAACGCTGACAATACAAAAGCTTCTGTGGATAATGCATTTTCTGTTGACACAAAGTTACAGAAAACCTCCAGAGATGCACTGTTTTAAAATATTTCGGATGGCAAATATAAATTCTTTCCCATTCTAACTGTAAAAACAACTCATGCATGCTTGAATTTTAAAGTTTATTTTCTACATCATGAGCATATTGAAACCTTTAAAGAAAAATATTTATGTTCACCAGAGCATACATTGCTTCCGTATGAACAGGTCCCAGTAAACAACAAAAGGCAAGCATCTAAAAAGAGAAAATGGCTAAATACCTGTATGTTACGGGTTCCAGAGCAAAAGACCAGACTCTGCTTACAAATGGAGTATCAGTGCTGGAAAATTGATGCCAAAACCAAGACATGAAAAGGCCCTTTTATTTACCTTAAGCAGACATTAAAGGTTGCAGCGCTTGTATTAGTAAAAGTCACTGGTCTCTACTACCAGTAAAATTTACTCTTGTCAACAAAACACCGCTCCTCAGAATTACAAACCGGCTAGTTAGCAACTGAGTTAGCTCCCCAGTTTCCATTATGAATGAGCTTTATAATTCAGATATACCTTCAGGGTGCATTATGCAATTTATAAAACACTTTCACTCTTTAACTATACTTTAAATACGCTATTAAGTAGATCCACGGAAACAAGAGTTGCTATCTCACTTTCAGAATTGAAACCTGTCTTGCATTTCTGATCTCTTGACCAGAATCAACAGACAAAAGTTTACCTGTCCTCAAGGCATGCTGAATCCTATTTAAAATCGCCAGATCATCTGGACTTTCAAATTATGTTTATTTTGCTCCCCCAGCTCCTGCTCATAGAAAATCCCCACAGTATTAAACCAATTGCAAACAACATAAGAAATCAAATTAACAAATCTTGGGATGATCTTAAATTTTTGCTTATATTTGTTGACAATATCATTAACAGTAAAACAAAAGAATCTTGTCCAGAAGGACAGAGAAAGGAAAAATGATTGGATTACCAGAATGTCAAAAGTATGACAAGATTCGTGACTTTCTAAGGACGGACACAAAAAATTCACTGTCCAAACTAAGAAGGTGCTAATGCTCCCAAGAGATATACCTCCCTGGCCTTAAGTTTGGCAAAACATTGGTCAGAAATCCACCTCCCATTTAATGTGATTTGGAGTTATCTTGATTAATAAAAACAAAGTATACACAACTAAAATTAACTTCATTGTTCATTAATACTACTAAAATATAAAGAAGTGCTCTGACGACAAAGTAACCACCCAAGCTCAGCAAAAAACAAAAGGCCTATAGAAAGTCTGACTGAAAAAAAAAAAACAAAATAACAAAGCATATTTTAAAGGGCAGTTTTGAAATTTATTATAAAGTCTAGAAATACCCACTGAACAATTATAATTTTGAATTTAGCTTGCCAAATTACAACTCCATTGCGTAATTCCAGCAAATTATGCTGGATCCCATGCAGGGCACTAAAACCCCCATCTCAAAGCCCTACTAAGATCTTACAAATTACAGACCAGCTGATTTCCCTCCTCCAACTCTCTCTGTGGTTCTTTGTTAGACCCTGGCTCAATTTTCTGCCTCCTTATTTTCACCACACATGAGAATGTTGGGATATTTTCACTACTTAAGAGCATTCAAAATGCATTGGAATGAAAATAGCCAAAATAACCCAAATAAAATTAATCAAGGGAAAATAAAGATACATGACACTCATTTTCCTCTCTTAAAACCTTGCTATTTAACCCAAATTCTATCCACTAGAGGTTTACTACACAGATTTCCTCCCCTTGCTCCAGCCACTCAGGCACTGCAAAGCAGCCAGCCAAGAATTCCCTAATTTCCAACCAACGGAATGACCCAGCCTGGAGCACTGGGCGAGACGTGCCCTGACAACCAGACAGTCCTTGTGTTCCACTGTCCGTGCTGAGCAAACCTTGACATAAATTCTTCTTTCCAAACAACGTGACTTGAAAACAAACCAAACAAAATCTCCCAAAAAAAATCGCAGTAACAGGGAGCTGAAACATGTCCACAAAAAACCAAAAAAATGTGTTAAATCAGATACAACATTGCTTAGGAAGCCTGAACCCAGATCATGAGCGCATGTTGAAGACCCGACAGCCAGAGCGGTTTGAAACACGATCCAGTCTCTTTGATACAGCTCACTAGTTTAGAAGTGGGGAAGCCATATCCTATTAAAAATAACAGGAAATTGACCACAGCAATAAATCTAAAGCTTTGGCTGCGGCAATTTCTTATCTTCCGTGAGCAGTTGTTGGTGTGCAAAAAACCATGCAACTTTTCCTTTTCAAAAAAAAAAAAAAAGAAAACAAGCAAACAACGAAAATTCGCTGCGAAACGGGAGCTTCCACTTGGTAATAGCTTACATCTGCCAGTCACAGCCTTGGGAGACCCAGAACCCCAAGACCTTCTTCCTGTCACGCCACGATACCCTGATATCTATTTGATGCTGCCTCCTGGCAAAACCACGTCACTGAGAAAGTTAGGTTGGTGCACCAAGACTGACAAGTCCCAAGGAATCTTATCAGAGGCCCGGGCATTTCTGACAACTCGCATTACTCTTTTCATGTAATTTCTCCCCCCTGGTGATTCCTCTGCTCCTCTGAAAGCATTTTTCTCTTTATTTACTGAAACATTACCTTCCGCTAATGGCCTACCAAGGCTGAGAAGGGACTGCACCAGCAGCGTTATGCCATGAATCCCATCAGTGGAGACACAGTTTCTACTGGGCTGGAGAAAAAGGGATGGGAGCCAGGGAACAGGTAGCCAAGGCTCTTCCACCTTGAACAGAATAAAATACACACGCTGAAAGATTTCATACAACTGGCAGAGACTACACTGAGCTTTTTTTGCCAGCGTAACTTCATCTATTGTGGGTATGACTTATTTTCCCACTCCTAAAATGCAGAGCTTCGCCAACAAAACTTTAAAGGCTAAGACCAACCGTGTGGGTGTGGGGTTTGGTTTGTTTTCAGTACACGCGAGTGAAGCTAACCATGGTCCAGTTTCCTGCCAACCTAATTCACACATCACGTAATGTCAGTATTTTCTTTGTCTCTTATTCCTATAAGCATTTCTGGAGTAGAGTTCTCAGGCAGGCAATCCTCTGAAGTCATTTTACTTAGTTTCTTTTTTTAATCCCAGTGTAAGATCCCAAAGGATGGAAAAAAATATCAGGGACAAGTGGTTCAATACAAACAGCACATATCTACTTCAAGAGCTAAAAGTGCTTCTAAAGCATGTATATTTTGCCTACATTTAGACAACCAGGACTTGCTAGTTGTAGGAGATATTTACAATGAAAAGATCAAACCGCACACCTACAAAAGACAACCCCCCAAAAAAACCCCAACCTAGGAACAAAAAAAACACTCTTCCAGCCCTAGAGACTAACAACCAGAAGCTGAACCTCCTTGCAGTAGGACTAATTATAGCAGAGTAGTTACAACATGTTTGGAGATCACCTCACCTATGAGGTCGTGCCAAAACCAGGGCTCAGTTCTCTCCTGCTACCCTGGAGGAAGGTGGGAGGGAAGAAAGTTCCATTTTGGATCTTGCAAGGACCCCCCAAAACTATCTCCCTTTAGAAATATATATATAGTAAAATGAGTTGAAAGATCTTCCTCTCACTCGCATGGTTTAGTTTGAAAGCTGTTTCTTTGACTGTAAAAAGCTACGCTAGAGCTAGGACTGCTATGTGCATCTTCTCATTTAGGTTTCTCAATTTCTTATTTTCCACCAGTTCCTAATCCCAAGCATGAGGAGGAGTTCACATATTTTTCAGAAGATCTGCCTTCAAGCACAAAAGCATATTAGCCAAAAAGTTACATTTCTTAAAGTTACTCATGCATAGTCTCTTCCCTAGCATCAAAAGACCTAATACAGAAGTCCACAAAATGGGCGATGATGCCACTGGCAGGGAAACTATGTCACATCGGCAAAATCATCATCATCAGGTCACCAAAATGACTTTCCACTAGCAAAACAGAAGGGAGAGTTAGAGTTACGGAATTTCTTCATGCTTGAGGGCTAGCTCTCACCAACACCAACCCATCTGTCACACATTCTTTCATGTATGCTTTGATTTCTTTTTGCTGCCAAAAAAAAAAAAAAAAAAAAAAAAAAAGGAATGCACATCAGAAATGTTACGGACCACCAGATTTGTTTCATATATTATCAAAGCTAAACATTCAAGCATTTTATGGAGATTAAGAGATTAGAGTCCAAGAGTTTCTATTCTTCTGTGTGCAAGGCTCTCTTTCAATCAAATTAAAAAGTAGAGTTCAAGGTATGTTGTTAATTCCTGAGGGGAAATGATACATAACCCACATGCACAAAAAAGTTGGCTTGCATGCGGTTGTTTTTACAGCATGGAATCTGTTTCAATCTATGTTTGTTTAACAAGATGCAAGTCTAACAATGGTAATTTACTAAAAGCTTGTGCACTAAGTATGTATGATACCAGAAACAATGGTCGTAACTCCTTCCAAAGCTACAAAAGCATCTACAAAACTACCAAAACATAAGCACTGCCCTGGATTAGTTGTTTCAAAATCCCACATTCCAAATAGCTTCATCATTTCAATAATCCATCTATAAACACTTCAGATAATTTTGGACTACTGTTTCACATTCCAGCAATGAGTTACTGTTGGTTAATCCAGCACAAAATTTCACTGTTTGTATTTGCACTGATTTTTTTTTTTTATCCCTAGTATCATTACTGTTGCTCAGACACCTTTTGCAACAGTAAATCTTGTCTTAAGTATTGCTATTTACCATTAAGCTCCCTGATCTGTATTTAGGCACTTGAATAACCAGCTGCTTGTACAACTAATGGTCAGTGACAACACAGCTGCAGAGACCAAGCACCATTCTGCTTCTCCAACAGGCCTGGCTGCCAATGCCCCAACCCAACGTGCATCCTGCAGGATTACAATCATAATCACATTTTGAAATGATTCATTATTTACAAGGGTTGTTTGAAGTTTACTAGATGACATTCTCTTCTTTCTTAAAGGCTGATGTAGCTAAAAGAAACTTTGTGATGAACAACCACCTCTGCCTTCAGCTGCCGCATTAGACAGGGCAAAACTTCTTCTATGCCTACCCTGTGTGCTCCCAACACACACACATTATGGAAGATATCTCATCATGATTTATGCTAACATCTTACCTGCTTCGTGGTAGTGCCAGAAGACTGAACTTTCCTTTGTGTTGCTGAACACGCAGACCGTAAAAAAAGTTGATACGACATTTGCATTTCACTCTTACAATCAGCCCCAAACCAATTTTAAGTCAAGATAGCACACAAGCTTCTAAACAGGAAAGTCACTTTGCTAAAAAGTAATCAGTCAGAAAACAACCAAGCGTAGCCGTTCTCATCGAGGCTCAATATCATTAGAAAACAAACAACGACAACGTTTAAAAAGCACTTAAAAAGTGTTAGAAATAGTTTCTTGCCAACAACACTTAATGCACAAACCTACTTCTGAGGACAACTGTGTGCAGGGAGTTTGCAGACAGTTATATTGTAATAAGGTCTGTAAACTACAGGTGTTTCCAGTGCACTTCTTGCTACCTTCAAAAATAAAAAGTGTTTCACATTTCAGGTACATTTGGTCTCAATCAACTGCAGCAATCCCTTAACCATCATTCAATCACACATACTTGGAGGGTGACTCACCAGATGTCAGGTGTTTAACTTGCACGTCCCTCAAGTAACCATCTAGATGCTGACATTTTTTTTCCCCATCTCCAAAACACTGTGCACAGATGATCACAGTAGCGGAAAATTTGCATCAGAGGATTAATATCATCAGTTATTGTGATTAGAATCAATACCATTAGGAGAGATCTGCAATGCTATAACCACTCTGAATCTTATAAAAACCACGAGCTAAGCTGCAAGTTGCCTCCGTAACGAAAATAATTAAGGGAATGGTATTTCCAAGATGATTTGGAAATCCCTTTTTTTCTGGTAATGTTCTACTGCTCTATTCTTTAGCCACTAAGATGCAGCCATCATCATTATTCTATTTTTTTTAAAGTATAAATCCAATGGTGCTCCCTATTTGAAGCAGATCTGTCATTTGAATTTAGCACATTTCAAAAAAGTAGCAAGCAATACACCTCACTGCTCTCTCCATTACTGGCAGGTGTCAAGATATTCAGTACTCAGAGCATCTGGTTAGCAAGATGTGGCAGCCTTCAGGTTTTGGAATTCCTTTCAGCGCTTCTCTAGAAGAGAATTGTTTTGATCCCCAAGTTGGTCCAGATGGTATCTCAGAGTTGTCAGGCTCCTCCTTTCGAGATCGCTGCCACTACTGTACCAGAGGGGCAAGCAAATGGGCTTTTCAAAGCGAGCCATCACTACTGGAGATGATCCATCTAAGAAAGCTCGTTACATCTAAATCCTCTAATAAGCATTGACAGTCAAGTTTTTGCAAATAAAAACTGTTTCTCCAGTGTGTCAGACTAGAGTTTTGAAGTCCCATGTAGATGCCGGGCTGGATTTCCTCAGAACTCTCTAAGTGCAACAAACAGCCTACACGGTTGGACTGGAAAGCCTGATCTGGCAGAATGTCAGAGCTTGCACAGAAAAGTCAATACACTGAAAACAACAGCAACACAAGGCGGCAAGAAGAGCAATTTCCTAAAATAAATATTGAAGAAAAGATGATTCCCATCAGTAAGCACCTCGTGCAATGCCTTATGTGCCTAGCAGTCCTCTTCCTGTCCCACCAACTTAAGCCAACCTCAAAAACCACAAAAGAAAACAAAAAAGACCAGAATGTGTATGTATCAACATTTAAATACAGAAGGCACAGCAACACCAAAAAATCAATACCCAAAGGAAAAACAAGGTGAAAGCAAAGCAAGTTTCTTCCACTTTAGCCAAGCCCATTGTTTCCAGCAATGCTGACATTAAAATATAGTGCAGGCCAAGCCAAAGTCTGTCTTCTGGTTACTTTGTCTAAGCAATACCTTAATGCAATTCACATGTAACCAAATAAATAAAATGCTTTTTTGATCCTTCAGTAGGAAAAGTACATGCAGATACACACGCAGACAGATCCACTGATAACTAAAAGCACTGCAGACTTAAGTCAGGCTTTTTGTATCAAAAAGAATTTGCAGGTGAATGATAAGGTATCCTCGACCTCTGGCAACATAAGGCCAACTTTTCTGCAAACTGTACAGAAACCACTGATACTAAATGTACCAGAAATGCTGTATTACTGCAAATTCCACTCGGTTTAATACAAGTATGCATATTTACACACATGCAATTTTTAGCAGTTTAATACAGTAGGAAGATAAGAGCCAGTACACATCTCAATCTCTGCAATTTAATCTGCTACTTGCACTGAATTTTCATTTCATCTGGACGGCACTCAGAAATCTCACTTTGCAGTAATTAAATCAGTTTCAAAATGAAACAGGGACGTGTTTATTTCTATCTTTTGGATGGAAGCTCTTAAGGGAAAGAGTTAATGAACATAACTTCAATACTACCTCACAGTGTACAGAAAAAGATCCTTGGCAGTATCTTTTCTACCCTCATGATGAAGCACTTTGGGGGAGGGGTGGGGAATAAAAACCAAACATTATTGTTATCATCATCATTACTATTACTAACCCTTTATTACAGATAAAACAACCAAGATGTATAAGAAGTGGAAATGAGGTACTCAAGGTTTCTTAATAACCCTGACCAACCAGAGAAACGGATGCTCCTCAATGCTTTGGAGAATTCCTTTGTCTAATCCAAACTGGAAATGAAATTATGCTTCTGGAAGTGCAGAAAAAAAAGCTGCGTTGAGAAAGTGATTATATCAGCACGATTAAGGAAATCCTCTTCCTCCAGATTGGTTTCCCTACCACAATGCTGCAAACTCAATAAACCACATTCAGCCCAAGCGTTTAAAAGCTTTCAGGTAACGACTACAGCATTGTCCTTAAACTACCAAGTTAAAAATGTCATAATTCGAAGAATTGCTCCAAAAATAAATCCCAATGAATGAAAAATTATAAGTCACCTATTCTCAAAAATTACTGGACCTGATTTGGAAAATACAGCAAGTTCCTCAAATAAGGTAAAATGATTTTCATGTACAAGAACTATCAAAACAGCTTGTTAGAGAAATTAGGTCAATTTCTGCAACTATTCATTACAGGCCTACATGTCTAAATATATAAATACATTATTTCACTTGGATAAATGTTTCTCAATAAAAAGCCAGACAAAATGTCAAAAAAAAAAAAACATTCACAATTTTGTGAACACCAAATATTAACTCTATTAAAGGGATACAGAAAACATACCCATGTGAAAGACGGCACTTTGCCAGTACCTTTTCTTCTTTGAAAGGTGTGTTTTCCATTTACCCAAACACTAAAAATGTAGTTTTCATGCACAGTTGACAAAGCCTATGTTCCAAACACTGCATACATTGTTAGTTTCGGGTTTTTTTGCTTGTGCTCTAAGCCAACAGAATATATTTACTCAATTTACCAACTTAGTAGCATTTCACAGTAAAATTTCACAGAAGGAAATTAACCCCATCAGAAATATCACAGTATGCTACACCTCAGCATCAAAACATTTGGCTTGGAATTGTTGTGATTAACACTTTGCTGATCATAGAAATCAAAGTGGACATGTTTAACAGTAACTTATTTTTTTTTAAGGTTGTCAAGATGGATTATACGCAAAGTTTATTGGAAGAAAATGTGCTACCTTTTCCATCAGCCTTAGCAATTTGGAAAACACAAGTAAGGTGCTAATTCTCCTTCAAGGTCTAAACCTCATAATAAACTTTGATACCCTCAGTCTGAGGATACATCTCAGTCAAAGAAGGGTGCTTTTTCCACATGCACTGAGGTCCTCACTGTCTTGCCACAAACTGATGAGAACCCCGTTTCCCCTTCCTACTTGAGGTTGTTGTGGCTGAGGCCAACTCCCTCTGCATCTGCTAGTAACTGTTCTGCTTCCTTATCGCCACTGCAAAATCACTCTTCTGCTAAATGTAATCCAGGAATTTCTGGAGGCAGAGGCAAGGCAAAACCAGTGTACTGGAGAAACCCTTTCTTTCTTTTCCTCTTTACTGAAAAGTCTCTGAAATCGCTTCTCTTTGATGCTTTCCCACATTCAGGACAGACGATCACTTCACCAGCTCACTGTGCCAAGGCCACTGCCTGGTCTCCCTTCCCCTCTCCTGTAACTTTGCATCACTTCTTTGACATGACTGGTCTGGTAGGGTCCAAGAACAACCCTATATCCCTTGTTGTTTGCACATATCTGCACATATCTGTACCATACACATCGCAACAGCAGAAAATATTTCTGAAATAGTAAAATAAATGACTCTTCCGACATGCTTACACTATGAAAGTCAGTTTAAAAGAGGTAACTTGATCTTGATTTGAAGGTATCTCTTGAGAATCTGCAGAAACTAAAAATTAACTTTTTGGTTTTTAAATGCGATTTTCACATGGTAAATCCCAAAAGCAGAGGTGCCTGAGAAAAGTAGCTTCAGGTAGAAACCCGACCTCTGATGAAGAGGATAATCTAGCAAAATGTCAAAGAGACTGCTCTAAAAGAATGGGAGTTTACTGCTTTTCTAAAGAAGCGTAGAAGTCACACCCAAATAACGTATTGCTAAACACTGAAATCAGTGCATTTCCCTAAAGCCATTTTGGAAGACACCACTGAAATCCTTCGGGAAGACGGTCCACAGCAGAATCTTCTGTCTACAACAGACTCCTCTTTCATTGGCATTATCCAAACACTTTTCCTTACCCAGCGTGAACTGTTAAACCTTTAATGCATGCTACCGTTCAAAGGGTACTGAAGCAAAATACTCGTCTAGGCTAATAATTCCAATCGTACCATTGCAGTTACACCTAGCACAAACCTTGAACATTGATGCATTTCAAAGGCCCAACCCTGGCCGACGAATGCAGTCGCACAACAAAACCCACACGCAATCTATATTTCTGTGTACACACATGGAGCACAGATAGGGTCTTAAATGCATAGCTGTGTCTGGTTCCATAACATATGCCCTTCCTTATCAAATGTCATTTGTATTGCCATCCCTGCATCTGTCTCCACAGATGTCATCCCATGTAATGAAGCATATGGGCTTAAGCTGACATTGTTTGCAAACAGGAAGAGCTTTTGGCAAGAGGAATAGAACATAAAGTGTTCTGCGGGCTGCCTCTCTTAACCCATCTTTGGTTGGCTCCTCTGCTCAGCTGAAACCGGTCAGCTACTTTCTGCGAGGGCAGAGCGCCAACCTAACAGATGGGCAGAAGTAAAGTCATGCCAAAGAACCAGAATGTGCATCTAATTTGATAATTAGGGGCTGAATTTCCCCTCAGAAATATTGCAACAGCAGCGCACATCAAGTTTCCAAGCTTAAGGGTGAAAGAACACACTTCAGTCTATCCAGTTGAGGGTTAATCCTGAAAACAACAAAATAACAACAGAAGTGAGCCATGGAGGAGAGAGGAGACCAGACAAGGGCTCCTATCATTCAGGCTTAGTGTTCTTCAAGAAGAGACAAAATAGAGAGAAAGGGAGGAAAGAAAGCGTAAGATTAAGCCTCTATCTTGAAATAGCTCTCCACAAAGGACACCTGCAAATCTTGGCCAAAATAGTTCTGTGGCCTTGCTGAAAATAATCTATGCTGAATAGAGATAAAAGCAAGGAACTGATGGCCACTTTACAAAGCATTAAACACGGCTTTCCTGTCCACAAGGAACAGCCAAGCCAATAGCTAGTAAAAGGCAGAGGACAAAGAATGTTTATGGCTTGGTGAAAATCAAAGATAATAATGTACGAACGGACTTGGAACTGTAGACATTTATTGTCTTCGATTTGATATACAGCGATACAGAGCTATGGCATTCAAATTAAAAAAGCTAATGGTAACAGAGAGAAAGCTGGGGAGCCAACCAAAATTCTCCTTTCATACATTTTACAAGTTTTCACACAATAAGGCATCAGTTCTGTAACTACTAAAGAGTCTTGCTGAAGCTTTTCTGGGCTGTTCCTCTCATTTCTCAAACCACTTCACTCAGCAGGACAAGTGCCAAGAGCCACGCAAGGCACAGTTGGGAGAAAACACTGTTCTAATTCATTCTTCTTCACACTCGTAAGTTACTCCTCACATTTACAACCTTTAAAACAAAAAATATTCAAAGCAACAATTATGATGGCTTCAGTTAAGTGGGATTTACAGGCTCCTATGTTGGATAAAAACAGAAAATTTTTAATCTTGTCTTTTTATCCTATAGCCCTGTGCCAAAACATTCCAAGAAGCGAGGAGACTGCTTACTCTCCTCTTGCCTACTTTGAGAACACATCATTTCAAGGGGGATTTCACATTGTTGGTGGATGGAAATTAGCTCTCCAGCACAAGTAGTGCTCTGAGTCACATCTTCGGAGCAAAGCAGAAGGCTCAGCCACAGATTTAAAATAATTTAAAAGTGATAGCTGCTAAGTGCCTAAAATCACATGTGTTGCTTTACAGACCTCCAGCGAGACATTTTCCTCTTAAGAAATTTGTCAATGAAACGTCCTTTGTTCTACTGTCAAATTCTGGCAAGCTACTTCCCAGTATAGCGTGAGACTTAATTGGGCTTTTGTTTAATTAACATCAAGACAATGACGCTCAAATGAAGAGCACAACATAGGCAAGCGAGTGAAAGCAACCAATTAGGGTGATCCTGAAACTATCTTTTAAGGGAAAGGAAGGGCCTACTTGTTCTCGCAGTCACAGGCTAAAAATGCAAAATATAAGCCTGTCACTCACTAAAATAATACATAGCTTTTAGAAGCAAATAAATTAAGTGACGGTAACTACAAAGGAGAAGCATAATTATGAAGCAAGATCAAGTTTTTATATCACAGCGCCTCTCTCACAGCTTTTGCAAAACACAGAATTGAGTGTGCAGATTAATGTGAAAGCTGGTGCCAGATTGGTGCAAACCCTGCCATTCAATTCTACCACAGGTGCATATTTAGAAAGAGCCCAGATGATACATTAATTGAATCCACAAACAAAGGAAGAAACTGTTATGGAGAAATCTAGGTAACAATTAGCATGCAATGAATCAAGAAACTATTTAGCATCCCCCCCCCCCCCCCCCCCCAAAAAAAACAAACAAAAAACCATGACCAAACAAATATTGTCCTCATAACTCCTAAATTCAGTATTGCATGTGAACACAAAAGAACACAAAAAGAGCTAATGCATACTCTGTGGCAATTACACAAGAGTTGATATGAAATCCACAAAGAAATATCAACTGGTAAGGCAGCAGCTGCATTTGTGGAGCCAAAAAAAGTTTAATCAGGGAAGTAAAACCTAAAGACAAGTCTAAAGATCTTGACACTCAAAAGTACTACTTCAATCTGTACTTACACTAAAAGTCGCAATCTCTCCAACCTTAAGGCAAACACACACTCTGTCAAGCAAAGGACATTTCTTAATGGAGAATGAGACTTAACCATAAGGGACACAGAAGGCCGAGGAGAGGGTAGGCAGCAATGGCAAAATATTTGCCAGTGGTCTAACTAAGGTGGGATTGTCCTGGACGAGTTCTACTGCACTGTTCTGAAAAATTCAGCTCTGTCTTTTGCTTTAAAACTTCATGTCTAGATTTACCTTTTGCTTTGCTAAGTAAATGAGCACATATTCAAGGCCAGGTTGGAAGGGGCTGTCAAGCAATCTCGACTAGTGGGAGGTGTCCCTGCTCATGGCAGAGGGGTTGGAAATAGATGAACTTGAAGGTCCCTTCCACCTCAAACCATTCTATGACTCTATGTGACATCCAGCACATCAGTTATTTTCAGTGCCCAGAGTTTCCACACTTAATGGTAAGAGAATATGCTAAAACTTAGTATTTCAAGACTTACGTATTAAATACCTCTGCCCTAGATGAGCCAAACGTGACACCGTGCATCTCAGTTACTTATTTTCTTAGCCAGAGCTTCCAGCTGAAGGTTCATCTATTAAACAACAGCACTTTTCCCACAAGAGGCCAAGAAAAGTAGCAGGACAGTTGGTTAGAGCTGGTAAACAACACAGTTCATACCATTTTGGTTGTCCAACCTGAGATATCACACGGGAGTTTACCCTCTTCCTGACACACGGACATCTAACAAACCAAAAGCAACAAACCAAAATAGCCACACCTTGATGCCACATGCTAAGGACCTCTTTTGACTCATGTAAACTGGAGTCATCCATCTCTGGCACAGTGAAGAACAATACTCCTACAGCACATACATCACGCAACAAGTCAAAAGCCTTCACAGAGCGAGAATAAGAAGTAAGAGAACTATAAACAGGTTGATCAGCTTTTAGTACAAACTGCAGACAGAAGTAGTATTACACTTTCTTAGCCTGCATGTTGTTGCAGTAGTATCTGCCTTTATAAAAATATCTGAGAAAGTATCAGAGTTAGAAAGTTATTTTAAAGCAAGTAAAGAAAGTGGGGAGAAAAAGAAAAAAAGAAAAATCCCAACATGCCAAAACCCTACTCCATAATTTAAGCAAAACTTTTATTACAGAAACATGATATTGGTACCTCCTGAAAGAGATTGTAAAAATAATGGAAAAAAACCCTGGTGAGACAGGAAGCTGAAACACAGCTAATCTAACGATGACTTCTTTAACACAGGAAGCAAGCATGCTACCAAAGAGATGACAAAACCAGAGATTATGTTAGGTGTTTATTTATTCCCAGACCCAGCTAAAAAGTGTGCTAAAGGAACTCGGGGTAAGAACCTCAGTCTTACCACTACAGCTTTTGGTTTTAAAATAAATCAGAGTAATTGACTTTGCAAGTAATAAACCTCTAAGAGAACTGACTTTGCAACAAGCTGTCAAGAGTTACTGACCCCTTTCACAGACTCACCTTTGCAAATGCAATTTCCTGTTCCAAACTGGTGCCCTGGTCCTGCAAACCTCTGCTCACATGAATGCTCCGGTTTGGTCGGCGGGGCTGCTGGTTACGCTGGCGGCAACAAGGCTGGTAAACATAGCCCCGAGGCTTTAGGATGCCGTGCTCACCAACTGGACTTCCTGCTCTGAGCTTCCAGTGCCAAGGTAAATAATCACAATACCACATTGACAGATGTGTCAGAAGTATGAGGTATTAACTAGATTTACTACAGTCTTGAATAACTGAGTTGTAATTTTCCACCCTCCTAGCACGTAACATAATGATGCGAGGCATGTTACAATGCCAGTATGTACCCAACTGCAACACTTAACCTTTCATATCTTAGAATCCGTGAGGATTGTACTGCCTTCTCTTGCTTACAGCTCTGAGCCCGTTTTGTCTCATTATGCTGCTCCATAACTATCTCAGGTCTGAATTTAACTTAACAAAGTCTCGATTTCCTATGCCTTATAGTCCACCTGGTCAGAGGACATAAGGCACAGTTGTCATCACCATGATCCAAGAAGGACAAGGATAAAGTAATCAGTGCTCAGTCTTAGCAGACATGGCAATCAGGCTTTCTTTTGTTTTTAATTTCCTCTGACCTTGCAGTTTGTCCCTGTAAAGTTCTTGCTGTTCGTGAGCTAACACATCTGTGTTTAAAGAAACTCAGTACATGAACTGCTTCCACACAGTCGATAACATCTTCTGCTCACACTTCCACCAGACCATCAGAACCACCATTCATTGCCGTATTTCTTAAATCAACAAGACATGAAACCATATAAATCACTGAAAATATAATACAAAGTATTTGACACGTAGTCTTTAAAGGCATATACAGACAAATATTGCAGTAAAAAACATGAGGAAATGGCCTCGAGTTGTGCCGGGGAGGTTTAGATTGGGTATCAGGAGGAACTTCTTCACTGAAAAGGTTGTCAGGCACTGGCACAGGCTGCCCAGGGAGATAGAGATGGTTGAGTTACCATTCCTGGAGGGTTTTAAGAGATGAGTAGATGTCATAGTTGGGGACACAGTTTAGCATTTGACTTGGTAGGGTTGGGTCAATGGTTGGACTCTGATCTTAAAGGTCTTTTCCAACCAAAATTATTGCGTGATTCTACGAAAATATTATGATTGATCCAGTATTTCAAAGTCTCCTAAATACCAAAGGGACTTTTCACTGACACATTTCTAAGTCCTGAGAGGTATAAACTGCAGTGGTAAAGCCTACAGCCATGTCTAGGCACCACTTTTCCAATGCAAAATGCCGCAACAGTTGTGATAGCAAAACATGACGCAATCATACACAGCCTGTAATAAAGCACATGACATTTGGGAGACTGCAGACTAATGCTTTTCATCAGTTGACAGAATTACTCTTAAGCCATATACCTTTGACATTCCACAAACTTCACTTGATTTTCCTGTATTTCTCTACCATCACAGGGTTGAGATACACATTGTTATTAAAAAAAAACCCAACAATAACCAAACAAAAAACGAGTTTTCAAGCTTCCCTCAATATCTTTTCCTAAAAGGCAGAGAACTCACTCCATAAAGACTTAAAAAACACCCAACACTGCCAATATCATCCCAAACAGATTTTGCACTGCTTGGTGCTCAGCTCCTTCCACTGCAGTTAGCACTTGACACCCAGCACTACCAGTTTGTTACACAGACCAAATTCTTTCAGGTTTGTCCCCTGTACACAAAGGTCACCACCCACACATTTGAATCATTTAAGTCATCAACAGTTCCTATCCACACTGGTTCTCCATGAGATGAATTTAGTACCTTCCTTAAAGCATGTAGTGGTGAGCAGGTCCAATGATGTCTGACAAAAGCTGGTCAATGGAGTCTGGTGTACAAAGTACCCAGGGTAGCCAGTGTGAAATATCACGCCTCAAGACAGCCACAGCCAGGGCAGGGATCTACATGGGTGAATGAATACTTGGTCTGTCAAATGCCTCAGGATAAAAAAAAAATGAAGTGTGTATCTAGGTACAGGTACAAAGGTACGAAATATTGCAATGGAGATCAGCTGGCTCATGAAGGCCACAAAACCTTATAATGCTAAAGCTATTTACTTAAAGATCCCTAGTTTAGTTCTATACTGCTGTTTTACCAGATTCTTTGCTAAAAAACATGCATTAAATGCCCAAGCAAAAAAAACCAAAAAACCCACACGAAGAAACAAACACCACCTGACTTTTTCCCAAGTTCAGCAACCCAGCTCATCTTCACCCTTAACAGAGCTGCAAGAAAAAAAAGCAAGTATTGAAGGTAATATCACATGGGTTTAATTTTAAAAATATTTTATTTTTTCAAGCTACTGTGAAGAAAGAGATCAATTTGATTACAAAGCCAGAACCTTGTCCATTTTCCTGATGGAGACTTAGACCCCTCACTGAGTGGACCGTCTAGTGCTTTTTTAACACGGTACCCACAGCACAACTACTATTCCTGAGAGATTAATACAATAAATCACAGAGCTCATTACTGGGAAGTTTTTCCTGATAAACAAACCAGAATCTGCCTTGATCGTAACAAAATTATTTTATTCACTGTACTATTAAAGAGCCTTTTCAAATATGTAAATTTTAAATGGTATTTTAATTCCCATATTTTAACCTTTGTAAAAGGCACTCAACAAAACTAACACGTTCTGCTTTCTGAACTGCAGCCACAGTTCTCTCAAGCTATGGTGAAAAGCCTTTTTAAGATAAACATGCACAAGTTCATTTTTTTCATCCTAAGAAAATATCAGAATAATTGAGGATATCCTTCCCCGTCATTGTCATATCCTCTGTCGCTCTGTTTGATTGCTACCTACAACATAAAGAGACTGAGAAATGCACTTTCTTTGATACTATCACAAGTAAAAAAAAAACAAACAACAACAACAACAAAGAAACCCCTATATTATAAATCCACACTACTACAGAGAATAGAGAAGGTAAAATTAAGTGGTATTTAACAGTGGACAGTGTTTTCTGAAGTTTGTTGAATACCCCATTCATTTAACAGATTTATTTGCATGAAAGTTACTGTATTATTGCAAGCTCCCAGTCCTGCCATTCCTGACTATTTCAGCACGTAGTGAGGGGGAAGAAAGCACAAAATTTCACAGCTGTATACGGAGTTAGTGGTACTTGTCAAGGACTCTGAGCACAAAGCTAAAGCGAAAGTTAAGCTACATGTTAACAAACTTCTAGTGCAACACAAGCTGAAAATACAAAAGTAGGAAGGCAACCTTATATAAGATCAACAGAAGCTGACATTACTGACTAATAGAACAAAATGACTAATTGTCTCCCATGTGCCCCCACCCCTCATCAGATGTTTTTACAGATTAATTACTGCAGGGGTGACAATCTTCATACCTAAGTCAGGTTCTAGGAAAACTGTAAGAATGTATCAGTCTCTCTGGATAAATCCATTTGTACATCAGAAGAAACAACTGGACCATCATTAGGCAAGGTTTAATGTTTTTTTAAAGCACGTCCTACTCACATTAATCACCCTCTGAGCAGTGAAGAGTTAGATGCAAATGTACACTACAAAAGCTCAGAGTTGTTCTGTGAGCAACTGGTTTAGGTTACTATACCAGCAACAAAGAATAAGAAGAGATAGAGCAAAACTAACATCTGGTAAGTAAAAAAGTCGTAATCCAGGCTGCTGTATTCTCCTTGCATGTGGCTCCCTCCATTCCAGCTCTGGGGTACACTGGTCACTTCATAAGGTCAGATCCTGAGGTGGTATTAGTAATTCCCTTCCGAAACAACTGTCTCTCAATTACTGAACTGTACATTTGCAGGAAATGTACCTTCCTAAATTTGTGTATTTAAATGCATATGTTTCTGACAAATTACCAGTTAAATACAGAAACCAGGAAAGCTTCTGAGAAATGAACCAGCTATAGAGGAAGGCAGGCTATGACCAAAGAAATCAAAATCCTCAGATACGTGCCGGGTCTCCCTGACATAACATGTGTCTATTTCACCAAACCGTTTCTTCTCCTCTTTCTTAGATTGTAATTCAAGACACATTATATGTCTTTTGTATTTGTAAATCACCTAGCACATTCTGTAACACAGAATGGACCTTAAAAAAAAACTATTAAATGAAATCTAGCTCTCCATACGCAGTACTCTATTTAAACACTTTGCTCTACATAACATTAACTAGCATGAAACATTAAACTGGATACCAAAAGTCCTATAATACGTGACACCCAGAAATTACTTTCAACTTGTCAGAAAGAAAGTTAATTTGAAAAACTGGAAGTGAAATCTACCGGCAATGAACATACTCAATGTTTGGATGTTAAATGCCAACCTGTCTCAGCAATCCTCTCCTGCAAATATTTCAGTTTTATTTTATGAACAAGATTTCCAACTATGCATAAAAGCATTTGTGGCCACCAAGCTACCAAAAGGAACACAGACACGTGGAAGAAAACTTCCAAGAAAACGCTGCCATTGCCTTTTTCTCTTCTCAGAAAGAACCACAATAAAAGAGGAAGCAGCAGCAGCAAACAAGTATCAATATTGGAATTAATTTCCTCTGCTATCACAGATTCCCACAACACAGACTTGGCGAAGCTGCAAGGGATCACAGGACCTTTACTCAAATATGCCTGCATGAGTTTTATTCGCAAGCAGAAACTTGCCCTGTCCACCCGCCATTCTTAACCTACCAGAGCTCTGAACCTCTGTTAATATTTCTGTTTACCAGCCAAGGACTGCATCAGCCATCCCTTAAGTTAGCAGCCAACTTCTTTATCTGGTAAACTGACCAAAGCTTTCCTAAACAGCCTGAATCTTCACAGCACTGTGAGGAATGTAAACAGACAGCAGTCCTACTCAGTAGCTCTTAAAATATGCCAAGAGGAGAGGAAAAAAAAAAAAAAATCATTTCAGATGCCTGTTTTCCAGGATCTTCGGAATAAATTCCCATCATCCCCAAAGCTCATCAGGATTCTTCCTCCTCAGGCAGGTCTGTTCACTACAAACATTTTCGAAAGCATTAAAGGGAGAAACCATGTTTCCTCAGAAATCTGTTTCCTATATTTGAGGTAAAACTTCCAAGGTTTGCTCCGACCGAAGGAATCAGAATTTTTTCTCCACCTCAGCACAAGAGGAATTAGGCCACTATTTAGTTTTTCCCTCTCCTCTTCCTCTGTCCTGGTAAACAAGAGGCACAAAGTTTTGTGTAGAAATTTCTTTACATGTTTTCTCGCTTTTAAAGCACCTGAGATAAGCACTGTATACCACATAATCAGAAAATGCGGGGTTTCCACGACCAACAGGACACAGTTTTGCTTTGAAAGAACAAATGAAAGGGTTGAGAGAAGAGATTGAAATAAAAATGGCGTGTAGCAGTAGACATCAAAAATGGGATCGAGCTTGAATCTCTGACGGGCAAAGTCCCCCAGTTTTGCCCAGGCTTGTCCAAAAACCCAGCTTAATTATCATCATCAATAAAAAGCTACAGGCATTTTATCTACAAGGTAGTGAATGCCTCCTCTCAAAAGAGGGAGTTCCATGATAAGAGCTAATCTAAAAAACCTGAGGAATGCAAACTATTTTCTCAGTTGTAAAAACAAGAAAGAATTGCACAAACACAAGTTAAAACAACTACTGGTAACCTCATGCTTCTCTGACACAGACAACTTCTCCCGGGTCCTACCCGGTGTCCTTGGGTAGCTGCTCTCTGAAGGAGCCCAAAGTTCAAAGGACGGGCACTAACATCCCTAAAGAAGGCATTACTTTTATGTATCTTCCCAAATGTGGTCCTTCCTTTTAACCTTATTTTCTGAGTTCAGAAAAGCAGTGCTAGGCTACCTTCAAAACAGCTTCGGCCTTTTCAACAGGGAAAGTCAGCAAATCAGTTCAGATTTTATTCTCCAGACAGCTGCTAGGCCCCCTATAAGAAAGCTCATTCCGGTTGATCAGACCACCTCAAAGTTACAAAAGACTTCGTTTTTTATACTTTGGGTTTTAGTACAGTTTTCCGAAACTTCTACAGAAAAAGCTTAAGTGTGTTATAACCTACATACACTAATCCGTTAACATGAGGTGTTATTAGATTAGTCACGGTGCCTGCTACTAAATCAATTTTTCCCCACTCTCTCTTCCGTAACAAATTAAAATTTACAGATGTGCACAAATTCCATAGCATTGTTACACTATTGCTTTGACAATATTTTCACAGAATCACAGAATCACAGAATCACAGAATCACAGAATCACAGAATCACAGAATGTTAGGGATTGGAAGGGACCTTGAGTTACAGAAAATCTTGTTACCTCCAGAAAATAGACCACCTACTTGTCACAGACACACAACTACCATTCTGTCATAGAATCCAAAAGTATTTGCATTTACTACAAAACCTACAAAATATTCCTAGTCTATTAAAACACACACTAGAAATTATTGATCATCATAACCAAATCAATTAATAATAGATACCAACACGAACTGCCTTTAAAATGAAGCCTAGTGGTTATTTCTATTCTTCTCTACACCAGCCCAGGCTGCAGTAGAACATGCCTCAATTAAAAAAAACACCAGACTTTATTGTGTTAAAGACTTAAAGTCCAACATATACTTTCTATGAATCCTGTACATACATAAAAAAGAAATCTTTTGATACTACCTACATTAGTATTTAATTTAAGCCACCATCATTGCCAGTACAATAAGAAATTAAATTGCTATAGTGGGTCAAATTGTCAGCCTGACATTCTGCTCCTAACAGCAGCTTACCCTATGTCCTCTAGAAAAAAACCTATGAAATATCACAGTAGACACTAATAGCATAATCTGTCCTAAAGTAAATTTCTTAATCCCCATCAGAATAGTGTTGATTTATGCCCTAGAGCATCACAGTTAACATCCTTTCAGCTGTAGCTGTGACTGTTCCTCCTGTCCCTAGGATCAGTTTGCTTTTTCATCCTACCAGGTTCTCAGTTTATATACTTTTCTTTGGCACCAAGTACTACAATTATATGTATTTTCTAAACAAATGGGGGTTTATGGGTATTATATATATTGTCTTTCAAAGTACACCCTATAACTAGTCATTGTATCCAAGGATAATGGAATTAGTACCGATTAATGGCCAAACACTGTTTTGCACACATATATCCTACCTCCTCTAATTGACCTCCTTGAAACAAAGCTACACCAGTACATTCAGTTCAACCTCATATGAATATCTCTCTTCTTTCATAGGAGATTACAAATTGACTACTCCAAGTGAATTTGAGCACAAGCTTAATAACATCCTTTGTGTTACTAACACAGCATTGTACAATGACTGTGGCATTTTTTTTCTGCCCAATGCTAAGCATTAACAAGGTGTGTAAGTTCAAGCAAAACTTGTTGAAATCTTCCTCCCGACCTTAATAAATACAGCTAATTTACAATCCAGTAACATGAACAAGTAATTTGATTATTCCATCTAACATGCATATTCTTGAATTTATCAACATCATCTGCTACGCTTCCCTTTTACCCAACTTTCTTGGATTCCCTTTCCAATTTCTCAGTCTTCTTCAGTCTTGCCTAATCCAAATACTTTTGCATCATTAGCAAGTTTTGGCACACCATCATTCATCTAGTTTATTAGATCACCAACACACACATTCACCACCCTCTTTTCAGAGTTGTTTCTACATCACATGGTAATTTAAGGTTTACATTGTTACTGACACACACACACAAAAGTATTCTTAGTTGTAAGAAAAAGTACACTCTCTGAGAACTAAAAGGGAGAGCTGCCGTGACCAAGACTTGCTTGGTTTTAAGCAAAGCTGGGTATCTAAGCTCTTCAGGTAAACAGAACACAGGAGTGTCACAAAGTCTGCAGGACACCAGAGGAGAGCTGTAGGTCAGTGTTCTTCCCAGGACATCACCCATCCAACACACCACATACCCAACTCCTTCCAGAGTAATCCTTCAGTTAGAAATCCTTTCTTATCATCTAAACTCACGTTTGATTTGTGCCAAGTTTATACTCCCTTATGTATGTTCAGAAGTTGCTCAGGCATAGTTGACTATAATATGTACAACTGCTTACTACAGCAGCAATGATACACGAGAAATATTGTTTTAAAACAAATGCACACATTACTTTTACATAATTTGTGCTGCACCATAGTCTCATATACTTTATTCCAGGCAGCACTTTTAGAATTAGTTTGCTGACTTTCAGAAACACTTTGAAGAGAAATCTTAAAGCATTCCTTACTTTCCTCAGCATTTAAAACCCAAAAATACCAATCAACATCATTCAAACGGCAAGGCATTGCATTTGCATAGTTACATTAATCTTTAGTTGACCACAATCTTATCTTTCCAATTCACTAAAACTGGGCCAAATTTCATTATATTATGCATGGACATTGAAAGTTGAAGACAATGAAATTGAAATGTTCCTAATCCTTCAAAACCTTCACATTAAGTCATCGTATAGTATGTACGCATTTAACAAGGAAAGCCAAATTTTCATCTAAAAAAATAGTAACATCAATGATAATTTTGATTCCTCATATATGTCAGAGAAATCCTATCTTTAAGCTTAAAAAAAAAAAAAATCAGTAAGCTCCAATATCATGTTCCAGTTGCTCATCATTACGAAACTATCCAGATGTTTCAATCATAAACTCCATTTTGTCAGGTAGCTTTACAGGAAGAAAACAAAATAAACCCCCAACTATCCCAAAAGAACAGCCAGTCTAATCAAATACTACCAAGAGACAGCAAAAAAAGAAAATAACCATCCCAATAATTCACACAACCCAAGAATAGAGATGTAGTGTTAGCACCTCAAAACCACAACATTTCAAAAAAGAGATGACAATCAAGTCAACAAAACCCCCATAATCTGACAAAGCCACTAAACGCCAGCTTTTGGACACTCAGACATTCAAATCATTGTTCCTTTCGCACTTCAGAGTTCTCCTTACTCCTTCCTACAGCCTAGAGGAAAGAGGAAGAGTCATGGACTGCAGATCCTGCTCTCGGGGCTATTTCCACATTTGTGAGGAGCCCTATTCCTTCAGAGTGTGTGAGATGTCTCCTCAAGGATCACCTTTTCAGTTTCAAGTGCGCAGCAAAGCAGAAGGCTTCAAGCAGAAGATGGGGACCTGTGTAGGACAGGCCACACTGGCTCTGGACACGGACTGGATCCAGTACAACGAGAGGAAGCTACAAGTGCACACTGAGTTTTGAGGTCTCCTGCACTAGGTGCAGGAGGAGGGGGTTAGACAGTGGAACCAAAATCATACTTCTTATCATGATCTTAGACTTGAGCTCAGGTCCACCTCAGTTCCTTCAGGCTCTAATTTTTATTTAAAAAAAATTTTTGAAAACAATTCAAGAGGTGGAGTCAGCAATTTTCACAGAGCCTCTGAAATAGAGAACCAGTAGACTTCACAAATGGAACCAGACCTTTCCCCATAACATTTCAGAGAATCTTGTGCACAAACGTACTCCTTACATGAGGAACATTCATTGGTAATGGTTTGTTTCCACAAATGAGGAGCTTTCCAGTGCAACTCCACAAAGTATAATAGGTCACACTGCACTTCACGATGGACTTAGACATATAAAGACTTGTAAGGCATCTGCTCAGCATAAAAATTAAGCTGTTATTGAAATCTTCTTGTAATTGAGCTGGATACACATGCACAAATATACTGCATACTATGTATTACAGTCTGGCTCCTGCAAGGACTTGTATACATGTTTATTATTATGCATATAAAAGAAATTCTGTGGTTTCAAAAGCACTATTCATGAGCACGAATTTAAGCACATGGGTGGGTCTTCGCAGGACTAGGACCCACATGCTACTGAGCAGCACTGCCTGCTGAAAACTTTTTAGCTCTGTATACTACCAGCAGTTTACAAACACCGCCCCCGCTTTACAAACATTGCTCAAGTACACTTTTCACACCACATGTATTTACGCTCAACTTAAAACCAGATTAAAATGAGCTGCTTAAGTAACATTTAATCAAAACACAGCCTCACTGGATATGACAAGAAACAGAATGAAGAGCAGACCCCTTTGACTATAGTGGTACAAACGAAACATAGAAAAAGGAAACCACAGAGTTACAGTTATGTAGACAACTATTTTTATATTAAATACTTTCTCCAAGATTGGATGAGCCACTGGCGGCCAAGCCAATTTGCTAAATGTACAAAAGCAGACTTATTTTTTAGAAAGCCCTTCTATACCTAACTTATGGCAACTGACTCACAGGCTTCTGTTGGACAGAAATGACCAGGAGAAAAGTCAGTCATTAATAGTAACATTGGTTGCTATTTAGCCCTCATGAACAACACCGCACCAGAGAGACTTCTGCTACTTTTACAGAAACATTTAAAACACAGGTTTAAACTGCAAGCATAACGCACATACAATTTGCTCGGTACTGAGATCAGTCCCACAGTCCTTGCTCTGTCTGCACCGCTAGATCCTCTGAGGTTGCACGGAGCCAGTTGTGCTTTCAGGCTTCGTGCACACAAATGCATGGTCACAAGCTCTGCCACAGATTTTGAGGACTATCTTTTAGCCAATGAGCTGTGCTGTAAGTTTGTAAAGCTCCCAACTTCTGTATTGTGACCCATTAGATACACACAAGTGCCCTCTGCCTGTAAGCAACTCTGGCACAGCCTCCTGAAGAAGCCAAAAAAAAGTTTAAGAAAGTACTGCCAATAACAGAACACGGCCTAAAGCTTATTTGCATTACTATAATATCAACACAGGCTTTATTTTACACCATGTAACAAGTACTAAATGTCAGCTACAGACCCCCAGAGGGCAAGAGCAAAAGCTGTATAATCTGTATTTTGTCACTCATACTTGATAGGACACTCTCAGCTGGGTAACTACAGAGCAGTCCCTGCTGGGACTGCCTCCCCTCACATCTCTCCCCAAAAAGACCTGACTACCTCCTCTCATAATATGGAGGTTGGCAGGTGGTGACTTGTGATTTGGGGGGAGCCATTTTATACGCATACTTTTCCAAACTCTAAAAAACTTCAATACATAACAGTGCTTCCAGAATAACCAGGCTCAGTAGCGATTATCCACACAGAATTTAAAGGAAAAAGAACAGGCTTCTGGTAAAAGTATTTCTTTCAGCTACGGTTTCAAGCTCCAAGCCAAAAATCCCACAAAACTTTCTGGGCAACAACATATTGAATCCGAGTTCTTACCGGTCACTCACCTTGTTGAAGCTACAAACAGCCAAAGAGTTGCTTATAATGGAAACGTGTGGTTGTTTTATGCAAATCCGAGATAAAACATTCTCGATAGGAAAGCTCCAGCACACGTTATATCCACATACCACACATACATTATGTAACGCCTGTCCCAAATACGCTCCAATAAAGAGAGCTAGTTTGAGATCTTAAAAATTCATTGACTTCGCCACACCAGGAATGAGAGCAGATGTCATCCCTCCCTGCGATCCTTTCTGCATGGCTCGGCGTTACATATTTGCTGCAGACGAACGGCCAGTTTAGGCTTGACTGTAACTAACAAAGAAGAAGGTAAAAGCCCTGGGCGGGGGGGAGACAAACACAGGCACGCCGTCCTGTAAATACAAGCAGCCCAGCGGAGAGCCCTGCCCGTTCCCAGCTATTTACAAATACCTCTCGACCACACAAACGCCACGTTATCTGCGGGTCCAGCAGATTACACTCACGGGCCGGACGCACTGTCCGAGGCTTGTTGCTCGCAGGTCACCCACCGGCCGGCATTTGTAACCCCAGCTCGGCTATTTTCGTCATTTACAAACGGCAGCCTGCGCCGCCGAGCTGTAACCGCAGGCTGCGGAGCGCGGCGAGCCTTCCGCACATCTCGCCCGTCTCACACACGGACTAAAAGGCGCAACTCGGACTCTTTCAAAGTCGGCGCGGGTGGCTGAGAGGCGGCGGGGACGCGCCCGAACCCAAACTCGAGCAAACTCGGCGGCGGCTCCTTACCTGCTCGGCGGCCGCCCGGGCAGCGCGACGGCTCCGGCTTTGTGCGCTCCCGCGGCGGGCGGCTCGTCCCGGCCCGGAAGGCGGCGGCGACCGGCGGCACCCGAAGCGGGCGGGGAGCGCGGCAGAGCCGCTCCCCCCCGGGGGCGCTGAGGAGGGAGAGCCGCTCCCGCCGCCCCGACCACCGCGGGGAACTTCGGCGGGGCGGCCGGCAGCTGGGGCCGCCGGTGGCGGCGGCGGCGCGGGGGGCCGGGGCGCCCTGAGCTCCTGCTGCCGCCCGCGGGGTGCGGGAAGGGAGGGAGGCAAGGCGGGAGGGAGGGGACTGGTGTCCCACGGGGGCGAGCGGGGCCAGCGGGCGGGCGAGCCGGAGGCGGCGGGGCCGGGGCCGGGCTGGGGCTGGGGCGGCGCGGGGAGTCACGGCCCAGGAATGCCAGGAATGTGGGGCGGCCGCTGCGGCCGCGGGGCCCGGAGACGTCGGGAACGCGACTTGGGATTTCTTTTCTCTTTCTGTTTTTTCTTTTTTTTAAAAAAAAAACCCAAAACTATTTCTCCCCCCGCCCCCTCCAAGGAAGGAGGAGGGCTGAAACCCACCCCGCGGAGGAGGGAAGAGGAGGGAGGAAGAGGAGGGCACAGGCTGCTGCCAATCCGGGCGGGTGCCGGCTGCGGCTCTCCCGAGGAGGGCAGAGCTGCCAGGCGCGGCCGCCTTCCTCCCACGTTCCGTCCCGTCCCCCCGCCGGGGGGAACCGGCCCCTTCCCCGCCCCTCCCGCCGCGCGTGGCGGCCGCGTCCCGCCGTTGGGTGCCGCGCACGTGTCGGTCCGGCCGCGGCGGGAGGGAGGCGGGCGGGGGCGGGCCCGGCGCGGCGGGGTGTCCCGGGGCGGGAGCACCCCCAGCAGGACGCGGGCTGGGAAGGAGCGGCGGCGAGGCCGGCTCTGCACGCGTGGGCCTTGGAGCGGCGGCGTGCCCCGTTACAGCCCTCCTGCCGGCAGGCAGGGGCCGCCCCGGTGCCCCTCTTCTGCTCTTCCGTAAGCGCCCCCCCACTGGTCTTCCTCAGCCCTGCGCTGCAGCGGCGTTTCTTCTGCCGCCGAGCCTCGCTCTGCTCTTCCTGCCCTTCCCGTTTCACTGCGCGACCCTCGCTCCTAGAAGGGTGGTTGTCACTGAGCCCCTCGCTGCGCAGAGGGGCTGCTGCGGCAGGCGGGGTGGAAAAAACACGCGTGCCCTGCTGGAGAGCTAGCGGGAGGAAACGGGGTTGGTTTGAAATGGGGTGAGTGGTAACTACGCGAATGCCCAGGATGATGCCTAGTGCTTGGCTGATGCGAGAAAGCCCTTCTGATGTCTGCTCTAAGAGACTGCAGAGCCTCTTGCGGAGAGGGGGCAGAGGGTGCACCGCGCTGTAGGGAGCAAGGAGAACCAACAGGAAGGTCGCAGCTACTGAGAGAGGTTGAATGGATCACACCAGGCCAAGCAGGCTTAAGAACGGGGTATTAGAATCACAGAATGGCCTAGGCTGGGAGGGACCTTAGAGATCATCTAATCCAACCTCCCTGTCATGGGCAGGGATGCCTCTCAACTAGATCAGGCTACTCAAGGCTCTGTCCAACCTGGCCTTGAACACCTCCAGGGAGGGGGCGGGCACAACTTCTCCGGGCAATTTATTCCAAAGGCTTGCCACCCTTGTACTGAAGAATTTCTTTCTCAGATCCAATCTAAATCTATTCTGCTTCAACTTAAACCCATTTCCCCTTGTCCTATCAGTGGACGCTCTTGTAAAAAGTCCCTCCCCAGCCTTCCTGTAGGTTCCCTTCAGGTATTAGAAACAACACGTTGATGCTCTTGCGTATCAGAGCTGATGGGTAGCTTAAAAAATTGGTTTTGCCTTGGACTTCATTTATTTAATACCCACATTCCAAAAAGCATATACAAATACTCTGGTACCAGCAGACACCTTGCAGAAATGCCCAAAGGAGGTATCCCTCTAAAACTGTGACACCGTGTCTTAAGGACTCTTACGAACAGGGCAACTTCTGAAAAATAGCGGCAAATGAGAATTGACACTAGTTTTGAGTTGCTGTGCTTTTTTGCTACTTGTACACCTTACTGTGAAGGAGTACGTGAGCCGATTCGTTGGGAGTCAGAATTACTCAGATTATTAATGCTAAGAGGATCAGGAGCTGAGAGAGGGAGAAATAGCACAGATTCTTGATTTTGATAGATAAATAATTGTATTTAAATACTGTATATGGAATCACAGGCCTATGCCTTACCTCTGGCATAATAATATTATAATTACATTTTGCAAGGAAAGTCCTTTTCATCTGAGACTCTCAAACATTCTACAAACACCACACCTTAATGAAGTAAGTAATTATCCCCATTTTGCATATGGCTACACGGAGGCACTAAGAAGTGACACCATTTAAGATTCTAACTTAAATTCTGCTTGGCCACATGCAGATACAGAGCGTTGAGTAACAATTGGGAAGGAACATCAGGTGTCAGAATGAGGTCAGATGGATCATAGAGCCCCCATCCTCTGAATTTATAGAGTTCAGCTTCATGCCAGAAAACTGCTTTCCCCTACTGAGTGCAAAGTTGGATCAAGAGGGTAGCAGGCATCAAAACTAGAGTGGTTCCTATCAGGTTCTCCCAGTGCTGGTGCAGGTGTAAGGATGTTATTTTTAAGACAATAAAGAGTGACTTTTGCATCTCTGCCTCACAGTGGTGTGCTGGCTATCTTAAATTTTTCAGTGGTTTGAAACCGGTCACTTTAACTTTCCTAGGTCTCTGCATTTGAAATAAACTCATTTAATGACCTTAACTGCAAATGAAATCGTGTTGCAAGAAGCATAAACATGCTGAGAGATGGAAACATTTTGAGGGAAAATTCTATGTATTGGTTACCGGCAGGACGGCATCCCCTAGAAGCAATAAAACCAGCTAGAATAAATAAAATCAAACTACCTGTCAGCAAGAGCTTTTACTAAAAGGTCAGCTCAACAAACTCTGCAAGACGAGATGTATTTCAAACTTACCTAACCAAGAGAAGCTCATGAAACAGAATGGTGAAGATCATTACTGTTTCATGAGATTACTTAATACAGTGATTAATGTCTGTATTAGACTCTCAGAGTAGGTGCTTTAGAAGAACCAAGCTTCCCAGAGATTATAGCCAGGAAATCTGTTGTGTTGGTGCTACTGCGGCTTTCTAGGACCACTGAAACCTGAAATCTTACCAACCTGCTACTTGGGGAGTGGCTTCATAAAATACTAAAACTAGATTAGGTGTTCCTCACGCTGTTTCAAAAATGGGATGTTAAAATGATGATTGAACTTTGATGATTAATCTTCTTCTGATCATGGTAAAATAGATTATGTGTTATCTTTCTATGCTGCTAGGGAATCATCCTACGGCAATTTTTTATTTATTTTTTTTCCGAAAAGGTGACAACTCCAAATTATATTTTGAGACTTTATTGACTTGCTCTAATGATCTATGGAATTTACCTCCAAAATATTCCCTCTGCTCAGGTACATGTTAATTTTTATACTGATTCCTTCTACAATTTGATCAGGATTATTACATCAAGATGTTCTACAAAATAGTAGAATAGATGGGAAATAACCTATTGACAGAGAACTGTACCTCAGTTACCCTAGCTACCAGTCTTCAGTCTGATCTTGGACATGTAGCAACACATCCCTGTGTCTTAATTTTCTTCTCTGAAAACTGAGATAATGATAGTGATCTTAAGGAGGTGCTTTTTGATTTGCAGATGAAAGCACTGTATTGGAGAGAGACATGATTTTTTTTTCTAAATTGTGGATTTGACAGCCCTGAATGTTATCTCAAAACCCTTGTGAAAATAAAACCCAATGCCATTCAGCTAGACAAAATGATTAACTACCAGCACAGGAAAACTTATTTTATCTGGGTCAAAATACAGGAGACATTTATTCTGTCAGTGTTATCTGAAGCTACATGCAATGAATTTTGAAGTGTCTTAGCACCTTGCTAGCAAGTTCTGTATTAAACATATTTTGAACATTTTTAAGCCAAGGCTAAAGTAATTCTAGAGTCTTGTTGTAACATGGAAAAATCTCCGTCCTTGTTGGTTGGTGAGACCATGTCATAACCTGTTTCATATAAAACTGTCTTTAAACTGTGCTTAAGCAACAGCTGGTGGTTTCTCCTGTGAACAGTGGATGATGTTTAATTAGCCTTACAGTCATCTACATTACAATCAAATCAAAGAATGCAGTTGCAACACATTCCCAGTTTGTATTGTAAATGTGACCCTAACTGTGTTCCTAAAATCTCTGTCATGTGCTACAGCTGGGTACACTGACCTGGTTGTAACGTAAGCAGAAACTTAGTGCACTGGCAGAAATTCCCATCCCTAAAATCATATTTATTCTCTACAAGTTGATAATTTTCATGTTTGAAGCTTACCACAACGGAAAAAAAAAAAAAAAAAGTTTACTTCTCTAGTATTCTGTGCTCTCATTAATTATTCCATTTAATAGTGCTTCTCAAAATCATCTCTTAGAAAAGGAATTTGAATTACACAATCATGGAAAACAAACCTGTTGCCACCAAGCATGAGCTAACATGTTATAGTACTCTACGGCTTATCACAAGAAAGCCAGCACCCAGTTTTGTAGACCAGAAAAAGTCTTGGTTGATTATCTTTGCAAATAAACTGTGCTGTGTTGAATATTCCAGTTTGCTTAGAGTTGTATTCTGCCTGAGGACTTACTTAATGCCTGTGCCTCTTTTCAGCTCTTCAGTAAGAGCTGTAAAGTGAAGAACTTCTTAGCATTTGTGAGTAATGAACTTTTGATTCTATGGTTTAAGTACTTCAAATGGGATTTAGATGAGGAATATACCTTTCCATCCAAACTGTTACTGCTCTCAAAGCTAGAGTAGTCTAATGACAGAATGAATGACATTTCTCCAGTTTTCATGGATTTTCAGTTTAGATACTTTTAAATATCATTTAGCATGGTCATTACGTCTTCAGATTTCTGGAAACAGTGGTCTCCTGAGCAAAAATAAAAAATCACTAGCTTTTAACAGAAGTTAATTTACCAGCATGCCTAGGAGACAGCACTGAGTTGTAGGTAATCGCTTCTGGTAATCATAATTTTTATGTGTCTCAGCATGGATTTAACTGTCTGACTGCAGGCACCCAGTCAAAATGTTTTGTTGCCACTTAGAGATAAATGGTTTCTTGAGAAACCAAAGAGCTAATGTTATAATCTAAAATGTGGTTTGGGGACTGTCACAAACTTATGTAACTTGAATTGAACCATTAATGTTTTCCTATCTCTGTGAAATGGGTATAAGATCATGCTTAGATATGAAAGTACTGTGAAACTTTGAATTTTAAGAGTTTCTGAAATTAGCAGTGAAGTACACTGTAAAAGAATAAAACCTCAGCTGGATGTACCATAGCTTTTTGAAGTCCGCATATTGTTTTGAGGCGAGACCCCACCTCGAATGCTGCGTCCAGTTCTGGTGTCCCCACCATAAGAGGGACATAGAACTGTTGGAGCGTGTTCAGAGGAGGGCCACAGGGATGATCCAGGGGCTGGAGCACCTCTGCTACGAGGACAGGCTGCGGCAGCTGGGACTGTTCAGTCTTGAAAAGAGAAGACTTAGGGGGAACTTAATAGCTGCCTCCCAATACCTGAAGGGAACCTACAGGAAGGCTGGGGAGGGACTTTTTACAAGAGTGACCACTGATAGGACAAGGAGAAATGGGTTTAAGTTGAAGCAGAATAGATTTAGATTAGATCTGAGGAAGAAATTCTTCAGTACGAGGGTGGCAAGACTTTGGAATAAATTGCCCAGAGATGTTGTGGCTGCCCCCTCCCTGGAGGTGTTCAAGGCCAGGTTGGACAGAGCCTTGAGTAGCCTGATCTAGTTGAGAGGTGTCCCTGCCCGTGATAGGGAGGTTGGATTAGATGATCTCTAAGGTCCCTTCCAGCCTGGGCCATTCTATGATTCTATGATTCTCAAAGAGACCTGATTCTCATTCTCCCTTTTTTTTGTCAAAATTAAAAGGAAACTGGCTCTGAGTTAGAGCAATTTGGGAGTGCAGAGAGGTGTATATAAATATTGATTGTTTTCTATGCTGACTGTCATTTGCATGATACACTGGATACCCTGTAAAGATTTAAAACACATATAAATGCTTTCCTGGAAAGGATTAATAAAAAAAAAAAAGGCATAAGAAATACCAGTAAAACTGTTGGAATTTAGACTTGGAAGAGGTGAGGAGATCAAGTGATAACCAAAGTCATGAAGATGTAGAATGCTGTTGTTTTCTCCTTGCATATTTATTTATTCTATTGGATTGCTTCAGTTAGTGGTTCATAAACTATGGCTGTTTGAGGTGGGTTTCCCACTGCGGTTAGCTGGGTGACTGAAAACTCACTCTGGAACTTGCCTGTAAAAATGGTAGAAGTGGTGTTTACCATGTATGTAAGATAAGGAGGTGTACTTTTGTCTATTCAACCTTTTAACAGAGAAATACTAGAAGATAAGTAGAGGCTATTAAGTAATTTGATTAGCTTGTCATGAGTGGCGTAAGTGATGTTCTTAATTATTTCACTGACAAAAGATTTGAGAGTAGGCGAATGCAGTAAAAAGCAAGTATAGATTCTCAGACAATACCTACCTAAAGGTTACATATATATAACTTTATATAATTATAATATATCTATGTGTATAATAAATATATATGTAGGCTATGAAAAAAAAAGAGGAACAAACTATGACCTAAAGGCTTTAATTTCGGTAGTTCATAGGAATGGTATGTTCCAGCCACCATAAATGAGCTAGAACTCAGAATATAGAGATCGGCAAAGAAGCAAAACTGAGACTTCTGAAGGCAATCGTTCAGATGATGAAAACATAGCACTGTCAGAATTGGCCTTTGAGGAAAAAATAAAATTAGAAAGCAGTTAAAAAAAGCTGAAGTTGATACAGGGAGGAAATTACTGAACATAAACCAAAGAAAAGAGATGTAGAAGGCCTGTCCTGGGTTTAGCTAAAAAACCAGTCCTGTTTAGTGATTTTTACTTTTCAGTTTAGTCTCTCCTAAGAGGCTGCACTTTCTGAAGTCAGCAGCATGTTTTTGCAGACAGTGTGTGCTACTGGCAGTGATAACACCTGATGTTTACAGTTACTGCCTGGGACTGGGACGCAGAAAGGCTCTTGCTTATACTTATTCCTATAGTGACCGAGGCCACTGCTGGCTCTTGTGTGCCACACTGGGGGTGCCGGGTAGTAAGAGGGGGGCACAAGGAAGTAAAAGGTTGCACCTCCGGGGGGTAATAGACAGGACAGGTGACCAACGAGAGTATTCCATCCCATATATGTCATATCTAGTATAAATTGAGTGATCACGAGAGTTTCGTCCCTTTTCGGCCCTTTTGCCCTTTTATTCGTCCCTTTTCCTGCAATGGCCGGTGTCCAGAGAGGACTCCATCTGACCTCCTGATTTTGATCCGGATCCTGAGTTCCCGAATCCAGCTCCCTGTATCCAGCTCCCGCCGCCGCTGAGCCTGGGGTTTCCCCAGTGCCTCCTGCTCTGCAGCACCAGTGGGGATTGCTATCGGGGGAGGGAGTTGGGTTTGATATCGGGCTACTATCTATAGTTGTATATAGTTCTTTACTTTTATCTTTTTACCATTATTTCCATTATTTTCATTAAAGAGGTTCTAGTTTTTTCTTCTCTAACCCGTAAGTCTCTCTGCCTCATTCCCTTTTCTCTTCCTGTTTGGGGGGGGGGGAAGAGGGGGTTAGAGAGCGTCTGTCCACGTTAGTGGCCGGCCCCGCCCTAACCCGCGAGAAAGGCCCAAACAAGAAAAAGAGGTAACGTAACTTACCAGCGGGCATTTTCCACATGCTCCATTTAAAGAGAAGTTGGCAGAGATGGCTATGAAAGGTGTATGCCTTTTAGTTTGTACGTAGTGTACTCATGTCTTAACTACTTTTCTCTCTCACTTGAACAGAATGATTCTCAGAATGTACGTACCCGTGTATGGTTAAGAGTACAATCCTAATAGAAACGAGGGCTAAAGAAAATGCAACTATGGACCCATGAAAGTCAGAGAAGAGTTGGCCATAAAGGAAATACCTTCCCATTTTAGCTGTTCGGGATTAGAGCATAGGGATTTAGGGTCTTGTTGCATAATGTTTTAACTGATCTAATCTGGTGTCGCCAAGGTTCTGTCCACTCCCTCCTGCGTATCCCCGTTCCATCTGTTGAGCTGTCAGGCATTTATCTGGCTGCCACAATACAGCAGTTTGGAGACCCAAACTGTAGACAAGCTGATGTTACTGGAAAGGTCTTTGCCTAGTGTCACAACCCCTACCTTCTTAAACATCTCACCTGGCAGTTCAGATTAGCACTGGAGTTGTCATAAGGGAGCAGTGGCAGCATGCAGGTGGGAGACTGGAGGGTGGGAATGTGGGAACATTGCCTTGAGGTGTTTTGAACTGTCAGGAGTCGCACCCGTGGGTTTCTGTCCAGCACCTGGCTGTGATTCACTGTGTCACTTTAGACAAGCCAGGTAACCTCAGTCACCTTCTTAGTACTAGGAAACCTACTCACCAGTGTTTTAATAGGTTATACTAGACAATGTGATCACCAAACCACAGAGCAGCTTTAGGTAGTATATCCACTAATATGTTCATCCAGTTGACCCTAGCACTGGTGTCTAACATCACCACCTCAGCAGCAGATTCCATTAGTAGGTAAGAAATACTACAATAGTACCTAGAGAAACACCTCATTTCCTTTGGGAACCAAGTTATAGTTTATAGTTTGCGGTATGCTGTGGTCTCTGAGTTTGCTAACAAACTGTAAAAAATGATTGTGCAGATCACTTCAACCTTTTTTAAGAACTTAAGACTAGACAGTTAAGAAATCTAAGGTGTAAGGTTCTCTATACATCCTAATGGCACCCTTCTTTGCATTCATTCTGCTCAACAAATAGAGGATGGGTTCTGTGGAGAAACAGTTGTATAAATGATAAGAAATCTAAGGGTATATAAGCAACCACATGTTGTATTTTACAACAGTAACTCACTGGGCTTTAGTAACGCAGACTTAACTGTGCAACTTCAGTACTAACACCTAAACTGCCATCTTCTCAGTTACTTACCTGCATTGGCAAAGATGGAGAATTTTGTTTTCCAGAGGCAAGAGGCATCACTTAATAAAGGATGGGGTTTGGGTGAGGCTGAGGGAAATAACCCGACTTTCTTTCACCCCCAACTTGGCAGAGTGTCTGTCTCCAGTGCCTCGACAGGGAAGCTGGGGAGCTAGAACCACGTCAGACGCAGAGCGCCTGGCCCGTTGCTCTCGTTCCCTGGGTGAATGGGATTTCTCCAGCTCCTCAGGTGCTCTTTGATGTGTATGCATGTGTGTATATATGTATATGTGTATATGAAATAGGCTTTACCTGACAGATTCTGAGGAAGACTACGGGGGAAAAGCTCTGTCTGGTTTCTGCTCCTTGCAGTGTCCAAGCAGGGTGGGATTTTTTTCATCAGAAGCTCTTTCCCCGTTGGTTTTGTTCCATCATGTGCTCTGACGTAAGCTGCAGCAATTCAGCCTTTAGCAGATTTTGTATTTTACTTACTGTTCTGGCCCTTTACCAAAAATTATAGTAAGGAACGCAGGTGAAAAAACTTAAATGGTGATTTTTAACACTTGCTAAGACCTGAATGGAATTTCAAAGACAGAGAAAAAATGCTTCACAAGGCTGAGGTATTTTTCTCTGCTCAAAGTCATGGGGTGCTCCAAATCAGAGAATTTTGAGAGCATTTTCCGGATGTCAAGAATTCTTGCCAGTAAAGAGTAATAAAAATAATTAGAAGTGTAGGCAATCCGATGGCTGCTATTAACATCCGTTACAACTTGTTATTATTTGTCCACATTATTTGGCCTTATTCTTGTATCTTATACTTCAAATCTTACTTTTACTGTTATTTTTGTATCTTATGTTTACTTCTGATAACTTACATATCTAATACTTATGAAGCTACTGTGCTAAATAAGGTTGATATGGCAAAAGAAAAAGCAAGTTTCTGTACTCTTCATGAGTCCTCTTATTTTTCATGATAATTAGTTAGTTGCTGCAATAGGGAAGGATGCCAAATAGGAAAGAATTAATTTTTTTAGTCATCATCAACAGAAACATAGTGCAAAACTAATCATCCTTAAAAATAGGCTTTGGAATAAGTGTTCTCTCATATTTAATTTTACTATGGCAGTCAGGTTCCTTTTTTTAGCCTCAGCTATCAGATATTAATCAAACTGTATCTTAACAGCTCTGCACACACCAGCTGATATTTACTTTTCATGCCTTGTAAGAACCCTCAAGGCTGTCATTTTTCCCCTTCTGTAAAATATGCCACCAATCTTGGAGGTTAAAGCTGTCATGCCGAAACCTTCCCTGAAGGATTCATCATGATGCAGGAATTTAAATGCTACTCCTCCTTGTCCATCAGTGGTCCCTTTACAGCTTCTGCAGTAACTGAAAATTCTTCAACTTCTACAATCTATTAAGTAACACTTGTTACTGTCAAATGAGAAAGGTTTACTGAGTATAACATATAATGACTACTTCTTAGAGAACGTTTGCCCCTTGCCCACCAAGTGGGGGATCCCCTTCAGTTCAGACTGGTCCTCAGGTTTCAGAAATTATTTGCCAGTACTATGCTGGGGTTTCCCACTCTTCCACTAGCTCCTGCTCATCTGCTCTTCTGTGCTGTCCCCTCAGTAACGCCTGCACAATCATCTCTAAGAGTGCATAAGGTTCACCATGGAATCTTCTAACTAATTTGTTGTTATGGTTTTATTTTTTTAATAAGAACTATTTATGATGGATCCATTCTATCAGTTAGATGGCTTGTTTTGTTCTGGAGCTGGTTTAGAGATTTTATAACAATGTGCTGGTGAGTTTGTTGCATTGTTCGTGTTTATTTATAATCGGAGCTCTTGCAAGCCGATGGGTGCACGGTTTAACAGGGAAGAGTTGTTTAACTCAATTTCCTAAGTAGGATTAAAAGAACAGTGCTTGAGTAAATATTCTCAGAACGAGGCAAGACCTTTAATTAGGTGGAATGATAATCAGATGAGTAATTCCCAGATTCTGACGGAAAACGTCATTGTGTTTCAAACCCAAAAATCCCCTCAGAGTGGTGGGAGGGGAGCACCAGAGGAAGCCTTTGGAAACCAGTCATGGACACTGGGGGAAGTTCACAGAGGCTTTAAAATTCTTAAGCCTTCGCTGTTCTATGATCTGTGCTAGAAAACTTAGGAAAAGTGTGGGTTTTTTCCTTTTTTCTTCTACTTTAGGGTAGAAAACGTGTAAGATGGAGCCGAACCGCCTCCCCCACCCCACCCCAAAAAACCCAACAACCCCCCGGAACCGAACACTAAACCCCTCCATGATCCTTCTGTAGATTTTTTTCAAGTGAACGGGGTATAATCAGGACACGTTTCTTTTATTTTTTTATTTTTATTTATTCGAAAAACTTGGGTTCTCTGCGGGATCGGGACAGTGGTTTTGGATGCACGGCCTGACGCTGCCGTTACACGCCTGGCCGACACCTGCTACCTCTTCGGCTGCATTTTCCTCCCTGCGCTCTCCTCCCCGTCCCTCCAGGCCGGGCCGTACCGCGGGGCATTCCCTGCGGGCGGCCCTTGCGGGAAGGGCCCCATCACTCCCCACATTCCCACCGCAGCGGCCTTCGGAGCCCCCTCAGGGCCGCTCGCCCCGCCCGCCTGTTGGCAGCGGCCTCGGCAGCCAATCATGAGCCATCTTCGCCTCCCCCGCTGCCACCTCCAATGGAGTTTGAATGCTTCCGAACTAGCCAATCACGAAGACCGGCAGAACCGGCTGTTACGCCCTCATTGCTAACGAGGCGAGGACCGCGTGGTGAGCGGCATCGCGGCGGGACCAATCAGCGAGCTCCGGCGCAGCACGGGGCCTAAACGGCCGCCCTTGTACCGGCAGGTTTGAGCTGGTGTTTGGCCGCGCCCAGTTGGTTGCTGTCGAGGGGTGGCGGCACCGGGTTACAGAGTCACAGAGTGTTAGAGGTTGGAAGGGACCTCAAAAGATCACCTAGTCCAGCCGCCTTGCCAGAGCAGGATCACCTACAGCAGGTCACACAGGAACGCATCCAGGCGAGTTTTGAATGTCTCCAGAGAAGGAGACTCCACAACCTCCCTGGGCAGCCTGTGCCAGTGATCTGTCACCCTCACGGGGAAAAAGATTTTTCTCATATTTTTATGGAACCTCCTATGTTCCAGCTTGCAGCCATTGCCCCTTGTCCTGTCAATGGACGCCACTGAAAAGAGCCTGGCTCCATCCTCCTGACACTCCCCCTTGACATATTTGTAAACATTAATGAGGTCACCCCTCAGCCTCCTCTTCTCCAAACTAAAGAGACCCAGCTCCTTCAGCCTTTCCTCATAAGGGAGATGTTCCACTCCCTTCATCATCTTTGTGGCTCTACGCTGGACTCTCTCAAGCAGTTCCCTGTCTCTCTTGAGCTGAGGGGCCCAGAACTGGACACAATATTCCAGATGTGGCCTCACCAGGGCAGAGTAGAGGGGCAGGAGGACCTCTCCTGACCTACTTGCTACTCCCCTTCTAATACACCCCAGGATGCCATTGGCCTTCTTGGCCATGAGGGCACATTGCTGGCTCATGGTCATCCTGCTGTCCACCAGAACCCCCAGGTCCCTTTCCCCTGCACTGCTCTCCAGCAGGGCAGTCCCCAACCTATACTGGCACATGGGGTTACTCTTTCCCAAGTGCAAAACTCTACACTTGTCCTTGTTGAACCGCATAAGATTTCTCCCTGCCCAGCCCTCCAGCCTGTCCAGGTTTCTCTGAATGGCTGCACAGCCTTCTGGAGTGTCAGCCATTCCTCGCAGTTTCATGTCATCTGCAAACTTGCTGACAACATTCTCTAATCCCTCGTCCAGGTCATTGATGAATATATTAAAAAGCACCGTCCTGAGCACTGACCTCTGAGGAACTCCACTAGACACAGGCCTCCAACTAGACTCTGCCCCATTGACCACAACTCTCTGACTTCTACCCTTCAACCAATTAGCAACCCACATCACGACTTTTGCGTGACTGCTGCTGGGACATCTGTCGACAGGCTCGGAGCGGCTGTCCGGGTGTGTCAGGCAACTCGTACATGCCTCATGATGCCGCCCGGTGACATGGTTAGGTTGCCAGTAAGCGCCATTAGCGGGGCCCCAGCTCTCCCCTGAGGGCCGTTGGGTGCGGAGGGAGGTGTCCACCTTCGGCCTGGTGTCCTCCATGTCCCGAGGGGCTGGTGTGCTGCCCTCAGGCAGGTGGCAAAGCTGGGGAGCCGCTCCCTGAGCCAAGGGTCAGGCCCAGTGAGATTCATGATGGCCCCGAGGCCCCCCAGTCTTGGGCGAGCTCCATCTATCCTTCACTGGCCCCTAGTTGTGGTTATTTTGAGGTAATTTCACTCTCAAAAATTATCTCTGAGCTGTCTGGTTGTCTCAAGAAAGGAAGCCCAAGCTACAGCCTCTAAAGGAGGAGTTGTTAGAAAAAATAAAAACATATGAGTCTGTCAAACTTGTATTTACAGGCAAAGTGTCGTACAGCTGTTTCTGCCAGCAGAGAGCATTCTCAATGCCTTGAGCTCAGCCATATTGGTTTGGAAAACTTCTGTAAAGAAGTGTAACTGCTACCTAAGACAAAGCTGTGGGTTTTCGCAAGGCACTCGGTTGAAATGCCACAGAAATAACGCAGCTGTAACTGATAATGGCATTCTGCGATGTGAACATCAAAATAAGATGTGGAGAGAAACTTTCTGAAATACAGCAGTCAAATGCTATTATAGGAATATAAGCCCAGTTATTGTTAAGAGATTGATAAGTTTTAAAATCTCAGCTGGATGGAAGTGTGACAAAATAGGACCTAATATTAAAAGTTGCTGCTTGGTATATAGAACAGGAAGTCCGCACAGTTGTGAAATACTGTGTTCTACTCACTGTTAAGCTTAAAAGGAAGGCTTATTTAACCTCTTTAAAGATGTAATTGTAGTTGTCTTTGTGTTTCAGACATAGTATTATCCATTCTGTATTAAACAAGATTCCTATCAATATGAGCTGAGCTGTGGAGGAATGGAAAGAAGGGCTCTCCCCTAGAGTTTTTCAAAAGATTCAGGAGCTGGAAAGTCAAGTAGACAAGCTTAAAAAGGAGCGTCAGCAAAATCAGTTCCAGTTAGAGTCTTTGGAGGCAGCTTTGCAAAAACAGAAACAGAAGGTAACGTAGATACCATAGTCATTTCCCTAAAATGCCATTCTCTGTGCCACACACAATTGTTATGGGGTGAGTTAGTGTTTCGTTTCTTCCCACTGACTGCTTATTTTCATCTGCTTGTCTTCGTCTTACTTCATCCTCCTCGTAATCTCTCTGCTGTTTAGCTCGCATTGACTGTTAATAGAATTCCTAACTCCTATCCACGTCTGGCATGATTGCCCATCTCCAGATGTATGTTTACTTGTAGACTTTCATACATCTCTCTTTGATTAGGAAAATAAATTATCAAGACCTTTAACAGGTATAATAATAATTGCTAGGCCTGTTTTATATAATAGAGCTACACAATAGAGAGCCTCTTACTGTTTCACCTGGCCTGACAATACCTTTCTTCTTCTAATTAGCTCATGTAATTCTGTGGTTTTTTCCTTGTGGAGACTGTATTTTGGGATTTACTTTTTTTATGGCTGTAATTATACACCTCGTCTGAGTGTACCATGTCAGCCCTCTAGTCAGGAAACCAGAGACCCTCTTGGTCAGGGTCCTGTTTTGTAGTATTTGAGTACACCTCAGAGACAACCTTTATAAGTTTGGGTTGGTTTTTTTTTTAATGCTAGAAAGAAAATAGCAATATGTGAACTTTGTGTTATTGAAATAATGATCGCACAAAAGCGAGGACTGGAGACATTTTTGAAATGCTCTATATTCTATGATTCTATGATAGTCCATTTAGATTGAAAATGAAAAAAATGAAGCTGCAACACTAAAAAGAGAAACCCAGATCGTGATGGAATTGTGTGATAATCTTGAGAAAGCAAAGCAGAAAATTTCACATGATCTTCAGGTAAAAGAATCTCGAACTAACATTCAGTCAGGGCAGCTGAATTCCAGCAAGAAAGACATCAAAAGGCTAGAACAAGAGCTGAAAAGATGAGAACTTGTATGTCTCTACCCCATGAACAGCGGATATTTTCTCATGTTTTGCTCATTTAATGAGTCCTTCATGGTCTCTTAGTTTCTCTTCATCTCATATTTCATTCAGATTTTGTGACCGATATCTCAAAACATTGTACTGTTTTTACATATGCACACGCACAAAGGGACTTCTACACAAATCTGTGTGCCCCTTGAAGCAGTTAGCACATATAGTTCCTATTTAATTTGGGAAAATTCCTTGGTGTCATGTGGAAGGGGAGCTATTCATTCTGTGACTTTTAAACAAACAAAAAAAAAAGGTATCACAACTGAGACCCTTGTAACCTGAAAAGAGCTTGAGTTTGCAAGGAAAGTTCATGGGCAAGTCAGTCTGTAAGATCAAGTCTACCGGTAAAACACGACCGCTGGAAGAAGGAGGCACGAACATCTACTGGAGTGGAAGAGAAAGCTGTTGAAAGCCATAGTTCTGTGACTAAGTCACTGAATCTAGTTGCTTTGGCAAAGAAGTGCCTAATTCATAACACCTCAACTTGTAAACGGCATTATTACTGAGATAGTGTGTGTGTGCTGTCGGTAGAGGGGGAATGCAATTCGCACAATGAAAGAAGCTTCTGTAATGCAGACATCTAAAACCCTACATCTGAGGGGGCTATCACAGAATCACAGAATGTCAGGGATTGGAAGGGACCTTGAAAGATCATCAAGTCCAATCCCCCTGCCAGAGCAGGAACGCCTAGATAATGCTACACAGGAACGTGTCCAGGCAGGTCTTGAATGTCTCCAGAGGAGACTCCACAACCTCTCTGGGCAGCCTGTTCATGAAAAAGTTGCCCGTAGTGAAGGGAGTGTTATGTTAAACTTGCCCTCATACTAGAGGCACCCTCCATTCTTGAATAAAAGTATTCCTGAAAATTTGTGTACACAAATAAGGTTGAATATCTTGCTTATGCAATAAGCTGTTTTAGTAGTAATGTAGAATTACTGTCAAATATGGGTGAATCTGTAGTAACAGGTTTCTTGAAAAAACAAGGCAACAACACAAACCATTTTTTTTTCTTTGTATGTGTTTTCTTTTTGCCATGACCTGAAGTATGTCTGCTTCCTTTAAATTCTCTATCGTATGCTTCATGCTTGTCCCAATAGAATCAAATAAAGAGGAAGCTATGTTGGTCTTCCTGGGTTATTTGTTTATTTTTTGTTGGGGTTTTTTTTCCCTTTACCTCCCTCTCATCGGGAAAACTAAAGATAATTGAAGTATTTAACTGCTGTGGGAAGATTCTAAATTTCAACAAAATGGTTTATGGCATGGAGATACACCAGTTTTGTGTAAGGAGTTGCTGAGATCTGTCAAAGAAGACACTAGTGAAATTCAGCAGGGTTGATAGAACCACACTCACATTTTCTGTACCTGCTGTCAAATGTTGGGTCAGAGAGGTTAAGGCTGTGTGTTCCACTTATCCGTTCACAAAACGAAGTCCAGCTTATTGAATTCTTTCCACTATATTACTTTACATAGCTGTCCCCTACAAAATACCATTGACTACTACATGTAGTTTGATCTTGATTATCTCTTTTGTGTTTGGTTCTGTTTTGGTTTATGCTGATGACCAACCGTTTACCACTTCATATCAACTGACAATTCACTGGGAGAGGATTTCTTGGTGTTGTGTGGTGAAAGGTAGGGGGAAATGGAAAGGCAAGTTCTGGAGTCGCTAATGTGATGGGCTGCAGCCTGGGACTGTTATATCAAGCTGTACTTGCTGGGCAGGATGGAAGTTGCTGTATAACCTCCCAACTAGTTACCTCATTTCATTAACTGAGCTTTTAAGTCGTCATGCTCACAGAAGTCACTGGAGTGGGTAGTATGCTATGGTGTTCTGGGTAGCAATGTAAATGGTACACAAAAAAATATGCTCTTGGGTGGAGGGTATTCCCTTCTGTTTTCATGAGGTAGGGATAGGTTTCTCAAAGTGAGCAGTACCAGAATATAGAATAGAAGTGTGTTTCCTATCATAAAGATACTTACTGAAGGCTAGGAGCTTTATATTGTCAATATTTGAAGCGGTTTGAGTGTTTTTAGCTGGGCTACAGCTTCATACAGTAAGATCTTAAGCACTTCTAACTGATTTTCATCTCTTTGTGTTTGTTTGGTTTTGTTTCTTAACTTTAACTCTTGTCATTGATTAGATATGTTGAAACTCTAAATAAAATATGTTATTCACATTTCTGTATCAAAGTACTTAAAATTTTTCAGTGAATGTATCTTGGCTTGATCTTTAAACTTAAGTTCTTTCATTTACCTTCCTTCATGGGGCTTTGAACAACCTGTTCTAGTGAAAGGTTGGAACTAGATGATTTTTATAAGGTCCTTTCCAACCCACACCATTCAGTGATTCTATGATTGTACATACAGTTGTTTCTTCTTCATGATCTCACACTTCTGATAGCTATTTGTTTTTATCATTCCTGTGAGAGTAGTGGGCTAGAGAAGAATGCCTACATACTAAGTATTCATCATGTCTTTGTAGATGCAAAGTTTGAAGAACTAGAAGAAAAATACAAGAAAGAGGTACAAGAAAGAATAGAATTAGAAATGAAAACCATCCAGGTTAAAGTAAGTATCTCTTGAGAATGGTGTGATGTCTAAGAAAGTAACTGCTGAATGAACTTGGAAAATGGAGTTGAAAACTGTGAAATATATTCTATATCACTTAAAGGATAATTTTAAAAAAAGGATTTATTCTGTGTGTACTACCATTCAGAGGTTATCTTGGAGAGTCTGTGAAAGTGAGCATAAATGAATAGCAAAGGTAAGAAGGACATTAAAATGAGAACACATCCTTCAAAAACTGGAAGTCTTGTGTAAGCAAGGACAATAGAAAACAGTGTCAGTTTTGCCAAATTATATATGATAGCATAATAAAATAGCCTTGAAAAAATTGAGAAATAACTCCCCTAGCGAATAAAAACTAGGAAATTTTTCAAACACATAAGTAGTAGGAACTGTAGTAGGGAATCTCTGAGGCCAATAGATGACTAATATGTAAAAGTTCTCAAGGAAAAAAGGGCCACTGCAGAAAAACTGGAATAATTTTTTTTTGTATTTACTATTTGAAGGCTTAAAATGTTTTCTGGATTAGACCCTTGCTTTATTGAGGTTGGATCTGTCGCACAACCTCAAACTGAAAAATCAGAAGTAGTCTTAAAATGGATTTATAAAAGGAATGGTAATTAAAAATATCACCAGACACAGGTAATATTAACCTGTGAATTGATAGGGCACTGCAACATGGCACTGCTGAATCACTGTGTTTTGCAATTTGTTTCATTCTCCTCTTGACACTGGAAGGTGACACGTATGATGCCATTTTTGAAATCAGCTGACAGTGCTGATTTCTGGAAATGTTTAGTCAGGCCAACTTTTTGGTTTAGGCAACTTGTTAAAAATCTAAACCGTATATGTGTGTATATATATGCATACATAAATATGCTTTATTTGTAAAGGGAAAACATGCCTCACATTTTTAGAGTTTTGGGGGTTTTTTTAAGAATAAATCAGGGGATGTGTGTTAAGTGTGTCTCAGGCTCCAAATTTAATGACATGATTCCAGGAAGTAATTCAGTAATTATTTTGGCTAGTTCTCTGAAAAATTCAATATTGTAGTCAGCAATGATGAAGAATAATTTTTTAGGAATTAAGAGGTAATGAGAAAATATCCTTTGCCCACATATAGCCAAATGGCTGTCACATCTTGAGTATTCCTTGCAAATTCCGTTCATTTTGGTTGAACTGAGGAATCACACTGAGTATTACCTGGTTTATGGCTTTGGTTTTAAAGAAATAATTCAGATGAGAAGAATTTGAAAATCCAGTTAAAAATACAATAGGAGCTTTACCATTTGGGAGGTTTGGATTTTTTTTTTTTAACTTAAGAAGAAAAACCACCTAGTTTTTTTGTTCTGTTTTGTTGTTGTTGTTGTTGTTGTAGGAAGAGGCTGAAAGCTGGTACCTGGCTTTTTTTTTTTTTTTTCTTTGCATTTTAGGGGTATTCTGTGTATATAAGTTTAAATAAGCAAGTTGGTTCTGAATTTACCTATGTTTGTCCAGAAGAACTAAATGTGAGTCAGATGCCCAATATGTTAGTCTAGACTTCTGTATTTCTTGCAGCTTCCTTGTGTCAGCACTTGCTTCCAAAAATGTAGGCTTTGATTTTGAAAAATCTAGGAGGTAAATGATGGGATCTCTCTTGAAAAAGACAAAAATCTGGATATGTTACTAACAAAGACACACAGATTGAGCTACTTGGTTGGTTTTTTTTTCGAGATCCTGGTTTGTGTTTGACTGAAGTTATTTAGTTTATGTAGTATAAAAATAATTATATGAATCAGTAGTTTGCACTGTTGGATGATGTGGTGTTATAAAAATGTGAAATAACCATAACTTATTATTATTTGCTTATTATTAATAAATTAATTATTATGTGTTGGATATAGAGCTCTGTAAATGTAGACCCTTTTTTTTTTTCTTGGACACAGAAAATAAATCAGCCTCGTCATCAAAGCTCTTTGAGTCACAGGGAGATTGCTCGTCATCAGGCTTCCTCATCTGTGTTTTCATGGCAACAATAAAAGACACCATCTAGAAATCAAACACCTGCAAGAGGAAGTTCTGCAACATCCTCTTTTCCATGGGAAAAAGAAACAAATTCTAGTATAATATCGGAGAAGAATGAGTTTGACAGTAGCTTTGCTGAGAATTCTAGTTCTTCACTTGTGAGCCAGCTAAGAGCACAGAACCAAGGTATCCAATATATTTCTTTAAAACCCAGAGACAGTCTCCTATATGGTTTCATGAAAGCTGGTGTGTGTGTGTGTGTATAGAAGTATTGAAATTAGTGCTTTACCAGGAAAAAGAGAGATACCTGTTGTTGCCTTTGGCAGCTGGCCTGAATGGCTGCTGGTGTGTGTATTTTCAATGACCAGCCAGTACACAGAGATTATCCACAAGCTGTGGTATCTTTTTATATAAGGAGTGTGAGAGAAGGGAGGGGTTTGTATTTCTGGAGTGGGTAGGGGACGTAGTATGAAAGGGAAATGGCCTTCTCCAATAATTCCATTGCTCACAGAAGAGTTCTCTTAAAACAGAGTTAAACTCTTCAGGATTTCATTACATCTCAGTGTTAAATTCAGTTATGTTGCTTCCTTAGTTTTGTGTGATTCTTAAGATTTATGGCTGAATAATTTTTTGTGTTAAAAATTCATTGATTGAACACGCTTACTGCCTAACTGACATGGATGTTACTGGAAGCACGGAATGAAGTGTGATGCAAAAAGTACAATGAAAAAGCAAAATATGGTCTTGTATTGCACAAATTGACAGGAAAAAAATACCCATTCTTAGTATTTGATAGTTGGAAGAGAGCAAATAGTTGGCTTGTCGTGAATCTGGTGAACATTTATTTAACCCTACTGTTTGGACCAGCATTTCCACTAACTGTTTCTTGTAAGACTGTTTTACAAGTTCCTGTGCTCTCTAAACTTTATTTAAATACATGTAAAACTTCTATCTAGGTGGCATTTTCAGCTTGGAAGTCATATGAATTCAGCATCAGGAAGACAGCATTTTTTTGAGTCTTTTTTTAACAAGAGTTACCAGATAATAGAACACTCCCTGTAGTTGCCTAATGTTTTCTACTGTGAAATTATGTTGTGATTTGGAAGGTAAAAATCTTACTGATACATATTGCAACAGTATCACTTGGTTTTGCTTTTTATGTGTGCTGCTTTGGGACAGGAAAAAGATTAAAATATAAAATACTGTATTTACAGATGCCCATAGCTGAAAAGCCTGTGGAAGCAAAGGCTTCCAGTTCCCCCAAACAAATGTTTGCAGTTGACATTTCTTCTTTTACAAATACAAAAAAATGAAAATATCTGTCAACTGGTATGTTTCCAGTGTTTGAAAAACAGCAACAAAAGACCCCAATCAAAAAAAAACAAACCAGCAGAGGAATAATTTGTTCTTGATCTCATGTTTTGCTGTGTTCTCGTATGTTATGAAGTGGAAGTTACTGATTTAGAGTCAACCATCTTTCAGTCTTGATTAAGTCATTGACGTAGTAGCAGGAGAGAGCTGAAACTTTTGTTTTAGCTTACTGAACATTTTGCAGCGTGTCTGCCAGTGTGAGGAGCCCGGGTTGTTATAAAACATACTAAATATTTTAGAATGTGTAGACACTTGGAAATTAGAGTACCTGGAAGATGTACCTTTCAAAGCAGAAAGTATCCCTAATCTTCACTGTTTTTAAAATTCAGAGTTAAATTCCACTGTTAAAGACCTAAAACAACTGCAAGCTCAAGAAAAAGTGAAGAAATCGTACACAAATAAACATCAAGAGACTGAACTGCAACTGGACAGAATGAAGTTGGAACTGACAGAGAAGGATAAAGTTCTGAACAAAACCAGAGATAAGCTGACTCAAAAGAGAACACAACTCGATCAAGCTACCACACAGGTGAAATGTTTCACCACGTGTCTTCGGACTGTCCTTACAATTCATTCCTGGTGTAAATGTGTGACAGTTTTCAGCCATTTTAGTAAGAACTGAGGTTCTCGGATAAGTTTCTTGAGTATTTGCTGAGGATCAAGTTTTGAGAAGTGTATCTTATTTTGGTATGCATTTCCTGTAAAAATTAAATACTCATAAGCAGTTGCCCATTTTCTGGAAGGTTCTTACACGACCTGAAGAAATATTTTTCATCCTCAGGCAAGATTGACTGGAATTCTGAAAAAGGTTTTCTGATTAAGTTGCATAGAGCAACAGTGGCATCTGGTGGCAAATTCTGATCTTAAATAGACACTGTTTTGCAACTTTGGCGAAAAATCACTCTGTTGATTATACTACAGAATGTAGGGGGGCATAGTCTTTGGATTGCAAATTCCTTGTGTAAAATAAAATTAGGTAAAATTGCCATACAAGATTGAGAATGTATATGGTTTCTGAATGGAGTTTCATGACCTAATCTTAAGGAGTTTGGATTCATATTACAAACCCAATACGGTTTTTAGTCAAGAATTTAGAGAGTGTATTTAAATAAATACAAAATAAAAATGTGAAGTGGTTCTGATTTTTGCTCCTGATCATGTGAAGAAGAGAATGCCAGTAGTTAAAATCATTTAATTCAAACTGCAAAGTAAGTTCTTACTGCAACTAAGAAGAGTTTTCTCTTTTCTTGATTAATTGCTGAGAATTTATATGGTACCAGCTAAACTTACACTGTAAGTTATATGAATGCTAGAACAACTGTAGTAGGATAAATCAGTCTTTTTGTATGAATACATACAAAACTAAATAAAATGTAACTCACATTTTTAACACTTTGATAAATAAATTATTATAGGTTCAAATGTTGAAGCGAAAGTTCAGAAGATTGTTAGAACAACTGAATTGCCAAAGGCAAAATGCTGAGGGCGCTCGTCAGTCTTCAGAACAGAAAATAAAGGCAAAGGAAAAGGAATACCAAGAGGTAAGGCAAGAAGAAGTTTTTAACTCCCTGAGCTGTTTTTCCGCAAAATCAGATGAATGTCAGGGCTTGTGTAAAGAGGAACATCAATATGAAGGAGGTCTTCCACTATTTTGTCAGCAACTAGCTGTTGGAACACATTAGTTGTCACAAAAATCATAATTTTAAGGAAGTTAGAAAGCAGCACAAGCCTTGAAGAGTGGATGACAAGATAAGAGGAATGCTTAAAAGCCTCAAAAAGACTCTTGACAGCAGCTATGAAGCATCAGAGCTAACTGAATTTCTAAAAAGGGCCACAGGTTTTTGAAAGTTTTATTGAAAAGCCCCATTAGCAGCCAGGCTGAACTGAAACAGCATTTCTAAAACTGACAACAGCTTTTTGCAGGCTTGTTTTATTTTAGAAATGTAGCCATGGGAATACATTCAGGTAAATGTTTTTAGTGGAGCTTTCTTTATATGCACATTCTTTTGTATATGCTTACTGAAGAGATTGATTTCAGCGAGAGAAAAATAGGTGCCTTTTAGTTCTTTCTCCAAGAAAACTGATTTATTACCTAATGATATCAGAATAGACTTTTTTCTTTTTTTGACCTTATAATGGCATTTCCTTCGTTTTTAATGTGGAGCATTATAGAACTGTTTTGAAAAAGCTAAAGCCTCTTCACTTTTTATAAAATCTGTGTCAATGGAGCAGTAAGTGCACTTATCCTAACTTTCTGATTCTCATAGCTTAGCAAAAAGGCTATTACGTTCCCAATCTCATTTGTATCCTACAGATATCATTGTGGTGATGTAGCTGCAAATTGGATGTTTTAATCCAGTTTCAGACAGTCTAGAAATACATGTATTTTAGAGAGATACCATCTTTCTGGTCAGAGGCAAAGGAGGGGAAAGGCAATAAGCAGCTATTTTCTAAATCACAGTAAAGCACATCTTAGGTTCATGGTGGGATAAAATATTGTAGTTTGATTTTGTGATAGAATGTTGGAGCTCAAGAATGGCAGTTTAAAAGAAGCAAATGCCTGTGCATACAATGTTGATATTTAACATTCTTACAGGTAATGGCAGCAAAACAACGCTTGCAATATGATACCAGTGATCTCGCCCAGAAGCTGTGCAGGGCAGAGCAGGCTTTATTAGCAGCCCAGACTAAGGAAACGGATTTGACAAGAAGCTTTGAGGTAACCAATGCAGAGGAGTAATTGATCAAATGAATAGCTTAACTTGGCAATGTGTGAACACTGATACTGTTGAGCATTTACTCACATAGTGTATTTTCCCATAAGCAATCATTAAACACTTTTATGGATTATCTTAGTTATGTATCTTACCCGTAACACAAAATGAGGTCTTTACGAACGCCATGCAGATCAATGCAATTTGTGGAATTAGCTGCAAAATCAGGATTCATTGCTGCAATGCTGCTGATATGATTCTAATTCATGTTGGTTTTATCTTTTGTCCAAAGTAGGTTTTGGTTTCAAGAGATTTTTGCTTTTGGTCCTGAAATAAAAATATACCAATGCTTGTCTGATTTTAAAAGTAAATTCTAGAACCATTGACTCCTGCTTTGATGCACACTGCCAAACTCGGTGATGTTGTACACGAACTTATTATATCCTCTTTAAAAAAAGAAAAAAAAAGAGAGAAAAAAACATTTTTCTTAGAAGAAATACAGTCCAACAAATATATACCACTGTAAAAACTTTCTTCCAAATGAAGATAAATTCAGAGCAGTCTTTGGATGATGCTGTGCTACCTCATATTCGCACATGCAGAAGTCTTCATTTTAATGTCTCCTTTGTCTTCTAGTTTTACTTTGGTGGCAGTTAGAGTAGCTACACTTAAAATTGTTGCAGTTATGCCACTAGATACCTCTCAATGCGAATTTCATCCTCTATTTGGAGAGTCAGAACTAAAAGAGCTGAATACATACAGAATCGACATCACAGTTTGTTTCATGTAAACCCTCTTATTTTGCTTGTTGCCTGTTCTCATGAGCAGATATAAAATAATCTGGCATAGTTTCTGCCAAAAACTCTCTAAACAAATTTGAAGTAAAATAGTGGGGCTTGTTCTGATCAGCACAAACATCGGTACAGCTTTACTATATTGTGAAACTTTTGGTATATTCATGCTCATAGATTAAAATGTCTAGGAACATCCCAATAGCTGGAAATGTGACTATTTACTCGTAATTGTTAGAACAGTAGCTAGCATGGCTCTGGCCCAGCTGAATAGCACTCTTTCATACAATTCCCAGGCACAGTTTGAGAGTTCACATGAGCCTGGGACAATTCCCAGCAAGCAGTTGGGTTAGAGCCGCCTGTTTTGGAAGACAGGAGACTTTAGTGGTACACATATGAGCTGTTCCGGTACACGTATGAGCTGTTCCACGCTGCTTGGCCTTGATGCCAGATAGTGGTCCTTGAAACCTATTTAGTAAATAAATGTAACCAGTGCCTTCCAGTGGTAAGCCCGATCAAACTAATTTTTGTTTTTCCAATGTATCCCAGAGGATGAAAGCCTCCAAGTTTCTACAAGTTCTTAATCTTCATCTTCTTAGGCAAAAGAAGAAACCTTATATCAGATGTTGTGGATTCATGTACTTTCTGGCTTTGAAATTGTGGAGTGAGGTTAGATTTGATAGAGTTTTTGAGATCTCATTGTCAGAGAGCATCTAATTTGTGGAAATACCTTTTTTTGCTGCAAATTCTTGGGAGTGCTTAATTTTTTCTACTATTCGTGTATCTATCTTACTAGGCTGTAACTATAGTCAGGTTTTTTTTCTTCATATCTCTCTTGGCCAGACAATTGAACAGCTGGCAACAGTGAAGTTGTATCAGAACCTGACTAATAAATTTCAAGAGAAGCTTAATCTGGGGAGATTGTAATATTGGAAGAGATTAGTAACACTACAGTTCTCTATCTTAAGACTCACACATGAGAGCATGGTGTATGTCAGCAGAACTTAGGGCATGGCTTCCCTTTCTCGATCTCATAAATAAATATAATGCAAAAAGTGATATTGAATTGTTTGGAATTCTTGGAGGCTTTGTTGACAGTACATTTTGTTTATAGCAAAAGAAAACAAGAGTGATATTGGCATTTCTTTTCCTTTATTAAAGAGAAATTGTTGTGGTCTTAAACTAAGGGTCTGCCTACCCAGTGGAGAATACAGTTGGTTTTCCCTGGTTAATCTGCTGCTGTGTCTAGTCCTTACTGTATAAAAACGCTGGTGTTCCAAAAAAGCTGCAAAACAGTTAAAATTGTGAGACATACAGGATATGCTTAGTCTACTAAAGTTTGCAGTGGTGATATCTCAATAGCTTAGTAGTTCTGGCATCTTAGCACATGGTTTTTGTTTTGATGGTGCAAGCAAGCCCAGGTCTATTCTTGGAAAAAATTGGTCCGTTCCGAAACTGCTCATAAGCCTGCCCTGTGAAGAATTTCTCCAGAATAATGGTACTACCTAGGTATACGTTCTGGAGTTTGCTTTTGATTTGGTTTTTGCTTTTTCAAGGGACAATTCTAGAATGGCTAGTTTGAGTAATACGATATACAAATAATATTGATAACTGGATTGAAACCAAATTGATTCTTTTGCTTTGAAAAATTTGGACACCTGTACTACTTTGAAAATTTATTGTTAACATTACAAGAAATCTTTCTTCACTGAGACTTCTATGCTTTTTCTTTTTTTTTTAAACTGTGGACATGTAGGGAAGGCTGTGAGTAGAAGGGAACGTAACTGTTAGTGACAGTGACAATTTTAATCATGTTCTGAGGGTGATTTATTTATGTTGTTGCAAAAACAAGCGCGCCATGCCAGCAAGCTTTAATTTTTTTAATCCAGGCCCTTCCATTTCTTGAGCTTGGCTTTTGTGAATTGCTGCCCATCTGCTAGTAGTAAACGGATGAATAATTGATGGACTGTTTCCAGTTGGGCCATGCCAGTTCCATGCCATCTGCTGTCCAGCAGCACAGGAGTTTAGAGAAAAAAGGATTAGTTTCCTTAAAAGAACTTTTATTTGGTTTCCTAGATGCAACATAGTTACATAGTTTTGTGGGTTGGTTTTGGTTGTTGGGGTTTTTTTTAAAATGCTATTTACTTGAAAGAAAATACTCTTAATGGCAAAACAACTCCCTGAAGGAATAAGCACTTCTAAATGAAATTTGACCTGTGTTGCCACGACGATGACTGTTTAGTGGAAAAAGAACTTGTTTCTACATGAGATAATAGGTGAAGTCTGATCTGTCAATTTCATGTTAATTTTGATGCTGTCACGGGGATTTTCTCCCTTTGTTTTGGGGAAAGTAACCTAACTTCATCAACTCAGGTTTTGTAGGATATGTCTGTCTTGATCCGCTTGTTCCTGATAGAGGTTAGAGTCAAGGTGATTCGTTTTGATCCCAAAGGTGAAATTAAGACACAAACGGTGTCAGATGTCGCAATAGCAAAACCCTTTATTGACTAACAACCACTAGAGAGCGGTAGGAAAGAAAGATGAGGAAATGGAAAAGCGAAGCAGTAAAATGTTTAAGATAGCAAGAAGTATAGCTACCACCACAGATCCAGTGACGTCTCGCAGGTCCGCCTGTTTCGATTCGGTGGGGGAGATCTCCAAAGAACAGCTGTTCACAGTGGCACTATATAGTGTTCCAAGAGCTGCTTTGCCTGCCCTCCTCCTGTTTAGCGCATGCACGTGAGGGTTGTCAGGAGCGATCTTCAGCCCCCCCAGCGTCATCTCTGTTGGTGGAGCACGCATAGGTGTCTGGAGGGCCCATTTTTGCAGACGTAGGATGACTTGACAACTTGCACACCATTGGGCTTTTGCACTTGCAGGACAGCTGCCTTAGCAGCAGTTATGCCGGTGGGCTTGCACACCGGGCTTGCAAGACAGCTGCCGTATCAGCGGTTGAGCCAGGCCCAGAAGTTGTTGTTGTAGGACTTCGAGCCCTGTGGCTTATCTGGGCTGAGTCCTGAAGTTGTTCTTTAGGACTTAGCAGTGGTCCAAGCTTGCAAATGGCAGACTTGAAGTTTCTGCACAGGGAATTTCAGCAAGATTGAGACAAACATTTTAACACAGTCTCTTACAATGTCCTGTCCTGTCCCGATCTGTTTGGGCCAGGTCATGTGGAGCTGTTTGCTCTGTGCAAATACGGGCATGCCAACTATGTCAACTGGTGGCATCTCTCAGATGCTGTCAACCAGTAAGAATAGCTCAGCTTATGTTCCCAAGCAGCACTTTGGAACCCGGGCATAGCTGCCCAAACAGTTAACAGGAATGCTTTTCTTTTGATTCTAATGGACTGAACTCTTTGATCTTCTTGGCAATTCACATGAAATATGGTCTTACTTGGTTTTGTTTTAGGAAGCGAAGCAGGAGAAAGAACTTCTTGACTGTCAACTTAAAAAAAAATCTCAAGAGATCCACCAACTTGAAGGAGAACTAAATACAATCAAGCAGTCTCTAAAACAGAGCCAGGGTTTTGCAGAAGAGATGAAAAGTGAGTTGCGTATTTATATTTGCAGAACTCCTGTTGCGTGTTTAATGATGTAGGTTTCCTGCAATCCAGTATGCTTCATTGTGAGTTAAAGTAAAAAAGGTTTCCACTATGGGATATGATTACTGGTTTTAAGCAACACTGAGTTTGTCCTAAATGGAAATAAATTTTTGTCTATGAACATGCAGTTCCTGAAGATTCACAATTTTAAACTGAATTTCATAGAATCTATTTAAATCTGAAAACTTCCGTTTTGTAACTCCTTTATGTGTGTCACAGTTTACGAAAAAAAAAAGGCAGGAAAATGTTAAATAACCACTGATAGTTGAGTCTTGCTTGCAGTGTTTTATTCTGGGAATACAGTTTTTCAGGAATTGAGTTGGAACATATCTTGTACTTCTGCTGGATCTGACTAAAAAATAGTAATAGCTTCCCACTTGTTTCTGTGCAGCACTCAAATTTCATGTAAGATTTCAGAATGAAGTTTTGAATTGGAATCTATTCTCAAAATGAATGACCAAACTTTTCATTTTTCAACTGATGATTTCTTTGTGATTGTATAGAAAATTTGCAGAGTTTACAAGCTGGCTAGTGGAACATAATGCCTTCCCATCCCCTCCCCATACTTATCCTTGGTGGGTTTTTGTTCCTATCAAGGAAGGGATACAATTATGACAACTTTGAAAATAATTATGTAGAATTAGACATTCTTTGGCATAAATGGAGTGCAACACTGATCCACAAGAAGGTCACATACTGGAATGAGGCCAGTCCTGTTTAAAGAGGGAAAAAAATAATAATGTTGCATTGTAGAAAAACTTGGTGAAAGGGAGACACAGAAACAACAGGTATTTAGTAGGAGAAGTAAGTACTGACTGGTTTGGAGTGCAGACCTGTATCGGACTGCAGAGTGGAAAATTGACAACGTATATGAGTATGTAATGTCTAATAGCTTAAGGTGATATAAACAGTCCTTCATTGAGTGGTATAGTTTGAGTAATGCTTTCAACTAGAATGAGAATTGAAAGTAGCAAAAATAAATAGCAATATCTAATCTAGAAATTATCAGTAGAATTGCTGGTATAGACTGGCAAAGATTTGATGACGTTTTCCTTTACAGATAAGAATGCTTTTCAGGAAGCAGAGCTGAAGTTATTGGAAGAGAAATTTAAAAAGCAAGAGAGCTCCCTTTGACTGGAGAAGCTGAGAACAGCTTTAGCTGACATGGAAAAGCAACAAGGTTTTACACAAGACCTGCTAAAGGAAAAAGATAATCACATTAAAGAACAAAACTCTAAAATAGGTAAAATGGGGGAAGAATCAGCAGCTTTGCAGAGGTTCCTTGGACTGAAGCAGAGAGAATGTGAAGAATTGCAAAACCAGACTACTGCTTTTTCTCAATGGAAAAATGAAAGTGATCATCTTATAAATAAACTTAAGTCTGAGAAGAAAGTATGCTGACTCATATTAATGACTTGGAGAGTTCCCTTCAAAGTCAGCAAATCAAAAACCATGAGCATAGTGAGAAACTCAGAATGATGGAAGCTGAAAGTGACAGGAAAAGCACAGAGATTATAGAACATAAAGACATGCTGGAATGTAAAAGTGCAGAATTAGAAAAACAAAAAAAAAGGTTTTGATGAACTTCAGCAGGAAATAGAACGTTGTGATAAAAAGTACTTTAAACAGATAGAAGATATGTAAAATATTGCAGCTTACCAACCAACTTGGTGAGCTAGAAGAAAATTTACAGTTAGCAAGTGAAGGACTGCAAGCGGAGCAATGTTATCATGACCTGCTTGGTGAATACGGAAAAAATCTGTTGTCATGTAAAAGCAAAAGATACTTCAGACATGACAAAAGGTGGAGAAGTTAATTTAGGAAGTGGTCAGGATAAAGCTGTTTTAGATAACGTGCAACTCGCAGCAAGTAACTCCATTGCTGATGACTCAGAATATGCATGAGCTCTTCTAGAAGTAGGGAAAACTAAGGAACTGGACATTTTCGAGATCAAATACCTTCTCTTGAGATTTCCTTAGGGGCTCAAAAGGAGCTGAATTCAAATCAGCAGCGGCAGTATGAAGACTTATTGCAAATAAAGGGTGAAACAGAAGAAAGATTATTTAATGCAGAACAGATGCATGAAAGCTTTGTGACAGAAACCAAACAGCACATTAGTAAGTTGCAAGCACATATTGCAACACATTAGAAATTAGTTGAAAAAACTTCAGCTATTCTGGAGGAAAAAGACACGCAACTGCAAACTCTGACTGAAAGATTAAAAAAAAAACCGCAAACTGAGTTTCAGGATTTAAAGATCAATAATAAATTGCTTGAGGATTCTGTAAGACAGCTGAAGCTTATGTCTGGAACATGGGATGCAGAGAAGAAGGACATGTCTTCAATGATTGGCTCCTATAGCAAAAAGATATGAGGAACTCGGCAAAGAAAACACAGCCCTTGGGGATTTAAGCAGAGCTTTACAGTGAGAACAAATAACTTTACTGGAAGCCAATAAAAATATTTCTGATAGTTTAAAGGAAAGAGAAGATACCATTTCTGAAATGTCTGGGAAACCCAAGGAGGAAAGACAGCATATCAAATCAAGAACTGAAAAAATTGAAACAGAGCTTCTGCAGATACCCTGCATTTTACAGTTAGCTTTGCCAGCAGCACTGCATTGCAGAATTAAGACTTTTGTCCTTGAGCTCTTTTCTAAACAGGGACAGAACTGTTGCTTGCTAATAATTGAAAGAGACCGTGACCAGCCAAGTATAGCTCATGTTGGGAGTTTGTTCGTGAGAATGGACAGATAAGACACTTCTTGTACACAAGATGTGCATGGGAGTGAATGGGAGAGTATGATCAAAACAGACCTGGGAAAGTCTGTTCTCCCTATGTAATAAGAGTGATGGAAGGAGTACATGAGCTAATAACAATCCTGGCTGCATAGTCTGGTCTCCTGTTTGTAACCCATAAATACTGCCTCTTGCTGATAAACTTTGTCTTAGCTTCTCTCAAGAGCTGAGTCTGTGCCTTTCAGCCCACTGCAAGCTTCGAGTTTTGCAAGCAAAGTACAAATCAGTAGAAGAAGAAAATGCAAACATGATGAGCATTTTCAGAGAGCAGACAACTGAATTTCAGGAAAAGCAAGCAAAGTTAGATCAAGAGAAACAGGCATTTAGTGAGAATAAAGATATCTTATGTAAACTAATAGCCTCAGAAGAAGCAAAAAAGGATTTTGTTCAAGAACTTCAACAACTGCAGTCAGAGTTTTCCGGTATCCAACATGTGCCTTCTCCAGAGCTTGACTGTTTAAGACAAGAAATGGTAAATATCAGGGCAACAAAAAATACTGCTCAAGAAAAATGTGGCATTGTATTTCAAGACAAGGAGCAATTGGGGAAGGAACTAGAAACAAAAAGTGAATCTCTAATGTGCAATGTTAGTTGTGAGCAGAGTCTCCATTCATAACAGTTGAGAAAGTTCATGGAAGAAAGGGATGCTGAGCTGAATAAATGCCAAGTTAAACTTGAGCTTCTTCAAGTGGATTTTGAAGACAGAGAACTCTCCCTAGAGAGCTGCAGGTTAGAAGTGATGCAACTGAAGACTGCTCTAAAAATATGGAAGTAGAACTTGAGAAAAGTGTGTGAGAGAAAGAGCCTATTTTCCCCCTTAGATTCTTTTCCTTTTTTTTTAATGTATTGCTTCTTAACCCTCCCAGAACACTGAACAAGAAAACAATAGTCCTTGTCAATTGGGAGTGCCTGTTGAAAACTCAGCACTGAAAAGCAGTAAACCTAAAGTAATCCCTATTGAGGACAGGGCTGTAGGAAATACCTCTGTTTGTAAAAAATGTAGCTGAAACCGATGAAGCAAGATCAATGGAAGATTGTACAGAGAAGATTTGTGGAGAACACGGGTGTGGAAATATGTCGGGAAAAATTACCATAACTTCAGACCATGCCAGTGCATTGCCATTTTCCAATAGTGCAGAGGATTTCTATGAAAATCAAAGAACCACTAAAATGCTTCAGGAGGAGGCAAAACAACAAGCTGCTGAAAATTTGGAGCTGATCTCTAAGTCAGAAGAAAGCCATAAACATGTTGGTTTACCAATGAAAGGTGAGCAATTAAACTCAGTGAATCTGAAAGCTGAACTTTCAGAATGCATAATTAACTCCAAAGAGCTCAACTTTTGCAGATCTGTTGGAAGCTACTGTGGCTGTTAAGGAAGAAAACCTTGACATATTGGATCCTGTAGAAATGACCAAGGGGGATTGTCATGAACAATTTATTGTAGCTGAAAATGAAAAGAGGAGTCTAAAATCTGAGCAAGTTAATACTGAGAACCCTGTCTTGTTCACAGAGTGTGATATTGAAATGCTTCAGACAAAATGTCAGCAATTAGAAAGGGAGAGAGAAGTTAACCTGAAATCTATTTCTAGCCTTCAAGAGCACCTCCTTTCAGTCACAACTGAGAGAAGCCATATTGGCCAACAACTGAGTATTGTGTCTGAAAATAAAAAAGAACTGGATCAGGAGTGTCAGAGGCTACAAGAGAAATTAAAAGAGCTAGAGTCAGCTAAAGTTGATTCTGGTGAATTCATTAGAAGGTTAGAGGGTGAAGTAAGGATACAAACAAATCTGCTTTAGACTGCAAAATCTGATATAAAACAATTATCAAATGAAAAAGATCATCATCTGCAGAAGCTGCAAAGTTTGGAAAATGGTGCTCTGTCTCTTGCCTTTGAAAAAAGGAAAACTTCAAAATGAAGCAGCAGATTTGACGGAGAAAGAGCTGCTTGTAAGACACTTGGAAACGATGCAGATTAAATTAAGTTCATTAGAAATTGAAAATTCAGAGCTTTCCACCTCTTTGGAATGCTTGTTAATGGATGTTAGGAGTGCTCCCATTCTCAGTCAAATCCACGTGTAATTAAACTGGATTTATTTAAGAAATAAAAGCTCCCCCAAGTTTACAAGTTCCGGTGTCGGTTGTGAAGAGCGGCTACTGCACTACACCCAACTCTTAACAAATAATAACGATCCGGATTGTATTATACACTCACCCATACAAAGATGAGGACTCTCAACCTTGAGGAGTAACCTTGACCAGTGTCCCAGACCAAGGGGGGGGGCTGTGCCCCGACCGCAGAACCTGCTGCTCCAAAGGGACGGCTCCAACGTGCCCCCAGCAGGACCTCGCTTTAAAGCTCAGTGGAATCTGAGCTGTGGTCAGTCAAAGCCATCTCGGCCTCCCATTGGCGACCAGCCAACTTCCTGGGTGTCCCCCTAGGCTGGTGGGCTGGACCCAAACTAGCCAGAAACTTCCAGCAGTTTCTCTGAAATCTGCCCAGCTACCGCTGTGAGGGGAGGCATCCCAAAGTAGGGGGATGCACCTGCCACAATCGAAAAAGGTGAACTTGCTACTAGATTCATCTCAGCACAGGAAGAAGTTGACCAAATGCGATATGGAATTGAGAAGCTGAAAGTAAAAATTGAATCTGATGAGAAGGAAAAACAGCACATTGCTGAAAAGCTGAAAGAGAGTGAACGAAAAGCTGACTCTCTTCTGGATGAAATAGGGAGGCTTGAAAGAAAATTGGAGATGTCAGAGAAAAATCTAGAGGATGCAATTATTCAGTCAGAGAGTGCTAAGTCAGGGGCATGAATCTTGACAATGAAGATGGAAGAGAAGACTGAAAAGCTGTTACAAGTTGATGTTGTCACCTCACAAAAAGAGTGTTTGGCTAAAGATGTAAGAGACAAGCAAGAAAGGATCCTTGAGCTAGAGTCTTCAAATTTGACTACAGCAAAACTATTAAAAGAGAAGGAGGAAGAAAAGATGCAAATCAAGACTGAGTTTGAAAATACTGTGGTATTGCTGAAATCTGAGCTCAAAGATGTGAGAAATTAGTGTTTTCTTGCCAGGAGGAAGCCAATGCTAAATCAAAAGAGCAAGTCTTGATTAATCAGGTGGCTCGTCTTGAGCAAGATAAAACAATATTATTACAGGAATGTCAGGAAATAAAAAATGAAAATATCAAATTGGATCAAATAAGGAAATTACTTGTTCAAGAACTGATGGATTGTAAACAAAAACTTGCTGAAGAGGTGCAGGAAAATGGTGCTCTTCAAAAGCGGGTGAAAGAAACAGAGGAGCTGTCTTTACAGCTGATGCACATGCAACACGAGCATAAATGTTGGCACCAGGAAAAAAAAAGACTGCAGAATTTGATTGCTGAGTTGAAGCTGAAGGAGCAACATTTTTCTGATAATGAAAGCTTTCCAGATATCCTGAATGTTCTAAAAGTGTCTTATAAGGACCTTGAGAAGGAACTGGAATCTACACTTTGTGAAAAGAGCACTTTATGTAAAAAGGTAATGCTGTTTCCATTAGGGTAGAGTTCCCTTTTTAGGAATGAGGATAAAGTGTCCTCTGGGCTTACCATTTCCTTAATAAATTATGTCTTAAAATAACTTTAACCTTATACTTTTACAGGAAGTGTCCTATTTTTAAATTTTTTTCGATGCAGTCATGAATTTGCATTGAAGCTACAGAGCTGAAAAGCATGACATTGTTTTGTGTAGGATGAATGGGAAGGTTACTTGAAAGCATAGAAGTTTTCAAAATTGAATAATGCAGGATAGGTTTTTTTTCCCTGTAGAAGAAAAAGAGGAAAGACAATTTAGTATTGAGTGAGTGAGTTTTTTATATCAAGAGTAAGTACTTTGGGAGTGCAAAAGAAAGTGAAACAAAAATTGGACACTTGCCACGCAAAACCGGTATTAGCCTGTTGTGACTCTTGTCTGGAGTTGTACCAGCTATGGAATAAAATAACCCAACTTAAAGACTTCCTTTTCCATATAAGAAAATTCTTTAAAGGTCATGACATGTATTAAAAATAATTCTGGAAATCTTCATTTCAGGTAAATGAACTGACTGAGAGTCGTATTGAGTTGTAAGTCAAGCTAAGTGACACTGAACAAAAGATTTCCAAATTACAGGAAGAATATATTAGAGCTTGCTGAAGAAATACAACTTCTTCAGGAACATTCGGAAAAGAAGAAAGTTAGTGACTCTGTGTGTTCTATTTCTGTGTTCAAAACCAGATGCTCAAGTACAGTAAACGTGTGGAGATTGGTCAAGGGAGCTGTGCAAATGTACAGTATCAGAGGTTCTTGGTACCAATTTTCAAAAATTTCATGTAATCTTCTGAGACAGAATGATTAGTTAATAGTTTTTTTCTCCCTCTTCCTTCTACATTTTCTTGGTGTAAAGGCCACAGGTGGTTATCTATAAATATTTCAGTGCTAAGAAATTGTCTCTACTACAGGTGTTCACTCATCAGACTGAGGATGCCAGATAAAAAACATAAAATTGCTCATGATTGTTTTAAAACTAAACTATTTTCAGTGTTTTAGTAGTGTTAAAGTACTTTCAGGATAAAGTTAAGGAAGAAACAGTTTTAGAGTCTTTATTTTTAATTTGTTCACATTTAATTCTTAGAGGCTATTTTACCATCTCGATGACTGTAGGTCTTCATTGTGAACGGTGTTATGTGTTTAAACTCTTTTAAGTGGTCTTCTGACCTACTAACATTGTTTACAAAATTTTGTAACTAGAGATTTGTTTCTGTTGCGGTGTTGAGGATTTTGAGTGGGAAAAGAAAAGACTTCTGCAACTTTCAGAAACCCTGTATGGAAATACAGGCAGGCTGTCCAAAAAGTGCAGTTATAAAAGTGGATCAAAATGAAGATGCTCAGAAAGTTTTGTCTTCTTTAAGATGGTGAGAAAAGTGACCCTTAACCTCTTAAGTCACTCTCAGTGTTTGGAGAGGTTAAGCTTTGATTTTTGGCAGTGCTGCTTGATTTAAGAGTCTTGGCAACCTTTCACTTGGCGTACCCCTTAGATCGTAGTTTCTTTTTAGAAGAACTTCCTTTACCTCCTATCCAGCCTTTTGTGTTCAGATGTCCCATTCTTTGGTTACAGTGTGTTTAGCCACTGTTAAATATGGTGTTTTTTTGGAAATGCAAAGACATACCAGATGTAAAGTCAAATAGTTTAATGGGTTAACTGTTTCTCCATTGAGAAATTTCTTAATATCTAAGAAAGTGCTATTACTGTTTACGGATTCAGCTGCATCTAACTACGTCAGAAAGAAATGAACTGACTAAGAGTTTGGAGGTGGTCCAAAAAGAACTACATGAAAAAGAAAGTGAAATGAAAAGAGAAATATCAGAATAAAAAAGCAGACTACTTGAAGCAGAGAAAGAGCATCAAGATGCTCTCACAGAGGCAAACCAAAAGGTAAATCAGAAAATGGGAATAATGGTGCTGTGGGTTTTTAATTAAATTCTATGTATTTTATAAAATTTTGTTGATCCTATTGCAAAAGAAATTGCTAAAAATAGCGGACTGTAGCCTGTTTAGGAGACTGGTTGACAGAGTCCCTTGAGAGGCAGTCCTGAAGGGCAAAGGAGTCCAGGAAAGTTGGGCATTCTTCAAGAGGGAAATCTTAAAGGCACAGGAGCAGGCTGTCCCCATGTGTCAAAAGACAAATTGGTGGGGAAGGAGACTGGCCTGGCTGAAGAGAGAAACTTGTCTCAGGGAAAAAAGAAGAGTTTATAACTTTTGGAGGAAAGGGCAGGCAACTCAGGAGCACTACAATGATGTTGTAAGATTATGATGTTGCAAGATTAGAAGGACCAATTCCCAACTAAAACTTAATTAAGCTACTGCTGTGAAAGACAATAAAAAATGTTTCTATAAATACATTATCAACAGAAGGAAGGCTAAGGAGAATCTCCATCCTTTATTGGATGTGGAAGGAAACAATTGTGACAAACAATAAGGAAAAGGCTGCGGTACTTAACGCATTCTTTGCGTCGGTCTTTAATAGTAAGACCAGTTGTTCTTCAGGTACCCATCCTCCTGAGCTGGAAGACAGGGACCCAGAACAGAACAAAGCCCCCATAGTCCAAGGAAGGAGGATCCAGGGAACTACTGGCCTGTCAGTCTGACCTCGGTGCCAGGGAAGGTTATCGAGCAGAATATGTTGAGTGCCATTGTCCGGCATGTACAGGACAAGCGGGTGAACAGGCCCAGTCAGCATGGGCTTATGAAAGGCAGGTCCTGCTTGACTAACCTGATTTCTTTCTATGACAAGATGTCCTGCTTAGTGGATGATGGAAAGGCTGTGGATGTTGTCTACTTGGATTTTAGTAAAGCCTTTGACACCATTTCCCACAGGATTCTGCTGGAGAAACTGGCAGCTCCTGGCTTGGACAGGTGTACTCTTTCCTGGGTGAAAAACTGGTGACAGGGCTGGGCCCAAAGACTTGTGGCGAATGGAGTTAAATCCAGTTGGCAGCTGGTCCCCAGGGCTCAGTGTTGGGGCCCCTCCTGTTTAGTATCTTTATCAATGACCTGGACGAGGGGATCAAGTACACCCTCAGTAAGTTTGCAGACAACACCATGTTGGGTATGAGTGTTGATCTGCTTGAGGGAAGGAAGGCTCCGCAGAGGGATTCACACAGGTTGGATCCAGGCCAATTGCTTGAGCTTTAACAAAGCCAAGTGCCAGCTCCTGTCTTTGGCTCACGACAACCCCAGGCAGTGCTACAGGCTTGGGGAGCAGTCCTGGAAAGCTGCCCAATGGAAAAGGACCTGGGGGTGTTGGTCAACAACCAGCTGAACATTGCCAGCAGTGTGCCCAGGTGGCCAAGAAGGCCAGTGGCATCCTGGCTTGTATCAGGAATAGTGTGGCCAGCAGGAGTAGGGAAGTGATTGTCCCCCTGTACTTGACAATGGTGAGTCTGCACTTCGAGTCTGCATTCAGTTTTGGGCCCAAAAACATTGACGTGCTGGAGCGTGTCCAAAGAAGGGCAATGAAGCTGGTGAAGGGTCTAGAGAACAAGCCTTGTGAAGAGCAGCTGAGAGGAGACCTTAGCTCTACTACAACTACCTGAGAAGAGGTACTATACATTTGAAAAAGGGAAACCCAACGGTATGTTTTAGTCCAGGAAGTGGTTGTTTTGGTAGGAATGGGGAGAAAAGATCAACCACTTTAGGACATAAGGGCAAATTTGTTGGAAATGCATTTGTCAGCTCTGATGTATACGAAAAGCTATAATCTTTTCTGCAGGAATATCCGTTTATGAATATGCACCTGATGTTAGTAGGGCATAGGCAAACAACTTTTATAATTAGTTTTTAACTGTTGAATATAAATAAAATTTAAGAATGAGTTATAGTAAAATACAAGGACTTTCTAATGGTAGACTTCTGGTATTCAATATGTAAACTTGAGACAAATTGCTCTTTCAGTTTTAAACTCCTCAAAACATTCCGAGCAAATTTGGTGTGGAATTTCTGTGGGCTGTGATGTGTTCTTAAGTACATCTTTAAAATGCAACTCAATGTCCTTTTTAGTATTATAGTAATTAGGCACATTTTCTTTCTTTAGAATGAAGTAGAAATTGAAGCCTGTCAAGAAAAGATAAATTTGCTGGAGCAGTTTATCAGTTCACAAAAATTGGAAATTGAGCATTTGACATCAAATAAAGAAGAACTAAATAATTCCGTTAAAGAAGCTAAGCAAACCTTAAGAGAACTCCTGAAAACTAAGGTAAGAAAAAGGAAAAAAAGAAAAAAGTAAGCATTGCCAATTACATGAGACCCAAGGCACTATGTAGTAAAATAAGCATAGAATTGGGAGCCGGTGATCCAGAGCTTTGGCTTGGATTTGATACAGCCTTTGTTTCGCTAATGAGAATATAGAGCATGGAGGAAACGCTATTAACTATTGATCTACATGAGAAAAATTCTGTTACATATGCCACAACTGAGATGACCCAGTTTATATGATACTAAACGCAGCAGTCTATTGTCTACACTGAACGTTGCAACTGGGTTATAACGTGGTTAGAATATACTCAGAGAGACTTTGCATTGCCTCTGTTTTCTGTTTGTGAATTAATTTGATGATAAAAGATACTATGTTCTGTCTTAAGCATTAGTCTTGATACATCCCCCTTGGTTCTTGAGATTCTAACAATTCCATTTTATATAGAATTCTCATTACAATTAACTAGTGTAGTTCTTTAAACAACAGAACTGTTCTCGGTGATGACAGCACAAGAGATCCACATACTGTGAAAAGCTGATAGCAAGGAACAGTTCTAGATGTGCTAGGTTTGCTTGGTTAGCACAGGTGAAGTTTAACTGTCCATATAACTGGATTTCTCTGTTATTTTTCCCTGCATTTGTCTCATTTGCTTTTTATTTTTGTCCTGGTTTTGTCTGTGATTGATTGCTGGCTCCAACTCTGTACTACCACTCCAGGAATGAGTATATCTCTAAATACACTCGTGAGGAAACACAGTCAATTCAGTTTACTTGCAAGCAGACACTGGATTGCAATACATTCATCTTGCTCAACAGTTCTTTGTTCCACAGGGCCCTCCACTGTGGTGTTAATTTGTTTAGTACCAGCAGTCCAATGATATAGTATGACAGGATATATGCTCGTGACAGAAAACTGTACCCACGGTAGGGGAAATGTAGCATACAAGGCTTTTGCGCTTGCTGCAAGGTATTTGCACACAGGTTGGTACCAGACTAAATGAGCAGGGAGCAGCCCAGGGCAGTTGGAAAGGAATGGTCTGCTGCTGCTCAGAATAGTCTTTTTGAGCTGGAATTTGGAGTGCAAAGCAACCCTTACTTATCTTGCCTTTGTATGGAAACAAGCCAACAAGTTTACGTTACAACCACGCCCTACAGCTGATGCTGCATAACAGTCGAGCTTCCGTTTGATATTGCGATGTTTAAATGGAAGAATTACATTTCTGGTGCAATAACTGAATTTCTTACTTTGCAGGCTGATAATATTAACACTATAGTCCAACTGAAGAAAGAAAATGAAGTTGCTGACAGTGAAGTGCAGCTGTGGATGAAATCTTGTAAGCAGATGGAACAGGAGAAGGAAATGTTGCAGAAACTACTACTTGAACATGATGAACTGTTAGAGAAGAAAGATCTAATTATTTCAAAGTATAGGAAGGTGACTGAATCTAGATTCAATCTTAATGCTTTCTTAGCAGTTCATTAGTTTGTAAAATTTTCTTTTCCCCTAAAATGTCCACTTGTATATGCAGCACTAGTACATAGCTTGATTCTTAACTAGTATAAAAAAATGCAACTGCAAATGTGTTAAACATTTTCAAAATCTAGTTCAGCTTCTTTCTCTTGACAGTATCCAAGGCAACTCTGGCTTATGAATGTATATATTTTAAATATTACATTTTTGTGGTTAAAAGTGACTTGAGGAAGAAGGGGGGTGTTTTTCATAATAACTAAATTCTGTGTGCAAGTTGTTTTATTGTTTTCTCCTCTGATTCTCTTATATTCCTTATTTTTTGGGTCATCTCACGAGATGCTCGGTACTGTAAATGATACTTAAAGAAAGTTAGGCGTACAAACTCGAGAGTTCAGAAGTTACAAAATGACAGGGAAAATGTTTGCTCATGCACTGGTCAAGGATTTTTTTTTGGTTTTTTACATTTTGCATGCTTATTCTCTATTTAGTAAATACATTATTATGTCTAACATATTGCTGATTGTTATACACCATCACTTTTTTTTTAATAGTTGCACAGTTATAGAACATGTATAATTTATTAACAGACCATTGCATTATAAATTCTTATGTATGCATCTTTTTCTGTCAGTTACATGAATAAAGATGTTTTGCCTTGAAAGGTGCTGATGAGAATGCCATTACAGAAGAAATAAAGTTAAAACTGGAAGAATTACAGGAATCTACAGAAGTGAAAACCAGAGAAGCAAATGAGAACTCAGAGAAATACTCCTCACTTACTGTTAAATATTATAAACCAGAGGAAGAACATGAGACGCTAAAAACACAAGTTGGTTTGTTGAGTGCTCAGCTGAAAGAGCCAGCAAGCGATGCTGTCAGCACCCCTTTGCTGAAGTCGGATAACTCATTAACAGAGGGCAATCAGCCTGTCAAAGAGATGAGGTCAGATGAAGTTTCTGAGCTTTCAAGTAAAAGGCAGATATATGAAGACAACAGAAAAGATAATGGAGATCCGAGATCCCCTGTGCCAGAGCCTTCATCCCAAAAAAGGAGGAAGGATGATATCTGTCAAATTCTGCTGGTTCAGGAGAACACAGACGGTGAGCCAGATGGGCTTCCAGACGTAGTGGGAAAAGATATTTATAGTGGGTTTTAAAGGCAAACATTCTCTGAGCATAGCAGGTGGTTTTCCTTCCTCTTTTGTTGAATTAGTTTTACTCTGGGTGAGTAGGTGACTATGCATACATTTTTGATGACAACGATGGAAAGTGAGAGTAGTCAATGGGCGTTACACCAGTTAGTGGTGTCAGACCAGCATCATACATTTATGTTGGCTTAATAACTACCCTTCTGCTAAGAGCTGAATGATCCTGGCAGTCACAACTTTACAGTTCCTCGTGATGCGTGTATTGGAGTCTAAGCATATGATATGTAGCAGCAACCAGGTTTTGCTGACAGAAGACTTCCTCTAGTCATTCAAAAGCATTACCTGAACCTTTTACTGAAACTTACAGGAGAATAGATGTGAACCTAATCTCGAAGGCTGCAAGACTGGAGGGCTGTGCTGTGATGGAGTCATGTTCGTTCCCTCTCTAGCCCCACAGTTCCTGCAGTACCACTCCTTAGAGGTCAAAGAGGCAGTTGATAGCTATCGCAGGGGCTCACTGGCAAGTGGTTAGTGGCGAGGGCTGCAGCAGGGGAGACTCTGGAAGGAGATCGGGGCTGCCCTGTGCCGGGGGTCCAGTTGGTCCATGTGCCAGAACAGAACTAGTCAGAGGTGTTTGTGGCATCTCTGTGAAACATAAGAAAGGGCAGTAAATGCTGAGATGAAGGTAAAACAATGCTGGAGCTGGAGAGGCAGAAATAACGCTGAAGCAAAGTATCACACTGAGTAGGGCATGCAGGTCAGGGAGGGTGATGGTGGCCTGAGCTGGGGGGTGGCCCAGTACGGTCTAAGAGGAAACTGAGGAGGAGATACAACCCCAGAGGGACTGCAACCAAGTGGGTTCTCCCATGTGTCAGCAAGTGAGTTAAAAACAAGGAACAGGATGAGACCACCATATCCCGCCTTCCCATCACCTCACTGAAGGTGTACCATGCTGTGAGGAGATTGGAGACCAGAAACTGGGGAGGTGTTGTGCCTGGAGGGAAGCCCAGGTGTTTTCCCTGAGTGTTTGCATATTTGTATGCTTTTATTTCTTTCAATAAGTAATTAAAAATGTGTTAACTGGCAATACATTAAGTAAATTAAAATTCCCTGAGTTGAAACTGTGTTGCCTGCAGCAGTAATACATTACCATCTTTATGAGAGTTCAGTTTCATTCTGCTAGAAATACAATGAAATTAGGTAGCCTTATATGCCATATAAGGGTCCATTGCAGCAGAAGGTAACTGGGAAGATTGCAAAAATTGGGGCTTGAAAAATATATTTGCATGTTCAACTACCTATTAAGTAACCCTCGACAATAAATGCAATTGCAATTGTTAAAGAATAATCCATAGAGATGTTGAATCACTTTGACTTCAGTGATCGTTCCCAGAAGTCAGAATTTCTACATCTACAGGTTGTTTTCACTTCATGTTACCAGCGTTATTATTTTACTGGAAATACACTTGTTCTGAGGACATAAGTGCCAGTTCCTATTTAGTCTAGATGTCAAATATTGAAATAATAGAAAATCTATAACATTATACTTTGATACAGAGAAAAATATGAAAAACCAAGAATATCATGTCACAGTATTGTGTTCTGATTGAATTCTCGTGAAACCGGTCCATGTTTCCGGAATGAAATTATTCTGCACATAATAATGTACCTGTAAAGAAAAAGACCAAACACTTGTTTGAAATACTTCCCTATAGTTTTGCCTTTGTACATTGTCTACAATTCCCAGGGCTTGTATGTGAATTTCGGAATACACAAGATCTCTTCAGCAATCTTTTTTGATCCATTTTCTTGAATAGACCAAATTATTTATTTAAATCAGCTGTTTTTATCCCTATTGTGAAAAAAAAAAGATCCATTTGAGAAAGTGTAAAAACTTATTTTGCTGGTTTTAATAGAAGTTGTTTATTTTTCAGGATTGGCTGCTATCCCCATTGGAAAGGTTAGGCCTTACAATTTACGTAGAACAACCCTAAAGCTAAGAATCAGTCCCCGACTGACTGCCTCGGGAGAGATATTGGCGTTGCATTCACAAGAAGCACGAAAACGCAGATCGGATGATCATGGTGAGCACTCCTGTTCGACACCTGGTGGCAGCAAAACACAAAAGGTAACTTGAAAAAAAAAAAAAAATGGGTATGAAAGCCACGGGGAAAACTAAAACATTCACTAAATGCATTCATCTTGCCAAGTAAGTTTGAGGACTTATCATCATTTTTTGCGTTTCTCAACAATACAGTGAAGATAAGATCATAAATACTGAATCACTAGAACTTGACAGAGGTCTTGACCATGTTAGCTATCTGTAAATTGTTTCCGTTATGTAATTTCTGACTTTATGGAGAAACCCATTGAGAAATGTAAATTAAATACAGGTGTATTTTCAATTTCTTGTAATGTATATTATAGAGCAGATATTTCTTATACTGTAGTAGTTTCTTAGGTTTCAGAAAAAGTAAACAGCAAAAGAATTAACCTCTAGGAGTCTGAGTTGAGGCATAAAGTTTTCTGCTAACAACTTTCCTTGCAATTGCAGATTTGAGATGCTCTAAAATAACTACAGATGTTTGAGAAGCTGTTAAACATGTAAACAGGGAACATTAGATGGTAAAGAAACTAGATTTTAATGTTAGTACCTACCTGATTTTAAAGTTATCAAAACAAATAAACACTACAATGTTAGGTTTTGAAAGCTAATCTTTATTCAAGAAAAGGTTAAAGTAACTGAAGTTTTACATCAACTTTGCAAGTGTTTTCAGCAATACGACACACTGCTGAACGTTTCGCAGTACATCAGAATAAGGCGTTCTTTCTAAGTCGATGCAAATGCTTTGCAAATTATAGAAAAATGTTCCATCTTTAGGACAGAAATAAACCTTTTCTCTGACATCTCCCACAAAGTTTTTAACCATGCTCTCTCAAGCTGAGCAATAAGAGAATAGTTATTATATATTGGTACATGAGGGCTACATAGAAATATGCCAGCACATAAAAATTATTCCAGTTTGCCAGGTTACACAAAAGCGTTCTCTTGACAGTCAGTGGAGTCTACCGCACAGCCAGAAGTGAAGGCATAGAGCAAGAGAATAACTTTTGTTTTTAAAATGCAGTTACTCTGTTAGCACGTAAAATACGATGGCGAGATACCAAAAGTAAGTAAAGGCAAGAGCCGTATAGTTTAGTGGATGTATAAGTTTTGAGGCCAGAAATCTCCACCGGGAACATGAGTCAGGTCAGAGCCATAATTTGTTTTGAGCTATAGCAATAGGAAAGCTGGATTTTGAAGTGAGAGTGAATCTGCTGAACTCGTGTACGTTGTTTCAGGGGTTAATTACCCTGGTTGCCAAGATTTGCTACTTCTCACAGACGTTGCCTGGTGGATCTGTGTCTTATTACTGTTTCGTTAAGTGATGCCTATAAATTTTTGTTTACACTCACTTATGTATGTTTTCCTGTAACTTTAGAAACAAATGGAGGGTATTGCTTGTAAAGTAACTCAGTAGCGCAAAAAACAAAGGAAGCCTTGGCTGCAGAAAGTTGCGTGGTAATTACCTGCCAGCGTGTTATAAGCTTGTTTGCAGGATTTGTTGACGATAGTCAAGGTTACAGCAAATAACAAATAATCAGTAGTAAATTATTTTTAATTTAACTGGGGGAGGAGGATTGCCAAACAGTCTTCTTTTTTTGCTTAAGCTTGTATTGTCTAGGTCTAAAGATAGGCTACTCCTTAGATTCCATTACACAGGAGAAATTAAGATTTCAGGGTTGTTTTTTCTCCCAGGTGTAAACATGCAGAAGTCATCAGCTCCAGGAATTTGTGCCCTTTTCTCTTGGACATTGCTGGAGATATATATATATATATTTGTTTTATTTCAAGATGACATACATCTGGGAATTCCGGGAGAAATTGCTCGTAATATCTTTTCATCATTTGTTGAAACCATCAAAACGTGTTGTTTCATGCTTTATATTAAAATGGTAAATGTGTCTTATTTTAAAAGTGAAATAAGCCTTGCTTCCTTCTCTTTGACAGGTACTTATATGTACTTCATTTCGAACACTCAGTTTCAAACTGTTGCAAATTTCTCAAGGTCTTTAAGATGTACCCTGTTGTTTTCATATGCGAATTTATTCACTTTCCTATGTGAATTTTATGTAGAGTTTAAACTTGAGTGCTTTGTCTGCACATCAGTTAATATGTGAAAGCAGTGCTTTTTTGACCCGATGTCAGCAAAAAGAAATGACAACTATGTTTTACGTTTGCAGAATATGTACAGGAAATATTAAATACAGAGCTCAGTACCTGGCACCTTAGTAACAGCTTTAGTGTACTGTCTGTTCCTGGTTTAGTGTTTTTCTGCTCCGAGCAAATAGCTTGCCACCTGTGTAGCAGCTATTCCATTTTACACCACACCAAAACAATCGATAATGTCTAACTGTGCTGTATATTCAAAGTGATGTCTTTAAAAATATTTCTTTCTGTTTTCAATATGTATGTGTATCTTTTTTACAGATTTACATTATTTAGTCTTTTGCAGTGAGTCTTTTGACCCACTGCAGAATGCTAATATGGTTTTCCTTTAGCAGTAAAAGAGGACATTTTTTTGTGTTACAGGTAAATGATGAAAAGTCCCAAGCAGTAACAGCTTTTCCACCAATGAATTCTACTTCACCACTATAAGCAATCCAGAAAATCTGTCTGTTAGTACTATAGAGTCATATGACACATAGCTAAAAATTCTCCATGTGAACAAGGGCTACCTTGAATAAGCAAAATTAACAAAAAAAAATTGTAAGGTGCAGTAAATCTGTGTGGACTTGATCACAACTCAGAATAACTGATGATCAAAAACCAGTTTTTGAAATAAATGTCAGAACTATATGGAGGGCACTATTTTCTCTTACTCTATGGTTAGTGATGTTATAGGTTCTACAGAGCTTGTTCTTAATTACTAATACCAATAGTCACTCAAACTTGTGGAAAGATATATAACAGTTATAATTGATCTTCTGTTGAATTTTCTTTGACTAGTTCTTCATCAATCTCTTAAAAAAATTAAACAATATAAAAAGTGCACTACACGGTGCCATATAGTTCATTGTTGAGATTTTTTCTGTGTACCAAATGTCGATTTACAAATGGAAACTCGACTCATCAAAGTATCTCTGAGAATATTGTGTTCCAGGAAATATGAAGCAAACGCTACTGGCTATTTCAAATTAAAGTGGTGACTTCATTTGAAACTGCAAAACCAAATGGAAAACCAGAGGTAAGACGCATCCAGTGCACAGGTCCAGTGTGCTATGTCTTGGTATCTCCACTTCCAGATGGAATAACCTTGTGCAAAGGGGGATGAGACTTGGTTTGAACAAATGCAGAGAGAACTGTCTGTTTTCTCTGAAACTAAGCATCTGCCAACTCACCTCTTTGTACTTCCCAGTATGCACTGCCTTTGACCAGAGCTGAAGGTCTTACAGTGTTCATCTTCACCTCTGGAAAATGCCCCTTGTCCAGCCAGTAATCCTCAGCGAACTGGGGGTGTAAACCTCAGCAAGCTGGGGGTGGGCACTACATACCTGGCCAGAAAGGACACTGTAACAACCTGCTGTGTTCCCTCTCTGCAGATCACCCTTCACCCTGACAATGCTTGACCTCAAATGTGTCACTTGATATGAAAATTGTTGCAGACTTGGACCTGATGTAATGAGAGTGGATGTGTTGGAGAAGTGGTCAAGTGTCAACGAAAAAGTCCTATTTGAGATCTCTAAAGAAGGTAACTTGCCTGGAAATAACTTTATCTAGTTCATAACAGTGCACTTGAATTCAGGGTAAGCTCACCACAAGCTTGTACTTGTGCATTTCAAAGGCCTAATTGGGCTCACTCAGTAGTGCAGAGCAATTTTGTACAAGAGGAAAGGGTGACATCAACTAAATCGGTCATTATCCAACTGAACAGAAATTATTTTCCAATAACTCATATTGCTTATGCTTGCCTGCCCAGGTCAGGTATTAAGAAAACCAAGCTCCTGCAATGAGCAGTAGTGCCCTAAGGCTCTGAATTGAACAGCAGAGAGGCATTTTCACCTTATTCTTCCATCAGAAAGATGTTGTTTCTCCTTTCAACAAAACTTAGATAATAGTTTTCTACTCTTTGAAAAAGATTTGTTAACTTGGAACAAAAGTGTTGTCTTTTAAGTTGAGCTTTTAAAGCATAACAAGTGTTTCTCTAATGATACAATGATAAGATTCTGCTTGAAATTTGAGTTAGTTTTATGCTCAGAGTGTTTTTCTCTGGTTTACATATACATACACACTGTTATTCTGCCTTGTTTACAGCATTTTCTGTTAGAACACAGCTTATGTGTTCTGCTTATCAGTCTAACTGAAACAGCTTTAAAGAAATTCAGTATTTGTCTGAAGTATAGCAGAAAAAAAGGTGAATCAAAATATTCCATATAGTTCAAATGAACAAAAACTTTATATACAAGCTATCCTTCAGTAACTAGATATACTTACTGTTGGAGTTGGATCAGTAAATCTTGTGGCCTTTTCTTAAACATCTCTAGTTGTTTGTTAACTCATTAAAACAATCTTTGTGGCACTATGCCTTGAGGCCTTTTCCAGGGAGACTGAAAGAGGCCCATCTTAAAGGATACATTTTGATTGCCTCATCTTCTGTCACTATACCAATAAAGCTGCTCAGAAAGGTTGAATTATTTCAGATAGGTTTTTGTGTCTTCAAATTATTTAGGGATCATTTGTGGAATTTTAGCAATATTTTTTTAAAAAGATTAACTGTTGTGTTAGAAGCATGAAAGTGAAAATGCAATGGTAATGGACAATAGAGAAAAAAAAAGAAACACAATGAAACTAGTGTGTTCTATCCCAGTCATTGTTTTTCTATTTTGATCTGATGCCTTGAAAACTGTCCCACTTGGAGAAGGGTGTGGAAAAAACATCTATCTTTAGAAGTTGTCTAATCTTAACCAGACAAATTTAAACAACTATGTTATAATGAAGTAAGTAAATACAATCACTAAAAGAAAAAACTGAGCTTCAGAAACTACGTATTTTCCTACTTGGCCAGGTTTGTATTTCATAAGGCGTTAGATTTCGGTGAGAAAAGGTCTGGTTGGTTTGTTATGTTCAGCTCTTTCTTCAGGCTTTCAACTATTCTTCTCTTTTTTACCTAGTAATGAAAGGAAAACATAAAAGGAGATTTATTTGGCTGCTGCACTTCCAGGATTATTATTAAGGACCAATGTTTGAACTGATCTCTCAAATGTCAGATTTTAAAATGCTCTTGGGTCCGATCCTACCCTGACTTCTGGAGCCCACCCAACTGCAGAGATGATCAGGAGCTCCCCAAGCCTCGAGCGCGGGAACAGCACACCAGTGGTGGCCCTGAGGCAGCCCCATGACATGGCCACAGTCTAATCAGCTACCATTTCAGGGAGAGTTTGTGTTTGTTTGTTTGGCTGTTTTTTAAAAATTTAATCTGTAGTAGGAGAAATGCCATTCACTGAACGTGGGCCTGTGCTACTTTCTCAAACATGAGCTTCCATACGATGCTCTGCACTGCACTGCACTTCCACTCCTGGGCAGAGCGCTGCCCTTGCCAGTGTTTGTTGGCTCACAGCAGGATCAGTCAGAAGAGTCTGCCAATCCAGTGACGAGTAGAGGGAGAGAAGAACGGAGCTGAAAGAAGAAAATCATTCTCGCTACCCAGCTTACTTATTTTGTTGATGTGTCCTGCAATGTATGCAAATTAATATACTGTAACTAGAGGAAGAAAAATAGCAGGGGGAGCTGTGGTGGATCCAAATCTGCCTAGTCTCAGACATCTGTATTGGACAATAATCCTACAGTACCCTAAAACCTTGAAGGGGATGACGGAAAAGCGCGACACGCATCTAATGGGGATTTTCTTTGTACTATACATTGCAAATGAGTTCCTTTTAGACAGTGGAACATAGCTGAACAAGGCAAAGACTTTGCACAGTAGGGAAAGCAGTGTCATTCCACGGTGCAGGTGCCACCTCTCTGGTAAGAGCACTCTGAATTTGTCCCAAAACTGGATTCAGCTGCCTGATCCTTGTTCCTGCTGTTTGAGATTTCAGCTCTTTAGCCCTTAAAATGACTGCACCTCCCACTGCTTTTGCTACCTTATCCTAAATAGTCACAAATTACAAAAGGCTGCCAGGAACTTTCTGTAGCAAGCAGTAAATGAAAACAGCTGTTTGAACTTCTTAAAGCTATTGACAACTGAATACATGGTGCAATAATATGAAAGCAGCTTGCAATAGCAGTATTGAAAAGCATTGTTGTAGATTTACTTAAAATACATCTATACCTGCAGGGATAGGAGATAGATGTATTTCCTCTCATATATCTATATGTGCGCATATTCTCTGACACTTATAGGCACACGCAAGCACTTATTTCAGTGTAGAGTTCAGAAACTTCATGGAACTTAGAAAAACAGGATGTAGCTATAAAGAACCTAAATGTGCCTAGCTTTCTGCATTGTTTTATTTGTCTTACTAGAAGCTTTTTTAACAGCGGACAAATAACTTTCTCTTGACAACTCAGCTGTTGAAATACTCTAGGTGAATGCACTGATGATTGATGGGTGCACAGAAAAATCCAGCAGCTTTCTGTAATTTGCTTTTCTGCTATTGTGCTTCATAAATTAAACAGATGAAAGCTTAGTGAGAATCTGCTCTCAGTACTATATGGCGTTTCAGGGTTTCTTTATTTAGAAGGCCTGCTGAGTACCACATGAAATACAGTGTAAATGCATTTGATATTGTGAAGGAAGACTGCCTTTTTCACAAAGTCTGTGTATCCACATCAGATTACTGTTCTTTTCAATTATTTACTTTTTAGAGACAAAACAGGAGTGGGAAATTAATAACTGTGGTTGGGAACTGCTTCATATTTTTTTTTCACTGTAGAGAAAATGTATATTCTTTTGATTCCATGCTGAAAAATATTTTGTTTTCAGTACTGTTATTGATATTTAAAGATACTTGTGGCTTTAGTAGGTGTCTAGCACTGAGCAATTGAATATTTTAGTTCTCCTGAAGAGCATAGTTTGGATCCTTTTTAATTAGATTTGACCATGGAGGCTAAAAATAGTAATGGAGATGACTGACACTTCATCCTTTTGGATTTCTTTTTCTTTTCAATATCTTGTAAGCAGTTACAGAGGGAAAGAAACTGTTTTGTGATTCCCAGATCTTTTACTTGTATAGCTGCTTGTTTAACTTGATCAGCTGCTCTTCTCTCTCTCTAAGTGTTTGGTATCTGGCTCCAGATGCTATCTTTGGATCGATGAATCTTATGCTGAGACAGGCTGTTACACGTGGAAGTATTGGTTAATGTCAAAAAACATGAATAGCAATCTCCTGTTAACTGCACATCCCTTTACATAGTGTTTTCAGTGTGAATGGGAAGGCTACCAAATGATTGGCTTGTTCAGGTGTCTTGATCACCACGGCTGGCTGCTTTGACACAGCAGCATGCTGCTTGTGGTGTAAACATCGTTTTAACATGCTAAAATGATGTGGGAAAAAAAGGAAGGTAAGTTCGAAAGCTCTGCCAGAGCTTCCAAAACGTAGGTAACTTTGCAGGTAGAGTTCACACCGTGGTCTAAGCTGCAGCCTAGAATTAAAGGTGGGGAAACTGAAGTCTTGCCTTTAGTCTAATGCTGATGCTTTGTGAAAACACACAGTTCATCTAACCTGTCATAGGACTGGTGCTAGAATAGCTGTTTTGTGTACCCTGTGAACTGGGAAAGGATTGTACTGTGCTCTGATGAACTCTAACAAAGGAGAGGAGATGTTAATGAAGATTTCTTTCCCCCTTGTTTCTTATCCCATATCTCTTTACCAGCAGAGAAAAGTGTGGGATTTTACACTAATTTTAAAGGCAAGCGTCCTGGTTTCAGCCACCACAGTTGCTATTTCTGCATTGCTGCCTAGGGTACATTGTAAAAATGTTGATGGGAATGTAAGTGATTGCTGGCTTGCTGTAGCAGGCAGGAGGATTCCACAAATTCACATCATCCCCGTGGTACACTGGAGATACTTCTATAAATTCAGTAATGCAGCTATGATTATTCTTCTCCTCGCCTCTCAATTAACCAGTACTGCACATATTGTTCCCTGTCAAATATCTTATTTTGTCAGATGGCAGAGAGCAATGTTGTTCTCATTTCAAATTGCTGGTTTGATTTCTGGCAGTACTTGATTGCTTTAAAATGTACTTTCTGCATCCATTTTCCTCAATACTTAATTAACTGGAGAAAAAGACTGAAATGAGGTTTCAGTTAAGTAGGTGTTTCACTTTTGTCCCCACTAACTCATTCATTTATTTCCTCTAGCTCACTCAGGTAGTCTCAGAGACTTTATCTTTTATTTGCATGGAATTTTGCCATCCAGGTTATCTCTCTTATAGCTAAATCCTCCTGGAAAACGCATGCCATGCTGGGAGGAAGCAGAGGCCAGACTGCAGAAGAGGTGGTGAAAAGCAATCCAGTACCAAACCAGAACTATGGTGAGAGTAGGTAAGCAAAACACAGCAAAACTGGCCATGGGAAAAGGCTGTGTGCCCGAAACAGTGCACAGTTGAGTTAGTCAGGAGTCACAACACACTGCAGGAGCATTCTTGTAACTTTGCAGTGAAGAGGTGAGTTTTAATACTGCAAATGCAGTTTCCAACTACACTGAATACCAGACAAAATTAGAAGGAAGCACTGCTTTACAAGATTGCAGCTATTACAAGTGCTAGCCATGCTTGAGCACTACCCGGCGTAGTTCTGTGCCTGTACAGGAATGTCTTTAGGCATCTACAGTGCAGGTAACTGCTTGAAAGCACTTGGCTCTCACCTTTATCCCCCTTGGTGTGACCTGTTCTGTCATAAGTGCCTGTGGCAAGATAAAAGCCTGCACACAGTAAGCTACCATGGAGCAGAGCTCCACAAAAAAAACCATTGCATAAGGTAGCAGCGAATTTACCTTTTCTTTGTAAAAATAACATGGAAGACTGCAACTAAATCATAGTGTAGGACTCCATGTAGTCTAAGGTTACGCCTGCCATGTGCACAGCTAAGATACCAGCTTCAAGTTTCACAATTTGTAGGAGCAAAACAGGATTTTTTTTTGGTCTGTTTTCCGAAGCTCCATATGTTTATTTCAGCCTTACAAAGTGCCAAGACCATTTGATCTAAAGACATCAGTGATCCAGTGTAATTGTAATGAAAGAAGGCAAAGTGGTGATGAAATAAGTGGTCTACCGTTTGGGATCCAGCTAATTAGCGGCCAAAAAGTTCACTTGTCTTGAAAAATGCAAGAGTAGATTCTGAATGGCAGATGACTGCAGAAAGGATTGAGCATGCCTGACCAGTGTGGTTTGACTTGCTCAGAACTGAGAAAATTGTTAATATTATGGTCAGAATGAATCAAGTGGAAAATGGGTTATGGGTTAATCAATCAGGATTACTAGAGCATCCCCAAGGAATTTTGCTTTATTAAGAGAAGATAATCATGATGGCCTTTCTTTGTTCTGTGGAGGATCACCCATGGGTGTTCATGACACAGAATGAAGTCTAGCAACTGTCACGTAGAAAGGGCAAAAGGGTGGGTGGAGTTAAAAACTGTTCAGCAGATTCTGAGAAGCTCACCGTGGAAAATCTTAAACTCTAGTTCAGTTTGCAGGTCATTACAATGAGCATTCAATCTTTAGCACTTTAACAGAAAATTCGTTGTTCTTGTTGAAGCATTTTAAGGACAATGGATAATCCATTCTGTGAGCTGGAAACACAGAATGGCCTGTGCTTCAGAAAGAATAACTTTTCTAGCTCAGCATATGGATGTTCAGAAACTACGGAGCAATCCAAACTCCTTATGATAGATACCTAATGGATTTCTCTGTGCACATGCTTTGTCAAACTGACAAATGAGATTTGTGTCTTCAATGTCAGGGATTTTTTTTTCTTTTGAGGAGTTTATGGCCTTTGATAGACTTTAAGAAATGCCCAGAACAGTGAAAAGAGCAACTTTTAAAACCTCTTTCATGCCTCTAAAGCAATTCATATAATAATTTCTGAACTAACCTGAAATTTATCTAAATCTATCCATGGGGCTACTTTTGGTAAATATTATAAGGTCATTTTGTATTGTCTGTGTTCTGTTCTGCTGAGTTGACTGCTAAAGCAAGCCTTCGACAAAAAGAAAAAGTCCAGTATGGCAGGTAAGGCTCTGGAAGGCTGAGGACTCTCAGAGCTTGTGGCCAGACCTCCAGAGTGCTGAGACAGCAGATTTGATCCTGTGCTTTAACTATGTGTCACCTTTTCCTCTCTTTTCCCCTCTAGATTTCATTTTCAAGCTTGCAGACATGTAACTAAAGCACAATCTGGGTTAGGCTTGCTTTCAGTAGCTATTCAAAGCTCTCAGCTATGCAGGTGTGATGATTCTATTGCATATGTGTCCTGTGGTCGTGAGATGGACCATGTTTACGTGATACTCATTCATTTATATTTTCCAGTTGTCTCCATGCATGAAAACCCTGGTTTACATAGGCACATACCCGTGTACCTGAAGAAATTGGTGTTTGCCACTGCATGTGCACAGCTGAATGTGCACATGAAATGCGAAGAACTGGAGCAACATTTCAGTATACTCAGCTATGCAGTACGTACTGCCAGAGCAGGCAGTGAAATGAGTATGTCCGGTTGAAACTTCAGAAGAAATTTAAGAAATTGAAATTAAACTATTCTCACTGGAATTTCTAAAAATATTACCCATGCCACTTTGCCAAAATAAAAAATTCCTACTCTAAGTCCCATCCAGAAGAGAACTTGTTTCACAGGACATTTCCCCATCTGCCTGTGATGGGGCCACTGGGTCAGTGCTGGTTTGGAAGAAAGTTTCCACATACCAGATTACTGACATTTTCTGTTGTGAGAAGAGTAAACTTCGATCCTGTGCTCATCTCAGAGCAGTCATTTTCATTTTTACTGGTTTACTTTTAAAACTTTCCCATGTGCAGCATCTAATTATGGTACATTACAAAAATCTGTATTTAAATGGTAACAGTGCACAGTGCTGAAAGGGACTGTTGGTAAATTGCTTATTCTCTTTGATGATTAAGCCAGTAATTATTGCATTAGCATCCTAAGCTACACTCTGCTGATATATCTCCTCCTGAAGCAATCCCATAGGACTTGACGGGCTAAGCAGAAAAGATACGGCACTTGAAGGGAAGGGCAAAGAACATGTAGGAGATAGTGCCAGGGATTAAGCAGAGGTTGCTTTCTCCTGTGTCTGCTTCAGTGTGACTCAGGGTGGTGCTGGGGTGTGGTACATCAAAAAGGTTTTTCTTGCCTTAGAAATGTAAAAATAGACCTTTCTACTACTAGTTATGACACTTCTTGCCAGGTCTTATCACTGAGGCTATACTCGCACAGTAATCAAAGTAAATAATTTTATCTGGAGGAGTAAGATGGCCTTTCAGCTTCCACACCACTGTGATATTCAGCTGCCTGTGCTGTTCTATGTTCCTGTCCTGAAATGTTTGGTAACACTGCTGGATGCCATTTATCAGCTGTCTTCGACCTCTCCCTCACCTGAGGTAAATCTTTCAATGTCTACACTGCTTTTTCTTTCTTTTTTTTTTTTGAAAACAAATGCTTTATGGTCCTCCTAAAAGCAAAGGCATAAAACAAGTGTAAGATATTACTTTGTGTCTTTGGGAGCTTTTGGTTTTTTTATGATAAAATTCCAGGAAACAAGTTACATGGAACAGTTTGCTCACTAGAAGACAGACAGGCACCAGATCCTGCACACCTGCAGGTGCTGTGTTAGTTTCCCATCATTTTCCTGAAATGATGCACTTACAGACCCATTTCAGTGGCTATTTCGAGCCCAGGAGTGACTTTTTTTTCCACTCTTCTAGATTCCACTCTTGTACCTGCACCTCTTAGCTAGAACCAGCATTTTTTTCTTCTTAAAGAAATATTTTTCATGGAATTGATGGCTTCTTGAATTGTATCTGAGTATGGATCAGGTTTTGAGACCACTATTCTGCAGCTGAAACATCATTCTTGCCCTTCTAAAGGTATAAAACTGCCTGATGTTGGATTTGAACAAGTGGCTAGATGAAAAAACTCCTACAAGCTTTCCTGAGTGTAGACCATTTCATTACTATAGAAAATGAGGGAACCTGTTTGCTCTGTGAAAAGTTGTTAGAAAAACTCTCCAGCTTCTTAATAAGGAAAAAAGAAAAAGTTATAAAACATAAAGGAATGTTTGAACCTCCAGGGCTGGGTAGGTGAAAGAACCCTCAGCTGAAGATTTCTAAGCAAGCCACAGAGAGCAGCCTGCAGAGGTAGTAAAACACTGTGAATGGAAGAAATAAATCCTGGTGGGAGGAGTGGTGCATGCTCTCTCCTGGGCACACTGTTTGAAATTGTATGTTCTAAAGCAAAGAAAATTGCTCCTCAGACATACCTTGATGAAGCAGATTCAGAATTGCCTTGGGCTGGAGTCCAGTGAAAGAACTGCCTTCTGTGCTCTGCTTCACACCAGCAACTATGCTACAGAGAGTAACATCAAAGGTGAAGGTGCTGGTCATTTTAAAAGACTCTTGTCTTTGAGGCACTCTCCTTTCCTCCATGTATATGTTTCCTTCATTCTTTCTTCACTCTCTTCTTCCCTGCTATAGTTATAATCTTTTTTTTTTTTTTCCCCTCTAACAGAATTAGGCAATTTCTTTCTTCTTCTCCTCAGTCACCATGTAACATCCCACTGAGCTTGTAACCCTTCCCTGGAAGAGCGATGGTGCTACTCTCTTTCTCAAAGCTAGAAAAGAGGCTACAGGTACTACAGCCGTGAGTTCCCTGGTAAGTGGTGAGAATTACTTGGCTGTGATGGAAGGCCAGACATGGATGGTGGGCCAGGCAATGCAGCGGGATGCATTTAAACATCCTCATAGTGCATGACCTGGCAGTAGACCTGAGTGGAGTTTGTTTCAGGGAACAGATGTCAGACACTATCCTGGAGTAAGTGGCAGCAGGAACTCAGATGGGGGTGTTAGTTTGGGATAGCAAGTATACAGAAGAAGAGGATCCAGAGAAGAAAGTAGTCAAATAACAAGTTGGCAGGCATTCAGCATGGGTAAAGAAGAGCAGTGCAAACACCTTGTCAAATATTTCCATCTTATTATGTCTGTCTTGTCCAGAAAACAGCGATAGTGAATAAAAAGAGTGTGGTTCGAAGACAACAAAGTAGGAGGGAAAAGAATATTTTTATAGGACAAAGAGTCCAATCACTATGGAATTCCTTTCCATTCACCAGCCAATTCACTTTTAAAAGTCTCAAAGCAACTCAGCTTCTGTTGCTTCTCTTGTGGGAGCTATGCCATATAAACGTCACTGCCCACAAGTTTATTCTGGGGTAGGTTATGTTTACACTTCTCATTTAATCTTTCCAAAGAACACTTCTTTCTCCAGTGCAGGCTACATCCTTCTGATACATAGAAGCAGTTTGGTCTTTTTTGTTTCTTTACGTAGTTTAAAAAATGCTTTAAACCTATTCTTGGATGATTAATCTTACTCTTCTGAGTTTCTTCAGAGTCTTCACTCAATATTTTTGGAGATGAAAATGCCAGGCTTAAACTCTACCCAGTTGCAGAACATTAGTCCTAGATAGCAAACACGTTGCAAACAGATAGAGCAAAAAGCTACTGCTGTTTACAAACTCTTCCTTCTGGAAGGAATCGAGTCCCTTCAGTCTCCTTTCAAAGGATTCTCACCTCTATCTCTAAGGCACTCAGAATCTTGCAAGAGTTGACCTTACAAATATGATCAGATCCTCTAGTCAGATGTAAATAACATATCCTCTCAAACTGAGGTGCAGTTGCTGTTTTTTTTCCCCACAAAACTGATTTAAAATTCACTAATTTTAGCTTGGATCGTTCCTCAAACGTTTTTGCCACCTACTGACTGTCACTCAGACCAGCATCTAAACAGGTACCAAAACACCATCTTCTTCTAATCATGGCACTTTGAATGACAAATTAACCTTCTGCATCCTGGTTATTTTATAATTCCTTTGATTGTTATATTCATTGTGCAAATCACATGCATAACTCCCACCTAAGTGTTGAAGAAAATACAATACTGAACGGCAGCACTACCAATCTGCAGAATCAAATAAACAAAAGTAGCCCATTTAAAAGCCACACTATGCCAGTTCCTCAGAAATATTCCCACCTGAATCTGCTGCAGCAATATGAGCTTTAGAAAGCAAAGTTCAGACTCCTGATCATGAATCCTCTGGATCATCAGACCAAATGAAATGCCTTCTTGTATGGAGCTTTAAAGTCAGATCTAGAGGACTCAACCATCAAATCCCTCTCAAGGCTAGAAGTCGCAGCCTCACTCCCCGCAAGATATGGAAGAAGTGTGGGATGCAAGAGCCCCACAAGCCAAGCCCTGGGTAGTGGGCAGGGACCCTCGAACAAGCAGTTGGCAAGCAATGCAAGTGGAAGACTGTGACTAAACCCTTGCACCCTCTGTGGAGGGTTCTGCTCCAGACTGTGTTTTTCTTTCCTTTTGCTTTAACACAGAGACTGTAAAGAAGAAAGAATTTGTATTTTACAGTTATTGGGAAGGAGGAACACCTAGTGCCTTTTAAATGAGTCCTGCAGCCTCAGCTTATAGATAGTAGGAGCAAAAGAGGAGACACTAGTACTAACCCAGAGGAACTAGTTTGGAAGCCAGAGTGAGTGATCTACTTGGGAGGTGTGGTGTTGGATTTGGGTGTTCCCAGTCTAGGGAAGGCACTGGAATCTGCCTACCCCATTTTGTGGGCAAATGCTTCAGCCCATCTTGGATAACAGGAATGATAATGACACTGCTAATACCATCTTCTCTCTGAATGTCCTTTCCAATTTCTCAAAGACCAGTTGTAAGCCATGCTCTCGGGAGAGGGCTCTAAGATCTGGATTAAAGCAGGCAGAGGTGCTTTCGCTCATCCTAGATAAGATGCCAGACTTGCAGAAGAGAGAGACAGGACTGTGGCTGTGTATTCGTGCCTGGCATTTCCTATTGCCTCCTCACAGGCCGCTTCCCTCTCAGCATGTGAGAGGTTCAGACAAACACTTTGAGGTGTATAATTGTCAGCAGGCACCACATGGGGAGCCTTAATGTTAAACTGGAAGTTTTATATCCTGCTCTGGTGACCAAATTCTTAAAAGCAAACTATTAAAAAACCAAGGTCTTCTAACTGGATCTTAGTCATGTTGGATTTTAGTCACAGCCTACAAGAGTCTCTTGCTGTTCTACCCCAGAAAATAGCAGTCAGAGCAAAAAAAGTGCAAGCACAAACATCCTTTGTAAACAGATTTTATATAATTAAAGCCATTCTGTATGCTAAGTACATTATCTGCCTTTTAGAACCCTTATTAGAGTAACACCAAAAATGTGCGGAAAAATCTCCCTTTACCAGTACTCCATGGAAAACACCCATACTGCTGCTTTTGTAGAAGTAGTATCTCCTTGCCTTGTATTTAAATTGTGTAGCAGTCGACCTGCCATAAATTGGTGCTCAGCATTGGTAGACAACATTTCTACTGGAGATGACAGAATATTTAATAATACATTTTTTTGCTCACCTGATCAAGGTTGTGCCTCTTACTTTTAATGTACCTTTGAAATACATCTTCTAATGCCCTAAAAGAATAAAAAAAAAGGACTGTTAAAGGCAATATACTTCCAAATGAAGAATACCACTCAGCCTGTCTTTCAGACCACTTAAAATGCATCTCAGATTTTCTCTTCTGCTCCATCCCCTCCCTGTCCCTGCTGGATGTGTAAATGGATTTAAAAAATCCTAAACATTTTAAGGTTTTTTGGAACATTTTGATTCCATGTTCATGAAGCTTGGCAGGAACTATCAGGAGCATTCTTTCATGTATATAATTCTAATTTCTTCTTCCACATTTAATGCAAGTGTAGCAGTACTGGTGCTCACAACGTAGTAGTCCCCCTCTGTGTTTTGATGGGGCCTAAGTTTCCCTGTTGCTGCTGTCAAGTACTGTCCCACCACATCGATTGGGAGAAGCTGCTGAGAGTACAGGAGTGCTGGGCAGTACTGCAACCAGCTTCCTAGATTCATTTGCAGCTGTTGTTCTTTTGTCCAAGATACTGCATTCCTCTCAGAGGACTTTTGAAGGACTTTTGAACTGCCTCTACCCATCACTTTAGATTTCTGAAGGCCATTTGCATGATCTCTGTTTTTTTGGGCTTCCTTTTCAGTAACCTGGAATGCAAATACTGAAGGTTGAACTTTCATGGACATAGCTGTGTTAACTAGGTGTGCTAGGGAAAGAGAGGCCTTCAGAAAGTGCTCTCAATATTTTTTTATGGCTATCATCGGCTGCAAGCCAATGTACTCATGGGGATGAGCATCAGTAAAAATAAAGACCTAACTGACTAGGGAAATTAGGTCTCCAGGTTCTACCATTCATAGCTCAGTTAAATCTAACCCAATGGCTGCATTTTGAGACAATCGTAAAAAAAAAAAAAAAAAAAAAAAAAAAAGAAGAAGAAAATATCTACAATGAGCTGGAGGGTTCAGCAGAGCTGTTTTGGTTGTATATTTTATATTTGTATTGGGAGGGCATTTATTATTTTTTCTGTAGAGAAATTGGTCTAACTAAATGGAGATTTTAATATACGTGTCAATCATTAATCCTGTAGCAGGTTAGCTAAGGGTGTTAGTTGTGTGTTTTCTAACCTGTCACAAGATCTGTTTAGAAATTCAACTTCTGATCTAAAATAAAAGGCCTCTATTGATTGTTCCCTTTTATTTTGCAGAGAAACTAAGTTCTGTTATTAGAGACTACCCAAGAAAACAATGGATGATTTTTCAGGCATTATTAATAACCTTTCTTTTTGAGGCAAGAGTGCACAGCATCTAAGCAACCTCCATCGAAACTCAGAGCGGTCCTTTCACCCTACAAGCCTGAGCACAGACACCGTGGTGCCCCACGGTGCTCTGAGTTGGGCTCAGTGTGGAACACACACGTGACTCCTTGCTGCTGTCACATTGTACAGGTACATATTTGTGTTCTCTCATTGGGTTTTTACTATCTGTAGAGAAAAAAACCCCTTATTTTCTGAAGAATACCAATCTTTCTGTTAATAAGGAGGCTGACACACAGTAGCTTTTTGATGTTTTATTTTATTTTCACGCTATCTTCTTTTTAACTGTAAGTATGGGCAGGTATGATACTTAGCAATCTTTTTAATGTGTTGTGAATCGTTTTTCAAACCAACTGCTGTTCCTCCCAGTGCAACCACACAATTCACTTTGAACTTGGACTTTGACTTTTTTCTGAAAACTGCTATACCTAGAAGGAGGGAGGAGAGCTCTTACCTTTAACTAACTGCTCAGAAAACAAACTAACCACTGGTTGAGGGGCAGTTGAAAAAAAAAATTAAAATTAAGTAACTGAAATCCTCTAGACTGAAAGGGAAATATCTTGGTTTGATGTCAGTTTGAGTTTGATTGATCTGACGGGGTTAGCACTTCTCCAGCATCAAAGCACAGCACTTGACAAAGACTGAAATCTTAAACATTGGAGTTAAATTCTCTATCAAACAAAGAGTTTCTCCCATTTGAGATGCAGGCCAGGGAACAGCAGAGAAAAGGAGCACACAATGTTTCCGCTTTTAGCAGGCCTACAGAGTTGTGGTTTATGACAGCTCTCTAAATATTAGAAATGTTACAGATTTCTGTTAGAAATGGCAGTGCAAGGTGAGTGTGTGACAGGACGTCATGTACAGAATGTGAAACCAGAAAAGGATGCTGCAGTTAGACCCCAGGAGCACTGCCTGCATTTGGCTCTAGCCGTTACGTGTGGATCATTATCTTGATAGTACATCCATCCTAAAGAGAGCAACTGCTGCTTTTATTTATTTTGCCCTTATAGCAGAGAGGAAGAACTTTAAAAGGGAAGACTCATCGTTGCTAGCTCAGGATTGTCTGGCAACTGGAATGTGGCTGTTGTAGCGACAATGTCTATCGATACGATATGTAAGGGAATGAGCACGAGAACGTGATGTGTCCATGTTTCTACTACAAATCTGGGAAATATGAGGCTGGCTGAAAATATTTTCTGTTCAGCTACTTGGTTTAAATCATGACTCCTGTAAAGTGTAGTCAGAAAAATATTCATCAAATTAAACTGATTCCAAGTTTCACTTTAATCTCATTAAATGCGCCGATCTTTTACACTGAAAAATTGGTCAAGACTTTGTCACTCAAAGGAATAAATAAGAAATTCAAAAGTACTTACTCTTTGTGATAACAATTTCTAATCAAAATATCATTTGTAAGATCTTGAAGAAAATGAAGACACTCTTCTTCTCTATAAAAACACACAAGCTGTCAGCATCTTGTTTTAACATAGACTGAATACAAATAAGGTTTACAATACCATCCAAAGAGCTGGCAGTTTTAGACTAATTAAACTAACTGAAACTAAGGATTTTGCCAACATATCTAAAAGTGATAAATCTATTTACTAGTCTGCACTTTTCTACTGTTCAGGTTTATGATTTTTTAAAAATGACTGATTTTCACAGCTCTCTTGGTCAACTCCCTAATTACTTTAATCCATTAATTTAATTAATTATGAATATCTATGCCTTTTTTGAACAATCAGCTGAAATAGTTCCAGTGAACAAAGTGTAGGTAACAGAAGATAAATTATTATTTGCATTATTTATTTATTATTTACTTATTCTTAACATATTTAGTTTGTCTATTAAAGTAAGAGAGGAATAGGTGGCATAACTCAGAAAACCTCTTCCAACTTTCTGATCCCACACTTCCCAAGCCAGCAGTTGAATCCTGTATCCCTGGTAGAGTTCCTTTTACTCACTGCATACAGCCATCGGTAATTGGCTCTTGTGCCATGTTTTCAATTTTCCACTAGAATCTTGCTTTAATATTTTGATGGAAAGCAGAAATAGTTAAAAGGGACCAAAAAATATTTAACTTACATTTCTTCAAGTTGTGATCCTGAAGAAAGCAGCATTTCAGAATCAGAAATCCATAATTCATGGTTCTGTCACAAACAAGTGAAGAGAAAAAGTAGACTTTTTTGTTATGATTATCTTTGTATATTAACTTTTTATATTTCCATTCAGAGCACCAGGGAGAAATGAACTGATTTTATAACATATCAAAATCACAACAACATACTGAAGTGATATGCAAGGTAACGTGAAATAAATGCCTTAAGTGTCAATCATCGATAAAAATAAATAAAAAGTATTATTATTAGGTAGGTTCATGTTAGCAGAAATGGAATCAAGGTTGTATAACCTGTGAAAAATTATATGAACACTATAAAGGAAAAGTTCTGACATAATAGAAAGTATTTGGAGACCTCCTTCTTTAAAAGGACATGAAAATACATTTGTATTTTTGAAAGAGGACGTAGAAAACCAGATCGATATTGAAATTATCCTTTGCTGTGTATTATTAAATGGGAATAGGAGCTTCTCTTGTTAATGTCATAAAATGAAGGTTTTGGTGGTTGGACCAAAGAATGGAATAGTCCTAGCTGGCATAAGGCTATCACAAATCATGCCTGTGGTGCCTTGGCTGAGCTGTGTAGAAATTCAACACTGATTCCGGAAAAGGACGAGCACTCCAAGGAATCGTACAAAACCTCTCTATCATGTGTGGATGTTTCTGGGCTTCAGGTTATTATTTGGATGGAGTGAAAGGCTGTAAATCAACCAGAAGCTTGAAAGAGTGTGGCAAGATGTCAGTTAAGAAAAGAGCTCTGCTTTCAGAAGAAGAGATTTGTGTTGGAATACACTGTTCTTCACATTGCGTAATGCCTCATTTGCGTTTCTCAGTTACTTTAGCTGTTCCAGTTTTACTCACAGAAGTCTGTTGACCCTATCTATTCGCACATGCTAGACTTCTCAGTTGCAATCTTAAATCACCTTATGAGATGGCACTGACTTTTTGGGTTTGCTCTTAACATATATTCCCCAAAGCAAATGATTCCATTATCCATCTGATTTCTGCACAACCAGTACAACTTTTGTGTAGGAACAGTGGGCTCCATTTTTTTTCTTTGCAGCAAACCAAGTACACCAACCTCAACTGGCTGCTCAGAAAAGTGAACTGAATGTGGTCTCACATGTGCATCTTCTAAAAATCTGAAAGATTAAAACGACATTGTAAACTAGTTATGCTTCAATATTGTATTTGAAAGTGAAATTACATAACTTTTAGCACTGATGTATAAACAGAGTAAGTACCTTTGCAGCTCTCTTTTCTTTTCCTTATTGATGTCTGCTGATTTAAGTGATGGTCTGCCAGGGGAGGAGCCCTTCTTTTGGGGAGGAGGATTATAATACCTATATTTTACAAGAAAAGATTGGTGTGATGTCTTTAAGATTTGAGGGGTAAAACACTGCTTCTTTTCGGTGAAGTAAATTGAGTGTTTGTCAAGGAGGTCCCCAGAGTATGTTTTCTTAAAAGAGCTTTGAAATGCCTTCTTCCTGTTGAGACTGCCTGAATGCATGCGAGACTGCAGAAGTGGTGAAGCAGACGATCTCCCTGTACTAGAGTTATGAAGAGGAGTCTGAGACAAAGCATGCTGAGTGTTATTTTGGATAGTCTTTTTTGCAGTAGGAGCTGGCATCAGAGTCCTTGAAGTAATCTTCTGAAAAGATACAGAGGGGGACTGCTCTCTCTTTGTTCTGGAACAGTTGTTCTGACCAGACGTCAAATATAGGTGATCATTTTCCAACAGTGACCAACTGTCCTGTAAGTTAAAGAACAAAATAAAAGACACAAATATCACAAAAGCAATTCGCTGAAGACAGTGTCTACTACAAATTGATTCACACAGGAGAAATCTTAAGAAGCTGTTTTCAAACTGTCTCAAGTGGTTTAAATGACTTGCTGAGTTTCGGGAACCACAGGAGTAAAGCCGCCTTACTGCTGTGCTAGAGCTAGTTGAGTCTTTTTTCTAGTTTCTTTTTCCTTCCTTCTCTTTACAAAGTTGAGGTTGCCAATGACAAGTGGTTTTGGGGAATTACAGAAATTTCATTTTGCTTGCCAGGGCCCACAGAGGGAGAAAAGGGGATTTGTTTCTTCTTCCTTGGACATTGTGCGTTCTCATCTACACAACTGATGTCTCAATAACACTCTCACAGCCCTTGTTCAATGGCATCTTCTACATTCATCCTGTATGTCCGTGCAGGTGTGAGCGTGACTCCTTCCCATGAGGTTGAAGTGAAACAGAACCACTATTATCTGCATAAATACCATAGGTGAAATTGTGGCCTATTGTTTTGCTATTTGGCTCAGTGGGAGCAAGATTTTACAAATCAAAATAAGGCACGTTTGAATTGGATGGCATTCTTTATAAACAGCATCACTGATAATCTAGTGGTAAACTCACTGTAATTATCAACAAATAGGAAGTTTTACAACTGAAATATAGTCTACTGAGAAATTTATGCCCCAGAGACTCTGGACTGGCAGAATGAAATGTTTTGCAAGAATTTGTCCAGTGGCAGAATTTGGTGAGGAGCAGGCCTGCTCACACCTGGCGTGAGGTTCTATGGTTTGTGTTATCTGGCAGAATATATAAACTAGGATTAATTACTTTAGGATCTTGCTTTTACCATTAAGTACCATTCTGAAACTCAGAGGATACTGTAGAACAATGTCAAATTATTACATTGCTTTCAGTGAGAATACTATGAAAATCACTAGAATTTAGTTCTCTTGAAAATATTGTGTACAGAAATCAATCTAATAAGAATGTTGTCATACACATCAGCAAATTATTTCAATATATTCACTCTTTTTTTTTTTTTTTCCTAGGCACCCATATTATACTTTGTTAAAAATTCTAATTGCATTTGCCAAAGGAGCAAAAAGAACACATACGATTCTGAGGGGCATGTGCACATTCATGCTGTCAGTACAGGGACACATTTTACTCTTGTACATGTAGCCATGAAGTGGGTGCCTGTCATTCTAGGCCATATAAGGGTAGCAATAGCTAAATGAGAGGATAGTTGTCAGTTAGCAAAACTGGGAGTCAAATATTATCTCTGCTTGACTAGACTGTAAAAAGCCTCACTGAGTAAACCTGCACTTAACTGCTGTGTTACAGACACTCCCCAGCACTTCAGAGTACAGCTAATGAAGGGGAAACTGGTCTCTTTCATGCAACTCAGTGCTACCTGTGTGACAGGTCCTACACTGTCAGAATACCACGTACCTGCTGCTGGCTTGGAGAAATTCTTCTGGAGTTGAACGGTGAGTCAGGAAGACCATGTACAAGATCCTTATATTTTTCAAGGGCTTGAATTAGCCTGTCTCTTTTCTGCTGATCCTTGTCTGTACATGTACACATGTAAACACAACCCTTGACAGTTTAATCAATGGTCAAGTCATAAAACGTTATACTTCATTCTTCTTTTTACTGCTAAAGATTATTCTGTTCCCTCCTCTTAATACCAAGTAGAAGACAGAGAAGACAGTCTCTACTTTTTACAGTTGGTGCTTGCTGCTTCCATTCTCAGCACACATCAGAATTTGAAATAAATGCAAGCCAGGACTCTGTTTATATCACTCACATAGTAAGTAGTGAGCTCCTCGAGGGAAGAGAGAGTTTGGCAATGTTTTGTTTCTACCTTCTGCACACTCTTTCCCCTGTCCTAGACAGGAGCTGAGGCAGGTCAAAACAGAAGAGAAACTGAGGCAATCAAGTAAGGATTCAAGTCTACATATCACGAGTTGAGTGACCAAAGTCACGATGCCACTGTGGTCTGTGCAGGCTGTAATGTCAAGAAAGTGCTTTCTGTATTGCTGAAACTCAGGCCAAAAAGAGTGGGGCAACACTTCTGCTAGCACCTCATATCCAAAAAGAACAGAAACAGACTTAATCCTTTGGATCTTCCAGAAAATACACAAGTGAAAATAGGAATAAGAATACTTATTCTCATCATAAAGCATTATTGCTTCATGTTACATTATAGTATATATTAAGTATTATAAAATAACATGACGAATGTATAGCGATAAGAAAGAGATACGAGTTACCCAAGGCCACAGAGGCATATTCACGGACAATGCGAAGCCTCTCACAGTTCACCATCTTTTGTCAGAACCTTACTTTCAGCAATGATACATGACCAAAATTTTCAACCCTTTATACCTGGTGTGTTCCTTCCAAGTGCAGCTCTGAGAAAAGGAATGCAAATTGTGATGTCAATCAACTCTGTTCCCTTTGTAGATGCTGTTTAAAAAATAATAGTCCCAGGAGTTCTAGCTGAAACTAAGGATTCACACACAAAGTATTGGTAAAATTGGATCCACCGAGGTCTTATGGTGGTTTTTTGGGTTGAAAATGCAGATCTCTCAGAATTTCCTTGCCCCGTGGAGCTCTGGTATGCGGTAGCATGTGCCAGAACTGCCAGGCAGGCCAGCAGAGAGATGTGCTCTGCTCCTTCCCTTCTGTGCGCAGCTGAAGAGACTCCTCAAACAGGAAGCAAGGCTTCAGGTGGGCTGATGAAAGGTGACTTTTGTATGTTACTTTGGTTAATACCAATTCATTCCTGACAAAATGCACGACTGGTTCATGATTAGCCTAGGGCCCTCTCACACTGCTATCATGGTAAGGTATTAGAACTTACAGTGTGCTGCAATTTCTTTCCTAATAAGAAGCAACTCCTCGTCCTCTGAAGTGGTGTAATTGTAGTGCATCTCACTAGTAATGTGACAGAATAATCCTTGAAACTTGGCAAAGCAGCACTTGCAGATTTTCTATTAAAGGGGGAGATGCATCAGCCTGAATTTAGTGTTGCACGTTTCTAAATTAGTTTACAGGGGTTTAGTTAAAATAAAATTTCTTTCAGAAAAGGAGTATTTGAGACTGTTTTAAAAAAAAAAACCAAACCACTTAAATATAGCACTAAATGATTGACTCCTCTGAAGTGTGTAATGGTTCTTGTATGGAGCACACCATCACTTGACAATTCCCCTGTAAGGTGGCCTCAGGGCTGTAGCCTGGTCATTAAGAAAAAAACAGATTTCACTAACAGCTAAAACTGCTATATAGTCTCCTGGGGCATGTAATCTGGCTTTCCAGTCTTGCATGGACATGAGTTCATAGCATCATCCTATTAAGAAAAACATGTTGACAACACTAAATCCTATTTGGATGACTGGGAAGCAGGATTATACAACTCACTGGAACAAATAACAAAATGCACTTGCTCAATCGCATTCATGCAGAGATTAATACCGTCCCCTTTTATCTAGGTTTGTACAGTGCCCAATCAAAGTACCCCCCCAATTCTGATTAAAGACTTTGCATTCTGCAATCATACGAAAATAACAGACAAGGCAGCTTGCTGTAGTGTCTGTGCAACTGTCCCGCCAGACAGGATACCTGGCTTCTTTCATGGCAGTGCCAATGAATTGTAAGGCCTTGGGACAAAATGACGTTCGTGCCTCTTCGCTCTTCTGCATGTGCCGTCTGTCTGCGTGCAGGTGAGGCAGGACAACAACTGCCTCCCCGAGGCATGGCTGAGCCTTCCCCAAGCCTTGCCAAGGACAAGAAAATAAAATGTTCCAGATCAAAGAACCACAGGTTTTAATCAGACTTTGTCTAGCATGCAGCTGATATTTTTACTATAAATATGGGTTATAAATACATCACATGGCATTAAGCCTATTTAAATAAATACTATTCCACTGCATTGTAGTTTTGTTTTGAGTAGTTAGCAAAAGCTCCTGGGCCAGAATGTCTCACAGCCACTCCCCCTCCGCTTCGCTTACAGACGCCAGGTTTTTTTCCCAGACTTTTGGGTTTTGTATGTGCCTCAGCCGTGTGAGGCAGACTGAGGGGTCCTGCAGCACACGCTCGCTTGCTGACGTGTCTGCGAAGGGATTTGCTTGCCTCACCACCTTCTAGCCCGTTTCTCTCCAGTTTCTCTTTCCTCACAGTGTTCCCTATGCCCCTTCTCACTATTCCAGGGCTGCTGAGTCTTGCCTGCTCCCAGTGCCCCTCAGCTGCCAGCAGTGCTGTCTTTCTAAGCCTCTTCTCTCCTATACTTCTCTTCCTAAAATGAACTTGCCCTGTGGTGACCTGGCATGCTCCCCAGATACATGAATGAAGGGGCTAAGTGTGGAATTCATTCTTAGGTTTTCAGGTCACATTGCTGGCTTTGACATGTGCTCTCTATAACTCTGTTTGAAATTCGGCTGTGACGATGCCACACCAGGCAGCCTGGCCCAGCCACACGGACTGCTCATTGGCAACAGTCATGCAAGGAGAAAAGGGTCACCTGCCTGTTCTGCCCTTTGCCAAATACTTTTTAATAACAACAAGCAATGACCAGAAATGTAAAAGAAAATAACATACAAACTGTATCCCAAATAATAGGTGTCTGGGGTTTTCTGTTTTTCTTTCGGAAAAGCAAAAATTAGACATCCCTTGCATCCTGATCTCATGTCCTAGCTGAAGCGTTTAAGAACTGGCTGTAGTTTATAGTTAAAACCATAACTGGGAATAATTAATTGGGGGAGAGAGGAGCAAGGCTTCATCTATAGAAGCATATCAGGATTCAGTGTGTCATTTGAATCCTTTCAGGACACGACTGTTTTTATTCCTGCAACAGCCAGTACCTCTTGACTACCCTTTTGCTGCCTCCCAGGGAATAGAATCATGTGGTATGGACAGTGCAGCAGTTATTTGGGCAAATGTATTCAACAGCCTTTCTGTTAAGCTCATTTATTTGCTAATTCATCATCCTTCCTATTGTTGCAGGCATTAATTTATCAGTGCTATTGTACAATTTCACTGCTACTTGTACTGGTATTTGGTACTTGTCAATGTGACAAAAGTACAGAAAATGAAAGGAATTTGGGTGAAATCTGGTCCTTTTAACACACAGGAAGTTTCAGATACTACAGCCCCCATTCTGTTTTTCTGGCACTTCTTGTTGCTTGCCAGTTAATAAAACATCTTGTCTCTCCTTTGCTACTGTATGAAATGCCCATGTACAAAATGAGCAGACGTAAACTTGACAGAGTAGAAGCAGTTTAGCTGATAATATTGGTCAATTAGAATGAAACAAACTAAACCTTTTTTTAAAAAAAAAAAAATCTTGTGTCTTTTAGTTCTAGTTATCTATATCTTAAATAGTAAGAAGAGCTGGCAAACACCTTAGACTGATTCCACAGCTGCCTCCTAAAACAGAAGGTTATTTTCAGGTCTAAGACAAAACATTGTGACCCAAGTATGAACATGGGATATAAAGCCAGAACAGGCTTCCCCTAAGTTGTTTACCAGATGTTATAAAACTCAGTGATTATAGTTAGAAATAGAATCCACACCTTGGCTCATGCCTTCATTTTTGGCTTGGAGTAGGAGTTCTGATTTAATTCCTACCAAGTGTTTTAAAAGAGTTGGCTGATGTTTAACTCCTGATGAGTTTTGAAACAACGGGGAAGTTTCAAAGTACTGTGGATAAAAAAGAAGAGCAAAAGTGGTAAATGAACTCCAGGCTGCTATCAGTCCTGGGCATAACAACTGAATGGCTGTTACAAGACTCAGTTAAAGTAAATAATGTGAGTAAGGCAAATAAAAAAAGTTTTAAAAGAAGAATCACCATGCTAACTTGATAAGAAAAAAAAAAAAAAGAGATTCTGGTTGTAGTTGAGTGAGATAAAGGTGATGTTTTTAAAGACTTTGGTAAGCTCTCCGGCTTTGTTTTGCGTGACATTTTGACAAAGAAATTAGAACACTGCAAAATTACATGTGTTTACAAAGTGGGTAACCGGCAGATCTGAAAATGTAATTACAAGTGAGAACTCCTTGCAAGGCAATTGTTTCTAATGCAAGGATAGTCTTTGATACCATTTTAATAAATTATTTTGCTCAGTTATCTGAAAGAAAACAAACCCATCCCTCATAAAGCTTGATCAACTACAGCTGGGAAACTTGTGAATAATAAGGGGGGTGGTTTACTGTAACAAAATGATTTGCCTAATTCCATGAGGTAGATGTAGGCAAGCAGTGTACTTTTCGGCATGGATCATGGAACATCTCCATTCAGAAAAAGCAGGTTCTTACTTAAAGGAGGTGAGTCTTATCTGGGAAACAGGGTCGCTGAAAAACATTCGTACCTTCCCCTAGACAAACAGCTGCCTGGAATTTCCCACAGTGACGGTGTAGCCAAAGCTAGTGTAATATTATTGCCTATAAAGAGTAGAAATCTCAAGTGTAAATACAGTAAGCCTTTACTGCAGTTTCCTTTGACAGGTGGATGGCTGCTGCTGGAGGCATATATCCTGCTCTAAAACTTTACTACTCAAGAAGCATTTATAAATTGGGAAGGATGCGGAGAAGATCCATACGAATGATGGAGTCTGGAAAACAATCTTCACAGTGATAGATTTAAGATGCTGCTTATATTTAGTTCCTCAAAAGGATGGTTAAGTAGCTTTATTTCAGCTTAAGAGCACCTATAGACAGAACAGAAATTAAACAATACAGTTTGTCAAGCAAAAGTTTACCAAGACTGGGCAAATTCATGCTAAATTAAGGGCGCAAGTTCCTCTTAGCAAGGCAAGTTAGCCTTTGGAACAGTTTAATGAGTGGTGGGATGTAAATAAAGAGGATTTGGACATCTAAATGCTTCCCACCTAACTCTGTAAAACAGCAATGAGCAGACAAAAGACTTAGAGGAAAAAAACAGCCTATATAACCGCTGAAGTTTATTCTTTCTATGTCTATGAAACTCTGAGATACATGCCAGTCATCATGGATCACTTATCAACTGCTCTGAAACGTCATTTTTTCTCAATTTTTGCTGCTATTGTTAACTGATGTAATCTCAGATTTTTGGCCCGTGAAATACCAAGGGATACAAGGACAGTTACTCATGATGTTCACATCTATGGACCAAATGCTGCAGTCTGCACTGGTAATTGTCTGGTGTGTAAACAGTCCTATATATTATGGCATTTCAGAGCAAACAAGACTATTCCTTCAGCAGAAACCAGTGGCAAGTGAGGCTCAAGTGCTTAGATTTGATTTCAGATGCTCTTTGCCATGCTAGCTATGGTTATGAAAAGCCTATGCTGGCACATTAATCTACAGTGCGTGGGTGTTTTGAAGCCCCAAGCTCTGGTTCAGCATTATTTGTTTTCATCAAGGCTTAAATGCTGCAATACTATCAAGTGAGTGGATAACAAAGATTTTTTAGGGGAAGAAAAGTCTCTGAAATGCCAGATATACTCAGGAAACATTGCTAAGCAACACTGCCTGTTGTTGTTTGCCATGTTGTTTTCTAATCCCATGCCAAATTCTGCACATTTTTGCTAATGTGAGTGCTCACGCTGACATTAACAGGAATTTCCCCAGGAGGAAGGTAACAAGGCATCAGCTTTTCATAACAAATCACCTAATCCAGCAATTCTTACCTGCTTGAAGTCTTTGGCTGTAACCCATGTCTGCTGTGACTAGTTCTGCCTTACAAAAAATTCATGGACATCAATGGAGCTGACAGCACTTTACACAATTCCCTCATGGACCACATCAAAATGAAGAAAGAGCATACTCTCTTCTCTTACTCAGGCAAAGACAAGATTTGGCATTTGTTTTACTTCAGAGGAGTCTACTTTTCTTAATCTTTTAGTGAATAGAAATAAGGTGCGTTCAAAAGGTGAGGTTCACAGCTCTGTGAGTACCATCCGCTCTTAACATCTAAGTAGTCGCAATTTCCTGCATAAGCAAATAAAAGCAAACTCTGACACTTAGAGCATCTCCCATTCTTGCAGCCTGTTTCTCATCTAAAGCATGTCTCAGCACATTTCTGACATGAAAGGCCAGATCTCCCTCCCTTGTCTCAGTGCAGATTTACAACGGCAATTTACACTGTGAAAATGTATTACAATAGAAGGATACATCCAACATAATTTCTTTTGATTCTTTTAAGATTCTAAGAATTATCAACGTTTGGTAAACCCCTTTCAAAACTCTATAGCTAAGCTACAGATTTTCACCTGTTACCTGAAGCCAACAGGCAGCAAGTGGAGGGATACTCAATTGTCAACTCTGCTTTATGCCAAGGAGGGATCAAGAGCTTTTTCTACAATTTCTATTACTTTGGCAAACAAAATATCCTACGACTAAGTCCCTTGTTATTTGAACTGATTCTCTATTTTGTGGTGAAAGGATATTGTTGGTAAGGCCAGAAGCAGAAGTCATAACATCTGTCTACAGATCACTGACAGGAATGTACAAGCCTCTAGAGGGATAACGGTCGTTTTCAGTACTGATACTGTATGGAGGTATTCCAGGAGGAAAGGAATTCTAGAAGTTGGAGCACAACAGAAATGTCAAGATGCTTCATCCCTGTTTAAAGTACTGACAGATTGCTAACGTGTGCTGCTTTCTTCTTTGGCACCTGAGCAGGAATGCAAAGTTAAAATAGTCTGTGTGCAATGGCCATGACAAGACTCCTGCTCTCTGCATCATCCAGTAGCTCCCACTACCTTCTTCCTCCCCTTTTACAAATACTCCTTTCAACAACACTGACTCTGAAATTGATGGGAAGGATGGTTTTCTGATTAAAGTACTGCAGTAGGACTTAGAAAATGATCATTTAACTCCCAGCTCTACAACAGGCTCCAGTGTGATCACAGGCATGTTAACTGATCTCTGGTGTCTTAATTTCCTTGTTGCAAAAGAAGACGACAGCATACATTTATTCTAGCTGGTGCATCAGTTTGAGCAGATATCCCCAGATGATGATCTTTAAACTGCGCAGTGGCTACCATAAAGGAACTCATGTCCCAAATGGAGCTGCTAGCCCATCATAGGAGTCAAAGTGCAAGAAGAATTTATCAACCAAAGAAGTTGTTTAATCATTGATGGCTGAATGACGCAGTGTAGTCATACATTCGATATTCCCTTCATTGCAGCTCCCTTGCAACAGTGATATATGCATTTATTTTTTGCAGACTGCAAAATTTATTAAAAAAGTCTCATTAACACTCCACAAACTTGCAATGATAGAAAATTGACGTTTGCATATAAAAACACATTAATATCCACTGATTGCTAAACGATCCATTCAATTGCCCAATGTTAGTGACAACTAAGATTGTACATCCGTAAGGATAAAATTATGTTTATATAATTGACTGTATAGATTATTCACACGAACTGTAGATAAAGTGCTGCAATTTTGTATGTCTTTGAACTGTCTGGAGAAACAACCTGTTCTTTTTCGCAGGTGTTATGGTCTTGAAAGTCACAAAGCAACTTCATTTTAAACAGGTTAAAACCTGAATGGAAATTATTATTTTGACTAAAGTCTGTCTCATGCAGAGAATTAGAAAGGGAAAAAGACAGGTTATAACAAGACCACTATGTACCATACCTAAGCACTTTGCTGGTACACAAAAAATAAAATTCCTCTTTAAGAAAGCTATTATTCCTTTTTCCAATTTTCAAACTTGGGCTCTATGAATCTGAGGCAGAGCATCACAGTATCACAGAAATAATGGCTGGAAGAGATCTGAAGAGTTGGCCATGGGAACACTGTCTCATAGTTTCAAGGTCCAAGAATGTAATTCAGCTGCTTATTACTAATTAGTTCTTAATTATTCTTCAACTTTAGACAGTTTTTCCTCAACTTTAGACAGTTTTAAGGCTCAGCTTGGCCAGACAGGGTGCTTGGCCATCTCATTTAAACTGTATTTCTTTACCTTAAAGGGTTGGACGAGACAATCCTTAAGGTCCCTTTCAACCTGGTATTCTATGATTCTATGACATGATTCTATTAATCCCTAATAACTGAGAAGTTTGGAGGACTTCCTGGGTGCCACAGGTAAGTTTAAGTTTCAGATTGAATGCTTTATAAATAAATAAGGTATCTGATTCCAAACAAAATTATTTTGAATTTTCTCCTTTGTTGGAATGGAAAAAATGCCTCATAATAGAATGGGGATGTTCTTGGTTTTGTTGGTTTTTATTTTAATTTTTTTTTCCCCAAGACTTCCATATTTGCATTGAAACAGGAATTCTTCTTTTTGATCACTAAGACACTCTTCTGAAACCTGGTCACTGGCATGTCAAAAAAGCTAATTATTTACAGTGTTTTATCTGCAGTGATTTATTCTTAAAATGAAAAAAAAAACACTGCACACTGTATTTTCTTCTGTCTTTGCAGAACTAATCTTTGTAGCTCTTTGAATTTTTCTCTTTATTTTAATAGGTTTACATATGTCTGCATCACTACCTGGATTTTCTTCTTTAAGCCTACCATTGAAATACCCGGTATCCAACACAGATCTGGAAAAATGTGTTACACATACCTGAATGTACGGATTGAGAACAGGTAAGAAATTATACTGCATCAGAATGTGTATCTGTCAAAGTTCTGATCAATTTCAAGGTTTTAAAAGCACACCACACTTAGCAACTAGTTAAAGCAATACTGGGAGCTTGTTGTGAGAGAAGATTTTACATGAAAAGAAGAAAATACTGTAATCTCGTACTAAGCAGAAAATTAGTTTTGTCCTCCTATTATTCTAGTAGGCTGGTAAATCAGCCTTCATTTATTTTATGTCTTTGAGTATGCAAATGATAAACAGAAGCCTATTTTTGTAGATGTAAAGTCATTTTATACTGCTGAAATGATTTGCACATCAACCCTATTAGCAACAACTGTACCTCCATTGTGCCTACACTAAAACTTCAGAAGACCTAAGTTCTGATGCATCTTTTCGTTGTGACTTCTAAATTTTAAATTTCATCCTTCAGGGGACAAAACTTCTTTTGCCAAGCCAGACATTTCTGGAGGTAACCTGTCAGAAAAAGGATTTAGCTGATAAATAGTACCTATTAGTGAAGGTAAAAATGAAATTACAAAGGTGATTTGAATTTCCCCAGCGGGCTACTGACAAGAATGGTATTGGGTCCTCACTTCCTCTGACTGAAAATCTCATGTTATGGCTTCTGTGTGTACCTGGAGCCTTCTGCTCAATGTGGGCTTCTAAATTAATAGAAACTTCACATGACAGGACAGTCCTGCTTAGCTGTGTAAGAGGAATACCTTCCTAAGAAAGCATCATAAGAGACACAGATAATGTTTCCCTCTGATACATTATCTAAGAAAATTTTCTGCCATAGCTAATGCAGATAGATGAGCAAATTTTGATTGTGATGTGTTATGATCCTGAACTTGTTCTTTTATTCTTTTGTACTGAAGATCTCATTTGATACAGTTTTCTGAGGTATATTTGCTTTCTTGTCGTGCTTGAACAACTGCATCTCATCATTGCCTCGGAGCTATCTTTGCTTCCAAGTACATTACACCCTGCTCAGAGCAATAACCTACTGCAGATCTCTGATCCATGGTTCCCACTATGCAAGCACTGTGGAACAATAGGAGCTTTAATTTTTCCAGCTTTTAAAACTTAGTTTAAAAATGGGGGGCTTCTGTGTAGAAAGACTGTGTGCTCCCTTGTACATAACTGTCAGACAGAGAAGCCGCACATGCCTCTCAACCTGGTGGATGAAGCAAACTAAAAACATGCCAAAGTGAATGCTCTGTTTCGAGGGAAAGGGATGAATGTATCACGTTTTGTCAATCTTCATTTCCCAAAAGGAAGGGCAGGAGAGATTCTGGCTACACACTGGGTACTGCAGGCTTCAGCCAAGAGGTGGCGTCAAGGTGCAGTGCAACCTTTTCCCCAAACCCAACTCGCTCCTCGAAACCCGTTTGCCCGATGCCCGGAGATACACGAAGCAGTTCAAGAAATGGAAAACACAGCGTGGGTTAGCAGGGGATTCAAAAGGCCAGTGGTTTGAGTTCAGACTGGAAAACTAAAGCAATTTATGCCTCCAACAACCATGTTGCTTGAAGCACGTATATCAAAGAGTCCTGGAGTCCACAAGTTTGCATGTGTCTGCAAACGTGAACCAAGAGCTCAATACAGCTATTATATTAGATACTAGATTAGATATTAGATGCTACATGTTATCTTAACCACAACGATGCATATTTTCTGTAGGTATATGCCTCTTCCAAATGCCTTCATCATAAAAGACAAGTATTTCCAAACCAAACAACTGCAGCCAGACCTATTTTCAAAACAAAAATGGAACAAACCAAAATAAAATGGAGCAAACCAAAACTACTCACACTTAACACTGGTATGCAAACTCTCTGGTGCAGACGAATCAACAGCAGCTGTATTAACAAAAAGAAGGTTCAGTCTAACGAAACACTAACATCACAAATAATCATAAGAAAATGGATAGAGACGAAACTGATCATGCTAAGACATTGAATTCCTTGTGAGCACATGGTACCAGTCTGCATAATATTAGCATTATTAATAATGCAGATCTACAAACCACCAAATCCTTTTTTTTTTTTTTTCCTAGTTGATGTATACTATTTTCTTCCTATTTTCTACTATCATCTTCACCAATGGTTAGCTCTCAAAAGATAACACAGTTGAAATGTTAGTTGAGTTACACCAACTGCAATTGCACCAACTGAGAAGTTGACTCGTTATCTTTACCTGGGAAAAACATAAGTGCCTCAGAAGTGCTGTTGTTGGTTCAGCTTCAAACTGGGGTCTGAATTTTGTGGCTTTAGCCCTTCTTTACTTGGATATAGAAATAAGAGCAATGACAGCTATATTTCACAGAATCACAGAATCACAGAATGTTAGGGTTTGGAAGGGACCTCAAAGATCATTTAGTCCAACCCCCCCACCAGAGCAGGATCACCTACAGTAGATCGCACAGGAATGCGTCCAGGCGGGTTTTGAATGTCTCCAGAGAAGTAGACTCCACAACCTCCCTGGGCAGCCTGTTCCAGTGCTCTGTCACCCTCACAGTGAAAAAGTTTTCCCTAATATTTCTATTTTTTTGTTTACTATGTAGGAAAATCTGTACTGGTTTTGTATTGACATCTACTGCTACCCAGAAATTTTATATTTCAGGGATGAGTAGTACGGCTGCTATCAGCCATGAGAAACTGCCAAGTGACTCTAAGAGTGAGATTCAAGTTGTCCCTAGGCTCAAGGTCATCAGTTCTTCATCTTCTTTCTAGCAACAGAAGTTATTTGATTATATAATTTTGTACACAGCATTTTCTGTCATTCAGTCATTTGGTTTTCATTGCAAAAGGATAAATCAAGAGAACTTTAGGGAATTGAGCCCTGTCACTCCACTGCCACAGTCTCCTTTAAGTCATGTGTCCATACAGGAGATGGAATGGATGTTAATAGATCTCTATATCTGATTGTATATACCTGTATATACTGAAGTATATGGGGAAATACTATTTTTTGACAGTGGAGGGAAAAGCAATCACCTAGGAGAAGTTCAGTATTCCAGTTCATTTGAAGGACAGTGACTCTGCTTCCATCCAAGGCACTTTTGTGATTACTGTCAAACGTTGCAGGAAACTGGAGTCTGCACAAGTGTTACAAATGAAGTTTCAGGCATGCAGGGCTAGCCACTGTCTGGAGTGAGGCCAGCAAGGTTGTATTTAAAAAAATAGCTGCATTTCAAAAAGATTAGAGAATATTTAATGGGATACTGGAGAAGCCCTTTAGACAACCCTGACCAGATTTTTCAGAGGCAGAAAATCCTATAATTTCCTCTAAGGATGTACAGAACATGTGGCAAGTCAGCACTTCAGAGCTCCAAGGCCTGGAAGAGAACCATGATATCCTAGCAATATTGTAGTTTTTACTACAGAAATATGCAAAAGTTTAGCTCTACATGGAAACCTGTAGGAATGATGAACCACTATAATAATTAAATCAAATATTTTAATATTAAAGGTTCCTGCTCTAGTATGTTCCAAATCTGACTTTTGAGAACTCTAACGTCAGGTGGTGAAGCACCTGAGAATTAGAAATTTTAGCCACTGGAAATTTTGATTAACACCTGCTGTGAGAAGCTCCTTCCAGCTTGACTAAATTCTGTTACAGACAATTGGGATTGATATTTGAAAAAAGTACAGTTGAAATCCGCTTCGGAACAAAGCACTTTTCTCCTTTTATGCCAAGAATATCTTCTGTGTATTTTCTTCTGTGCTTTAAGAATGTAATAGACAAAAAGACTGCAAAATATCTTTCCTTTCTTCTTTTTATTTTTTGATCTTCATTCCCTCATTTAGGCTTCACCAGATGAGAATAAAAGAAATTTCAATTACATACAGCATTCTCTGCTGCTCCTAACTAGTCCTGACATTTCTATATATTTATGAGCAATACACTAGGATGTGAATTCTACAGTGCTTAGAGATCACTGTTTCTGTGACATTAGCCCTGCAAAAGTAAAAGCCATGTAAGTGCGAAAGTACAAAGTATCAATCCAGCCTCCAGCTCCCAATATGAGTAGGATGGTCATGAACCATAGCATGGTGGAGGTGATGAAAATTTCAAATAGTGGTTCTGTTACTATGAGAAAAAGACTAGGGAAAATGGGGGCCCTCCCCAGAAGGAGAGGGGAGACCTGATTGCTTGGGATACAGAGAAGGCTGAGGTACTCAATGACTTTTTTTTTGTCAGGGGATTTGAAACAAGATGATATTTAAGGTCCATTCTGATCTAAACTATTCTATGATTCAATGATTCTATGATCTGAGCTAGGCAGTATAAGATAAAGTACTTGGCACTGCAAAATCGATGAAAGGACTGGTCTCTTGGCAGAAAATGCAGCAATCTCGTCTATCGTCCAACAGCTATGTGTTGTTATAAAGCTCACTGCATGTTAGCAGTGAACTGTTTGGTTAGAAAGCCTCAGGAGCTCAAGGACTGAAGTCTTGCTGTAACTTCACTATGGTGATGAACATTCAACTCTAGTTGTTTTCATCTGCACCTGAAGCACCAGGGAGTTTACACAGCTCAAACGATGGATATTTTTTTTATTTCAAATTCTCTTTCTAGTGGTTTGCAGCTACATACAGAAGGCAGAGTATTCAAAGAGCCATCTCAAGCATGACTGCATGTTAATGGAACTGCCCTCTAGGTTCTTTAGGATTCGTACTGTATCTTCTAAACATCAAAAGCAGTAACCTCAATGTTACTCTTTTGTGGTTTCTCTCAATTAAAAAAATACCCTGCCATAGTTCTCATTTCACCTTTCCTTTTAGTCAACTGCCATATACATCCAAACAGAAATCATTATTAAAATAACACAAGGGCATTAAATAATATTTCCCTTTCTAAAATGTACTTGACATTTTGTGGAATGGTTTGATTCTGTAGACTTCACACTTCTGAGCAGTTAAGATTGCTTCTCCCAAGACAATTATGGTTCTACACATCTCATCTTTTTGGGCACATTATGTTGTGCCTCACCTTTAAATCATACTACACCTGAATTCAATTAGTGACAGGGGGAAGGAGGAAAGAAAGGGGAAAGTCCACCAAAACTGAGAGCAACAAACGTTCCCTTGACTATGATTTCATGTTTCAACTACACAGATATTGTCATTGTTAATGGCTGTACGTACCTTTGGCAGACATCAGTTTTTTGTAATGAGCAGCCATGTGATCTTGAATGATGTACTGGCTGGAGAGCTTGCGGGAAGGTCCAAGAGAAAAAGCTGCAAGAGGGAGAGATCTTAGTTCATCCACTGGGACAAGCCTGTCTCAGCAGGCAATAATGGCTCTGAAAACATTTTAACGATCGTTCTCTCCTGCTTGCAATAAAATCAAGTCAATATTCATTCGTTTCAAAAAGTAAGGATAACACAAAATGTAACATGAAAAAGTGGTAAATTATTCTCATTTTGCATGTTTTTGAATACTTGAGAATTAGGGCTTGCCCTAAGTAATGTATGAGTCTTGGAGATCATAGAACTCTGGAAAATAATAGAGGACTAGCACTCTATAGTGAGGCAAATGGACCAGATATACACCAAGATAGAAGTAGGGCTAGAAAAGGAGCCAGAACATAGAACAAAAATTGGTTACACACAGACTGACCATGACACTCCTCTGAATCTCTAACCCACAAGATTTCTCAAAATAAGAAGAACTTGTCCCTGTACCTGACATAAGTTCATTTGCCCGGGAAAAAAAGTCAAGAAGCAGATAAACATTTACTCATTTTAACTTTTGACCTGGTAGTGCAGCTAAGGTAGATCATTGTCTTTCAATCTTTTCCCAAACAAAAATATTATTTCTGAATTCCTTCTCAAATCATCAAACAGGATTTGTAGATAGAAAGTTGCTAGCATATAGTATTAAAAAGTAAACAAATACTGGAGATCAGAAATCTAGTGTGTGTTTGACCTTCCATCCACAGAGGCAGAATAATCCTTACATTGAGATAATCAGCCCGTCTATCTGTTCTGGGTCCAGTGCTGTTCAACATCTTTGTCAGCGACACGGATGACAGCATTGAGTGCACCCTCAGCAAGTTTGCCGACGACACCAAGCTGTGTGGTGCCGTGGACTCACTTGAGGGAAGAGATGCCATCCAGAGGGACCTTGATAGGCTTCAGAAATGGGCCAGTGCAAACTACATGAGCTTTAACAAGTCTAAGTGCAAGGTCCTGCACCTGGGTCGGGCCAATCCTAGGCACAAATACAAACTGGGCATAGAGTGGGTTGAGAGTAGCCCTGAGGAGGATTTGGCGGTGTTGATAGACAAGAAGCTCAACATGAACCGGCAGTGTGCTTATGCAGCTCAGAAGGCCACCTGCATCCTGGGATGTATCAGGAGAAGCGTAGCCAGCAGGTCAAGAGAGGTGATTCTCCACCTTTACTCTGCTCTTGTGAGACCCCACCTTGAATACTGCATCCAGTTCTGGTGCTCCCACCATAAGAGGGACATAGAACTGTTGGAGCGTGTTCAGAGGAGGGCCACAGGGATGATCCAGGGGCTGGAGCGCCTCTGCTACGAGGACAGTCTGCGGGAGCTGGGATTGTTCAGTCTTGAGAAGACTTCGGGGGGACTTAATAGCTGCCTTCCAATACCTGAAGGGATCCTACAGGAAGGCTGGGGAGGGACTTTTTACAAGAGCATCGACTGATAGGACAAGGTGAAATGGGTTTAAGTTGAAGGAGAATAGATTTAGATTGGATCTTAGGAAGAAATTCTTCAGTAGGAGGGTGGCAAGACTTTGGAATAAATTACCGAGAGATGTTGTGGCTGCCCCCTCCCTGGAGGTGTTCAAGGCCAGGTTGGAGAGAGCCTTGAGTAGCCTGATCCAGTAGAGAGGCGTCCCTGCCCATGACAGGGAGGTTGGATTAGATGATCTCTAAGGTCCCTTCCAACCTAGGCCATTCTATGATTCTATGATCTAGCATATTCAGATTTGGCTTTCTGACACAGTCAAGTAAATGACTGTTTCCTTGTTCATGTCCTCAACGTAAAATTTCAGTTAATGACTTCATTTCAAAGGTTTTATTGCATTTTGAAAGAATAGGAGACAATGTGTTGAGAATCTGGGAAGCAATCCTTCTAACCTCGTTTGGCTGCTTTCTTGCTGCCTTGCTTTTTCTTGTCTAACTCTCTTGCCTTCCAAGTGAGACGGTGCTACTGTTTTCACTGCCAAGGAGTTTGACTACATTCTATTTGTTGTGTCATCTTTTGAACAAACACCATACGAAAGAGTGGGACAGAACACCTAATGCCATATTTGTTGCTTCATTTAGTGTTATTTATTGATGTGCTTCTTTCAGGTGACTGAAAGCCTTGCAGAAGGGCACTTGAGTGAAGATCTGCTTTCAACAGTCTGTCGAGGAGCAGCATCACATCTCAACATGAAGAGCTGCAGACAAGTGGTATTACTTCAGCTCCAGGACCATCCATTCTGATTGTTTACTGAACATGTAGGCATAGCAAGAGTGTTTACACCATGACACAAACAGGTGCAGAAATTAGTAACGCTATGTTTGCTATAAAGCGATGGTGAACTTCATGCAAAATTATGAGCAAACTGCATTTATTTCTTGTCTCAGTGAAATTCAGCATTGGGGTACAGGTACCACATTGGGGTACAGGTACCACAATGGAATTCAATAATTCAAGTAGACAAATATGAAGCTCACAAAATTTCTCGTCCTAAGCATTTACCATCTGTCCAGTTTCAGTCAGGGAAACTACTCACAGGTGTCAGTAGCACACTAAAGAACTAACACAGTTAAAATCAGTGCTATTCTGTTTCCAAGTTTTTACATGCCTGAGATCAGTAGTTACGTCCCTGCTTATGCAGGGGGTTTGGACTAGATGACCTTTAAAGACCTCTTCCAAATCAACATATTCTATGATTCTATTTGCTTCCAGAACTTTGAAAACTTTTTTTCTTTCCAAGAGTTTTGCTAGTTGTGCCCTAATCTCCTGCTGGCAAAAGCAGCCAGAGCAAGCTCTTCAGTAAGATCCGGCACCAGCCCTCTCCAGTGTAAAGAGGGGCAGCTCTACTGAGCTCAAGGAATGGCAATGCCCTAAATCACAGCAGCTAGAGGCTCTTGTCACTAAGGAAAAGAAAACAGTATTTTGGGAAATGCCCCAAATCTTTCCTTGATTGGCAGTGACAGGCCAGATTTTAATATATGCAGTGAAAAAGACAGCATGACAGGAGAAAAATGTGATAATCCAAACAATATCTAAGGATTAAAAGGGGATGGAGAATCCATTTATAAAAACAACATTCTTCTCAAAATGAATTACCTCCCCAAATTTGAAATGCTGAAGATACAAAAGGCACTAGTAGTTTAATCTAATTTTTTGTCTTTCATAAAATCTAACTCTATCCTATGTCCAGAAAACTACTAACATTGTGCAATAAGCAGCATTGTGGTTATTTCTGTGCAAGAAAAAAAAAAAAAACAACACACAAATTGTTTTCTTTCCCAGAGTTTCTCTGGTTTTTGTCTTTTTATGTCTCAAACTCTCTGAAAGGAGGACAAGAAAAAACACATCCATTTCTCAAATAATGTGTTTTAAGGACAAAAAGAATAAAATGGCAAGATTTAGTGGGTGCCCATCTAAGTATTTTCTGCTCCTAGAGAGGCTGATTTTATCTGAGCTCACTGGAAAGTTCACACTTTCAAACAGATTTTTCTTTTGTTTTCTTTTACAACTTTGGATAACTTCAAATTGAGGGAAATGTTAAATAGAAATCTTCCAGGAATTTTAAGTAGCCCAGTTATGAGGCTCTGCTGATGTGGCAAACACACATCAGGTCAAACTGAAATAGCCCTTTTGTGTGCTGTAAAGTCAGGTAGAACTCTCAAGCCCATGTTTCAACAGAATCAAGCTACTGTATTTTCAATTGCCTTACATAGATCTCATTTACCTGCAACATTTAGGAAATTGCTTTATCGAATATTTCAGAGTTTCAACATTTTCTATTTATGAGCACAGATCTACCTACAGAAAGTTGCCTGCCTTTGAAAATCTTTCTAAACTCGGAGTACTATTGTACTTTCAAGACATTTCCATCTTTCTTCTATACATGAGGAAAGATCCCCAGGAAACACAGATCCAAGAATGAGCAATAATGAACAGTGACAACTCTCTCAACAGTGACTCTTTTTATTTTCTATTTTGTAATGACTTCCCCGGTAATTTATTATAGTCCTGAATGTGTAGTTGTATGATGACTAATTTACCTAGTTTTCACTGATTAAATTGCAAGAGATTACTTCTGCAAATCATGCCTGGAGAATATATCATGTCCAGAGGTATAATGTCATATCATAAATCCAGTCATAGCAGTATTAAAGTTTGACTGATAGACAATGACAATGATAAAACATGTCTTTTCCATGTAGCTGAAAAACAAAAATACGGTTTTGAAAAACACAGAAGGTGACTTTGTTCCTCAACAGACTAATTCAAAAGTGCAATTTTTTTGCCTCTTATTGTAGCAAAATCATGTTCTCAAGAACATGTCTGCTATTTTACTCTTTAGAAAACTAGTACAACTGCAGTGCTGCTATACCACAAATAGTTTATACCATTACTAACTGTTAATTCCTACAAGTGGAAATTTCACCATGTGAGCACAAAGCTACATGTACTTATAATCAACAAATAAGCACTCTTCCGTGACACTTAAGCCTTGTAAGCTTGGAAATATCAAATTCATATCTACCCTTCACACTGCTCGCAAGTGGGAACCACCTCTGCAACATCGTTGGCTTTGCCTTTTGTAAACTGCTAAAAGAATCTATCCAAAAGCATCTATCCAACATTGCAAGGAAAGTTATCCTGTACCATAAGCATTAGTTCACAGCTATGGTCCTGCCTCTGTTTGTATCTGCCTACTTCCTCATCTTGTATTTAGAGCCTAAATTTGGAGGGGAGAGGGATCATCTCTTCGCTTTGCGTTTGTCTCATGCTTAACAGGGTAGAACATTTCCCCACGGTTAAGGCCACAGTGCTTGCTTCAATGCAGATCACGTAGTAACCAATGAGACAATCTCTCAGCAGAGTGGCCCAGTCAGGTGGCTGATAAATGTTCTGCAGATCTTCTTACTTTCTTCCAGCTGCATAGTTATCTCAAGCTGCTCCCCTTCTGGGTAAGTTTTTCTGCTTATTTTCAGCTACAGGACACACTGGAAGACACTGAGCTTTGGCTTCTGCTTTGAGCATCTAATAGAGGTGCCTCTTTCTGTTCGCTCCAGAAAACACACACATACCACTTTACACAGGAAACCTGTATAGTAGACTGCTGAGGTGGGGACACAATAGGTGTCCTCCTCTAAGTCCTTTGGGCTTCCTTTGGAAAGGCGAGGAGGATGGTAAGATAACACCCTGGGGGCCCTGAAATGCAGCCTTCCCAAGGTGCAGAGAGTGAAATGCTTCTGACTGCAGCTGGGCTTCATCAAGGGAGGAGCAAAGGACAAAAAGGACAAGAGTGGCAAGTGACGGTGCTAGTGGTGGTGGTGTGTTTGCCACCACCTAATTAAGAACTGAAATTATATGGCTCTGGAGAAAGTGTAGTGGAACAGCATTTTTGAGAAGGGAAGCTTCAGGCAGAACAGCTTTGAAGCAATTCCTCTACACTTGCTCAGCAAAGATCCTGACCAGGAAAGCCGCTTGTCTGAATTAAGAAGGTGAGATATTTGTAATAGCAGTTATTAGAAGCCCTTATCTACTTCATATTGTTTTAATAATAAAATCTGTATGTTTAATAATCTTCTAATATTCAAGCTGTTTTTTTTCTAAAATTGGAGCACATAGGCACATCTCAAGTAATAATTTGAATACTTACGGGTACTTTTGAGACTCATGTGTCCTCTGAAAGGTCCCATCATGGAGTACGTAGGCACCATGGCTATGTGGAACCCTTAGTAGGGAAGGAAAATGTATTTGAAGCATTAAGAAATATTATTATCTTTCTGCAGGTCCTATATAGGGATTACAAAAGAGTCCTGCCCAGAATGTTATGCTACATTTTCATACCTGATAGAGGTCTGAAAATGCTGGTATTTTTGAGTTTACTTTCCCCAACAGATATTTCTGTTTGTTTTAATCCCTACCAATTAGTAGGACCCTTTTGACCTGAAACTCCGAGAGAAAATTCCTTGTTAAAACAGCAGCTACAGGGCAATTTTCTGCAGGCCACAAAAATGACCCATGGCATTGCGCAAATGTCACATATTTTGCAATCTGAAAGATCGTCTCTGCTAAACATAAATCTTCAAGGCAAAAGAAGTAAGCTACTGTGCTGCTTGTGCCCAAGGGAACCAGTGGGGAAAAAAGCACAACATTAAAGATTTTCTAAAGATACTCTACGAAACAGTCACATCACAGTAGCCAGACCTAGAAAAGCCAGGCACAGCAAAGCCCCCTCACATTTCAAATCAAGGGCAACTTGCAAGACCACAAATTCCAAACACACAGAATTTCACACATTTTATGTAGATATGTCTCACTGCTGACAGCTGAATTCATCTCAGATGACTTACAGGGTAAATTTTAACTTAGTGAAATGATTCGTCTACATGTGAAAGTTCCAACAATAATTGGAACTACAATTTAAATACACGTTTTGTAGTTTAAAAACTTGGTTTGGTTCAGCTTAAACCTATTCCTTGTTAATGGGAAGCAAGCCCGTCACCAATGCGATGTGCATACATAATCTCCACCAGATAAATCTTATCACCTTAAACCCACACTTACAAGTCCATGCTTCCTAAGCAGATAAACCAACTGGCGCACAGGTGCCTGAAGCTCAGTAGCTTTATACTCCAGAAGGCTGTCTACCAGTAGAATTCTGAACTTATATTTGCCTAGATTTGTGAGCTGCCAAGGAAAGATCTCCTTAGAGATGATCCTGAATGTCAAAGGACACGCCAAGTGCCATCAGAATAAGAAAAATCAATTCAATTCTTTCTTTGGTTTCAAGGCAACATTGTAATCTGAGGGAGAAACCAGGATTGTCTGACTCTTAGACAATGAAACCTTTACTTTAGTTCTCATACACAAATTTCCGGGTAATTTTTGGCTTCCAAGGCACCACTGCAACTTCGGAAACCTTGTATATATACAGCTCTAACCAAAACCTAAGGGCAGGGACTTCTGAAAGTGACTACAGGTTTTGGATCTTGATTTGGTGACACCTGACAAAGATCCTATGTTTTCAGAGAATACATTCTCAATCAGTTCTGAAATTCAGGCCTCACCACTGAGCTTTGTTTTGGGCAAAATCACCTGTGTGGGAGAGCTGCTGTAAAGATAAAGGGATGCAAGTAACAGAGTATCATAATAGTGTTCTGAGAAAACAAAGGCTGGAAAGATTATGAGCAGTGCTTTTTGGATCAAATTCTATCACCTTAGGCTTAAAACAAAACCACTATGAAATAAATGGGGGCTGAGTTAATGTTATTGCTTTTCCTCTGTGCTCATCATCAAAAGGTCAGCTTTTTTTTTTTTTATTATTCTTTTGAAAACATCCTTCTACAGTCACTACAGGATAGGGACAATGGAAGTTACTGCTCTCAGATCCAAGGTACACATCAAAATATTTGATTTTTTTTAAAAAAATTATTTATTACATTCCTTAAGCATTTTATTCTTGTTTTGAAAACTAGTGGAACTTAATAATAGCTTCTTATATACTAGCTAAAGACTTAAAAGCAAATTAGTTTAGCTACATCTCACTGTGTATTACTAGTAATAATTTGATTTCTTAATTTCTCTTGAAATATAAATTATATATGGCTAAATCCCTAATTCTTTTGTTTTTTTTCTTTTTATGTCAAACATATATGAAAGGCAGGATAGAAGAATACCATACTGAAAAGAGCTCTTAATCATGAGCAACTTCAGAACAGAGAGCTATTTGTTATCTTCTCTTGTCCAGTCCTGTCATTTTAGCTCAACAATTACCCCACTATGATTTGAAGCAGATAAACATCAGTGGGAAACTGAGTGAGGACAGATAAAAATGGAACAAAACTGGTAATTGCTTGACCCCGACACATTTAATTTAATACCTGCACACTATGTGTAACACATGATGAGGGCACGAAATGGTTGTTATGATTGAGCACAGTCACAATAATGGTAGATCTTTAAATAACTACTCCTTTACATGTGTGTTTACGGCACTTAACTCTTGCAATAATGTCTGCTGTTGTTTGAACTCTGGTGACTTCCTGAAGTCTCAGTCAGGTCACTGTCTCAGGCTCCATACCAAAAGTCAGTCATTCATTAAAATACTCAAAGAGTTTACAATTGAAGTTGGCAAACCAGATAAACAGCAGGCAGGGAAAAAAAAAAGAAAGGAAAAAAAAAGCATTGTCTTCATTTCAGAGGCTGAAAAAGATGGAATGATTTGCTCGTTGTAACAAGATCAAGAAAGTTAGTGGCAGAGAAATGAAAGTTGGTTTTCTGAGGAGCAGACCAGTGCCTAAACCTCAGGATGTCTATTTTCATCTTTATCTAAATATCTAATATGTGGATTTTCCTTTCTCAGGAGAGGAAACACTGCATATTTTCCATAGCTGAAACCATTTTTGACTTGTAGACCCCTAAAAGCTTCTGGGAACAGTGTGTTTCCCCACAGAAAGCCATACATAAAGGACATGATTTTGGCAAGAGGCATTGTGAAAACCAATGAGATGATAGTATAAAAACCTATTGTGTTCAAGCTGCGACGACTCATTGTGGTGGTCCAATGCCACACACAAAGCCAGAGCATATCCACTGTGATGCCACTAGCATATACTCCAGTTAACTTTAAGATCAGGCCTTGAATTACGAACACTCTTTTCCAGAGCAAAGTGTTTGTTAGTGAAACAAGGAAACTGTCTGATGGAGTTTCTGAATCTGAAGGGTACAGTCTCTTAAAGGCAACAATTTGGCAATGTTCCCTAATGCAAACTTAGGTCCTGTCGGCTTTACTCACAGATTTTGTAAAATCACACATTAGTACTATGGCTAAAATAATTCAGAAGCTATGCTATTATTTTTGCCTTTTCTTAGAAGGAAAACAAGTAGTATATAAGCCTTGAAGGAATTGTGTTAATTTTTGTGAAGCTTTTCATTTGAGTCATAGCAAAATGAGAGAGCAGAGCTTCTGCCTCATCTCTGCTCAAACTCTGGTACAGTAACAGAAGCTGCTGTGGTTTGTGATAATTTCAGAAAGGAAGAATTTCCTAAATCTGTCCTAATTTATGACGACCTCTGTTAAGCCTGTATAATATACAGTAGGGAATTTATACCACATACTTAATAATTACAAACCTAGGTTTAAACTAGCTCTGATCTTTGCCATCATTAAGGAAACAAATCCCAGATCTAGCAGAGGCTCTATTTTAATGATGTGTTTTGTTGTCAGCATAGTCTGTTCTATTTTCTGCATTTTTATAATAACTGAATCTGTCTCCCTACACCAATGCTGCAGTAGTTACTTTCATTTGTACCAAACTGCTTTAATTTCACTGGGTTATGATAAAATAATACAATCAGTGTTATACTTTGGTATTTTACAGAAGACCCGGGATATAAATTATATGGACAAAACCCAGGTCTTACAGCAGACAGATAGATACTAAAATGCTTCACAGGGAACTGTTTCTACTGAATATAAAACACAGCACAATTGAAAAGGTGAAACTAAAAATGCTGAATGGACGTTAGAGAAAAGAGAGGTACTTTTAAAAATTGTAGCTAGTAACAATAATGCACAGCTAGAACATGACATTGGTAATGGCATTGGGAGAAGACATAAGACAGACCTTCTGAATATTTTGAATGATGCACAATGAGATAGATTAAATCATGCAGCTCAGCAGTTGCTGCTGTTAGAGGATCACTCTCCAAAAACCAGGAGCTTGATTTGGTAGCTCTGTACCTGCCTCCAGTAAGCTGCTGAGCTGCATCAGCTCCCAGATTTTCAGGGCTTTGTGTGTTGCAAGATTTGTACTGTGTCTCTCAGTAGAAAAGTTGGTGACAACTGCAATTTTTAAGAAGGTTTCAAGATCAGTATAGTCTCCTGTACTATAATTTACTAGTGATAGAACATCGTGTTTCACATATTCAAAATTAAGCATACAGTGGTGGGTTAAAACAAACCCAACTGGGCTATTGTTTGTGCAGCTCTTCAAAGTTGTTTGAAGAATCTTCAGAAAAACAAGACTTTTGCAGGCATTTTTTGTCAGTTTGTCAAAACAGAAATGATTCCCACATAAAGAACAGGGTTTCGCTGAGCTTCAGCACGAAGACCTGCAAGGAATGCCGTCGGCTCACCTGGCGGGCTGCAGGAAAGCGCAGAGTCCCGGGAGCAATCCCGCTGTATGAACGGCCTCGCCTCTATCAGCTACTTCAACACCTGCTGTTTCCAGGTTTTGTGGAAGCAGCAGGGCCATCCTCTCTCTCTCGTGAACCCGAAAACTACACGTCAAATTTGACATTCCAGCTGAGCAGCAGGAAACATGAGACCTTTAAGAACTCAGCTTATTCTCAGGCTCTGAGTCTTGAAGATTCGCGTGATCCTCCTCTGGACTTCTTGGGACTTCTGTGGTACAAAGAGCTAAAAAACGTGAAAGCCTTGGCATTTGGGAACCTACGAAATGGGGCCTCCAGATTCAGCGAAATTAAAAAAATGAATTTAAAGGGACAAGCAGAGGGGTTCTAACGTGTATTCTGGTAAGGCATCATTTTCTTTAATTTTGGACCTTCCTGTGGAGTTCCGCCACTCGACTGCCTCTACTAAAGCCTACCATACTTGCACTGGATGAGCACTCTGCTATTTGTGTTTTCTGGTGTTTAACTATTTGCTATCTTAAACTGTATGATTAACTATTAAGAGCTGGAGGCAAATTTATCAACTGTTAGAGTTATGTAAGCGATACCCTAGAAAGCCTCTATGAAGATATGTATGAACCCCTACCCAGGCCGTCCTCCCTCTGATCAGCAGGATCCAATTTTAGCAGTGTGCTTGTCAGCTGCAAGGCCCCTCAAAGACACTCCTTTTCAAACACTTTTGCTGTCACTGGGTGGTATCCACTTGAAAACATGGAGAAGCAAGGAGAGACAGATGAAAGGAAGAAAGATCAGGGCGGTCCTTCATCAAATCTCTTTGATGTAAAAGGGAGATGTTATAGTTTGGGTATCTGTACAGGAAGAAAAATAAGAACTGAAGACAAATAAGAAGAAAACCATAAAAGCAGGTGGAAAAAATATGACTCTGCTCTTTATTGTCTGTCTCTTTTCATTAACAGAAAAGAACATGGTTTAACTACAATATATTCTAAAAAGTTGTCTTTCTTTTTATAAGAGCTCAGACATTTTCACTCACTTCTACATGTCATTTCTAGGTAGCTGCATACAGATCAGTTATTTCTTCTCATCCAGGACAGAATCATAATTTCTTAGTAACACTTTCAAGGTTCTTAAATAAATAGAAGGAGCACTATAATTGTATCAGCCCTTTTATTCCAATTAAATAACTGAGGGTTGCTCAAGTACTGATTAACCTATACTCTTACCTGTAGCATGAAGAATCACTCTCACTGGGCTTTTCACAGGCCAGAGCTCATCTGCAAATTGCTATCCTTTATGCAGTATCCAAATGAGAGAACTTCTTAACAGCAGGGAGTCTATTCATTAATATATAAACTCTAGTTGATGAAGAACAAATTATTTAATTGCCTGAGAAAGTAACTGAGCTACCTCTCAAGTACACAGCCATGCTGTGGTAGCTCATGAATTTCAGTGGGCAACACAGTCAAGCAGTTATTTCAATAAAGGCATGAACCCTTTTCCGAGTTTCTAAAATAAGCACCTTGTAAGTGAAGCACTTTAGATTCCATTTATCAACAAGAAATATGGCCCCATCCTGGGCAGGTAAAAGTGAGATACAAACAAATTTATGCTGTTTCTGCTGATGGATACAAACCTGTTGCTGGCACATTAGATCAGTTATTTTAGACTCTTGAAAGTCCAAGGCCTAAAACCACTTCCACCCCCTGCCCCTTCCAAAACCCTATTTCTCTTCTCAGCAGGGAAAAGACTGACTTTAGCAGGATGGGTGAAACACAGTATGTCCCTTCTCTCCGTGCTCAAAAGTTATCCTGGACACGGTCCATACCTCGGAAGTACCCCTTTCTCTATTGACTGGGGGTCTTGCGGCAGCATCTGTCCGCAGATGTGCAGCCCACTCCACCAGCATGCTCTACTCTCTCCCAGAGCAAGCAAATGCTTTCTTCTTCTTCCTTGTGAAGATGGCCACATGCCGTGGCAGTGAAAATTTCCTTGAGCTGCAAATTGGTATGAAGGGTTCTGTTGCCATGACTCTGATGCAATGTTCTATCTACCAGACTGGAAATGACTTAAAGAGTATATTTATAATTAGTGCATAACTTAGAGCATCAAAGACCATGGTGTGTGTCTTTTTCCCTTCCAATCTGCCTTGCCTAGTTAAACCGGAGATACGAAGTTTCTCAGGGCTATAGTTGTCCTTCACTCTACACAGACATGTGCCTCGACAAAATGAGTCTTGATCTGTCACATTTAACCACTAGCACAGCACAACCAACAAGTCACGAGAAATAATCTAAGTACCAACAAGCACTGAAACATGAGATGAGTGCTGTTAGAAAACTCTGAGGCTTATGTGTCCACCACACATAATTCTGGTTAGCCAGAGATTGAAGGCTATTTTCTCCCAAAGAAGTGAGAAAGGGAGGAGGAAGAGTGTTAGGCGAAAGCGCTGTGTTCTTGTTCTGTTCTTACACTTTACCAGGCATCCACTTACACCCAGTAAGGAAACATATTTCACTGGATGAACCTCTCGTCAGATGCAGGGCAGCACTGGTAAAGTGTTTCGCCACTTTATGGACTTCTTTACTTATAAATTATAAACGATATTATATATAATCATAGAATATCTTAGGTTGGAAGGGACCTTAGAGGTTATCTAATCCAACCTCCCTGCCATGGGCAGGGATGCCCTTGTAAGTTATAAACTATAAAAAATTATTCAGACTCAGTTTCTTCTGTCAGTATAGCTTAGCTGACAACTCCTCTCTGTTGTTTTGAGCAAGATAAAGCCACAGGCTGCGTCAGGGTCACTGACTTACATCCAGAAGGAACCCAAAGTCCACCAGTCTTGCATGTTTTATATACTCTGTGGTCTCCTCTTGCCTACAAGGGCTGAAACTGGAACTATTGACTAGTGAAACAAAGAAAGAGAGACAAAGAAAATGTGCATATTCTGTTAATTTCATCCTAGTATTTAGATGCCAAGGAATGGCAGGACATGTGTGAGCTATATTAATTTAAAAATATGTACCTTAAAAAAGAAATTAAAACAGAAGGCTGAAAAAGAGTACAAATAATAGTATTTAACCAGAGAAGTTGATAAGTGCTATCGCTTCTCCCTTGAATTTCAGATATTTTTTCTCTACTTGACTGTGTTTGCCCTGCTCATATGCATGCTTTGGCTTTTTCTACATGACATGTCATTGGTAAGTTATTGCCTGACAAAGTAAAAAAATTTTGAAGCCAACTTCTTCTTCAGACAGTGAATAATTACTGAATCCTCCCCCTTTTCGCCAAGTATAATGCATTGTCAAATATAATGAGCATTCAAGACTGTTGTTGTAACTACAATATTATATGAATGAACTAAGTGAATAAGTCTCATTTACTTTGTTAGGATTTTGACAAGAAAATAATTTAATTCCATTAAATTGTCATGTTATTTATTATTATTCTATTTTCTATTTTCCATCTTTCAACCCACAGAACTGCAAATCATCACCGATGTGCCATGTGGTGGGTCAAAGGTGACCATCTTGAACATAAGATCTTCCCAAAGAACTACAGTTCACATCTGAAACCTGCTGGCTCACAGCAGTAAGCTACAAGTTTCAGCAGTTCACAGAGGTAATGTGGCCTCTTCCTGAAGCAGCTGCAGCACACAGAAATAACAGACTGATGGTTGAAGAGAAGGAAAAAAAAAGAATTGGGAACTTTTTCTTTCCTTTAAGTGGCTTCAGGGGCATGCTGTGCACTTGGCGGGGCTGCCAGGAAGCTTAATGCAGCACCTTCAGCGCTGGTGAGGAATAATTAGTGTCAGGTGTCGCAAAACAAAGTCAAGAGCGGCCACCACCGGGGCCACAACAGTGACAAGGGAGGGGGAAGCACTGGACGCTGGAAAACTGGGAATTTCTCCAGAGCAGGCAAAAAGGTCCCAGTGGCCAATAAAACCCAATAAACCAGCTCTGCTTCATCTAGTCATAAAGCCTCTAGCATGCGTCTGTTCCTAAATGCCAAAAATGCCACAGGAGACTGAATGAATCCCACTTCAAGGGATAACTACAGAGCTGGTGTAAATCACTGAGGACGTGAACACTGTCAGTTCAAGAAGATGAGCTTTCTGTAATGTTTCAGTGACATACGCCAGTAAAATGATTGCTCTTCTGTATTAGAGCTGCAGTCCATCTAGTTCAGCAACCTGCCACTGTAATCCTGACTTTCAAGTACCTGAAAAAATCCTTCAGCATTTGCTGAACCAATTTGCTGAACCCAATCTGTTCTTGTCCTCGTACTGCATCTTCTAACACTCAGAAGTTACCTTCTGAATAGAGGAAGACATTTATTATTCTTCCCAATAAATCTATTAGAATTCATTACAGAGTAGTTGATACGTCAGTTTGTGTCATCTTAAAACACAATTAAAAAAAAGATGAGAAACAAGACCGTGGTGTTTATCAATACTTTGTAGTATTACCAATAACTTCAGCAGCTGCCTTGAAAGGATTTCAGCTCCTCTAAATCTCTAAGTAACATTAACTCAGCATTTGCAAATTTCCCAAATACTCCTCCCGTTAACTGTGTACTGTGACACTTCCATTAATGAGGCCAAATTAACAACTTCCAAGTTTTAGATTAAATAATTAAAGGCAGCCACCAATAACTATATCTGCTGAGATAAAATTAAACCCACAATTTACTGCCAAATTCTCTAGAGTTCTACTGTCACAAAGTTAATGTGGTATTGAAGGACAGGGAAAAATATGCTACCAGACACTAATGATAAACTCAGCCAAGGCTGAGACCAACAAGTTTGGGGAGAATTGTAAGTTGTGAAGTCAGCATTGCATGTTTGTGTATTTTTGGCTTGACTAATCAGATGTTGCAGAATGAAAATAATGACATTATATCGCTTCTTTCCTGAGTGACAGGCATAAAAGCTTCCAGTAAGTATTCACTTCACATGCAGAATGAAGCCTACCAGCTGTAAATAACTAAAAGAGATAAGACTTTCTTATTATCTACCTTCACCTTTATATTCCTTGGTGTTTCTTAGAAAAGATCTCAGGGCTTCACATTTTTGGGCAACCAACAGCTCTTTGTATGTGCATGAGCACGCATTATAACCTCAGCCATGTAACTGTTAAATTTATTTAGATGAGATTTTTTTTTTATTTTGTTGCGATTTCTTGGTATTTTTCATATTATGTTGGTCAAGAAATCACCAGGACACCTCTTATATATTTTCATTTCTTTGTTATTCATTACAAAAAGAAAGGTAGGGAAAAAAAACCCCATAAAATCAGTTTTCCATTTTTATCCTTTACAAAATTGGCCCAGGAAATACTTGACAAACATATAATGACTGTAACAGGCAAGTGCATTTTACTTTTGATTTTCAACCACCATTGTAAATTTGCTTCTAGCTCCAGCCTCCACTGAAGTCTGTAATAATGTCGTCTGACTTCAACAAGGTTACTATTTACTCCTCTAGAAGCTCATGTGTGTTCAGGCAGGAGGTAGCAAGGAATATGGGCAGGTATGTGTGTGTTTGTGACAACAGAAAGGCCTCACCTCTGTCTTGTATCTGAAAACTACGTACTCAACTAGTTTCTTCAAATACCATCAGGGCTTGGCTGAAAAAGACTGTTGGCAGCTGAAAATTTCATAAAATGAACCCTCCAAAATATGTGGCAAAACCCAGACTATTGCAATTAAAGTTTCCATTTTCTGAAAAAAAAAAAAAAAAAAGCAATTTCTGCTAGGAGATCAACAAGAAAAAACCATGTACCTAACTACAATAAATCTCTCTGAACCAGGACTGAGTATCTTCACACATGAAAATTTGCCATAGACTACTGGCTATGCTCCTGCAGCAAAACGCTGGCTGTCTTCATCACGGCAAACCAGCTCTGCTTCTCAGTTAAAAAATGACATAGAGTGAAGCGAGTTAGTTTTCTGATTTTTGTTAATTCGCTTTTTCTTATCTTCCCAGATGATGCAAGAGATGGGTTAGATCAGAATGCAAGCAGAGCACTGAGCAGGACAAAACAACATTGCTTAAAACTACAGCACCACTGAACTACCAGGCTTTACAGCCACACGATTTTTTTTGTATTATTTCTCATTGTGCAAGCAAGAGCATTCCTGTTACGAGGAGAAATTAGTTAACAGAGCAAGATCACACAGCATAGTAGGGGAGCCCTGCTGTTACTTGCTGAAAGAACGTCAGAACTGAAAGGCGGAGGTATTAAATGTAATTCCCTGCTGCTCGCTCTCTTAAGGCACAGGCAGCTCTCCACTGGAGGCCTGCTAGCTGCAATCAAGGTTTGCCCTAAGAGACCTTCTCCACCATAAAGCCATAAGCAGCCGCAACGGCAGACTATGAAGCTCTTGTTAAATGTAAGCACAATCCTGGAAGCCTTAAGCAACGGAGGATCCTCTGAGCTCTGCTACTTCTGAGCGAGGAGGCTCTGCAGGATTTCACAGAATCACAGAGCGGGCGAGGTGGGAAGGGACCTCTGCAGGTCAAGCTGGTCCAACCCCCCTGCTCAAGCAGGGCCACCCCAGAGCTGGTTGCCCAGGGCCACTTCCAGATGGGTTTCTGACTCCCCCTTCCCCCCAAGGGTGGACACTGCCTGGGCAACCAGCGCTCCCTCACCCTCGCAGGGAGAGCTCAGAGAGATCCTCCTCTGCCTTTCACTTGGCGTCCACGGTCCCGTCACGGCGCACCGCGGAGCGCAGCCCGGCACCCCAAGCTGCCCGCCGCCCTCCCCGCCGCCTCCTGCGGAGCCCTCCCGGCCAGGGCCGCGCTTCCTCTGGTGCAGCCCGGCTGCCGGGTTACCTCGCAGGCGGGGCAGGACCTGAGCCCGCCGAGCTTCCCGCGGCCCCGAAACCCGCACGGCGGAGCCGTCGGCCCGCGGGGATCCGCCCGGCAACCACGGCTGCCCGGGGAGGAGCCCCGTGGCCGGGCCGGGCCGGGCATGGGGAGCGGCGGCCCGGCCCGGCCCTGCCCGCTGCCACCTGTGCCCACGCCGCCTTCCCCTCCCCTGGGGCCGCCTCCTGGAAGGCGCTCGCCCCTGGGAAGCCTCGGCGTTGACGGGGACAGAGTGTACCCTCAGCAAGTTCGCTGATGATACAGAACTGGGGGGGGGGGGGGGGGGGGCTGACACACAGGAAGGCTGTGCTGCCATCCAACGAGATCTGGAGTGGCTGGAGAGCTGGGCAAAGGTGAACCTCATGAAGTTCAATAAGCACAAGTGTAGAGTCCTGCATCTGGGAAGGAGTAGCACCAGGCACCAGTACAGATTAGGGGTCACCCTGCTGGAAAGCAGCCCCACGGAGAAAGACCTTGGAGTCCTAGTGGACAGTAAGTTGTCCATGGGACAGCAATGTGCCCTTGCGGCCAAGAGGGCCAGTGGGATCCGGGGGGTGCATTAAGAAAAGTGTGTCCAGCAGGTCTAGGGAGGGTCTCCTCCCCCCTCTGCTCTGCCCTGGTGAGACCACACCTGGATTCCTGTGTCCAGTTTTGGGCTCCCCAATTCAAGAGAGACGGGGACCTACTGGAAAGAGTCCAGCGGAGAGCTACGAGGATTAATAAGGGACTTGAACATCTCTCCTGTGAAGAGAGACTGAGAGAACTGGGGCTGTTTAGCCTTGAAAGGAGACGGCTGAGAGGGGACCTTATTAATGTATACAAATATCTGAGGGGTGGGTGTCAAGAGGAAGGAGACAATCTCTTCTCAGTGGTGCCCAGTAATAGAACAAGGAATAATGGGTTTAAGTTAGGACATAGGAAGTTCCACCTCAACATGAGGAAAAATTTCTTTACTGTGAGGGTGGCAGAGCCCTGGCACAGGCTGCCCAGAGAGCTTGTGGAGTCTCCTTCTCTGGAGACTTTCAAAACCCGCTTGGATGTGTTCCTGTGTAGCTGCTCTAGGGGATCCTGCTCTGGCAGGGGGGTTGGACTAGATGATCTCTAGAGGTCCCTTCCAACCCCTAACATTCTATGATTCTATGATACTGAAAGTGCTTTAAGTGGTTCCGTCTTATTTTTTACACCCGAGTTCCAGGTCTCGGCAGCAAAGGCCGGCGGAGCATGTGCAGGGTATGGCCAGAGCATTGCCCTCAGGAATTTCAGAAACATGGGTCACAATGGAGGGGAGTGATGAAAGATGTAGGCTCATCAGATTAAATGCTTCGAGTTTCAGCCAGGGGTTCGGGTTGCTGAAGAAGGCCGTGTGCCTGCCATCGCCTGGGGCTGAGGGCCTGAGGTGAGAAAAAAGGTGGAAGCGACCAGACGGGCAATAGTGAGAGAGTCAGGGCGGCCTCCGAACAGTTCCTCACCGCGTCTCTCTCTTGAGGTGTTATATAAAATAAGACCTTGGAAGCAGTAATGCTCCCCATCCATTTAATGAATGATATTAGATGGGTAAAGAGCTGGGAAAATCCCCATATTTTGTCTCAGTCAATAATGTTGACTGAGATGAACAACTGAAGCATACGTACCAGTCATAAAACTGCTTAGTTGTCAATATTCAATCTTTAGCATTATCTTAGAAAGAGACATTATTGTAGGAGCTCATCAGCCTTTTTTTTTTTTTTTTTTTTTGAGAACGTGCATTCACCCTGAAGGGTATGTCCTCCCTTTCCTTGGTACATTAAATTCACATTAAACTTAAAGGGAGCCACGTGTGTATAATGAACCACTGTATAGCCCAAGGCACACATATTCCATCACTGGCGTCCATTATCTGCATTAAGTGACCAGAGGATAAATTAGACTTCATGTGGGCACTGATATTTTCTGCAGTTCTTTAAAAATGTGTTTATCCAGACCTCTGTGTCTCCTGCCTTTCAGAATATGCAGCTCCAAAAGAAGATGTATAGAAGCCATTTCACAGAGTGGAACCAGACCCAAAGAACGCACAGTGGAAGAATTACAGGCTGCAAGATGAGGCAAAAAGTTGTAACATAGGCAAAGCAACTGCATAGGCTCATGTGATTTTGAAGCAAATCCTTCATGGGACTATTAGCAGAGATGAAGTCTAGCCTTTTCAGAGATCAGATTGTCTTGGCACTTCACCTGAAGGAATATTGTAATTAACTGCTAGTTATTGTACACTTTTATTGACTGCACCCTAGACACTACAGAGTAATATCTTTAGCTAGTGAGTTTCACCTGTTGAAGAGGCAGAGATGAGGAAGGGCACTCTAAATAGCACGTATTGATCATTGGTGCTCCTTGTGTATAGTTAAAAAGATTTAAACACTAATCCCATGCTCCAGAAAACAGTGTAAACTGCAAAACAGTATAGTTCAAATAAATATAAGCTGTAGTTTCTTGCCATAAGTTTTAAGTAGAGAATCACAATGCTGTTTCAGTCATCCTAGTGACATTCTCTCTCTAAAATCTGTCTTGAGCCTAAGTTCCATTTAGGGCCAGAATGTATCTAGAATATAGCAACAGTTACACAGGAGAGAGAATGAACTTCCAGCTTTAGAAAACTGTTTTTAATATTTCCATCCACTTCAGAATAAAATCTGCCCAGGTGGCAAGTGGAAGACAGACTTTCTTTCCCTAAAATTCTTCAGATTAAATTAGGCAGCTAAACATTTTTATCTTCTAGTTTCACATCTTCCAGGAGATCACTACAGGTGACAAATGTTCTGAAGGGCAAGCTATTCTTTAAATTTCACCTAGGCAGTTAATTTGCATGCAAATAACTGACTAGTCCTTTAATTATCCCGTAGTTCTGTGGTGATAGACAAGAGATATAGCTCATACTCCCTCAGTTATGTTGGTGTAGCAAGAATAACAAGTAACTTAAAAAAAAAGTATTTTTGTTTCTGAAGTCAGCACACGCATCTCCGAATTCACACAGGGAACAGATGTAATAAGTAAGAAGATACCATTTGTGCACAGTCGCTACTTCGGGTTGAACCATGCTTAGGAGAAAGTTGCGTAGATCATAAGCCTGCAATCAAGAAAAGTTGCTTTTAATGTGCTGATTCTTTTAGAACAAAGACAAGGCTTTTACATCTTTTAAACCCCCAGTTATCTCTTATCAATCATTGTTTTGATTGAAGAGAAGGAAAATCAAAACAAACACCCTATGCAGAAGATATAGAGCTATTTTGAAGAGCTTTCTTTACAAATGCTACTCTTGGGATTCAGTTTCTCATACAGAGTAGATCACTTGTCTGACCCATCCTTTGCTGTGAACAGGTAAGTTCTGGTGCTTTTATTGCCTTTTTAATCCAATGGGCAGGTTTCTAGCTTGTATTTAATTAACATATGCTGACGCTCTTGAAAAGGGAAAAAAAAGAGGTTGGTTGAAAGCAAATTGTTAAAGAAATTCGAAATGTTGAAGAATAAGCTAGAGATAAAGGAGGACAAACAGAAAATTGCTGGTTATCCTCCTAAAGACAGAAAAAAACTGTCTGCTAGCCTGAATCCCTTTGCTTTCCTTAGACTTAGCAGGTTATTTTCTGATAGAGTTTTGCTTACAGCCTCACCCTTGTTTAACTCAGTAACAAGATTTTTCTGAAGACCTTATTCTGCAGAAATAACGCAACACCAGTCTTACTGCATATGTAGCTTCTGATTTGATATGCTTCTAAGTGATATCAGTCTATATCTGAAGTGAGAAATATGACCCATTCAAAGTGATTTGATCAAAGTTATGCTCAGTGTTTGGGTTTGCAAAAGTCATTCAAGACTAAACAACTTTTTAATTTCAACTCACAAATGGAAATAAAAAGCTTTGAACTTTAAACTTGATTACTGTGACATTCCAGTTATGTTGGTTTTTTCACTTTTTCTGATACAACTCGGTCAGGAGAGAGCATATGAAGAAGCAACAATAAATATCAGTCAGGTTCTGGAGCCTTTACTTGTGTGAGTAATAGCACTGAGTTTGGGGGGACTGACACTGCTGCAGGGATCACACAGATGAATAAGTTATTTGGGAAGTTATTTGGTTCTTAAACACTTAATTCGTTAGTAAAGTACAAGGAAGATGTATAAAAAATCACTGTTGTTGGACTTTTCAAGAGGCGTAGCAACTAAACAAACAGTTGAATGATCTAGCAGCAGCAGGAGACCTGCTAATGCAAATACTTAGTGGAGTGACTCACAAACACAAGCTGAAAGGAAAACATTAACCAGCTTGCCCTTTCTTCCTCACTCTCCCTCTCCCCCTCCTTCCCCCTTCCCCTCTACTTCCCTCTCCTGCCCTGTCCTCTATCTTAAAAGCACAAGCAGATCAACACCAGGGAATTTTTCCAAGAGAACTGCTAAGGGAGGCAAAAGTCAGATGCTATTCTATTTTAAAGCCTAGACCAATCTATGACAGTCTTCCTCTTGCTGAATCAGTGAAGGGAAATAGGTCTAAAGAGCTTCTCTAGCTGTCTTACTATCATCTTGGTGTATAGGGCTAGTCTAACGATGGCAGATTGTGCTGAAGTAAAACCAAACATCGACCACAAGACTTCAAATGTAGTTGTGCTGAAAAACCTCTTTAGAGACTAATTTTCAGAAGTACAAGTATCAGAAATGACTGAATCCTCCCAACCTTTGGCAGTCTTAATGTATCTGTGGGATCTTCGTACAAATTCATGTTATCCTTTGGTCCTCTGTTTTCTTTCCCTCTGTGTGTTTTCCAGTAGATATTGTTATAAGCTGGGTGTTCTGTAATGTGTTTGGAGTTTTCTCCTTAGTTTTCTGTGGCTTTACTATTCTCTCTCCAGGAGGCTGCAGTCACATGAGTTTAACGAACACACCTCTTGCATTGTGAAGTGGTTGCATTAGCAAAGGATCATGTTTGAGATCAATGTGAGATTGAAACTGTTTGGTGAAGGCTACTATAGCACAGGAATTGAAAAGTGTTGCTGTCTGCAGTTGCCACGTACAACTGTCACTTAGGGAGGAGCCCATTCTCTGCAGGGGCTCTCTGAAGCACCAGTATGATTTCTTTAAAGAACACACCAACTATCAATACTACTCTGCGAACGTTAGTGGAGTTTTTGCATCTTGCAAGTTCAAGCACATTATAAAGACTGCAGAATTAAGCTGCTGCTGCGATTATTTCCAGCATCTTCTTTTCATATGTAGCATACAAAATCAGTATTCTCACTCATAACCAAGCTAAACTGACGGGTACTTATAAATGTGCTTTTATCTGCTCGTTTATCTCCAGAGTACATCTTAATGGCATGGTTATAAGTCACTCTGGTTATTGCTGAAATTTTAAAAGCAAAAACTATCCTTTGTGTTTCTCATCTGATATATAAATAGCCTGATTCAATTCTTGGAAACCTTTAATTTCTGGCTGCAGTAAACTGGTAGAGGAACATGTTTCTAAAATACATATTTCCAACCACTGGAAGGAAGTCAATCTTACTAATATCTTTATCATTAGTTTGCAGTAATGACCCAGAAACACAAACCAGCAGGAAGTATAAAAATATAGAGGCAAACCTTAAATAGCTTGTTGACAGAGAAGCCTGTAGAAATAAATTTAACCTCGATTTTGGCTACAGTGACCACTTGCCACTGTCTTTTTATATGACATCGTATTCTGTGCTACTCATTGTTCCGCCATGTGTGTGTAGAGCAGACGCTGTCCCTCAATCCTTCATGGGAAACTACATGACTGAATGTAACCCTGTAAGAGAAGGCAAGATTTGGGAGTTGGTGCAAGAAATCTGTTCTCTAAGCCCTGTTTGGGGTTACACCATCAGGATCTTTACTCACAATATGGACTTCGAAAGTAGGGCTAGTGGATTCTACAGGTCCTGAAACCGTGCAGCTAATTAGGCATTACAGTTATAAAGCACCTCAGCCTGGATGAACACATCCACCAGCCCTATGGAGACTGCAGTAATTTCCTCTCTGCAGTGGCACTCAATATACAAATTTGCGGTGTGATAAAGGAGATTATCTTTAGGCCCAGTGTCAAATTGGGCTTGGAATGGAGGATTTAACATCTTCACCTGAGACCTTGCTGAGTACTGCTTTTCTGTGTTAATTGTAAAAGGTCTGCACAGCTAAAGGAAGGATTAACATAAATTCAGTCTTTTTTAGAGAAAAGCAAGATCAAATACAGGTTTGCAGATTGAGCTTCGCCTTTCCAAAATGAAACCCATCACCCAGGGATTCCAAGCCCTTGACACATTCAAAGGAAAAGTGACCAGCATAGATGCTGATAGACATCTGTGGGATTTAATTAATGCTGTTGACAGCAATTCAAATTATTAGTGTAATTGTTAGTAATAAAATTATTTCATTAACAAGTTTAAAAATAATTGCCAGAATCTGCTTTTCAACAAATCTCAATGTGGATGCAGATGGCTGATCCCTGCTGAAGTGCAGGGATATCCACTGAAGTATTTAATTTGTGTTTCAAAGGCACATTCCATGGCACTGCCGTGTCATGTGTTACCTTGGCTGTAACACTGTGTTGCCTAAATCGCTGTGAAAGCCTTGTTCAACACATTGTGCAAGAGGCCTGGTGATTGCTTCCCAGCAGTGATGAGAATGAGTTATGAGCCTCTCTGCCTCTTCCTAAAATAACAGGGAATGAATTTCATGTGGGCAAACACTTGACTCATTCTTCTTGGAACCGATAACTTACCACACAGGACTTGGAGACTGCTCAGTGAACCAGTCCATGGTCCACAGGAAGAAGAAGCCTCCAGAGGAGCTCAGACACTCAAAGAATAACATTCTTGGCCAAAAAGAACCCTGAGCACTGAAAACAAATTTTTTAAAAAAAAGGAAAAAAAAAAAAAAGTTGCTTTGCTTGTAAATCTGTTGCAGCAATGTGTACCCCCAGACGTATCTGAGAGATGAATGGCACATCCATCTTTGTCTCTTCACTCTTCTGTTTCCAAGCAAAGCTTCTTCCCAACCAAACCAGGGCTACATATGATATACATGGCTTATGATCGTGAGTCACACTAGCCATGTCAGCTGCTGCTGGTGAAGACGCTGGTGTGAGATGTGGAGGTAAGAATGGCTGCCCTCGGGCAATCACAGTGGTACGGTGGTGTCTGCCCAGGGACTGGGAAAAGCAGGAGAGCTGTAACAGTGGCAGTGTGAGATACATGGGAGGTGGGTGGGTGCCGTTCTTGGCATGTTCCAAGCGAACATGCAAAAGACACGAGGCAACATGACACGCTGTGGGTTTCAGCACTGGTTTGTATGGATGTGTGCAAACATGGCCGTGGGGGTGAGAAGGTTTCAGCATGGTAGAAGCGATACATCTCTCCTACCTGTTCAAACACACTGGTGAACAGGACATTGCCTTTTCTCCTACATCTCCCACAGATGCTGTATGTTTTTCCCTCAGTTTTGTAGCTGGCTGCAGGGAACAGCATGGCCAAGTGGACACCGTGTTTTTGAATCTGTGTGTTTTGTCTTGACTGACAGACCTTCTGCAGACTCTTTGGCACAAAGCAGAAAATGGCTCACTGACAGCAGAAGGAATATGTCCTTCTCAGAGATTTGAATCCTTCCTTGGATGAAGGGGCTGTTGTGTACTGCCAGCTAGCATTCTTGCTGATTGTTAAGCTTCCAGATTAAAAAATGATTTAACTCTATATCAGGCAATATACAATATGACTTGCTGCTGTGCCATGAATCTTTATGGACTATTGTGTAGATAGAGAAGCAAGAGCACAGCTACCCACACACCTTTTTCCTTCCTTCGTGTACCCTTCCCTACCCCATAAGCATCCACTCCTCGCAGGCAGCAATAAAACATTTTCTCCTCTTTCATGACCTTAAATAGGGGGATAAAGAGAGTGATCAGCTTGCCAAGGACAAGGGAAAGGGTCTGAAACTACATGGTGGTAGGGGGAAGTAAAGGAGAAGAATTGATCACTCCCCAAAGTTATTTTCTCGCTTCTGAAAATATGTAATTCCGGTACTGATACCACAAAAAGAATCGTCTTTCCCATATCTGGGAAAATTTCAGGAATGCCTGCTCCAAGAAGTACACTTAGCATCCTTGTTTGTATGCTGACAAACCAGCCCTCATTCCAGAGATGGCATGGGTCTGCAAGGAAAGAATCACATTTCTGTTCCAGAGTATTCGTGGCCTGAGGCTGGTCTCTGTGAACTGCCTACAACTGAGGCTTCTCTGCACTGGGAAATGACATTCATGTTGGAACATGAAAGCGGGAAATTAATGTGGTGACAAAACCAGTGCTAAACACAACTGGCTATATTTGGAGCTGGGCTCTCTTTTGTGCTAAACCCTGCTTATCTATGCAGGAAGCTATAAAGAGATCTTGAAGTGGATAATGATTAGAATCGGGGGCTTTTAAGAAGGCATGGAATACCCCAACCCAAAAGACAAATTTTAATGCAATTTATCGGTGTAAACAGAGCAGGAAACAAAGTAATTTAAAGGAGGCTGTTGTCATTATCTTAATTAGTCATGGTAGTTTCATGCGGAAGTTGAGTTTGTATTTGATAAGAGATACAAGCAAAATGAAAAACCCTATGAGAGTCTTTATGCAATAAATGAGAATCATACGTTTATATTAGTCTGTTAAAATAAATACGCTTAGCGTGGTTATGCTTGCCTGAAGACATTTGTATCAAAAAACCTAGGAAAAAATTAACACCATTTGCCCATTCTCGCAGAGGGTCAGGAGAGGTCATATAAAAATGACAGGTCCAGATTGACATGAAAATCCCATTTGCTAAATGTCTACGAGGAGCACACTGCCTCTGTTCTACCCAGCTGCTGGTATTGTTAGGACCTGTGCATCCGCAGGGATGCTTCCTGGTGTAATACGTTATCTTTGAATGAAACTGGATTGTGTTTTCTTTCTCTGAGAACCGGGATATGTAAGTACCTGTAATGGGTTTGAACAAGTCATAATAAGACTGGAAACGTTAGACAGTAAAGGCTTAATCCTGCAGTTATTTTATTAATTTTTCTTTGTTATTAAGGTAGTAAAAGTAATTGAAATAGTAATCTAGGATATATTTGCTAAGGCATTATGCCTAGTCTGTATTGAATTCGTGTTACAGTGCTACGGGTTAAAGACGGATTCACTATTAGAAAAATATGAAAGTCTTGGATCTCAGCAATTTTGACTTAAAGGATTGAGTTGCATCATTGCACTTGTCTGCCCACAGGGTGTAAAGAGATGATCAAAGGGCTGGCAAGCCTCATACGACTTTGATATTGTTGCATGGTAATAACAATAGATCTGCAAAAGCAGGAATTTCTCCAGATGTTAGCCAATAGGGTACCTATTGCAGCAGGCAGCACAGCGCAGGTGTAACAAAGCTAGTGAGGATGTGACCTTGGGGAGTGCTATACTAGGTACTTTCTGATTCAGATCGTAGGTGCTTTTCATTAGACTTGGATCGAGCTACATGAAATGTTTTTAAAGTGAAGGAATATACATAGTACAAGGTGGAAAATACTAGTGTTATTTTAATTCTGTTTTCATGCAGCATAGAAAGTGAGATAGCATTTTGGATATCGTCCTGAGAAGAGGAGCCAAGAAATTCTGTTTTGAAATCCCAATACTGACATTTACTCAGAGCCAGAATGAGGCAGCTCCTGAGGCACAGTTACCCCACTTTTGCTAGATGATCACCCTAGCTACCCTACTTTCAAAATATGGAAACAAAGCTTGTATGAAGATTAACTAGATCGTGTATGACAAATTGCTTTGGTAATTATCAAAGAAATTGCACACTTTTAAATAGGGATCAGTATTTAATAACATCCAATAGCTGGCTCTTGCTCCCTCTGTCTTGCAACAGTTTTGCAATTTGTTTTAATGATCATAGGATGACCTCCAGAGTTTCTGCAATTTTCATCTACATTTTATTTGAAGACTGCAATGCCTGGTCTAGAGGACTTTTTGTGTTGTTTCTAACCTCAGGTCCATGTACCATTAAAAAACTCCTGTGATAATTCAGGAGACAAAAAAAGCTCCTCCAGCCCTAACATCCTTTAGCATTTTAGATATTTTATTGTGTATCTAAATTCTGGTATTGTGTCAGAGGTGCATTTTCTCTACCTTCATCACTCTTCACTATTTAAGAAGAAAGCCAGTTGTTCTGTCACCTGAATACTTCGATATGTGGATATGATCAAAGAGAAATAATGACAAATAAAAACCATAGAAACAGCTTAATTGTAAAATTGCACACAGTTTAGGAGAATAACACCTGTGCTCATGTACCATACTTGAACAGGAGAGAACTGTTGTTTTTTAAGAATAATTTCCCAGATACGGGAAAATAAATTTAAAATTCCTGGCACTCCTCTTCATCTGAAAATTCAGGGGACTTTAGAGCTGCAAGTGAAATTTGTGGCTTAAGCGCCTCTCTGGGGAAAGCAGAAGTGTTGATGGAATAAGTCAGCATAAACCGGTGACAACTCATCCATTTAAAATGAGGTGATCCCACTGTGATAGATCTGTGAGAGTCTGCCAAGAGAGATGATTTCTGCTAACCCTGTACTTGTACTCTGTTCCGTGTCCATACTTGTGTCCACTCCTGAAGATGGGTACTGAGCTGGCTTGACCTTTAGTTTTCAGGAGCTGCACCCTTTCCTTCTGCGTAAGGGAGTAGGCTATGTCCATATGCCAGTCTTTCACATTCTTGACCTGGATTTTCACTCTTGCAGAATAGCTTCTCTTACACTTCAGGTGTTGGGAAAATGAAGTGAGTACATGGCCCAGGTTTCTTCATGTGTTGGGGCCATGTACAACAGGTAGGCAGGACATTACACGATCGTATTCTTGCTGAGAGACACAGGGCTGTGTAGGACACTTCTGTCTTCCCCAGTGCAGACATCCAGATGCATTCTGGCGGATTTCTCACTGTTGCTGCAAAAACTTGTAGGGCTACAGTAGTAAAGTTCAGGGCTCCTCAGACCCCTGGAACAGAATTTGGTCAGTACTAAGTAAACTGTATTGAATTTAGAATCCGTTGTTGACTTTCATTTAAATCAACAAACATGAAGGAGAAACAATTAAATGCATTGCTGCTAACTACACACAAGATGTATGTGTTCTATTATTTCTCATTCTGTTATTTTTGTTCTTCGGTTAATAAATACAATAAACATGCCCAACTTAAATACATTACTGCAGGATGCTAATATACTGAGGATATTGAATATAATAGTTGTCCTGGAGAAATGGTCCAACAGAAAGAATAAAAAACCACATAAATAAGTTGATATGATTTGATGCAATTATTCTGTCTTACATTTCTAGAGACAACAATTATCACTCTAATTTCTTTCTCAGAAGTTCTAGATGGCAAGGTGGAGGAACAAAGGATGATCACCAGAGTCACAGACTGGTAACTGATTTAGACCAACTATAGTGAATTTTCCTGTGGTTTACTTCAAACGGTTGAATGTTTAGCACATGCATACTTAAGGAACTCTTTCCTAAGAGAAGTAATAATACTAATGAGTGATATATTTATGCTTTATAAAGGTATATATTAATGAACATAATTTATCTGACCTTGATCAAGCTTCGGTTATCTGTTACTTGTGAGCAGACTTGTCTTATTTTATGAAAAACTTATTTTATGAGAAATAAAGTATTTAATTCAAAGCAAGTCTGATACATTTACTTTTCAGTAAAACAAAAAAAAAAAACAAATTCAGTGAGCTTTCTAGCACACAAAATGTTGAGCTAATCACTCAGCATTATTTTGTGTTCTTTGATAAAGGATTCAACACTGCAATTTAAATCAGCAGGGTACCCGTTCAACATGATTTTCAGGGAAATTCCAACTGAGCCCCTATCTGTAAAAGTATACACTTTAAATAGTTCCTATTTTTGTAGTGCAAGTGCTCAAGAGACAAATGAAAAAGTGAAATCAAGGTGCATGTGAAGGTCTATTTTTAGTTTTGCGTTTTGCACAGCCAGCATACAAATGTGGTGCCTGAACTGTAGAGTAAGAGTAGAAATGCAGACCACAACTGCGCATTACTTGAAACAGCACATGGTTTAATAGACACTGATACTTTCATTTCTGCATGAACAATGTTCTTTGGATTTCTTCAGTAAATAAGAAGAAAGGACATTGATGATGCTTTGAGCTTTTGGAGTCTTCACACATCCTTGCAAGACCAGTGCAAGAAATTCTCTTACTGTTTTTGTCATTTTTCTATCATCAATCCTGTCATTCATACCAAAGGAATTTAATCACAGCCTCTTATGCATGTACATACAGCAGATAGCTCTGAAATCAGCTGCCTTGAAATACAAAGTTGTTCTTTATAGGGAACAACTCTAGTCTTGTTTGTGTTGATTATATACCCATATGAATAGTATTTCCTGAGTTTTCTGGTGGTTTTCCTTGAACTTGACAGGCTTAGTTGGATTTTAGGTTTTAGGCTGTCGTAGTGTTCCATTCCCAAAATACGACTCCATGAGGCCTGTGCTCTACTCTCCATATTGGATTTTTATACTCCAAACACCCACCGACCTAACTGCAGTACATTTAAAATACGATCTATAGCTGTCTGCAAATTTATGCAGAAGTTTACAAATATTAGTCATTTTGAGGGATGATACTCATTTCAATCACAATGACAATTACGTGCCAGATAACTTTGTCTCTTACACTTTCATGAGTAAAAATTATTTGTATCACACATAATTGCAAAGCAGTGTCCACGGGCACTTGTGTGAAGCCTCGTATCACTTTAAGTTTACTGCTTGAAGGCTGTGCATCAAAGGATTTTGTGCATTGTTAGCTTGTTCCATGCCAGACAACGTGGTACCCACACAAATATTACCATCTGGTAACTTCTGTTTAAAGCAGCTGTTCTCAGAGTGTTCCAGAATTTTAAGTGGTATCTAGATTTCTAAATGCCAAAACCAAGATACCTTTGATCTCACTGGGAGCGGAAGAGCTTCTTAGATTACAGGGTTTCTTTACAGTGTGCTGATCTTTTCCTTGAACTCAGTCCATGCACAAAAGGGCCACGTTCTAGATGTAGGTTCCTAGATGACGATGGACTTGTTTTAGGATAACTTTCTGTGGGAACTTCTGCAAGGTCTTATGGAGGGAAGCAAGAAGTGGAGAGTGCAAGAAAATGAGAGTTGTCCACTAAATCATGACGATCTAGAAGTTGCTTGGGCTCTTGAATTTTAAGGCATGAGGCAACTGCAAGCACATTAACTGTTTATTTTGGTGTGATCTTTCTTAATGACCACGCATTAAAAAAAACATGTCAGATCACAGACATTGAAACAGCTTGGGTGTCCTGGTTTGAGAGCACTGGGACAAAAATTCTCTGGGGCTGCCTGGCACGTGTGGCAAACAGGGAGAGAAGAGGGGCAGCTGTGCCCATGGGGAGGGGAGGATGGGTCAGGTGACTCAAATGGACCAGTCATGGTATTTCTTCCCATGTGCTCAGTCTAAAATGGCCCCAAAGAAGAGTCCAGCTGTGCTTTGGTGCTTGTTATGTTAGAAAGATTGTTATTGGCTTTTTGTCATCTTCCCCCTGTGCTGCTGGCTTTCTGATTATTCCATTTCCACCTTCAGAGGAACACTGTTTGACAGAGCAGGTTGTCTTCCCTTGACTATCATCCCAGGCAGTGAAGGAACAATTCCTTTCCTGTTTCTTTTGGAATGTCATTGGGACTCTGTGCTCAGGCTCTACTATCTGTTGCTGAGTCCAATCTGGGACTTTCTTTTTCCCCTTGGGACCTTGTTGTCATTTGGAAGGCCTGGGTCTCATATTAACATATTATCTTGTATCTTTGAGTGCATTTGTGTTCTTGTACGTGTATAGTTTGACATAATTGCTGTTACTGTTAGTGTTATTATTTTTTCCTTAAATTTCTTCAAGTTTCTTTCTTAAACTCAAAACCTCTCTCCCTAGTTTCCCTGTTATCCTCCACTGAGAGGGTGTGAAGGCATCAGAGAGAGCATCCGTCAAAGTTTAGTGGCTGGCCCAGCCTTAAACTTTGACCCTTGGACTGTAAAATAATTAATCTGGTATGCACCTTTTCAAATAGTAATATTGAAAAGAACCAGTATACAATGTGTTTCTTTTCACAGGGGTTTACTTATTATTTCAGAAGGATACAGTAGTGGAAATACATTGATGAAAAAACTGTCAGGAATGAGTCTTCCATTGCTGACATGTAACAGGTGTGAAAATTTTATCCTCCATTTCCTTGAGTCACTACAGAGTTTGAGTTTTAAGCTACAGGTATGCTTACAGGTAGTGAGAATTTCTGTGTGATGTAGTGGTAAGGAGTAGTATTGCCTTAGCTACAGATGATGGACTTGATTATTTCTTGACCAATACAAGCGTGAATTGTTCTTAAAGGAACTCAGTAGTGGTACCTTCTTTCCAGTCAGTGGAGTGTTACCAATGATGCAGCATGTAATTACTCATCACCCAGAAGCTGTAACTATAGTAAACAACTATGTGTTGCTGAAGATTACAGGAATTATTGGAGGAGAGAGAACTGATGGACTTGTTGCTATAGCAGTATGTAAAATGTTACCTGTTACAGATGAATAATATTGACATGGGATTCCTATGAAACAGCAGTATGTGGGTAATAAATCAGTGGGTATGTTTAAAGAAAGCTTAACGTGAAAGAGTTTAAATATTAGTTCTCCATCATCTGATTTTACTCATTCCCCAAACAAACAAAAGCCTATCCCTCTCCAAAGTTCTATAATATTTATTTATTATATTTATTATTTATTATTTATTATTTATTATTTATTAATTATGTATTTCCCTAAACCTTAAAATACTGACTTTTTTTATGCTGCTGCTTTTCACATTTCCTTCTTACACCGAGAAAAGTTTGAACTCATATTTGCACGTAGCCCTTAAGAAACACCAGTTGCAAAGACTGGGATACTCTACTAGAAACTGCAGACACTAATGCCATTTCTAGGGAATGCTCTTTGAGGGTGTTTTGCAGTGTGGGTGCTGGTATATACGCATATTACAAAGAAAGAGATTTTACTGTGATTCTTGTGCTGTGCAGATTCTCCCAGCCCTCCTTTCATGCTGAATGCTTACGCTTGAGGTTTTTTCCACATTTCTGGCAGCTAAAGTTGTGTGGACTTGACATCTGGTTGTCCTACGGAGTCTAGGAAATAGGTGGAGCATTTGCCTCTGCAAAGACAGTAGAGCTGCGCAGGGAGTGTACGTCAGCATTGCTGTCCTCGCCCGTCAGAACTACATGTTTTCTGCTACTTGTAGTAGTCTCTTTGCTCGCTTCTGGATACTCTTTCACCTGAAACTGCCTCTTCTCCACGAGTGATTAAGGGACTGGGTCTCAGTCCTAGGGTTTTCACGCAGCTGTCGTCACTGATTTGCTTAGAAGCAGAACACAAGCAGCCACATTTGTCCTGTTTTAAATAACTCCACAGAGACAGAACAGGAGACTATTTTGGATGAATACACTGAATCATAGTGTATATGAGGACATATACTGCCTGCATTCCACTTACTTTGTATTTAATGTATATTATTTATTTCGTATGCTTATCAGCCCAGGCAAGAGAGCAGGTTTCTGTAAAGCATTTTTTTTTCCCTTTTCTCTGACTTCACTGAAAGCAAAAACATGCCTGAGGCACCCACACTCTTTTATGCATATCTACTGTTGTTCATCAATCAGAGAGCCACAGTCAGCTCATCAAGGCACTTTGCAACCTTTGTAATGTACAGTTGCTGGTGATTTTTTTTCCCTTTCCAGTATATAATTGCTCAGTCCCTAATTTATTATGGATTTAATAAGATATTTTTCTCAACTGTTCAACCGCTCTTACCAAAGTACAATTATAGCAATTATATTAAGGAAGGTTATGAACTGAAAAAATGTGCAAAGCCTTATTTTGAGCGGAGGTAATATTAGCAACACAAATTACATGAAGCTTGGAACCTGACCAAGACAAAACAGATTAAAGACGACCAATTTTTGGAAGACCAGCATACTTTTTGAAAAACATAAAACTGTTGAAAATATTGGGAGCATCATAACAATGCTAGTTTGAAACAGACAGAAGAATCAGATTGTTTTGTTCTCACATTTGAGTAAATCAAGAGTGATTTCATTCAAGCAAATATAATTCTGCCAATAGAGAAGTAAATGTAAATAGGAGAACCAACCTAGAGAATCTTATCCTTTGGAAAGCTCTGTGCACGTCTGACATTTTTTATTTTCTCTGTAGAAAAAAGCAAAACAAATATGCCTCCTGTCGGTTTATTTTTGTGCCTTCAACAACAGAGGTAAGCGTGTGGCACGCCAAATATCATTTCAGCATGGATTACATATACGCATCCGCTCTGCTGGTACATAAACCATAGCACTTCACGGTGCATTCTGCTGCCTCTTACTCCTCTGGCTGACAGAGCAGACTTCAGAAGAAATAGTCTTTGGAAAAAAGGGAGCCTGCAAAGCCATGACATTTCATCAGTACCTGACTTCTCTTAGCAAAACTCTCAATGAGTGGAACATAAACAACAAGCTGTATCTTTCAAGAATCAGTTGATATGATTGAGTTTATGCTTGGTGCACCAGTAGCAGTGTGTCTTGTGCATTAGAAATAGACCATGAGAGGCAGCCTGATTTTATCAGGTCTACTTGTATAACATTTATATTACTGTGGATTTTAGAGGAGATAGGGGCATACGACTTTCTGAATCATGTTATACTGTTGACTGATCAAGTCAGATGTCTTGCTTCCTACAATGGCCGTGACCTAATACTTCACAGTTGCAAATAGCAACTATTGAGATGTGGCCAACTTAAAGGCAGAAAGTAACTTCTTCCTGCTCCTATCACAGATTACTATCCATATTCACCGATTCTTAGTTAACATTGACTTAAAAACATAGCTTAAAATACTTCCTCATATACTTTTGCTATTACAAAAAAAAAAAAAGTCATAGAAAATCATATTTTCCTAGAAGAGGCATCAGTTGTCTCTGAACTGCAGGTTAGAAAAAAGTCCTTCTCTCCTTGTCCCTTCCAAAAGCAAGATAATGAGATATTAACTGAGTATATTTCAAAAATGAGAGAAGAAGAAACTGCAGCCTCCTCTGCAAACACTACTGATGGAACTATTTCTAGTACTCAATTTTATTCAGTTGTAAATCTGTGTTGGCTTGAGCCCTCAGCCACCAGCTATGGATTTAATCAGTGTTTGCAGCTGGATGAATAATTCAATTTGATCTATTCTTTTTCGGCTTGTGAAATCCATCTTCAGGTTTCAGCTGCCTCATGTATTTAACCAGATACTACCTGAATCCTTTCAAACTTGTGCTTGTCTCGCTTCAGGATGCTGGTTCGAATAACATGAGCAGGCTCTCAGTCCTGCAAAGGGTTCTGCTTAAACAGAAACAAATCGCAAAAGCTGTGCAAGGGCAAACCTGCAAAATTCAGCCTCAATGTTTCAGGTTTTGGGTTAAATGGACACATGGATGACATTCTAACACAGATGAAATGAATGGCACAGCTACCATGGACTTGGAAAAGAGCGTCGATGCAGATTAGGTCCCAGTTCCTGCATGTGAGAAAATTCGGACTTGTGAACTCAGTTTTGAAATCTGTTTTCCATGTTCATCTCTATGGAATATCTCTTGTCAGTTTAAAGAAAGATGACTGAGGATGACTGATGTTGTTGCGTTCTAAATATTTCTATGAATTCTTATTCAAACTCTCTTATATCAGTTTAGTGCAAAAACTTCAGGTTCGTTTGGTAGGAATGTAACTTCCTTACAGTAAAGATGTCAGAGTAAGTTTTCTGTTTTGGATGACCTGGAGTAAAATAATAACAGCTGATGCATTCCCCCTTTCTAGAAACACAACTGCTTCAATGCAATAGAAATTTGGTGGAAAATGCTGTGATTTGGTAGCGGGGATGGTAATTTGTTTGCAAGTTTATAACATCTTTGCTGAAGAAACTGCTCTATAGCAGCCCTATCTTGGGATTGAATGACCATTCTGCAGTTCATGATCGTTGTATTTTGGGCTTAGTTTCTCTGGTTCTGTAAGACACACATTGCATAGGGGTTCAAGTTAATGTGCCTCATGTCTTTCATTCCCTACTAGACAAAAATAAAAGCCAAGAAGCAATATTCAGTTCAGCCTACTTCTAAAAGCTGAGCAATGTATCTTTATTTTTTTCCTCTTTTTCTGTTTCTATGTACCTTCCATCCAGATCCCACTCCTTCAGTAAACACATTTAGCTACTGACATCAAGAAAACAAAATTTTATGTTTTAAAAACAACCAAAGTGTGTCAGTAAATGGCATTATGATGAAATAGGCGTAATGTGGCTATATTGTGGGCAGCACTGATGTCCTTAATTATTCATTTTCATGCTTTTAGGTGCTTGGATTTTTAATGTAATGTAATAGGTACCATTTTATCACGTTGTTACATTTAGTGCCTTCAAATGGGTTTAGGAATATGTGTGATGATTTGTTTTTTTGTTTTGGTAATCTGGCAGCATTTGGATAAAATGCAGAAACAGCTTGAAAAATGACAGGCTGCTGAGAAGGAAGGTCAGATAGATGTAATTTCCACATCAGAGGGAAGGTGTAGGCTAAAAGCAGTTGGAGACCAATTTTTTTCCGTGCTACTTGCGTTGTGACATAGCTGCTGAAAAGCTTTCCAGCAATGTGGGAGATCACATTTGTTTCTACTGCAAAAGTTAGTGGTTGTAGCTAAAGCTGGAACTGGGTTAACTGCTCCTATCCTGGTAATAGGTGGTGGCAATGTAAAATCCAAGCTGAACTTCATTACTTACGTTGCCCTCTCAACATATCCCCCAACTTTCCTTGGGACAGTTGGAACCATCTTGGTTTATAAAGGCTCTGGGGGCAGGAAAGCTTCTGCAATTTTCCTGCGCTGCCTCCAGCTCACTTTTCAAATTGCTGCAGTCCATGCAGTAGAGATGGAGTCCTCTCTTGTATTCAACCTTGTCTGTACTTCTTCCTTCCCATACAATCTTATTATTACTGGACTTGAAATGTATGTTTGTGTGGCACAGGAGTAGGAGGACCTCTATAAATCCTTTTTCTGACTGTGGAACTAACAAGAGGAAGCAGGAACAAAATCTATTTTTGGTACAACTCTTCCCTCACCTGGTGAGTTGGAGAAGAATAAATTCTATTCCTTCCCAAGCGTACCAGTCAGCATCATCTACCTGTCTTGCAGAAAGAAATCCATGCTTTAAACAATTTATTTATAGAAACCAAATATCTGTAAGAACCCTGTTGTCTCTAAGTCCATGGAAGAACAATACAGTTCACAGCAACTTTGAAGTATCTTGTCCTTTTGAGCAGGTTGGGTACAGACTTAAGCAGATTCGCATTTTTGCAATTATTGGCTATGATTTGTGCAGAAATGACTGGAAATATTTCCGTTTACTCCTTTTGCCTTCTGGGCAAAGATTATGTTATGTTTCAGATTAGGATCTGAAAATATCTAATGCCCTCTGTTTAAGTGCAAGGGAGAACCTTTTGATTTTCATGGATACAGAATGCTTGTATAGATCTAGCATCTAGTATGGATTTAGCAGCTCAGTTCTTATTTATCTTTCAGACCATTACATCTGACATATGTACTCCACGGGAAACAGAAATCACTTTGTTCCTTATGGTTATGAAATTATTAGACAGGCAGAGGTACATCTGTAATGGCTGCCCATTAATATAATCATTATATTTAATAATAATAAACTTGCGGGCTTGGATTTTTGAAATGCTGTTACTGAGAAAGCCACTAGTCTTCGTCTTTCCAAAGGACTGTGGAGCTTTTGCCTTCCTTCAGGTGAAGGCTGGTGGAGATGTTCATAGCACCCACACCGTCTGGAATGCACTGCCCAGCAGCACTGAGCACGGAATTTATCTATTAGACTAGCTCTTGGTTCCACCCATTTATACGTTGGTGTTTCTTGGGTAAGATTTCTCACCTTTCTGTGATACCAGTGTAGATTTGAGCCCTATGACAGAAATGCTGAGTCAGTGGCAGGGATGTGAGCAACTTATGAAGCCGGTCTCGCTCCTGAGATGTCACCTGCACGGCAGTCGGGCTCGTCAGAAAGCCTCGTTATCATTTCCTAATGTCACATTCCCCTCATCAAGCAAACCAGTTTAATGCGAACAACCTGTGCAAGATGTTTGAGTGTCTGGTGTCACCTTTTTGACATATAAATATTTAAGTATTAACTCAGGGGATATTGTTTTTCTAACACACAGTTTTTCTAAGAGACAGCAGCTCTCCATCTGCCTCAAGCATACAAAAGCACCCATATTTTCTAAAGCTCAAGTGCTCCTTTATAATTGAAAAAAAAGTTGTTTTCTGAAAAGTGACAACAAATAACTCAATTTTCATGCTAGGGACATTGAGATATGCTATCTCTTCCCAGTGTTACAGCTTTGCAGTCCTCACATTAATCCTTTCTCTACAGACCTGTTGGGCACAGGGAGTTACTGCAGATCTAGCTGCAGACAGCATCCATCTGATTGTGTTCAGTCAGGAGGAACAGAATGCAACTCTTAAAATCGTCCATGGCTGGGCTGAAGTTGGCGGTTTGCAAGCATGTACGAAGAGATCAGATACTTAAAGAAAGGCTGTTTCTGTGTTCTTTGCGGGATGATGATCTTAGGAGAAAAAATGAACGCAGTAAAGAGCTGAAAGCTGCTACAGCAGTCTAAAAGAGGACAGAATAGATTGCTGGTGTCCCAAATTTCTCCCTTCTTGTGCTCCATTCTCTCCTCCAAACTGACAGCAATTTTCACAAACATTCATTCCTTCCCTTAACTGTTGGCTAAGAGACCATTTCGAAGACTGATGAAATACCGTTCAAGATGAGAGTGCTTTTCTTAGAAACACAAGTTGTTGTCACACTCTTATCCTTTCCCCTAAAAGCCAGATACCTCTCTGTGCCACACTGTTCCCTGTAAAATGGCCGTGATGGTTCATTTTTCCTTCCCAGACCTTTTTCTTGTCACCACATAGTTATTTTAACACCAACTTTGTGACTGCCAATATACTTACCTCACAGTTATGTAGATTTTTCCATGGAGACATCGGGCCTCTTATTCTTGGGGGGAGCTCCAGCTTAGCAAGGTGAGTAAGACTGTGTTAATTGCACAGTCTACCTTATTACCTTAGGCTTCTGAGTCATCTCTTGTTTGCCTTTTCCATTGTGAGGTAATGAATCTGTACTTTTCTTTATTTTTTCACTTCTTGGTTGTTTTTTTTTTTCTTTTTACAATCATTGCTTTTAAAACTAATTTTGCTTCTTGGCCTTTCTGACTCTGTTATTGCATTCTTGTGCTATTTCTTCATATTCATCCTTAACTTTGTGGCCTTTTCACACTTTTAATATAAGGTCTCATCTTAAATATTAGTAAAGAGAATGTTTTTTTTCTTTTAGGATTTATTACAAATTATTTAATTTCTTCTGTAATTTTTATAGCAAGTACATAACTCTGGATATTATTCTACACAAAAAAATAATCACATAGATGCCTCAATTTATTGTCACATAAATTCCTAAAATCATAAGTGCCTGAGTTCATCACCTTTTATTTTCATTGCAGTTGTGGTTGTCGGTGTATTATGATGTTTTTATTGTGTAAAAACATTATCCTGCCAATATGTGTACATAGATGTCCATGCCTTTAAAAATTATGATTTTTATTCTAAAATCCACAATTCAATTCCTGTGGATCTATTTCCCGTTTCTTAGATGAAAACAAAATCATCAACTCAAATAATTTAATTATACCTGAAATCAATGGTACCACTAGTAGAGTTATGCCTGCATTGCTGTCGAAGACACACACATTCAGGATTTTACCTTCCAACAGTATCTGTAAGTCAGCATTTTGTAGGCATTGCATGACTTTTTTTGTAACTGATGTGTAATTCAAGGACTGAAGTATAGAGCAGGAATATTTTTAACAGTAATTCTTCTAGCTCTGGCACAGTTAAAGTACTTTATTTTGCCCAGGTGTTTGTACCTGTAGAATAGAATAGAGTCAATATTATCTCTGTAAAATGATAGGAGATTGAACAGAGAGGAGTCGTGGAACCTGTAAAAAATACGGACTGGTTAGGTAGGATTCATATGTCTTTGAAAGGAGATGAATTAGTATTTGAAAAATAGTTTACATTTCTAACTCTTAAGAGTTGTATGTGGGAGTTTTCCATTGTGCTGTTTTGCCATTGATTTCAAATGGACTAGAATTTCTCTGACAAGATCTTATAAGAAAAATACTTACTTTGAATATTTTGCTAATGACATGACGATGTCACTCAGTTGCACACGTTTTCTTTATCCCTATAAATGGCATAACTGGTATGAATATATAAAACACTACACTTTTACAAAAGTTGCATCTTCACGAGGCAAGGGAGTTGATGTCTTTACTTGAATAGGTTTATTCAGTGTTTAAATAAAGGCACCCACAGATTCAGTCAAAGAGTGTGTTACCTGTTTATTTGCCCAAGCTCATTTAGGGTTTGCTTGCTGAAATGCTGAATTTGCCTCTACGTTTCACGGATTAGCGTCCTTGCTGCCTACCTATAGGACCATTTTTAGGCATGACCTCTGATGTGGGAACTGAGAGCCAGAAGGTAAGACGTAGCCAACAACACTTACTAAAAGCTGATTCACTGCAAAGCAGAACTCCTCACAGTTTCAAGACAAAGTCAGACAGTTTAGTTAAAATCAACTCCAGTAGTTCCTGAAATTGATTTGTCTGACTTTGTGTTGAAGTGGGAAAAGGAGCTAGCTTCAGGTGCAAGTGAGAGAGGCTTTAGGAAGATGTTGGTGACTATTAGGTATTTTCCCCTCTGGAACAGACGAAGAGTGCTCATGGGATGAAACTTTCACAGAATCACAGAATGTCAGGGGTTGGAAGGGACCTCGAAAGATCATCTAGTCCAGCCCCCTGCCAGAACAGGATCACCTACAGCAGGTCACACAGGAACACGTCCAGATGGGTTTTGAATGTCTCCAGAGAAGGAGTCCACAACCTCCCTGGGCAGCCTGTGCCAGTGCTCTGTCACCCTCACAGTGAAAAAGATTTTTCTAATGTTTTTGTGGAACCTCCTGTGCTCCAGCTTGTATCCATTGCCTCTTGTCCTTTCACTGGATGTCACTGAAACCCCTTGACATATTTGTAAACATTAATAAGGTCACCCCTCAGCCTCCTCTTCTCCAAGCTGAAGAGACCCAGCTCCTTCAGCCTTTCCTCATAAGGGAGATGCTCCACTCCCTTCATCATCTTTGCAGCTCTGCACTGGACTCTCTCCAGCAGTTCCCTGTCTCTCTTGAGCTGAGGGGCCCAGAACTGGACACAATGTTCCAGATGTGGCCTCACCAGGGCAGAGCAGAGGGGCAGGAGGACCTCTCTCGACCTACCTGCTACTGCCCTTCTAATACACCCCAGGATGCCATTGGCCTTCTTGGCAATGAGGGGACATTGCTGGCTCATGGTCATCCTACTGTCCACCAGAAGCCCCAGGTCCCTTTCTCCTGCGCTGCTCTCCAGCAGTTCAGTCCCCAACCTGTACTGGCACATTGCTTTGAGTGACCAACTTTGACATGTGTTTGGGTGTCAAGCCCGCAGGATCTCTAAGCCTGCGTGAGCAACCACCCTGTGCCCTGGGAGCACATTTAGCCTGGGCCATGTTTGGAGGTGGCCTGTTTTCTCAGATACTGGGAACTGAGGCCAGTTACTCCAGATGAGGAAGTAAGTGGATGTCTGTAGCCTAACGTTTATAGCAACTGGTTGGTGTTGTCTTGTGATGTGAAAAAGGACAAGCAAGCGTTTCCTGATTGTCTTTTTTTTGGTAGCTTTCCACGCCTTAGGTGTGAGAAAAGCCTCTGAACTTTGTTGAACTTTGTAAACAGGAAAGTCTTTTATAACCTTCTTCAGGGAAGGGCAATTTAAGTAATCATTTTTATTTGGTACAAAATGTCAACAGGTTTATGCCTGATGGTAGAAGACCAAAAAAGGCATTTGAAACTGTGTTGTCTTCTATCAGCTAGTGTAAAGTACAGTAAAATTTTCTGTGATTCATTAGGGAAAATGTTTCTGTCATCTATTCCATTATTTGCTACATATTGCTACTGTACTGAAAACCATAGATTACTATGCATATGCATCACATGTGAGTGAGAGATGCGTTTGTGGCACACAAGTCAAAATTAGCTGCATTTTCACATTCTAACATTCCATCAGAAAGAGAAACTTGGAATTTGTTCACAGCGTTCTTGATGGAAAAGGAGAAAGAAGCAATTTGGAGGGTTTAGGAGTATCTCTGAACACTATTGAAATGAATAATTTGGGGTTTGGGGGCAATATGTTTACAACTGAAAATTGCAATCAACACAAAAAAAACCTACAGATAAATGGACAAAGTAAGGAAGTGAGCAAAAATATAGGCTCAAATCATCTTAAAAAGCAGATAAACTTATAGAACTAATTGCTATTTTTTTCTTCTTTTTTTTTTTTTTTTTTTAAAATCTAAAGTTGCCATATCAGACACAAAGATCCTCTGGATCATCTGATGTAAGTGTATTCTGCAGTAGAGACTGAAGAAATCCTGAAAAACTATTTTGAGGGTCGGGGTTGGAGAGAAAAGGGTAGGGAAAAGAGAGGAAGGAAATAGACAAAATGGAAATTAATGCAAGATCTACTAGCTGTAATATTTTTTCAGTTTCTAGGAAATTCAAATGACTACAATAGATGACTGAAAGACATGATATCAGAGTTCTGGCTGCATAATCTTGGACTACAAATGAGATTTGCATTATTTTATCAAAAAGGAGATAATTTGATCTGCTCTAATTCTCAGGGTGCAATCCAGTAGTTTCCATTCCCCTAGGAATTCCAAGAAAACCTGTTAATTAGTCTCTGATTCATAGAGTCTGACTCTTTTTCCACTCTGGATTTACACTCAAAGATCTTCACTAACTGACTCATATTAAATGAATTAATTTCATACATTCCTAATTATTGTCAGTATCCGAGTGCAGGCAAACTAGATTTACAGAGATTCATTGCAGTTGCTCACAGAAACGAGTCACAAAATTTAGAGAAATGGGAAATGAGAACAAGCAATTTGTGTGCTTGTGTAATAACCAAATGATCAAAAATGGCCTAAATAGAGAACTGATCATCTGAAAGCATTATTGTGGATATGCACACTAGGAAAATGGTTTTCCCTGTAGGAAAAAGGCCAAGCAACCAAAACAGAATTAGAGCAGAAACACATGTTGTGTGGAAAATCTCTCTCGAAAGTTCATGCTTTCGACTCATAGTGCCAGGCTTCCTTTGACCATCTTTGATGCTTCTTTTAGCTCCAAGATCTTCTTTTTTTACTTTTGACTTAAAATATTTGGGGCTTGGTTTTCTGTGGGATTGATTTTTGTTGGTTCTTAGGTGGTAGTGTTTACACATTTTTTTTCATAGAGAGGCAGAAAGGTGGATCAAAAGGTCTATGTCACTTCAAATTAAATTGGAGCAGAGGAGCATTGTCTATCAAAACTGTTGGTGTAAGCAGTTGCTTACAGAGTAGCTGGGAACCTGTATTTAAAATACACAAAAATAGAAAACATCCTCTAATTTAAACAACTCCTTGCACTAGTGATTTATTAACAAATAATAACTAAGTCTTGCTGCAAGGCAGATTGTCCTTTAATTTGCATCTACATCTGCAACATAGCTGTCAGGCTCTTGGTAAGTATAAAGTTCTAAAGTTAATAAAAATACTACTATGATCTTATTTCATTTGATCTTTGTCAACTGCAATTCATATAAAATTATAGAACGTTCGGGCTTGGAAGGGACCTCTAGAGATCATCTAGTCCAACCCCCCTGCCAGAGCAGGATCCCCTGGGGCAGCCACACAGGAACACATCCAGGTGGGTTTTGAAAGTCTCCAGAGAAGGAGACTCCACAACCTCTGCGGGCAGCCTGTGCCAGGGCTCTGTCACCCTCACAGTAAAGAAGTTTCTCCTCATGTTGAGGTGGAACTTCCTATGTCCTAACTTAAACTCATTATTCCTTGTTCTCTTACTGGGCACCACTGAGAAGAGATTGTCTCCTTCCCCTGACACCCACCCCTCAGATATTTATATACGTTAATAAGGTCCCCTCTCAGCCGTCTCCTTTCAAGGCTAAACAGCCCCAGTTCTCTCAGTATCTCCTGCATATGGTATTCCAGGTGCAGTCTCACCAGGGAAGAGCGGGGGGGGGGGAGAACCTCCTAGACCTGCTGGACATACTTTTCTTAATGCACTCCCAGATCCCATTGGCCCTCTTGGCCGCAAGGGCACATTGCTGTCCCATGGACAACTTACTGCCCACTAGGACTCCAAGGTCTTTCTCCATGGGGCTGCTTTCCAGCAGGGTGACCCCTAATCTGTACTGGTGCCTGGTGTTATTCCTCTTCAGATGCAGGACTCTACACTTGTGCTTATTGAACTTCACGAGGTTCATGAGGTTCTGCAGCTCTTCACTGCAAACAAAAGGCCAAGAAATCAATGAAAAAATGTGGTGTTCTGAAGTACTTGCCTGACTTCAGTCATCAGGGCTGTAAGCAAAATATCGACTATTCTAGAGCTCCTGGTGGAAAGTTATGGAAGTTAGGTATATGAAACTATTGAAGTATCTATCACAGGTACTCCCATATGACACATCTCTATATTAAGAGGTTCTATGAAAATCTTAAAAAAATTACCTGGTATGACTGGCCATGAGCACTATAACTGCCTTAATAAAACATGAGTCTGTGAAATTTATGAGCAAATGTTCTTTTTTAATTGAGTGAGTTCTCTGTAACAGAGCCTTCAGAAACATTTTTTGAGATTTATTTTTTTGTCTAGAGGAGTTAATCCACTTTCTATAAAAGAATTCGGATTTTAAGTAGTGAATTGGAAATCAAGCATGCACAGTGTTTGACTACAAGTTAAAGTCCTCGGGGATAAGCCAGACTTTTACGGATGATAATATTTTTTTGTGGATGCAAATATTTACAAATGGATTACAGAATATTTAGGAGAGAGAGGGATAGTTGCATTCATTATCTGAACTCCTTGCCATATCTTCAAATATTTAAAATGATCTATCAGAAATTTAAGAATAAGGTTGTATGACTGCCATATCACCACGTTACTTAAAATACTTTGGGTCTACTTTTGGAGGTGACTGTTGCAACAATTACATTGTCACAAATATTGCAACAAACGGGCCAGTTTTTCTGTGTAAGATTCCTACATTATATGATTTTCTAGAATATGGGATAACTAAGCCATGTTATTTTTTTAAAGGAATTCGATAAAAATGTAAATGGTGTGCCTCAACTTATTGAAATTGTTGACATCTGAACTTGGCAAATTTGTGTGCAACTGAAGGCAGGGAGCTAAACGAACCAAGGTTCTTTTTCAAAATTTGTAATTGGAATAATTGTAACACTGCAGCCCATGGGAAGAGTGGATGGGGGAGATATATAGAATTAAATTTCTAAAAAGAGTTACAGAAAAAAAAAAAATCGAAGTCCAAAAATCATGTTATTCCCTTCTCCTTTGTCCTAATCAATAACTATTGATACAGTTGAGACAAGATGCTTAAAAGCCTGTTTGGTGACTGCTCCTTAGGAAGCTCATAAATCAGGAAAAGAAATTGTAGTAATGTAAACCTTCCTCCTTTAAACAACGGGACAAATTTTATACTTTGAGACACACTTGACTCTCTAGAATGTGCTGGGCCATTTCAGTGGCAATTCGACTGCTTGCTGCACAAGTATGTTTCACGTGAATGATACCTAAGAAAGGAAGGATTAAAGGGAACAATGATTTTCATTTATTCATTTATAGTAAAGAAACTACAGTCTTTTAAAACATCCTGGAACACCTGAGATACAATTATTCAATGTTTTAAGGGACTTTGGGTAATTTCGGTTCAGGTTTCTAAGCGCTTCTTAACCTGTTCAATCAGCCACGGTTTGTAAAGTACTACGATAATGTAAAATATGATATAAATGCCACGTACCATAATTAGTAACTTACTAGTTTACTTTTCTGTGTACATTGGGTATTTTGGACAGGAAATACAGAGAGAGAGCACACGTGTACTTCAGAAGAGAATATGTTGTGGTGAAATGACTTGTTCAGAAGACTCCTGAAAGGCAGCAGTAAAGGAAATGGTTTATCTTAGAACAAAAGCATGGTGACTTCTGCATCTTACCTCACCAAATGAGGAACCTACAAGCAAGACATAATTTCTACTGTAAGTACCACTACTACAGACAAATACTTAATTTAGTTATTTACATTTTTTTAATCAGTTTCCATAACTTGAGATGGTGGACTAGAATGTAGAATTAGATTAATTGATTAATAATTGGAGAAAATACCTCAATGACATACCTATCTGTTATAAATAAAGGTGTCATTTTAGTTAATGGCCTTTCTTTTGAAATGTTGATTTTGTAGTAAGGTTTGTTTAGACAAAACACTTGTGTACGTATTGAAGATTTGCTATATCTGAATGGCATAATTTAGGCAAATTACGTCAGTTACCCAGTGTGCTATTACTAGTCTCTGTACTAGAAAATGCTTATTTGGGAAGTTGGAGATATCCTTAACTTTGCTCTGTTCTCAACCATCACTTAAATACTGTGCACATTTATTTACATATAATAATGTGATTATTAATTTGGACCTTGGAAATTCAGGAACTGTTGAATAGAGTGATCTTTACTGCCCTATAAACACTTAAAACATGTTTTCACTTAAACATGTTAGTGTTAGTAGCCCCTACTGCAGTCAGATATTTGAGGTCCTTGTGTGTTCATCTGGGAATTGTCAGCGGGTATGTCAGTTTTGACTGAAAAGTTTTCTTGGAACCTGAGGAAAATCCTAGCCAAAATCTGACAGAGAAAAAAAAAAAAAAGCTTTAGTGCTTAGACTACATGGAAGAGAAAAATCTGTCTGCAGATCTGTATCAGACTAGACACTTGCACTGTAGGTTTCTGAATTGGAGATGAGTCTTTTGAGTCACCACAAAAGGATCTGTTGTGAGTTTAGACTATTTCCTTTGCTTTTGCATACTTCTTGTTCTGTTGTGGTTTTTTTCCTTCTTTTTTTTTTTTTTCCCCAAAAAATCTTCAGAAAATGTCTGCTGTCTTCCAATGTACAGCATGAGTGTTTTTTGTTTATGAGCAGCAATGTTCTCCTTCTGTTTGGTTCTCTGTGGTCCTCACTGAGCATAAGGGTAAACACAATCTTCAGTAATTGTTTTGAATTGGGGATAAACAACTTATCACCATAATGGAAGCTTTAGTGCCATATAACAGAACTTTATTCTGTGATGCAGTTCTGTTGTTTGCAGAGTTATGTCTCTCCTTTGGATCACTGTTTACTGTTCAAAATTTCTGAAAGTGAATTAGAATTTGTCTTTCCTTTTAAATGCTTAATTATGCTGAAATGATACCTTCCAAAATGCTTAACCTTTTTTTTTATTGAAGGACCACGTTTCCTTGAATTATTTGAATCCTTTATCTTATACTCCTTTTAGTGTTTTAAGGTAAGTATTGTGGATGTTCAGGCTGGAATTACTGATTAAAAAGCCCAGCCTATGGTGATTTCTCCTTGTTCGACTTTCTTCTCCTCTTTGCTCTGTCAGACTATCAGTGATTACACATTTTTCTCTAGAATTAGTTAACACTGCTTTCTGAAGCAATGTCAGGGGCTTTAGAGAAGCTGTTAACCATCAGCATTGCAGCTGAAGAATTAGTAGTTTTGAATCTTTAGGAAGCTGATGAACTCAAGCATTTATTTTTAAATACTGAAAACAAACACCACCATCACCACCACCAAGTTATTTTCTGTCAGTTTTTATCCCATGATTCTAAAGAGCACAGAAAACAGCTGAGGTAAGTTATACTGAGGTAGCAAGACTGCTGTAGCACCCAAGCGCAGCTGTTCCATAGCCTGCAGCACCACTACAAGCTCACCACAAATGAAGAATACATTTGCAAAATGTAAAGGAGACCTCAGACACGCAGAATGTAATTACCTAACTAGAATTTAAGTGAGACCCCAGGACCACCTGGGAAGGAAGGTGGTGTTTGCTGTTAGTAGGGTGCCAGGTGGGAAATGTTTTTAGATTATTTACTACATAGAATAACCTACAGTGTAGTCATAATTTAAAATGATAGAATACTAAAGAGGGAAATGTACAGTGTCAGTAATTTTCAACCTAGTAATGAAGCATAATGGAACGGAACCATCAAGCTATATTATGCAATCTGCATTTTATAGCATGTGTGAATATAAGTTCAGTTATTTGCTGTCTATTGGGTGAAATTGCACCAACTTAGTATATAAAAACAAAAAGTACTTTTCAAAAGAAAAGGGAAGGAAGTAGCAACTCTATCTTCTCTGAAACTGATGTTTCATGTAGGGGTTTGGATTAGTAAAACACAATCCTTTTCTGTATCTTTCTGTGGCATTAAATCTGAAGGCTACATTGAAGTATATCTCAAAAGAGAGTTGGTGCACTGCATATAAGAGGAAGGCGGACGTAAATATTAGCCGTGGACTGTAGCACAAAACTCTTTCTATATGAAAAACAAAGAATAATGCAAAGAAGCCAACCAGGTCATGTGCAATCTGCTTTGAAGGTTGTGTCTAAGAGACGTTTAATCTGTACAGCTTCAGGGCTATTGATGTTGTTTCAGTATTTGCAAGACAGGTGGTGTTAGAAAAGCCATAATGTAAAATGAGTAAGGTGAACTAAGGGCAGAAATAAGGAAAAATCATAAGCACAAATGATTTTTCCTAATACCATGAAGAGCACCTCACTTTCTTTCTCTGAGGAAGCTAGAGAAGCTGAGGTGAAAGTTTGTTAAGAGAATAGAGAAGAGAAAGTATTTCTAAATGACTTGCAAATAGGTATTATGTTTGAAAACAGGACAAAAAGTAGAAGGCTGTCCCAAAACTGGCACTCATTGTTTAAGTAACTGTTCGCGTTGCAATTATTTTTGGTACATACTAGACCATGCTCCAGCCAAATAGATAAAGTTTTGTTCTTGTAGCCTCTCTTCCATTATTCCATTATTCTTCAAAATTTCTAGTTTTCTAGATTAGTTAAGGAGCTGCATCAATAAATATAAGCAGGCATTTGTCAGCCCACTACAGCTGTAAGGACTTCGTTGGCAGAAATAATTTAAATTTATGTACTCTTAGTATGGAAGTTTTGTGTTTCTCCTGGCCCTTGGTGAGAATTCTACTGTGGTTAAGATTTTAAATTTGGAAATATTACAAGTGCAGGAATAGGGGAAAGCTGAAAATTGTCTGGGAGAAGAAAATGAGACAGAGTTTGAAAAAGATAGAGCAAAAAACAATAGGTGGAAATGAATCCCTAATACTTTTGAAGTATGGAGTCAAAAAGATAAGCAGCACTAACAAAGCACATTTGAGAAGTTGAGAGGCACCATGTTGAGATTAAGTAGTTTTCTCATACTTTAATGTGATTGATCGACATAAATAAAATAGATGGTAATTTAATTTTCATGTATATATAACCACTTACCATCTTAATTAATCTGTAATTTAAAGAAAGGATTAATTTCCTACATCCACTTCAGGAAGAGAAAGGAACCGCTCTACGCTGGCAGACAAATTCATGTAACATTCAACACAGTATAATGTTGAGATCTGCAGTATGATGCGGTAAACCACAAAATAACATGAAGATAAATACCTTTTTGGCCTTCTTCCACTGTTTTATTTATTACATCCTTCTTCATTTTTGACTGGTGGAGAAGAAAAAGAAAGCATGATTTAATGTAGTCATGACCACTTTTTAGCAATTACGAGTTTTGAGACAATACTTCCGTACATGAAGCACTATGATAAATGCATAGAGCTGCCCATGCAGGATTTTTGAGTTATTCAAGGAGAGCAAACCTTTCTAAAGGGAGGTCAGTGTGGGCTGGGAAAGAGATGATTTTATTCATGCAATATTTCCTCTAAAGATAAAACGCAGGTTAACAGTGAAACATAATACACTGTAGTCCAGGGTTCCACAGCAGTCTAGCACAAGTTTGCTCTTTATTTGTTTGTTGGTTCTGCCTCCTCTTTCACATTCCCAGGAGTTTAGGCTAGGATCTAAAAATTCCTTTTGTAACTGTTCTGGCTGCACACTTTGACTAAAGGAACCCATAAACTTTGTGCAAGTTCGGGTTCCTGTTGATACAATCAATCTAAAATGTTCGGACAAAAGAGTCCAGTGTGATTTTTCTGAATAAGCACTGAGTAAAATTACCTACGACTTTGAGTTTTGGCTTCCTGAAGCATTGTTGCAACAGCACCTTCCTAAACCAAAATCAGCGACAACAGTTGCAGCCCATCAGCCCATCGTTAGCGTTCATGTTCTGTTCCTCGTGTTTTGGAAGGAGATGGAGATCAGGATACTTTGGTCACTGTTTATTTTTTGAAATGGCATGACTACTAGCACTTAGTGGACTAAGTAGATGCTGTATTCTCTGTAAATTACTGTGTTACGAAATGCTGCTCTATGAAGGCCACAGTGTCAAAGCAAAGGGTTCTAGTGGTGGGACCAAGGGAAGGTGAGTGGCTGAGGGCTGCCAGTGACAAGGCTGGGACATTCAATGCTCAGCCTGTATGGGCTGGGGAAGAAGAGAAGAGCCAAGTACGAACCCAGGCAAGAGAGACCCTGCTGTCAGAAAGAGGGTGCCTGGCGACAGAGCTTTCTGCAGAGAGATTTTTAACTCTCACCTCTATCAAACTGACCTCAGTACAGCTGTGCATCTTCAAAGAATTGAAACAATTTCTGTGCTTAGACTAAAGCAACTCCACTTCAGGGAAACAAGAGACAGTTGTGGCAGATTGAGCCCTGAATTGTTACTTTAATCATTTTGCTGAAATGCCAATAATTTACAGAGCAGCATTAACCGTAAGGTTTTTTTCTTTCTTAAACATTACTATAATCAGCCCTCCAAAAGGAAGACTATGTCTTTTAATTCTTTAAATAAATCCATGGCATTGCAGGGACCCTTAACTAAGCAATCTATTTTTTAAGCTGTTTTTAAAAGAGACTTGTGTTCTGTGTTACAAAACACTGAGAAAGATTTTAAAAATTGCTCTCTAAAATATGCTTTACACAGATTCTGCAAGAATCTGCACTCTCAGATCTATAAAGACATGCTGTTCTCAGGCATAAAAGCAAAATTCCTTTGGCAGTCCATCATGTTTATAAGCAGAAATCCATTTTAACTACTACATTTATTGCAGAAAAATATGAAATTAAAAACAAAACTCAGGATGCATGAACCCACATGAAACAGCAAAACCATTAAATTGCCAACTAGTGAGCTTGAAGCATCAAATTTTGCAAAGTTCTAGTTAAAAAATATAGAAAGGCATTCAGATGTTTTTTTAAAAAAAGAAAAAGAACATCATTTCTCTGCTTCATAATATCTAAAATGTTTTCAGTAGTGCCCAAGTGAAAAAGGAAGGCACTTTCTCCCCTGAGCAATATCTATTGTGTGGAGAGCCTCATTTTCCTTAATCATGGAATCACAGAATGTTAGGGCTTGGAAGGGACCTCGGAAGATCCTGTAGTGAAACCGCATCTGGAATATTGTGTCCAGTTCTGGGCCCCTCAGTTCAAGAAGGACAGGAAACTGCTGGAGAGAGTTCATCGCAGAGCAATTGAGATGATTAAGGGAGTGGAACATCTCCCTTATGAGGAAAGGCTGAGGGACCTGGGGCTCTTTAGTTTGGAGGAGACTGAGGGGTGACCTTAGTGTTTATAAATATATAAAGGGGGAGTGTCATGAGGATGGAGCCAGGCTCTTCTGGGTGGCAAACAATGATAGGACAAGAGGTAATGGAATCAAGCTGGAACACAAGAGGTTCCACTTAAACTTGAGAAGAAACTTCTTCTCAGTGAGGGTGACGGAGCACTGGCACAGGCTGCCCAGGGAGGTTGTGGAGTCTCCTTCTCTGGAGACATTCAAAACCCACCTGGACGCCTTCCTGTGTAACATCATCTAGGTGTTCCTGCTCTGGCAGGGGGATTGGGCTAGATGATCTTTTGAGGTCCCTTCCAATCCCTAGCATACTGTGTGATACTGTGAACCCCCCTGCCAGAGCAGGATCACCTAGAGTCAGTCACACAGGGACAGCTTCATCCTTTTCCTGGATGAACAGACCTCTTGTAGCAGATAAATCTGCGTGTGCCCAGATGCCACAAAATAGCACTTCTTAGGTAGCCTTCTAGTTTTAACTTTGATTCTGGCTTATGAAATGGATTTACAAACAAGCACTAAATGACAGAAGTGTGCCTTGAAAGTCTCCTTCCAACAGGCAAGAAACTGTGCCCTAGAAACACACCGTCTGTGTGTTTGTGTGGCGGGGGGGGGGGGGGGGGTGTGTAGGAGTGGGAGGCCGTGGGGCTGGTAACGCTGCAGTGTGGGAGGGACTGAAGAGGAGAAGTGCCTGCATGTGAGGTTTGTTTACTTTGGGATCAGGACTAAGATTGTAATATAATGCTTTTTTTTACTGATGATATGTGGTGGGAAGAGAAGCCCGGAGAAGAACAACAGTTTTCCCACAAAATTAATTAGTAGTTTTAGGAGCTGTTGTGCTGGAACAATGTATTGGACACAGATAGAACAGTGAGAAAGCAACTTAAGGGAGTTTATAACCTTACTTTTTCCTGCTACCTGATAAGTATAAAAGCCTCCATATATAAAATCAGTGGAATTCTATTCAGGCATAGCAATCCACTCAAAATCCATTGACAAATAGAAACTCTGCCAACCTTACGTTCTAAGCCAAAATATGTCCCGTAATTCTGTATTTAACATGGAACAATCTTTACTCCAAAGCTGAAAAAAAGTATTTTTATTTCATGTGCTTGTATTATAAAATGTTATGTGTAGATTATTTAGGAGAAAAATATTTTTTGACTCGTTCTCTCCCTCCAAGTTTTGGCATAATAAATGCTGTATAGTATTATAAACTGTCTCTTAATCCCAGGAAAAAGTCTTTCTTAACAGTCACTTGCATGATGGAGTGGTGGTTGCTGAACTGTTCATTTGAGAACTCATCGACTCACACAGTAATCACGGAATCTCCTGTTTTATTATCCTTTATGCCTCTGAGAAATGCCTGATGTTTTGCTGTTCTATTTTCATTTTCATCACGTTCCAAACCAGAAATGTATCACTGTCTAAAAATACGTTGGTAGGTAATAAAGCCAAGCAAAAGGTCAAATCTCTTGCAAACTGGTAAAATCACATAATTTAAATTGAAGTCGAAACCACATCATATGACCAGAGATAAACAATTTATGGATTGTAGTACAATTTATAAACCGAAGAACATTATCATTAAGGGCGCCTGGGACCTTAGCACTGATAAATAAGGCAAAATTCCCACTGAGTTACCTTTAGATGTGTGTTGCATTCTCATTTGTTTGAGGTAAGAGCATTTGTTTGGATTTTCTCTGCTGCATCTAATACCACTTTTATTTTTCCCACTCTTCACAGAAACATGTGTACAAAACAAAAACTCCTCAGTGGGAGACATGTCTACATAATGATTTTATCTTACTAGTATTGCCATTATTCCCTCAAATAGGTCTTTCAATTTTCCCACCTACCATTTGCTGTATATTTGCTCACAAAACAACTTAGTGTATCGCGGGCACTTAGGTACACACAGGAAGTTTGTAGAATACTGAAGAAAGTAGAGAGACCGTGCTCTATTTTCTCAAACTTGTAACTTGACCTGCAAAAGACTCTTAAAAAGTGGCTGCAGGATCCCTTCAAAGTTTTGTTCTGCCCCCATTCCTTTGCTGATGAGGATAGTTTCAGAGGTGTTACCACCATACCAGGAGTGGCAGGAGGGGTGCAGAGGCCGTTCCAGAGGTTGTGCAGGTGTTCTTTGTCACGTGGAATACAGGGGCTCAGGTCATATGCCCATCTATAAACACATGACTTGAGTTTGTGCAGCCTCAATAGCTCTGAGAGTTCTTCACCCCCTTTTTGGAGTACTCTCACGGTGTAAGTCAATGAGGCCATGACAGCTGCTGGCCACACATGCTAACCCACACATAGAGCAGAAGAGATCTGTCTTCAGCTTCACTGGTCCTCTCACGTGGAGAAAGCAGAGCCTTGAACATCTGGTTACACATTCACATAAGAGACTGTACTTGACTAGTGCTACCCAAACGGCTTCTGTCCAACTCTCCTTTAGAAAGGGAAGCAGATCACCAGAGGCCATCTCATTTTGTGTCAAAAATGTGTACATGTGACATTTCAGGATATAGTTTAGTAGTCATATAGTATCGGGTTGATGGTTGGACTTGATCTCCGAGGTCTTTTCCAGCCTTAACGATTCTATGATTTGCTTCCAAAGAAGTCCAGACAGGCAGAGAGGAAATGCTGGAGCTGAGCGCAACCTTTTGAAAATGAACAATGAATTTATACACTTCTTTTAAAGGTATGCTACCTCCGGTATAACTTTGGCTATTGCAAAGAACCATATCAACTGCTGAAATGATATTCACCCCCAATTCACGTAGGAAAATGTTTCTAAAGTTTTCTTGAGGCCTTTTTTTGTAATGTTGTGGTGCTTCAGATGAGACATCAACTACATTCAAATGTTGTTGTAACTGTTGTGAAAATCATTGGTGAGGAAGATTATAAAAAACAGAGTTGCAGAAATAATCTGGTCTGGTACTGAAGTGGAAAGACTTATAGCCCCTGTTGCTGATGTATATGGAGAAATAACATGATGAAAAGTGACAGGCATCATCACACTTTTGCTTTAATTTGGAGAACCCGTGTGAAAAATAAACTGTGGGAGACTGAAAGTAAAATCCTGGTAACGTATGAGTCACCGCTGCTTGGATTTGATGACCTCTGGAATGCAATTTCCCATTAACAGAACAGTTGCAAGAAAATGGCAGAGAAGTGCCTCACTAAAGAGCTCTGCTGACATAGCTCAGCCCTGCTGTAGTCAGTATTTCAGAATATGAGCCATCTGTCTTCTGGGTGACAATCATCTCTTTCCATACCATCAGCAAAGAGAGAGGCAAGACACTCAGGAGATGCTGCACGCTACAGCTTCCCTTGTTCTTTGTATGTGCTACTTGGAGCTGAGTCATTCTTGGGACTGTGGCAATTACCACCTACTGTGACAGCAATGGCTTCATGGTGGTTCTATGATTTACAGAGAAATGGGCAGCTCTCAGCCTTTAGAAAGTAACAGCACTTGTCCCCTTCAAGGTGGGACAGAATTCTTGCCTTTACCAAAGTGCACAATACAAAAGTAAAATTCAATGCAATACTCCATTGAAATCAATAATGAAACTCAATGAAACCAACGTTTCACTGCAGATACTTCACCAGACACTGTGTCATTGTCGTTGCCTGCGTGCTGCGTAAGTAAAATCCTGAGAAAGAAGAAGCCATGTTACTGACCTTGTAAAATACAAATCTTTGGTCGTTTATATGCTTCATTCCATTAATTCTGTCCTCATGCAGACTGTAAGGAGGCTGAGATACTTATTTTCAAGAATCTACTTCACGTTTCTATTCAGCTGAGGCAAGTATCCAGCACAATGAGACACCATCATGAATGCTCACCCAGACTGCTATTGTGTGGTGAAAAGAAGATAAGTTATGGATACTATTGCTTCCATAGACAACTGAGCATTTGTGCAAGGAAGAGAACAACATCTCTGCGATGGAAACGTGCTTAACACAAGTGCAAAGCTATTGAGTCAGGTGACTTAAAAGATCAGATTGAAAACTGGTGGATATAAAATATCTCTCAACAGAGATGTAATGACAGGAAATAAAAATGCAGCTATACCCAGGAAACACATTTATCAACAGCCTTTGCAAGATTATTTAGATTTCTACTGAACCATAGCAAACACTGCAGAAATCCTGGTTTTAGCTGTGGTTGTAGAAAAAGTTCTTTGCAAAAACTCAAGTTTATTTAAAGCCATGAGGAGACAGGACTGTAGCAGGACAGTGATGGCAGAATTGTGGATGCCTCTAGCTATGACTTGAGAGTGTGTTGTAAGGCAGCCTGTATGACAGGTCTGTAGACAGAAAAATCATCAGCTCTTAGACAGAGAGTCATTTCTGGCACAGGCTGTCAATTCTCAGAGTTAAGAACAGAGGGTAGTCTCCTGTCTTCTCTACAGAACTCCAAACCATCTTTTGGAAATTCTTGAGCTAGGTAGGCATTTGTCTGGGAACCTCTGTGTTGGCTTCTCCAAAACTTATTCGCTGATCCATTGGGCACTGGGCACTTTTCATTTTAGACTAACATTGAAGTGTGCATCAGAGCTCTGTTTCCCATAATCTATGGGGAAAATGATGGGCTGGGAACTTCACTTTTCCTGAATTTATTCAACACTGCAGAGTGCTTTAGCCATGCAAGGCTTTTGTGCATGGATGTAATTATACCCTGTGCCCCAGGTATGGGTGTCTATTTGCATCACTACAGAGGTAGCGTGTAGTAATAGGTACGTACGACACCCATGGAAGACTAATGCCTTCATCCAGGTTGGTGGCAGACAGAACTAGACAGCAGGAATGCACAGCAGGCATAGTGGAGACACAGCTGTGTTGCTGCTATTTTTTCCTACCATGAATTGGAGACGGTGAGAACATTTTTCTGAGGTGTAATAAAATGTCTTTGATGGTAGAAGCCAGTTCTTCAAGAAAAAGACCTTTGCTCACAGGAAAGCACCGGTCTAGCTGAAGCTTCCCATGGGAACCTTCATATCAGCTCCACCATGAACACAATAATGCGATTACTTGATATTCCCAAGCTTGTTAAGGCACTGGATCAAGCAGATTAATACTGTCTCTTGACTCTTCCATGTTCCAGAGGAAGGTCCCGACCTACAGTCAAGTTGCTTTTGCAAGATGCATGAAGGTCTTTTATTCAGTTCTTAAAAAAAATAAATATTGTTTTAAAAAGTTTTCATTCTCACATTAAACTCGAGAAGAAACTTCTTCTCAGTGAGGGTGACGGAGCCCTGGAACAGGCTGCCCAGAGAGGCTGTGGAGTCTCCTTCTCTGGAGACATTCAAGACCTGCCTGGACACGTTCCTGTGTGGCATAGCCTAGGCATTCCTGCTCTGGCAGGGGGATTGGACTTGATGATCTTTCGAGGTCCCTTCCAATCCCTAACATTCTATGATTCTATGATTCTATGATTATATGGAAAGTGGCATTCACATGTGTGGGAAAATCCAGGTTCTGGCTACCTGGGCAGCCAGTGCACACACTGCCACCTCAGCTTCAGCAACTGCCCGGCTTCTTGGATCCTCTTCAGCAGCATAACAGCCTCTGACACCCTTTAGATGAAACACAGAAAGGTTTTCATTTACCTGAAGTAAGAAGGATAGCTCTCAACAGCAGAGAAAATGGAGCTGGAAAAATCCTGAGAAGAAAACATTTACATAACCAAACAACCCGCAGTCAGCCCATGCCCACTCTTCTGATTCACTTTCCTAGCTCTATCCACAAACACATATTTTGTTCCCTGTGACTGCCCTAGAAAGTGTTGTCCTCCTCTTCATTATGACATTTTTTTTCTATTTCACATGGACAAGCACAGCCTTTTCTGCAATTTTCAAACACATACTATAAACAGAAGTGTATTGTAGGGTAAGTAACCTTGCTAACCTATGCAATTATCAGAGAAAAGTGTGAGGGTTATATTAGAAAGGGTAAAAAAGGGTTAGTCATATGAAGAAGTAAAAAAAAGAAGAAAAAGGGTGTTCCCACCTCTTTTTAAATCTGTCTTTAAATTATTTACTTGGCACTTTGACAGCTCATGATTTAAATTTTTTCATTCATCTTAATATTTAATCACATTTTTTAATTATATTAGTAACTTGGGGCTACTTCTTAACTCAGCAATAGCTTCGTCTTCTATTAACAAATGGCACATATCCCTGGCTTTGACACTTACTTGGTGTGAGTGTTTTGGCTTTGGTAGAACATTCAGTCCAGGACACTGTTATTGCCCCTTAAATCTCAAATCTTCTCAAGTTATCAGTACAGTGTCTCACCCTGATGACATTAATTTAACATAAAAATGTTCAATTTTCACTCTGGTTCTTAATGCTACTGTTGCTAAAAATACAGGAGATCAGCGAACAAGTTCTTTTAAAAAAATCTTATCCTAAAAGACATTTTTCCGGGTGATTTTTCTTCTCGGCTTGCAGAAGGGAAAGACTGGTGTCTGAGAGCTGTGGGTTGGAAAAACGCTACATTTCAGTGTGTGCTACTGAAAGGGCTTGGGATGAAGACCTCGGGTTTTTTAGCTACGTGCCAAGTGAACTCCCAGGCTGGGGTTACAGCATTCATGTGGCAGTGGCCTGTGGTGGTTTGGAGGCTGCTGAGGGACATGAGCCAATGGGCACGACTTTGTCTGGGATGCAGAGGCCATCTAGCCCAAACCCACAAGAGAGCAGTAAAAGATCTGGGACTTGCTGAGCTATCCACTCTCCCCACAGGTCTCTGAAGTCTATGTGGCTCTGTGAAGACTGGAGAATGTGGCTTATGGGGTCAGGATGATTGACCATCTGTCCACAGAGCCTCTGAGACTGCTCTTCTGTTTTTGCAGGCAGCATGTCAGATAAATCTTTGTTATAAATTGACCAGCCTCTGGTTTACAATGTTAGGTTTTTATTCTCATCCTCCTTATTGAGAGTTTGTTCCAGAAACTGATTCTTCTCATGCTTTTTGTGATTTCCAGCCAAAATTTATTCACAGAGTGGTTCTGGTTTTGTACCAACATGGTTCATTATCTCAAACAAGTCTTTTTGATTGATCTGCACACAGCAATCAGATGTCTTCCCAGCCTTTATTTTGCCAGAATAAGTGAGCTGAGCTCTCGCAGTTTCCTCTCATATAATCCATCTAGAAGTCTTTCCTGCTCCTCTTTGTTTTTTTGTGGAACACTCAATGACTAGAACTACATACACTTTTCTCTCTGATGTTTCACCGGGGCCTGTGGGTTGGCATACAGCACTTGCTGGCCAAACCTCACCTCTCTAGTGTGGTTACTAGCAAAAATAATCAGTATGAACAAAACAGCCAATTTAACAGGCCTTCTAATCAATTTGGTTAAAGCAGACTAGAAGGGCTCAGCTTATTGTGTGGTACTTCTTTGTATTCATGCAGTGATAACACCAAGATCAGAAACTGGAATACACTGGTCCACATAAGTAGTGTTCTGTGAAGTTTGGTGGCTTTTTGCTCAGAGGATGGCTACTTTGAGCTCCTTTCAGAAAGTTCTAACTCTCCTCATTCACTTATAGGAGATGCACTGTTCATAAGAATCTCGTTCCTATGGCCACAAAGCTTATTTTAGACTCGGGTTGAAGCAACATTTGAAGGATAGTTGGACCCTGAATAGTCTTAGGCAGAAGTGTAACATTCCCTGTGCAGGGTACTGCTTTAAACCAGAAGAGATCGACATCACGAGGAAGGAGAAGCATCAGCTTCCCTCCCTCACAAGCTCCAGTGCTACATATATACTCGTATATGGTATCTACTCATCAGTGTAGCTGTTACAATTAGAAAAATTCATCAGAGTTACAGGATCCAACCTGGAAAACTGCATTAATTAACATCATGAGCACTCTATGGTAGCAGAAGAAAAGACAGCAAAAGAAACATGCATTCAGTGTCAGAAAAGTAGAAGAAAATGCGAGGGATGAAGGACCAGGAATAACAGCTAAGGACTACAGCTGTTGCATCTGGAGTTCTCAAGAAATGCATCAGGCAGAGGGATTAAAGGAAATTTTTGCCTCTTCAAAAGGGAAATTTTCTGAAAAGTGGGCAAAAGTTAGCTGCTCTTTTTTTTTTTTTTCCAGTAACCTCAGGCCACAGGCAGAGGATATTATTTAATAACCTTAAATTAAACAAGAGCAGTCTAATTACCAGTTTGCACTAAAAAAAAAGTTGAGGAGAATCACACTCTTTGAAGGAATTAAATTCTGAGGGGATTAGTTGCATATGAAACACCCAAAAGAGAAATGTATTTAACATTTGTAAAAAACCCAGTGTTCTTTTCCTGTTTATGGGATCCTAATTTTGAGATCAGGTCCCAGTAGAGACACCATAATTCAGAGAGAAACACCATATGAGACTCCAATATGCATTTAGAAGCAGCTGTGTTAATTTGCTGGGCTGCAGAATACTCTTGGATGAGAATGCAAGTTTTGGAAAGAAAAAAAATGAGGCACGATAGATTGGGCTGACAAGCAAGTCTTATTGAAAAAAATAAATGGATTGACAAAGTAAAACCAGTTCAATTTGCATGTGTAGTGAATTTGCAAGAAGTAAAGTGAAGGTTTACACTTAAAGAAAAAATGGGGAACTAAACAAAGCTTTTGATATAACTACTATTTTGGCAAGAAACAAAGCTGTCTGTGGGAAGCTGTACCTGAAAGGAAATTAAATATAAGTATTCTGCACAGTGAAGAAGATTTTTCCATGGAGATTGCTCAGATAGAGAGCTATTTCAGATGACCGAAATGCCCCCTTGAACATTGATCAAACAGTTAGTGCTTATAAATTGAATATTGATGCCCAGGTCAATATCAATTCTTAAGTCAATACAAAGGAATACAAAGGAAAGTCCTAGGCTGTGCAGTGACAAACTCACTTTCATAATAGCTGTATACACACTAAATGTAATTGCAAAGCAGTCTGTTGAAAACATAGAATTTCACTTACCATTGAGGGAGACAGAAGCTGGAAACGTGTGTGGTATTTTGTCACACAGGGAAAATGTATAAGCTAGAAGACTGGAAGCACTTGGAGGTAGAAAGAAAAACATTAAAAAATCCAAAGTAAATTAAGATATAGACAGCGAAAAAATAATTGTAAAGTGAATGTCACAAAGAAAAAAAGAAAATTAAAACAATCGTTACAACTGTAAGGGAACACTAAGGAAAATATAGAACAAAGATTGGAAATTGTGTAAACGTAGGTGCACGATTAAAGAAATTTGCTATCCATGAGTATGATATGCATTATATGTTCTGAAGATTTTAGAAACAAATGCCCAGTATAAAGGAGAAAAATAACCCGGTTCTCTCAGTGCACATTTACAAATGGATAAAAATTTTTTGTCCACAAGAAATCCCCTGTCTAATGTTGTCAAGCCACTATTTTCTAGGTCCTTTTGCTAAAAATGGATGTAACAACACTTCTCCACCCTGAAGGATTAACGAAATAAATAGCACTTCACAATGTTTAGCATATATATGCTATTGTAATGAGGTCAATACACGCATCTTACCTAGGTAAACTAAGCAGTCTGTACTAGAGAGAAAATGTATGGTAAGGACTAAAGTAATAAGCTACTTTGAATAATTGGCATGTCCTTCATTCTAAATTAATGAGTGACTGTTTTGGCTTGGTTCATGCGCTGATTTTCATACGATGCGTGTGTTTCTATCATAGCTCCACTTCACGCAAAGAACCCTTGTTTTTTTTAGCATTTGCCTCTTGTGCTTTCCTGCCGTTAGTATTTCCTGAGAGCTGTGCTCTGCTGAGCACCCGTGGAAACTTCTCAAGCAGGCAGGCTACTTCTGTGACGTGTGATGTGGGAGTCCTTCCCGCTTCTCTGGGCTCAGGCGGCCATGCAGGCTGAATGCCACTGCCGGACTGAGGCAAGACCCAGGCAGGCGCCTATCTCTTGTCCCTGCACCTCTCAGACTGAGTTCCCATGCCAAAGAAGGCTCAAGCCCAGAGCCTGAGCATGAGCCATGGCATGTTGTAGCCGGGTGTTGGTCTGAACACTCAGTGGAGCAGGACCCTGGGGCATGCCAAGTCACGCATGGGAACATAAATGTAGACACAGCCACAGATAATGTGAGAACTGAACGCCTGTAAGTTTTTAGGCTTCCTTTGAAGTCGATGGGAATTTGCCTGAATAAGGTATGCATAAAAATGGAATAAAAGTGTTCAGTTTTGGCCTGTTAGGACATGGGTGCCAATAGTAAATGCTTTATTACAGAAATCATAAGCAGCTAAGTATTTGGGGATTAAGAACACTCCACCCAATGGCTTGCTGATAAAGCATTCACAGGGAGGTAGAAGATGTGAGCCCAGATCTCTTCTCCTGTCTCCTGGATTGATGCTTCAGCTACTGAGTTGCACCGAGTGGTGCCTTTTACCTCGTTGTTCTCTTCCTTTCCTTCCTCCCCACTTTTTACTCCGTCCCTGCCAAGTACTTTAAAAAACCCGCCAAAAGGACACCTGGAATCCGAAGTGCAGAGAGATCCTCCCTCGAGCAACTTAAATCCCAGAGCTTGACAGGCTTCCTTTTTTTTTTTCTGTAATGTTAGTAGATAGCTCCTGGAAGGCTGTTGTTTGTTCCTCTTGTGGGTGATTGACTTTCCCTTTATGTTATATAGGCAACACAGGCTCTAACTTCGGTCTGCATCTGCTGTGTTTAACTAAAGCTAGGTGCAACAATGCAGAGCATGGTGACTCAAATCACAGTGTCGACTAAGCCCAAAATCCCTAAGAACTGAGGTGAAATCACAAGGGATAATGACCAAAGCTTGGCTGACTTTATTTAGGCTGGTGTAATCTAAGTCAGCGATATCACACCCGTACGCAGTGACTGATGAGATGTGAATCTGGACTGGAAGAAAGACATGGTCACCCACCCTTGTTATCTGTTATTGCAGGGAGCTGGACCATGCAATTCCTCTCACAAACTGGTCACCCTCCAGCCTCCAGCTTGACATTATACAGTCTGTTGTGTTAAACGAGTATGAGCCTAAGGAACATAAAATTACAGACACTACCAGAGCAGCATCTTGTATGTCAGTATGTCTGTAGTAAGGGGCCTCAGGGAACACTAATGATAAGATGCGAAATCCTGTGCTGAAGGTCAGAAAATCACAAATTTCAATGCCAGTAATCTGTACCGCTAAGTGATAGCTCTATCTTTGTTGCATTATAGGAGTGTATAAACAAGTCCTAAACTACTGATATGTATTTTGTTACTATGAACTGGTCATGAGCAGGAACAACCCCAGGTTCCAGTATAGGTTCGGAAATGACCTGGTCGAGAACAGTGTAGGGGAAAGGGAGCTGGGGGTCCTGGTGGACAGCAGGATGACCATGAGCCAGCAATGTGCCCTCATGGCCAAGAAGGCCAATGGCATCCTGGGGTGTATTAGACGGGGGGTAGTTAGTAGATCGAGAGAGGTTCTCCTTCCCCTCTACTCTGCCCTGGTGAGACCCCATCTGGAATATTGTGTCCAGTTGTGGGCCCCTCAGTTCAAGAAAGACAGGGAACTGCTGGAGAGAGTCCAGCACAGGGCAACTAGGATGATTAAGGGAGTGGAGCATCTCCCTTATGAGAAAAGACTGAGGGAGCTGGGGCTCTTTAGTTTGGAGAAGAGGAGACTAAGGGGTGACCTTATTAGTGTTTATAAATATATAAAGGGGGAGTGTCATGAGGATGGAGCCAGGCTCTTCTTGGTGACAACCACTGATAGGACAAGGGGTAATGGAATCAAGCTGGAACACAAGAGGTTCCACTTAAATTTGAGAAGAAACTTCTCCGTGAGGGTGACAGAGCACTGGCACAGGCTGCCCGGTAGGGTTGTGGAGTCTCCTTCTCTGGAGACATTCAAAACCCGCCTGGACGTCTTCCTGTGTAACATCATCTAGGTGTTCCTGCTCTGGCAGGGGGATTGGGCTAGATGATCTTTTGAGGTCCCTTCCAATCCCTAGCATACTGTGATACTGTGATACTGTGATGATATACAATACAAAATTTCAATATTTTAGCAATAATTAGAGCTCATAGCTAGCGTATAAATGCAGTATGTGTAGATAATACAGATGTATGCCCATCTAAAATGTGCAAATGGTATATTGAAGCATGTATTGCAGTTAGTTCATCAGTAATTATTATATATGGCTTTTATGTTATTTACTTTAAGAGAAACTTGGCTGGGTGCGATACTTTAAATATACATTGTGTTTTTCCATATATAGCTTCTGTTAAATATTCTACGCCACAGCTATCGTGCATATGTTCTTCCTTAAGTGGTCATTTTGAATGGCTTATAGTTCAGCCATTATTGACAGGTTGCTGTCTTGTCTAAAAATAGAGGAATGTGTGGATCCTTGTACACAGCGGGTATTCAAGTAATAATGAAAGTGATTGATGATAAAAGCTTTCTTTCTACTCTTCTGTCATCAACAACCTATAGGGATCAAGAGAACACTGGCATAGAAATTAATCTTCTTTGAGTTATTCTAAACAGTCCACTGATGGGAGATTTCTTTGATCTCATTCAGTTGAAATTGATTAATTCTGTTAATTACTCTGTTTGAACTGAGTTAGCAGGAATTTTCTGCGTGTTGCAGCATCCTTGATCGTTTGTCTTCTTGCATACCAAACAAGTAAACTTGGTAAAGAATTTGAAGGGAGGTGGTGCCAGTGGAGTGTTCGCTGACTAAGACTGATGGTGACTATCAGTGATAAATATCTGTAGAAGTGATCAGATGAATTTTGTTTCTGTACTTGGATTTTTCATTGAAACTGTCATTGGTTAAAATGCATAAAACAGTCCTTGGAGCAGGAGTTTATGTCGTGCCAAGTGAATACATAATCACTAAGGGAGGAATGTTTCTTTTTCCCTCTGTTGTTTTCCCACCTAACAAATCCTGAATTCTACAGGAAAAACTGGGATTACATTAGAGTTCTTTAGTGCCTACTGGATTATGGGATTGTCATAAATCCAAGGAATTCCCTTGAACCTCATGCCATCTCCTTATTACCCTGATGCCTGCTGTGCAGGTTCTGATTAACATTGGTAGTGGGAGACTAATCTCCTACCTGGAGTCTGTTTTTTCTTACAAGCTAGAGAAGACACTTGGGGTGCTTGGGTCTGTAAGAATAGCCTGACATACATTGGCAGATTTGCCACATACTGAGGAGATGGCTTCTTAAGGTTTGTCAGCCATTCTGAAATCTCTTTCTGCTCTAACTAGCTTTCAGTCAAAAAATAAAATAAATTTGTTACACTAAAATGTTAAGATGAACGACTAAAATCAGTAACTGTTTCTGGGAGAGAGGTATGAGAAATGAAACAGTACAACATGCTATAGCTACATCTAATTCTCGTTAGGCTTCAAGGTGCTCTGGCTTTCCCATGTTGTTAGTAGGCACTTAAGCCAAAATACTTTCCAGAGTAATTGCTACAGCCCTCTGGTGCTGGGATCCAGTCCTCTTGCATCCTGCCTGCCACAGGTTATTCTTTGCTCTATGATGCCTTTTGAGTACCGTTCTGCAACAGTGTAGGCTTAGCTGGAAGTCAGTAGAGAACTGACTCTGAAGAAACCCTTTACACAACCGCAAGGCAAAACTTAACAACAAGCTCAATACTTGCTCTGGGGGTAAACAGGTCATTTACCTGTTTTCAGTAAAATTCTTCCTGCTGATACCAAGGGAGGTTAAAGAGCCCTGTAAGTATACTACTATTTCTAACACTCAAGTATAAACCTTATTTTGCACAAATATTTAAGGGAGAACAACGAATACAGCTCAGCAATATTCCCTAGAGACCAGACTCAATCACAGGACAGAGCACTTGAGTCCAGTAATGCATTAGAATTGGTGATCTCTAAGTGTGACTTGCTGGAACTGAGGGACTCCAGTGACAGGCTCTGTCCAGGAAGGTGAAAGATGTGAATTTAAATTCCCTTATGCAGAAGAAATATTAGAGTCCTTTTCCCTCCTTATCTTGAGAAAGTCTTCCAATCATTGCACTACTGCATAAAACCTGGTGGAGGCATTTCTTTATGTTTTGAACGAAAATGGAAACCAGCCCTATGTTTTACATAAAGTTTGTTCTGCTAACCTTCTAGAAAAGCCTGCTAAATGAACTCCTCTGAGAAGTAAGTTAGATAGGCTTATTTTCTGGACCAACTGGGCATAAGAATGCCGTCAGCGTTGAGAAGCAGGGTGAGAAGTGCTTGTGTCCAGAGGCAGAAAGCTTGCTAAAGAAAACTTGTGTTGAAAATTGAACCACACAGAAATTAAAAGAAATCATTTTTTTGGGGATCACAGCTTTGCACACAGGTGCCTCTGTCCAAGTCAGATGCCGTGGTTGTTCCCTGCACAGTGACACAGAAAACCTCCAAATAGCTGACACAGAGGTAACTCCAGAACTGGAGGCAACACATACCTGCCATGGAAGTACAGTATCTGAGCCAGTTTGCCGTGCTGAGAGGTCAGTTATTAGTCTGAGCGCGCTGCTATGAAGACCATACCTGCCCTACCTCCAGGAGCTGGCAATATTTCTGTGTGGTGCTGCACAACTTTATGCCTGCAGCAGCTTGATCCTAATTCCCACACGGCTCCTTTTGTGGGGTTCTGCTGTGATGTACAGACATGTCCAAAACCTTTAAACATCTGGATCACACGTATTTCTGTAGATACACCACCAGGATGCCGTCACCACTCCCTGTGGCCCTCTAAGTTAGGAATAAGGGGTATTTTTCCCGCAAGCCTACTTTACTAGTTACAATATTGTGATCATAGCTGACTTTCCAAAATATTCTAGGCAATTTTTACGAATGACAAAAATCATCAGATCTTCCCTCTAAAATAAAGAAAGAAATTGCGAATGAGTCCCCAAGACTCTGGTACAAATGTTCAGCCTGAGGCTTCTTTACTCACTGCTTTTGCTGTATTTCTTTCATTTAGATATTCTTACTGGATAAAGACTTAAGAATTTTTTTAGTAGTAATCCCCTTAATATGTGAAGCTGTTAAGAGAACATGAAAAGCTAGGAAAGCAATAATTTCAGGAACTTGGGTTTTTATGGCTTTTCTATTAACTTTTCTTGGCAATCATGCTTCTTAAATTGGTATACTCTCATTTTTAACAAAAAAAATATTTAAAAATCACAGAAAGTTTACACAAATTGTTCCAGTGATTCACTTATGCTATAGTTTTTGCCAATATAAATAATTCAGAAAAAATAATAATTTTTATTGAAGAATACATTTTACACTAGCATAATGATTTTTTTACAATCTTATTTGCCCATTTAAGCAATAGGGTAAGTGATCTCTTTGGACAAGTGATCATAAAAGTATTAAGATGTTGACAACTTTAAAAATGGAACAGCCTTCATGCGCAGGCTGCTAAAATGTCATGGAAATTTCATAATATTAATTTTAGCTGTTTTATGTGAAGGCATCATATAAAATAACTTTCCCATCAGTCACAATCCTAAGTGCATCTGGTTCTACTTCATGCCTGGGGTATATTTATAATTTCTGTGAAAAGAGGAAAATGCGGGCCAGTCTTCCCCTACATTTTGTACCTACATTTTCCTTGGAGCTGGGGACCAGCTTTTAACGTTCCCTCTAACAACTGAAAATAAAACTGGAAACTGCACGAAACAGAGGATCAATTTCACAGCATGCCTAACATCAGTGGCACAATGCAACTGAAAGACCTCATTTCTAGCAAAAATGTAAAGATAGATTAGCAGATGCTTTAAAGCTGAAAAGATGAGCATGAACCTGTAGCCTGTTCTCCTGCCAGCAAAGTCCACAGCTGCCAGCCCAAGATTAAACTCCCAAGCGCAGAATTTCAAAGTCTTTGAAAGACTTTAAAGAAAATCTTTAAGGCAAATAGAAGGGAGAGTGTTCAAGGATGGAAGTGCTGAGCGAGGCCAACACACCACGCATCTGAATGGCAGCAATTCATGCTTCTTGCTGTCCAAGCACCTTGCAAAAACTGGGGTCTGTTCACTTGGCTTTCTGTGTGTGTGGTGCTGGTGGCATCTTTATCACAGTGGAAAGATTTGGTCACTGGAAAGGGCGGGTGATCCTTTGCAGATAAAGCTGTGAAGTTGTGACACCATGATTTTCAAAGCCAGACTTTTAGTGTGATTGAAATTACCTCTTCACCTCTGTCCAGGTACTTAAGTGTGAATCTGGGAGATACTTTTTTTGCCCAGTTTTAAAAGCTGAAACTCGATGCCTTTTTAAATTAACTGTTACTTACAACTGCCATATTTTTACATTAGAATTAGCGCACAGCTTAGTTTCACCCTGTCATTTGTGAGCTCTGTGCCTGGCATGGAGGGAGAAGGAAATGATAAAATAATTGAGAAGAGATAAAATAAGAGGTCTATCCTTAGAACAAGTTATTGATTTTTATTTTTTTTTTAAGAAGACTACCAAATGTTGCCTTTCTATAAAAAATCTGTAGCATCTTTTCCAGACATATCTCCGTGTAGCTGAACACGCAGAGACTGCCAGAAAACAGTCTCTTGTGCACATTTGAAAATAATTCATAGATTTCATTGCACTTTCTCTTATGGCTGCTGCCATGTAGAATAAGTCTGGTGGTTTTAAAAACACAGATGATACTTAATGTTCTACTTTTTCATATCCTCATTCATATTCATTATTTCTGCTAGCAAGTTCTTTCATTATCCCTGCATGACACTTATTCAGTATTGCCCGGGCTATGTTCTCTTCTCTTCTCTTTGTCTAGTTTGTTTTGTTTCTTCCAAATTTTATTTGTGGAATACTCTACAAGAAAAGCACTAATGCTATTTTAGGTGATTTCCAGTGTCCTTCATCTCTACACTATCCCATGCAAAGGTTGCTGTACCATGGGTCTGTGTCACTATTTGCAGAGTTTCCTAAAATGTCAATGTAGTACTTCACAAATATAAAAATCAAATCCTCAACTCCTCAAGACATAGTTTAAAAGGAAGCACCTGCTTACTTACTTGAGGAAAACTACCTTTAGAGTCAGCAAAAACTTTGGCCATTCTCTTGTCAGGACTGATGTGTGCAGTCTTACATGTATGTTCTTTTTCACAGAAACGTGGAATTCTAGTTTTGAGTTGGAAGGGACCTTCAAAGGTCATCTAATTCAGCCCCCCTCCACTGAGCAGGGACATCTTTAACTAGATCAGGTTGCTTCAGAGCCCCATCGACCTAACCTTGAATGTTTCCAGAGATGGGGCATTTACCGCCTTTTTTTTTTTTCTCCAAAATACTCCATGCTTTTTTTTTCCAGTCTGCAAAGATAATACAGAGATTAGGTTTCCATCTCGTAAGTCATCCAGTAGCACCATGAAAATCTCTGAGGAGGACAGTTGCATGATTGATACTAATGGGTGTGGACAGCCAGATAGATATAAAATCTAGATATTCCCATTGTCAGTTTCCTATTTAGAAGAGACTACAACTTAGCAAAAAGGAAACATAAATTACAAACCAGCAATTTTGTAGAATATTTTGACGATTACAGGAAAATATTTTGTAATCATCCCAAAGCACCACTAGCTTTCCCTCAAGGAAAGTAATTCAAAGTAAGTTTTCCCTGTGCATAAATAATCCATAATAAAGACAACATATGGCAATTCACGTTTATCATTGATGAGAATGGCATTGAAAAGTTAGTTATAATTGTTCTTCTGAGTCTGTCCAAGCATAACAGGTTTGTGAAAGCGAATATGAAAAAGCAGTGGCAGAACATGTGACAAATAAATCCCATTAGGTCTGGTAACACGACACAGGCAAGGAGGAAACCCACTGGGAGAGCTACAAGCCAGTACAGAAAAATACACATTCACAATATTAATTACAACAGTGAATTCTTTATGGATTCTAAAACAACTTCCCACTTGCTGCACAAGGATAAATAGATAAGAATTACTAGTGATGGAAAGAATTAGAACCTAATTAAAACTGACAACTGAGCTGTAAGAAAATAGATTGGCACATGTAAACATTTTTGCTGGTAATTGATGAGGTGAGAAACAATGGCTTTTCTGCTGAACAAATAATTCATCACACTGTATGACACATGCATGGCAGATGTAATACCTTGCTGGTGAGGTAAACTCATTAATACATATTGTAGTTGCACTGCACATGCTTAACTCATTTTAAAAATGTGAATTAAAAGCGATCACGTATTTTCGAATGGGATGACTTTAAGGCTTTACCATTTGCAGAAGCAGATGAGGGCTGAGTATCTCCTAACTGTGTTCTGTCTGTTGCTTTCTTTTTTTGCCCTCCTAATTCTGGTGGTGGACTGGGAGGCTGTGGTCTCAGAGCAGTCACTGGGAGCAGCCCTGTGTCCTTACCGTCTGGGAAGTGCATGGCCTGTCTTCTCATTCGCTCAAAGGAGAAGCAGGCTGTATGCCATTATCTTCTTGTCTAATGTAAATTCCCATAGCAGGATACGACTAATGGTTTAATGGCAGAAAACAGTAACACGGCATGGCCTTAATGTCATAATTATCCATAAAGTACTGACAGAGATCTTGTAGTGTCTCCAAAAAAGTCAAGAGACAAATCATTTCTAAGTCCCGCTGAATAAGTAAAATGAGCCTTAAAATTAACTTACTAAATAAAAGCCCAGTAGTATTTCTGCTGAGCTCTGTTGTAATAAAACTCAGAAGTAGCAAAGGTTTATCCTTGACTTCAACTGGATGTACGGTTTGGCCCATTCTGAAGAGAGGCAGAGGTTTCCTGCTCTCACATCACAAGGAAATATCATTTCCTTTAGAGGCGAAGACGCTGTGTCCTCAGCGAGGCCTGAAGCCTGTAGTGATACATTGATCAAAGGCGTGGGTCCCCTGCGGCAAATTAAACGGGTGCCCATACGCACAGTCTGTTGAAGCCAGTGAGGGAAATGCCCTCAGTGGAAGCCCCGCTGGAACAGTCCCTTGGGAATGTGGAAATCCTTGGCAACTAAGTAAGAGTGAAGAAGGCTGGAACCTGCGGCACCGCTTATTATGCAGCTGGTTAAAGGAGAATAGAATTTACTGCACCCGGAGGTGGGGGCTTATAGCAGGAGCCCCTTGCCCCAGGTACAAAGCAAGTGCTCTTCATGGCCTTCCAGGGAGGGGATGGTTCCTGCAATGGGGAAGGGGAAAAGAAAGCATCAGTGACAGACAAGGATACTCTTTCTGTACACTTTTTAAATTGGTCTTTCTCGGTGATATTTTTCTGGGATAACTATTTCCTTACAAGTGTGCTCCTGTCCTATCCAAGCTATGTTTAGATCATCTACAGCTGTTATTTGTATGAATATGTGATTGCTATGTTTATCATGCAACTTTGACTTCCTCTGCATGCTGCATGCCTGTCTCTCTTGGCTGAGCCTACTTTTAACATTTCAAAGAGCTGAGCAGCTTCCAGCAACCACCGTCTGTGAGTGATGTGGCCATCCCAAACTCATGCCAATGCATTTTTATACAGCATTTGACAGTCTTGTACTTTGTGAGTCTTTCTCATGTTAGCATGAAATACACAAGCCTGCATATATTTAATCTTGCAAGCATTTTCTTTGGTTGTTTTTTCTAGTTTGTTCAGGTAAATCTCTTTGTCTCAGCGGCAAGCCTATTTGCTTGCAAGGCTGGAGCTCTGCATTGTAGCCCCTTTTATTACTTAATCTTGTCAGTGTTGGTTGGTCGTATGTTTTGTCAGTGATACGCTGCATTTGAGTGTGTTTGTTTAGTAAAGCTCAGGCCTGACATGTCAAACTGGTCAAACGTCAGCTCCAAATTCGAGGGCAAAATGGTCATGCACAATATTCAAACAATGTATGGTGTATGTTACAATAAAAATATTGGAGGGCACGACTCCACAGAACAAATGCTGGTGCTGTGTAAGGCCTCCAGAAAATAGGAGTTTTTGTTGTACACCACAAAAAGAATTGCTGGATTTCTTGTTGGATTTGAAGGTGTCTCTCCTTAAAGGTACCTGCTCTATGTGGCGTGTTTATAGCCCAGGCAGAAGTGAGCAAGCACAGCTCAAGTCCACTTTAAGTGAGCAGTAAGCTCCAGCTGAGGATTGCATCTGGGATCACAATAGGTGGAAAATACCAGCCAAATGAAAGCAGACATTGGAGGTATTTACTATGTAATTAATGGAAATAATTACTTTCACAGAGACAGTTCTTCAGCTATTCAAGTTAAGGTAACAACGCAGTCATTCCTGGAGTGGATCTCAAAATGGTTTCTGCCTGTTGAGTGGAATGTCTAACCTTAAGGCCTGGTCCAAACCTTCCTGAAGCTATTGGGAGGCTTCCCACTGATTTCACATTGTAGGCAATAAGTCTGACCCTGTTTCAGCTTTGAATAATAATTCCTCTGCTCAAGGAAAAACAAAATCTTATTCCAAATATTTAGATTGCTAAAGAAAGGCATGTAGTACTATTTTCCACAGTATTTTATACAGACACAGGTCAGCATGGAGGAAAACTTTCATGCCTGTTTTCCCATAGGGTGTTGGAAGAAATCCTATGAAATGATTCTTTGCCATGAGATAGGAACAGACAGTGTTTGCATAGGCTGATTGTTAAGAAATCTTTTTTGGGATAAATAATAATTTTTTTTTGATATAAAAAAGATCTAGGTGTGAAAATCTTTCATTGTCAAGAATCCCTTGAGCAAGGGAGCACTAGTAGACAGGAGCGGACATTTCACTTTTCTTCTGTTGTTTGAAGATTGTGACTACATCGATGAATCTGACCGTATGACTGAAGGTCTACTTGCAGAAGGATTTGTTGGATTGGGCCCAACGTCTCTTGTTACTCGACAACTGCTTTGCTGGTTCACGGCGATGTGAAGCGATGCTCAAACCGAAATAGCAGACGCAGCTCCCTTGCCCTGTGCCCTATCTCGTGGAGACGTGTGAACACACGAGGGAAGATTGGCGTGATTGATGTTGCTGAAATTGGAGTCCTAAGGAACTTGATATTGCACTCATTTGTATTATGTCACATCGATACGGAGAAGCATTAAAATAAGTGACTTCTAAAGTGTTTGCTGATGGTGCTGCTGATTTGAGCAGGATTATAGCCCATTAAACACCCGATGTAGGACTGACTTTGGGCATCGTACAGAGACAGCCTCCGGCTTTAAATGCCTGCAACCTATACCCATTTGTTACAGTGAATAATTTTTTAACGTGTTTGCAGAGATTTTGTAGAGTGCGGTTGTGGGCACAGTTTTTGGATTCTCTTGGTAAAACCTCTTCTTTTAGGCGAGTACAGATGTTCACCACTTCACTGTGAACAATTAACCCATGGATAATGTCACAGGTGATAGATAACCGGGGAAATCGTGGACTTAGCCTGTGACAGAGATAACGAGGATAATTTCAGGCTTTTTAGTGGCAGGAACCACAGTTGCAGTGATGTGTCTGTCACACTGAAATGGAAGGAGGCAGTACGCTGGCAGTGCGTGCGATAGGACAGCAGCTGCCATCCCTGACTCTTAGATCCCACCTAGTTAACTCCTTGCAGCAAAACACCGGGCTGCAAAGCACACGGGTTAAAAATCAGGCCAAGCCGAGAAGGACGGAGCCGCCTTGCTCCGCAGCCCCGGCAAGGGCCGAGTTCTCTCCTCTTGTCTGTCCCCTCGCTCCGCTCCTGCGGTGACATTTCTCCTAGTTCAAAAGTTCACGGGGAGGCTCTGGCCGGGCGGTCACGTTCGGGGCTGAAGCGGGGACCGCGGACAGGTCTTGCCTCGCCGCCGGGGGTCACCGCTGCCCTCTCCTCCCTCCCGCCTCTCTCCTCCCCCGTTTCTAGGCGAGACCTTGGTCTCCGCAGGTACCGCTCAGCCACCCACACCCCCTACCCAGCCTCCCCCCTCCATTTTTTCCCTGCACCCCTGTAGCATCTCCCGCCGCCCAGCCGGGTTGCCTGCGCGGAGGGGCGCGGAGGGGAGCGCACCCCCGGCAGGCCGGGAGCGGCGGGGAGCTGCGCGGTGCTGCCCCCCCCGCCGGCGGGGGGCGCGGAAGGGAGCGCGGAAGGGGGGGGGGGGGGCGGAGAGGCGGGTGTGGGGAGGGGGATGTGCAACCCGCGGTGGGGTTTGCCCGCCACCCCACAAAAAGCATCGCCGGGCTCGGGGCTGCTCCGCACGCCCCGCGCACCGGACCACGCACGGACACATTCACACACTCGCTTACACACGCACACGCACGCACACACACTCGCACTCGCACAGACACACGCGTCGCGATGTGCGATGCGCGATGCGCGACGTGAGGCACCTCGCACGCCCCGGGGCCGGGGGGAACCGGCGGGATCCGCGCTGCCAACCCGCCCGCCCGCCCGCCCCTGCCGCTCCCTCTCCTCCAGACCCATCCATCAGCCTCTTCCTCTCGGTCTGCTCCTTCCTTTCTTTTATTTTATCTTCTCTCTCCTTTATTTTTTTTTTGTAATTTAATTTATTTTTTTTTTAAAATTTGCTCTAACTGTATCTCCCCAAGCCCTGAAAAAATGCCTGCCCGTGGAGCGAGGAGAGGGCACCGGGTCGGTAAATAAGAAGTGAGTACGAGCACAATGGCGTGCCTCCCCGCTCCCAGCCCTGCGGATGCTGCATGCGCTCCTGCTTCCCCCGCGCCCGGGCGCGGCCAGGACCCCGGGATGCTCCCCGGCTCCGCGGCTGCCCGGCCCCCCCTTTGTACCCTTGCCTGGCTGCTTTCCCTTCCCGGCCCCGCTCCGCGCCGCGCCCCGGCCCCGCCGCCGCCGCCGCCTCGCCCCCCGCGCCGCTCCCCGACGCGGAGCATCCCCGCCGGCGGCGGCTCGGGGCTCGCCCGCCGCTGCCCGCCGCACCGGGGCTGCGCCCCTCGGGCTCGGGCGGGCATCCCTCCGGCGCATCGCACCGGCCCCGGCGGGGAGGGGGCGGCGGTGCCGGCGGCGGAGCGGCGGTGCCCGGTGCCCGCTCCTTTGTTCGCCGCCGGCGGCCGCGGCGGGTCGGCGCTGCTACGGGCGGGCGGCGAGCTTGGCCACCCCAGCCGGGAGGGGAGAGGCCCCGGGCGGGAGGAGCGCCGCGGCCCGCGGCCGCGTCCTTGGGGGCTCGGAGGGTCGCGGGGGCTGCGACGGGAGAGGGGAGGGCGGCGGGAGGGGGACATTCTCCCCGCCAGGGTGTGGGGCGCCGGGGAGGGGGGGTGTGCGTGTCCGTTCCCCCGATGCCCGTGGGGCGGGGGCCGGGGCAGTGGGAGGCGTGACCGAGCCCGCGAGGTGTGCGGGGTGCCCCGGGTCCCCGCTTTCCCGGGCTCGGGGCTGCCTCTGTCCCTCCCGGCCCCTTCTCCCGGCGCCGAGGAGTGTCCCTGAGCCCGGCGGGTGCCCGGGAGGTGACTCTGCCAAGTGCCACCCCACCGCCACCGCCGCTGGGGACGAGTCCCACCTCCGGCGTCCAGAGGGAGACTTTTCCTCTAGATTTAGATCTGGGCTTTTCCCACCGGCAGCTGGGAGCGGTGTTGTGGCCGTTCAAAATGTGCGTGTAATTCAAAACAATTTAAATATAGCTTGTGTGGTCAACTGCTGGGGCCATCTTCCCACGGGAGACCTTTACCTGCACTTGATGTGGCGGATATTTTTTTTTAGTGCCCGTGTAGTTGCTGGTAGTCACATGAGTTATGGCGATACTTGATAACACACTCAGCTGTTCTTTTGCTAACCTGGTGGGTTTTTGGAGCTGTAAATAAAAACACAGTCTCTAACAAATGGGTGACTTTTCCAGTAAGTACACATATGTTTTGCTGGTATTTTGAGAAAGGTGTAATTGATACGCACTTAACGCCTTAAGACCAGCGCGATGAGCAACGTGCTGTTTTTACGGTTGTGTCTGGGGAGTTCAGAAGTGATCGTGCAACTGTTCTCAGCATTTTTCAGAGTGCAGGGCAAAATAGGTGAGAGAGAGAAGGATTTGTGTTTTTCTGCTACTTCTGTAATGCTGAGGTAAAACACAGCTGGAAAGCTGCTTAGCAGTGCTTAATTGCTGCAGTAAAATAGAACCTTACAGAAATACAATAAAATTCAGGAGTGTAGGGGAAATCTGCATTTTGGAAATGACTGAATATCATCAGGGTACAGATGCATATGGAAAACGTTGCATATATGTGTATGCGTGTAAAATGGATAATACTACTCGGAGCAGCAGACTTGTAAGGTGACGTGGGTTTTAAGGGAAAGACTCAAGAGTTTCAGAATTCCACTCAGAAGCAACAGAATTTCTGTAATCTCGTGACAAGAAGTTCAGTTAAGGAAGTCTGAGTGGCACTGTAAAAATTAACTTTCTTTTTCTGTTTTGCCAGTGGCGGCACCTGACTTGCTGGATCCCAAATCGGCCACTCAGAACTCCAAACCGAGATTATCATTTTCCACCAAGCCTACCGTGCTCTCTTCACGGGAGGAAAGTGATTCGGCTATTAATGTTATGAAATGGAAGACAGTCTCCACAATTTTTCTGGTGGTAGTCGTGTATTTAATAATTGGAGCAACAGTATTTAAAGCCCTGGAACAGCCTCATGAGACCTCCCAGAAAGCCACCATTGTGATTCAGAAGCAGACATTTGTGTCTCAGCATTCCTGTGTGAATACAACAGAGCTTGATGAACTGATTCAGGTAATCCATACCGAACCCTTGTCACCGTGCCTTAGAGGAACAAATTGTATATGACAGCGCTGCTGTGATAAAGGGGGGAAACTTTATTAGCAAGGCTCTGTGTTGGCTGGGCGATGTAACAAGTGTTAAGACCAGAAGTTGAGCAATAGCATTTTCATGCAAAGCCTCATGGTTGAAAAGCTCTTGCTATTTTTAGGTCCAGTATGCTTGGTAGACATCCTTTTCGCTGAAGCCTCCCATTATGCTAATTAAATGATTATTCATCAGCAATATATATAATTAATAGCTCACAAAGGAATTGATATATTGATTGTGCCTTACTAGGTCTGTCAATATTCGAAATGCCTAATTCCGAGGAAGAAAATACACCATCCGTTGCCTTAAAGGACTTCTAATTTACTGTGATTCTATCAAGCTAGCTTTCCTTCCAGCTGTATGTTTCTTTTTATTGATTTTGTTTTAAGTAAAGTACCACAGACTTGCTATTTTTGATCTTAAATCTCAATTTTCTCTGCTTCTTAAAGGCACATCCATAACTGATGTACATCGCTGCCTTCCTACTAACATGACTTTCCTCTTGCAGATCACCTGCCTCAGAACCATAGGAAGTATTTATTTACCCTAGCACAGAACTAGTTCTGGAGCCTTATGAGGCCCTCTTCAACTTAAATCCCAGATTCCCATGCTATTATGAATATCTCGTGGCACTGCAGGGAACAGCAAGGGGTTGCTAAATAATGTCAGTTTCAGGGATGAGATCGTGAAACAGGAGCCTGGGGTGAACAGCCAAGAGTTGGCAACGATTGACCCCTTCATTGACAGTAGCCATGGGGCCACCCGGGTCTGCAGAGCTCGAGATGGGACACCGGAGAGCAGCAGAGTATGATGGGCATCCAGACCCTGGCTAGCATGACGATTGCATGGGCAGCAAAGCTTTCTGGAGGTGGTTTTTGACAGAAGATCAGGCTGGGGGTTTAGAAGTTGATTTTAGCTCTCTAGACCAATCTGCCTTGAGCATCAGCGTGGATGCTTTTTTGCAGTTTTAAACGCAGAACTCTGAGGTACCGAGTCATTTTTATGGCACACTACTTCAGAGTTTTAAAGGCAAACTTGGAAACTGTCTTGTATTTTGTGATTTCTCCCCTGCCTTGTTGCTAAAATGTGTTCCAAAACTGCCACCCTTTTAATGACTGTCAGGCAGTTCTTGTCCCCATGTGTCCTGACTAGGCATGCCTGAGGAGGTGCTGTTGGTACGAATTTTGATGCTGTGTAATAATTGTGTTTCAGTGGTTTTACCAGCAGAAGGGGAGATAATATTTCAGAGAAATATACATGTACTTTTTGATTGAAACAATTTCTTGCAGGTGGTGTAAATATTCCCACATGAAATTTTTAGGTCAGATCCGGTACTTGTGAAGACAAAAATAGAAATTTCGAAGCAATATTATCTTACATCATCTGTGAGATGGTCCTTAAGGCAAAAACTGTTGAAATTTGCTCTGGAGTACTTTGGTATTTTAGCATTTATGATTCCTTACCCAGAAGCACAGATTGGCAATAAAAAACTACTTCATCAGCATTCAGTGCCCATTTGATATTTCATGTGAAATAAATGACAGTTTCAGTACAGTTATCAGAGCACAGATACCTCTGTTGGCATTAGCTCCCATCTTTGGTAGCGATCTTGACATGACTGGGAGGACACAGGCTTGTGGAGAACAGAGAGGTGACACATCCTCCCACAGCACGTGGATGAGACATGGTTGTAGGATGAGTTTACTCGTTGTTGGGGTAAATGGAAAACTCCTTGTTGTCTTCTGCTTCTCTGTGAAGAAGAATGCCACAACGTGGAGGTAGGAACATGCTGTTATGCTCCTTTTATAAGGAGGAGAGCTGAGGGAAGCCTGGCCCTACAAGGGCATTTGGGTGCCTTTCTTTAGGCAGAATATGTGGTAACAGATTGATCATGAGGTTGCCTAAGGGTCAGATATTAAGTGACTTGGCCAAAGTAAAATAGGAAATCAGTGATAAAGCAGCCTCTCAAATCCATTTTTCCAAGGCTAGGCTGCTACCCTAACCATGGGGTCATATTTCTTTCCTACTTACCACAGTGTCGCAGAAGCTAAATTACTGGAATACATTTTGACTCTCTGGGTTTATGTCTCACTGCTATTACAATATAATGCAGTGTTTCTTCAGTTTTTGTTGGATGTCTGTATGAATAAAAATAAATAGTACATGTGAGGAAAAAGTAAATGATATTTAAGAATTCCCTGAAAGCTATAAAACGGAAAATTAATATGTACTAGTGTCGTAGGAAGCTGGGATGATTAGTGTGTGTGAAGAAAATTACAGAGCTCACAGACTGTAATGTCTTCTTTAATCAAGTATTTACCTTGAGTCAAACTATAATGAAATTCATTATAAACTTTTCCTTTTGAACTTAGTGTTCTGGGAATCCAGAAACTGGTTTGGCTGTGGTTCATGCTAGTGATTGCTCAAGGTGCTTATCGTGCCAGGCTTTTTCAGTCTTTAACCCTTACTCTGAAGTAGGCTTGGCTATCCCAAGACTGCTAACTGACAGTACGACGTGCAGTGGCTTAGTCAGATGAGCAAATTAGGGAGAGTGGTTTGAGTGCACAAATTCAGCTAAAAAAATTGTGCAAGTGTACATTTGCTAGCACCCAGGGGCCATGTGCTTTCCATCGTCTTTGCTAAAATCTTCCCTTTGCTCTAGAGCTGAATACAACACAGAGCTATGTGCTTCTATAAATGCTTACAGGATTGGGAATTTTCCCATCCTGTCTTTTCCATCTCTCTTTTATCTTACAAAGCACCAGAAACCATCCTGGCACAACAACGTATACTGTTGCCAGCTTTTCAGCACACACAGATTTATTCCCTGGGTTTCAAATTCCTGAAACTATGTATTTTCACATTGTCTGTGTGGCTCCTTTAGGTGTACTCAATGAGAGTGATATTTTATAGACTTAATATACTTTATATAACACGTGAAACATAGGGCAATGGAGAGCTGCTATGCAGTACAGAAAATGTGCAAAGTTAATGAAATAGAGTGCTCCAGTGATGACAAGCCTCAGCTGCCTCAGAAAAATGATCTGGGTTATCTTCGTAACTTTTCAGCCCAATCCAGCAGCATTGTTTCTGTCTTGACAAAGGTGGTCTTAATGACCTTCTCCATCTCTGACTTCCATGATCCAGTGTTGCAAATCTCTTTCAATCTAAACCACCTCAGTTACTTGTTGCCTCACTATAGGCTTTATTGCACACGTGCAATGAAAAACAGCACTGTATGACGCTGAGACCTGATTCCAGGTACATAATTTTATTTTTTTTTGATATTTCATGAGCACTTCTATTTACTACCATACTTAAAAGGCACAAAAGTCACACAGAGCATATTTGTGCACCCAAGAGACCACTTTTTTTCCAGGTAATATCAACTCCTTTTGCTGTAGCCTGAAGCCAGTGTTAACAACAATATTAAGTGGATCATCGCATACGGTACACAACGGTGCTGAGGTGGGCAGTGCACAGCAGTCAGTGGTGATATATCTAAATCTACAACTAGAGAAATATCCCAGGAGGGAAGCTTGTGAATGTACAGGCACTACCTTGGGGAGTCTAATGAGGTTATAATCGACCAGCAAACTGTGCAGGATCCAATGTTAAACTTTGAGGGTTTTTTTAAAGCGTCAGTTGGAAGGTCTTGAATGGATCTCGGATATTAAGAGTTGAGAAAGCATTGGTTTGGTGAAGGTTAAACGTAATATCTAATACGTTATAAAGCTGTAGAAAAGAATGTGGCCACTTTACTACTATTCTTTCTTTTGGAAGAACTCTTGACAGTTCATCATGGATGGTGTTTTGGTTTCTCTGCCTGCTCTCAATGTAGTCCTGCTGTGCAACGTAAACTGACAACCAGGTGACAGAATAAAAGAGCAAATGTAGTTCAGAATGTGTGGATTTTATGCATATGTGACAAAATTTCTAAACCTGATCTTCATTTACACTAGAGATTTTTGGCATATTGCATATAGCAGGTTTTTCCCCACCAGTGAGCTTTTTTGTTGGCAGAAGCTGATAGAAACCTGGGAGTAATTCAGCTATACACATGCAAATAACAATAAGCATTAAGGAACTAAAAAATTCTCTAATTAGTGAACTTGTATCTAATTATTTCAAATCTAGTTCTAGCTGTCTTTTAGTGTGTTGACTGTTCCCTGTAGCAAGGGAACTATTTGCCACTAAACGTTTGAGAATTTCGGAGGCAGTTTCCAAACTCAGATGCACAAAGAGTATTGCCAAGTACTTGGGAAAATCTGCTGCTGAATTTATGCACCTGAGCATAGTAGCAAATGTAAAGAGACCTTAGGTTACATTGCTGCTGTTCAGGTTGTGCGTGGGTCCTCCTGCAGCGCTGAAATACACGCGTGTACCTTAAGGATGTCACCTGGGGTCAAGGGTTTGTTTTTCAGCACAGGTGAACCTGACTGAATATGATCATAGAATCATAGAATCATAGAATGTGTTGTGCTGTAAGGGACCTTTAAAGGCCATCTAGTCCAACCTCCCTGCAGTGAACAGGGACATCTTTAACTAGATCAGGTTGCTCAGAGCCCCATCCAGCCTGACCTTGAATGTCTCCAGGGATGGAGCCTCCACCATCTCTCTGGTCAACCTGTGCCAGTGTTTCACCATCCTCATAGTGAAGAACTTCTTTCTAATGTCTAGCCTAACTCTACCCTGCTCTAATTTAATACCATTGCCCCTCGTCCTGTCACTACATGCCCCTGTAAACAGCACCTCCCCAGCTTTCCTGAAGGCCCCCTTCAGGTACTGGGAGGTTGCAGTAAGGTTTCCCCGGAGCCTTCTTGTCTCCAGGCTGAACTGCCCCAACTCTCTCAGCCTGATATCCAACAAGCTGTCATTACAGTTGTTTCATCCACTTCATTCCCTCTGTAGGGAGTATATTCCTCCTATAGGGGATTCTAGAGAGGGAATGAAGTGTGTGAAATAACAATGAACTTGCTGTTCCCCCCCCCCACCCCCAGAGATCATGTTGTTCCTAGGAGCTAAGGATGTGACCCAGTATTGTGCATTGTGGGTTGTCTTGGCAATGAGAGACAAATATTTGTCCCGCCACCAAAGAGAAAGCTTACGAAAAAAAAAGATCTTTTTATGTAAATATAACCTAATTATGTATTGCTCAGCAGTTATTTGTTGTAGTATTGACTTTTATAAACCAACATGGAAAAAAACATCCTTTTAATCCCCAAGCTTCAAGTTGTTTAATGTATTATTGTTTTTACATGCAAAAATTAATAATATCTACATGGAAAAATTTGAAATAAGAGAAATTTCAGTTATATTAGTTTAAACAACTAGAATGTCCCAGCAAGCTGATGTGAATTATTTTAGTTATCTTAGTGAATTAATTCTGAAACTGAGTTCTCAAGTGAAGGTGCACTGAAGCTTAAGTTAATAACAGAACATACCTCATTTCTGGTTCCTTTAGCAGAAGCGTCCTTCAAATATATTAGTTCTGAAAACCCTAAAATATGGAAAAAATAATATCACACTAAACAGCACCATTTTTTAATGTGTTCCAAATGCTGTTTGTGGTAATTTTTGTCTTATAAAGCCCTCATTTCAAAATCTGAACAAGTTCTCCGTGTGCTGCACCAAGCTGTCTCAATAATAAAGGGCTCTTGTAGAGTTTTAAGTCCAGCTCCTTTCAGGGTATGTGGCTTCTTCTGAAAACTGAATGCCCACAAAAATGTGCTTGCATTTAAAACAAACAAAAAAGTTAATTAACCACCAGGATCAGCTGAACTGCTCTTGATCCCACTTGATCTCTCTGGGTTCTGCATGGGCTTGTGATTAACACGAGGAGAACAGCTCTCAGTGCTGGGGTCCACAGCCACGTCCTGTGCCTGTTTTCGTCTTACATTTGTGTCAGCTGCATTCGCCCTTGTCTTTCCATTCATCTCTTAGACTGTGAATGAGAACAAAATGTGTTTTCTTTTTCTCCCTTGAGGAAAAATGTGGTGTTATTTTTTATCTCTCTTGAGGGAAGCCTGACACAGTTATGAATGACATGGGAGCAGCGTTTCTTTCATCAAATTGGCATCACCAGAATGTCAACATGGCTTCTTATGTGATTAATTTCTTGTAAAAATATTTTACTTTAAAATATGTGCTTTCTGTGGCTTCATTTTTGTAGTTTAAGCTACATTAAGTTGCATCTCTACCAGTAGCTGATTTTGTGTCTTTTTACAACTTGCATTGTAGCCTCAAGAAACTATTTTTGCTGCATCCTCAGGAATATATTGTTTTATTTCAGCCAGTTAAGCTTCTCAACCACAACCTCTCTGAATATGTATAAAACTGTTCAAAAAAAGACGTGTAAATCCTTCTATCTCTCCCAGAGATTAGATGGTATTTGAGCTTGCTGTGTCATTTTTGCAGACAACAAATCACAGAGATGCAAAGATCTTGGTTTCAGACAAATCCGAAATTTATTTAGACAGATTTAAAATTTATTACCTAAGCTTGTTAAGCTTGAATCAAATTTTATTAATTCTTTGAATTACCACATTTATAAACATTCTCAGTCTTGTGAGCTGCAGCTTACAGGTCCTCTAAGCAGGCACTTTTTGAGGGAGTTCAAATATACCAGTTTAATCCCTAAATATTCTTGGTCTGTCTGTTTTGCAATTTCTTCCAGTCTCTCCAAAAGGAAGCAGGAACCATCCCATGTCTAGATCCTAAGCTGGAAGCAGCAGGTGTTGATGCTTTTTAAATCTTACAGCCTTGAAAAGATTGATAAACTAGCATAAAAAAAAATAAAATTGATGCTATGGCGTATTTAATTTATTTATCTGGGGATCCAAAATACCGTTGCATCAGTTTTTTAACGTACCGCCTGCATTTCACACATGAAGCTTATGACAAATTGCAGACAGCAGTGGAAGAGCTGCCTGTTGACGGTGTTTTCAAGGCAACGTGAAATGAATTACTTTTGAAGTAGTTAAAACATGAAGCGCAGGAACTGTAATTTGTGTTTAATTTGTGTTACTACCCTATGCGTGTGTTTGTCCTTAGCAAGGCATCTGCCTCTCAAAGCACTTGAGCTTATGTATTCTTAACTTCAGGTACAGAGGTAGTCCTAATTGGTACAGTAAGGTCCTGCTTCTTTTTTCCTCTGGCTGAGTCTGTAAGTCAAGTGTTCACCCCATTATTTCCTTTCTGCTTCACTCTTGTCAGAAATAAATGTTCAGATGCTCTTGTCTCGTTCCACAGTAAAGCTCCCCAAATTCTACCTGTATCTTCAGATCAGAGCAATATTTACTAAGTAGAAGATCTCTGTGAAAGACCTTTGATCGTAACTTTACCCAGGCTTGTCCACCACACCAGATACCTGCCTGCTGTGGTCAAGTCAGGATGGGCTGCAGAAGCTCCTGGGTTGTGTGCACACCTCGCTTAGGGCTACTCCAGTTCCTGCTGTCCTCTTACAGCCACACCCTCTCTTCTAGCTCTGCACTTAGCTCCTGGAGGGAGAGAATTTTTTGCCAAACCTTCTGTTGCCTGGAAGTGTTCCGTCCAGGGCAACTCCCTTTTCCGCAGTTATTTTCTAGATGGTGGTTAAACCAGAAGGTGTTTTTTTTTTTAAGCACAGTCTTTATCTTTCATGAACATAAGAACAAGACAGATTTTGGGGAGAATGAATACATAAATTCTAACTTCCTGTGTCACTTTGTCCAAGCAGGTTGGTTTCTAACTTTTTTTGCTGCTTCTGCTGTTGGAGCTCTTAAATGATACGTTGACTTCAGGTGCACAGCTTTATAGGACCTAGAAAATAGCTAGCTTGAATGCATCTGAATGATGAGTTTTGTCTTAGAAAGGGTGACAGCTATGACTCATTAGTGAGTTTTGCTGAGCAGCTGCCTGCAAAATTCTTCCAGGCTTTAATCTCAAGAAGCAAATAAAAAGCCCTCTTCCCTGAATGTGTATGTATACATACTTATATATGTGTATGGACACACAAAATTTGTATACGTAGTCTGTTCGTACTGCATATTTAGAAATAGAAATGTATTTCAATATGTTTCTACATGTTTTTAGTTCAAGTAGATTGTGAACATGGGGGAAAATACTTCAGTTCTTCACTGTATTGGGTACTAGTCTTCAGTGCAGATTAAAGTCACATGTTATACAAACTAAAACAAGAAATTTGGAATCACAGAATTATAATACAAACATCATTGCTATATCTTTCAACACCAAGGCTGGAAAACGTGATTTTGGAGTCTGGAGAGTTGTTTGTTAAGTGTTAAAAGCATCCTAGTGTGCCTCCGAACAAAGAACTAAGATTTCCATTCTTTGTCAACCAAAACTGAAATAAAAAAGCAGGACTCATGCAGTAGTTGGGCCACATGAGATACTTTGTCATGCTGGGAAGCCAGAGAGTGCTCTTGTCAAATGGCAGCAGGACAGCGAAGGAAGAAATCCAGGCTGAGTTTCCAGAAACTTTGAGGCTTGTTTGACTATTTGACATCGCTTTTCAAATGATTGCCAGGAAGCACAAAGTAACTCCTGATGAGCTGGGTAACGAAAGACTGCACGGTCTGTATTTTATCAGAAGTGTGATTTAAGGTGCTTCTATTTTAAGCTTTGGATAGAAAAGCTGAGAGTAATGAAGTGTTGAGTGACATCACTTCATAAAAGTGAAGTGACTGGAAGATGGTACAAAAGCATGCATCCCTGGTGTGGAACAAGGAGATGAGCATTAGGGTGACTGGTCTGACACATACTTATTTCTGCCTGATCACTGTATGAGATAGCGGCGGCTACCAGAGGCTCCCCTTCACAAACTATAACTTCTCCATATTTCACCTGTGGCTCTGAGGACCCCTGCTTAGTGGATACAGCTCTGTGGCCAACAGGCTGGCTATTGTCAGTCATCTCCATTGGCTCCTTGCAGGGTCAGGGGACCAGAGGTTGAAATCCCTGGCCTAGGAGAATTGTTTTCTGTTTTCACAAAATGACTGTGCTGTTATCTCTTGTTTTGACAGAAAAAGGCCACAAAATTCTGTGTCTTAATCTGCAAGGGTAGCTCAGCGTGGCATCTACAGACACATACCTACGTGAACACAGTGATGTGAGAATACAAAACTGTGCGATATATTTACCAGAACGTGTTTCTAAATTATATAAGAAATGAAAAGCTGACATTCAATAGAAATGAGATTTTATACTGTCACTCTTCCTGGTGTTTGGATTTCAAGCAAAAAAGCAGAGTGTGAACACAATGCTTATGTGGTTTTGGAGCTGAGGTCCGTGTTTCAAAAGTAAAGCAGGTCATGCCTGGCCTATCCACCCTGGACTCAAGCACCTCTGCCTCTTTTCTCTGATGCTCTACTAAAGCTTATTCCCAAACATGGGTATGAAGCCAGGTGGTTTTGATGTAGTACAAGTTAGGACTTGTTCTCAGACATAACTCAGGCCTATCCTGAGATACAGTATGGAGCTAGCCTAAGAAGCCATGTGCCTTTAAGTTCCTAAAATTTTCTAATATTTTAAAATTTTATCTCTCTTTACTATCAAAGAAGGCCCATTTTTTCACTGTTATAAAGCCAATTAAAGAAGAAAAAAAAAGTTTTTTTTTTTACTGTAATCATACAATATTATTAAAATCTTTGCACATAGAGGCCTTAATTGGGTGCCATGTGCTGGGTTACCCCTCCTCTGCTCAGTCCTCAGTCATCTCATATGGAAAAACTAGTAGAAAAAGGCTCTGGAAGATGTAAGGCAAGTGAAATAATCTGCACAGGTTAAGAATTGAAGCTGTCCATATGCCTGTTGGGCTCTGAGCAGCCTGATCTAGATGTCCCTGCTCGCTGCGGGAGGGTTGAACTAGATGACCTTTAAAGGTCCCTTCCGACCCAACGTATTCTATGATTCTATGATTTAATGATTCTGTTCTAATGCTGACTGGTTCTGTAGTGCTGAAGTGAAACTGATTTTTAAGTCAGAATTTAGTTTTTGTATGAAAAAAAAGGTAAAACTAGAAGAATGGCCAACAAGGCAGTCAGTTAGCTTTAATACTGTAAGTTATTTTTTTTTAGAAGTCTAGAAATCCGCATGTTAGGATCACACAAAGTGTTTACAGGCTGCAACATGCGATAAATGTACAGGTTATATGGAGTTCTTGTGATTGTATTTCGAGATTCAAAATGTACAGAGCGACCATCGCTATTGTGTAAATTAGGATAAGCTGAAGGGCTCAGGTGACAGAAAGAAGTTATCAAGAAAGGAAAGAATGAAATGCCAAACTTGCAACAAATTGGGTGGTTGTGTTTGCTCTAGTAGTAGGGCATCAGTCAAGAAAAAAGACTGAAGACCAAGGATGAAGTGGCGGAGAAAATTGAATCTAACAGCACTGACAGTGAAGAGCTTGCTATTTTAATAATGAGGGTGAGATCCTGGCCCTTAGTAAAGTTAGTGGCTGCGTGAGCCTGGGTTTTTATTCTGGGCTAAGGAAATGCTAATTTTCAATATTCCAGGTAAGTTTGTGCAATGGACTTAGAAAGAAGATGCTACTTTGAAATTAGTGCCCTGAAATGTACATATTTTAAGAGTTCTATATTTTCTTTTAAAAGTATGCTTGGGAATAGTCTTAGATGAAGATCTCCTCATAGCCACTGACCAAACTAAGAAGAAAAGATGTCCTCTGATCAAAAGAACTGAAAATGCTGTTTTCCCTCCTGAAAAATCTGCAGCAACATTCAAAGACTTTATGAGATGGTAATATTGATCTCAGTAAACCAGCAACCTTACCGACTGTCACCCTTGTTAGCAAGGAAGACTCTTGCAGAAGACTCTTAAAGAATATAATGCAGCAACTTTGTTAAGTGTTTACTGCTGGCTTCTCCCAAACATGGGAACAGCACAGAAGAAAGGGTAATAGTGTGTGTTTGGAAACTCAATAACCTGGTGATGAAGAAGGCATCACCTGGCCCCTTGTGACTGTGTTTGAAACAATCTAAGAGAAACCAGTAAAGGTACAAAGCAAGTTGGTGAGAAATACTGATAATAAAAAAAAATACTTATAGACAGTATTCAACAGATTTATTTAAATGGATAAGTGTATTATTCAATAAGAAAGAGTCAAGTGTTTCTCATAAGAACTTAGAAAATTACTTTGAAGCACGTGAAAATCTCAGAAGGGAAATGGTTTTAAATAATCTGCAAGTAAATTGCAGAGCTTACTGGCACAGAATGACTTGGCTCCCGAAAGACAAGTGAGTCTGAAAGTAGTTAGATAAATTCATGGTCAAATGATCCACCCAAACCAATCTGAACCCTGCGATGCAGATGCAGCCTCCTCCTCGTAAAGTCCTTAAAGCTGTGTGCGTAGTCAGAAGCTGCGAGGATACATGAAGAGAAAGCATCACTTGCCTACTTGCCCTGCTTCTTTTCCTAATTAGCAGTTGGCTAAGATCAGAGGCGTAATAGTAGTGACTAATTGTCTTTTGCAGCCATCTGTTTTTTATTAGGTCCAACAGAACCAAGAAAACAATTTCAGGTTAAGTTGTATCTTTTTTTTTTCTGGGGGGTCTGTAGGTTCGGTATAGAGCAGTTAGGAAACGCGCAGCTTTAGTGGATCTTTGAGCAGTTCACGTTGGCACGCCTTTCATATAGAAGACATTCAGGTACTATGGCTTCAAAAATGTTTAGTGATGATATAAAGCTCTGAAAACATTTTACATTTGGATCTGTATAAAACTTGGTCTTGCTAGACTGCCTAAACACGGTTGCTCTGGGTAGTACGTTTATCTGGTGCAATAAACTGTAATAAAACATGAACAGTCCCATAAATTTATATTGATCAGTGCTTTACCATATGATGTCCTTGCTGTTCCTGTTGCAGGTACAAAGACTTGTGATTAAAGTTCTTAATCCAATTAACTGGAACAGTACTCGAAATGTATTCGGTAGGCTTTATAATGCAGCGCTCTGGGGTTTATAAGTCAAAGGAATATCTGTATTGCTTAAATTATAAAGTCGATACAAGGGATGGTTTTCACGTGCTGCTTAGTGTGATGTGCCCCTTCCTACAGTAATGGGAACACCTGTCAGTGCTGCTGTCTTTACTGTTGCCAAGTTGTACATGATGTACAAACGTAGAAGAAGCTTTATTCTTCTGACTCAAAGGAAAGTTAAACTCTCTTCCCTTTCCCCATCTTTTCTCCTTCCTCAGTGCCATTGAAAATTCCACATCTTTGATGGCTGCCTGTCTGATATTTAATGGAAAAAAAAAAGTTAAAATGAAAACTGGTGAAGGTATAGAAGATAACCCAGTGTAAAATCTACACAAAGATATATGCTAGCTGGCTTTCTCTTGGCAGCCCTGGATGTTGAAAATGGTTTAGGTGTGGCAGCAAGATCCTTGTGGCTGTGGAGCTGCCTCTGCAGACTTCAAAATGATCACTTTGTGCATCTGAGCTTTGAAAATGGCAAACTGACAACAGTGGATTTATATTGAGATCCCGTCATGACAAATCAATGGCCTGGTTAATCCAGTGTTGGTATTTTGTCATTTCTATGCAGATGAACTGACTTCCATGGACGCTGTTTAGAAACAAAAATGTTTTCATTTGCAAATTACCAGCGTATTTTGGGGTTGAAAAAATTATTGCTACTGCACAACACTGTTCCCCTGCAGCAGACTTCCCACATGGAAATCCATTCTGGTCTGCCCTATTGCTGTATATCTTTATGCGCATAATCATTGTTGGGCGGTTCACCACGCAGAAACTTTTAGTTAAAATCTTCATTTTAGCTTTGCAGTATTGCTTTCTCTGTTGTTCTTTTGTCAAACACCGATTTTTATTAAAAGAATTGCAATTACAAAATAAGTCCTGTTCTAAAATTTCAGAATGAAATGGTAGCTTACATTCCTTAACATATTTATTGCAGACTTGAAAATATTTTTTCTTGATGTGTACTGTTTAACTCAAATACTGATATATATCTGCAACAGAGTTATAACTAAACAGGAATGCTTTTGTGATAAGAATTTACAGTAGGTGACACTGCCGAAATAGGAAATGTTTCATATTTCTTGAGACTATGAAATTGTCACTAGTGGCAAGGTTGTTCATTGTAGTTGTTAGAACTGAATTTTCTAAGAATGACATTTATGAAGTATAAAGTTTTATAAACTTAGAGATACATATTTTATATTTGACTCTGAATTTTTTATTAATATAGCCAAAGCTTTTAAACCATATGTATAACTGTTAATCTTTAATTATTGAATTATCTGTTCTGCAAAAGTGTTTTAATTAATTTGAGTTCATTTGATCCAAAACAGTGCATGGACATTTTTTCTTGGAGTTTTAAAATGTCGATGTTTTATATGAAGTACATGTGCTTGCCTAACTCAATAGAGGAATACTTTGGGAAACTCTCTTTGTAAATCTTTGTCTAATGCATATTTTTCTTCACCAAATAGTTGCAGCAGTAAAAATAATTGTGCTTGCCATCTAGCTAAGGTGATGCAGTTACCGGTATTGTGGATTTTGCGTTCTCCTTAAAGTTCGGAGTTCACAGCTCTGCTGCCTGCTGAAGTGCTTGGGGTGTCTGCTGGAGATCAAATTGTAGCCTGACTGAATGACGACGCTCAAGCAGAGCAACACTGAGACTTTTCTGGTTTATTGCTTGAATTAAATATGTGAAGTTAATCAATTTACTGTGTAATGTATGTTAATGTCATTGCTTCATGAATATTGACTTTTTTTTTTTAAACTTGCAGCAAGTAGTGGCAGCAATAAATGCAGGAATCATACCTTTAGGAAACACGTCTACTCAGAACAGTCACTGGGACTTGGGAAGTTCCTTCTTCTTTGCTGGCACTGTTATTACCACCATAGGTAGGAGACAGCTTATTATCTTTTCCCAGTAAATGAGCTGAAACTCTTTTGATTTCCAGCGTGTATATGTGTTTGTTAATAGTAAATAATCCAAATATTCTGTTTTAAAGTGGAGAGTTACTTTTTAGCTGCAAGGGCAGAAATTATAGGTGTTTGTATGGATTCCTAGATGACTAAATGATTCTTCTGTAGAAAAAAAATGTTGCTGTATGTTTCTGTGAGGTGACTAGAAGAGGTTGTGGATACATTTTCGGGGGGGGGGAATTTGGTCAGCTGTGTAATCACGAGTGTTAAATAGGGCATGATTTAAAGCACATGTGCATTAAACCTTGACTGAGATGTATGGAATTTCAAGTCTGTATAATCCTGTTTATACTGTTGTTTTCTCTAAATTCTGGAAAAGATGAGAACATGGGACAGACTCAGTTCAGCTTAATTTAATCAGTTACGAGTGTTGTATCGATAAGCAGATTTGCGTTCAAAGGCTTTGAGGGTTCTGTTGCATTCAGAGAAGTCTGAAGCTGAAGGATGATGTATCCATGCTCACAAGCCCAGGGAGTTTTCTGGATCCTTTTGTCATTTGAGAACCACTGTCTCTCTGAGCAGGTGTGAACAGGAGCAACATTTGATATTTCAGTTTCTTCTCTTTGACCACAATATAGTGCGCACGCTGTACAGTTCAAAGGTGTAGTGTAGCTCATGGATCACTGAAGGGGCATGCACAAAGGTGCACGGAAATTTCAGGAAGAAGTCAAATGAGAAACATTTAAGACTTCCATTATGAGAGTATATGTATAAGGAATTGCAGCATTGTTACAGTAATTAGCTCTACATTATGTTTATATGTATATTGTGATGGAAGAGGATGTTCTTTTCAGATGCTGTCGGTACTTCTTTCTTTATATAATAGTGAATAAGTACTATATTTTTTGTGTGTTTGAGCATATACATGTCTATATATATGTATAGATATTGTGTCTATGCGTAATGTTTTTCCACATCTGGAATAACCAAAACACAGGTTTAATGAAAAGAGAGTGAAACTCTTACCTCTTAGAGATTAGTAACGAACTTACTGATTTTAGCTTAGTAGGTCCACAAGGTAAAAAAGCAAGTATTGAGAAGTATGATTTTAACAGATTATAAACAAAAAAAGCCAGAACCTCCCAAGGATGGTTTAACAATCAGTCTTACGTTATCCTCTTCTGACATCATGAAGCTTTATGTTGTAAGTATCCATGGTCCTGTAGAAAGTGCTTGATGTTTGTTTCAATTCCCAGTAAGGATAAAAGCTAAAGTATGCAAAGTGTTCAAGGAATTAAATGATTGAAAAATTATTTTAAAGCAGTGGAACATTTTGATTTTATTTCCAGGTAAAACTAAGGCTTTTCTAAATGAAAATGTTTCCTGATTTAATTTACTGACCCGAATCTACCAAAACATGCATGAGTCCTGCTGAGAGAAGAGCGGGGCATCTGCAGAGGCATCCAGGCCTTTCATCCACTGTCCCCAAGAGGCAAGATAACCTAATAAGAAATACATTTGAAAATTAGTATTTCAGGTCATTTCTGCAAACCAGAGTAAGAATCAGGACAGACTAGGCAACTGTAAATATTTACTTCAGGTTTTGTGATAGAAACCTGAGAAGATCCGGGTGAAAAAAAATCCTCCATAAAGTATTTTGGCTTTGGAGTAACTCTGTTGTTCATCAGAGACCCTTCTTGACGGGAAGCTCCCAGTCAGTTGCGGTTTTGAGCTTTGTTTCTTAGGACCTCGGGACAGTATGCTTGGCATGAAAGCCGTAGGGTGGCTGGTGTTACCTTACTTCTGCAAAACATCTTCCTGATGGTTCTGAGGGCTTGTGGTGTCACTGCAGGCAGAGCTGTCGTGAAAAGCCCTTGGAATTGTGACTTTCTGGGGAAAGTGGTGACCAGCGTTAGCATCTGGGTGTTCCTTCCCTTATTCTTTATATTATTATGTGCCGTCAAGCGCTTTTGTTTTCTGAACAGTGTCTTTTCATATATGAGTAACTTTCTGAAAATGAAGGCATTCCTTCCAGTTAGGGGGCATATGGTTATCATGTAACTTGATATTTTAATTTCTCAAGAGACTAAAAATGCAGTTTGTGAGCATCTCCAGAGAGTTGCCATAGATAGGTTTTTACTAAACACTACAAATATTCTCTATGGACAAAGACAGGACCTTATAAATTCATAAAACAACTTTACAGTTATAATTTATGAAAGAGATTTTATAAATATGTATACAATTTATAAATGTTATGTCCTTTAGACTGTATACCTTAAGGAGTGCTTGAGTAGAAGAAAGAAGGATTACTTGCTTTTAAAGAAAATGACAGCTTTCTGGTACTACAGCAGATTTTCTAGCTTTCCGAACCTCTCATTACTATAATTTTACCTTTTCATTCAGCCAACACTCCTCCTGGTGATATCTCAGAACCCAAGAAATCAAATGGAACGGAGAGTTTGTTTATGGGTAGCGTGTCTCAAACTTTTCTTTAAGGACAGTAGCACTTGCGTCCCACAGGTATTTGGTTCCTGGGGAGAGGGGATAGTAAATAAAGCCTTTAGGATTTCCCTAAGCAGTAAGTTGGTTTTTTACAGTTCCCGTTATTATTGTATCACAGTAGCGATGAATTTTAGTGAAAAATATTGACCATGTATTTTGGTGGCTGTTGGCAGCAGTCCGGAACCATCTGTAGTCTTGCTTTTCTGGATCTGCTGTAGGGTGCTGAAGGGCTCTGCGACAGGGACATGTAAATGTATGAGGCTTCAAAGTCAGCCAGCAAAAGCGAAGGTAACACTAGACAAAGCACTGCTTGATGCTTATTTAACAGCTTTTTTTATTCTCTCATAATCCTTCATGTTATCCGACGAATGCTACAGTGCATATTATAAAATGAATAAACTCAGTTTTAATAGCACATAATTTGTCATGCTACTGTTAGATCTTTCCTAAGAAGTGGATTTAATTGAGAGGTCAGGGTCAAACAATTTCACAAGTCTTTATTTAGAAAAGATCCTTTTGAAGTCTTTTTTTCCATGTCTGAGCGGGTTGGTTTTGACTTTTCATTTACCACTGTGCAACAGCATAAAACTTGTTTCAGGAAGGACCTCACTGGCTATAGGTTTGGCTTGCTTAGTTAGGTGTTCTCACTTGTGGATATGTTTCTTAAACAAAAATGCCTTACTCCAACAAAGAAATGTGAAGTTACTCTGTGTGTATAGAGCAGTTTCAGATAGTTCCTAAGAGGGAAAGAGTAACAGGGGGGAATGGGAATGCAAAAATTATCTATGAAAAATATTGTTGCATTGTTCCCTGGGATACTGTAAATACTGCAAAGCACAAAAGAGACTCTATTTTTCTACCTGAAAATGTCATTATCCAGTCAGTCCTGTTCTAAGACCACATGTCCAAAGAAAAGGAAAAAGAGAGTTGGGAAGAAAGGCAGGAAAAAAATGGTAACTATTGTAAAGCCAGATAGTGCGGAGAAAGAGGGGAAAATAATCTTTATGTCACCTCTTTTTATTCTGAGAGCTCATTGGTGGCACTGCACATGTGTTTTTTTTATCTTCTAGATCATTTCTTGCAGTAGGTGGCTTAACTCAGAACCGGGCATACAGACACAACCTGTGCAGACCCCACTTCCCCCCAAACAACTTAGATTTTAAGGCCTGAGAAAGTTTTATATTGGCAGCAGGGTAGGAAAGGAGACCTCTGTTGCTGCAAGTCTGAGGCCTGAAAAACCAAAGTAGTCATGCCAAGGCCTTGAGCTTAGCAGTTGTTTTCCCAGATGACTGGTGTCCCAGCACAGATAAAATGTAGTATCAGCAACCGTAACATGAAAACCTCTGCTAGACTCCTATGGATCTTCATCTAAAATAGTTGTATTATTTCTACTGTTATTCCAGCCAGTCTATAATGACTTTTTCAGGCACTGCAAGTAGACATATAGTGTAAAGAATAATTATTCAGATTCACAGAAACCAGTTAGTTCACTGGGTTAGAGCGTGGTGCTGGTAACACCAAAGTTGCGGGTTTGATCCCCGTTGGGTCCCCGTATGTTGCCTGATCTAGTTGAGAGGCGTCCCTGCCCATGACAGGGAGGTTGGATTAGATGATCTCTAAGGTCCCTTCCAGCCTAGGCCATTCTATGATTCTATGAATAGCAGTTGTGAGCATGGCAGGAGTGCCAGCAACATCACTGATAACTTGGTTTGCCAGAGCACATCCCTTCAAACAGAGCCATGTCTACACAGAGCTCCGTTAGTATCTTAGCACTCGAGGATACTTTGCAGCCCAATTGATGTCCAAATCCAATAGTTGCTAATAACTCTGTCTGCAAATCAAAAAAAAAAAAAAGGAATTACACATAATATATTTTTTGTCCTTTTCCTCTTTTTTTTCACCAGCCCTTGATTTTTGAACTCAAGCTTCACATATGCACTAGAAACTAAACCTCTCAAGAAGTTTACTCACAACTGGTGTTTAGTTTAGCTTTGTGCAGCTGGCTATGGTAATATAGTTATGGGGTTTTGATCCCCCAAAGTCTAGCAACTGTTATTAAAGAGTGCAAATTAATCTGAATCTTTTTTTTAAAAAAGAAAAAGGAGCAAATGCTAAATATTTATGTTTTAGGGAATGGTTTGCAATAGGAAGCAGATAAGATTCTGAAAAAAATGTAATATTTTTGAGTAAAAATCTGAACTTGATTTGTCACTTTTAGAGTTGCAATTAGTTATGTAGCTTCAAATACAATTTCACTGTAGGGAATACTTCTTTCTGCCATTTTTCTCATGCGTGGACACAAGCTTTTCTTGTGAAAGCAGGATATTTTAAATAGTCTTATTGTGTTGTTTATTGATTTGAAGCAATAATAAAATCCTGCTGCTAAATCTGTCCCTTCTGGCACCATTTCACTGCATTTTTGAGAGAGAAAGTAACAGAATAATGTGTTGAAAACTAAAATATACAAAATATGTTTGATGTTATAAAAAGACAAATATTGTTGATAATCAAATGTGTTACCTATTATGTCAGATAATTAAAAAGATAAAAAATTGCAAATGATGTTGAAAAATTTCTTACATCAGACAAGTAGGAAGCATCACATGCTTATGTTAGAACGGGGTTTTTTTTTTTGGTTTTTTTTTTTTTTTTGGTGACACAAGAGAAGAAACAGAGCTATTGAGGATGACCATAGAAAAAGATTACTTCAATTTGCTTATCAGAATATAAATGTTGGGATCTCTGTATTTGAATGGGAAGAGAGAAGAAACAAGCAAAAGAAAGTGAAGTGCAAATGCTGAGGTGATTGAGGAGGGGTTTGGTGAAAAACTCCTAAAAGTAAAAAAACTCAAAATACATATAAAATATGTGATTTTCCCCATCATATCAGTATTCAAATCTGCATTTGGGACTATGACTTAAATGAACTTGACTACACAGTGGACATTGGAGTATATGGCTTGGAGGACCTGTTTCTCTCAAGGCTCCTCAACTTAAGGAACCTTTGTTTCTCTTCCCAAAGTAACATTTAAAGTTTCATTAAGGCAAGATTATGGATCTTATCCTTCACTAGTAGCCTGGATGCCTGTGCCCAAATTTCATATAGCTTCTAGCAGGCGTGTGTGTGTGGCAAAGCTGAATATCACTAGTTCATAAGAGCAGCTGCAGAGCAGTGCGGAAAAAGAATGGTTAAGATTTATGGTCTGTGAAAATGTGGTGGTGAGAGAAGTGATAAAGAGGTCACTGGGGAATGAGGTAGAAATGCTCCTTCTATCTCTTAGTCTGCAGAGAACACCACCAAAAACTTTTGTGTTGCCTCTCAAAGTGTGTTAACAGAATGACAACAGAAAGAACTATTTTGTTTTTAAAAAAATCCCCCTGAGATTTCTTCAGAATTCAGTCTTTCCTCTAGGTTAGTACTGCGCTTACTTTCCTATCCCCATGCTGCTGTCCTTAATAGAAGATGTTAAGAGCTAAAATAACTTTTTAGTCTCTATTTGTTCCATTCTAATTTTTCTCCTTTGCTTCTTTTGTTGCTCCTGTGAAAAAGTGTCTGAGTTTGACCCAGTTATTGGCTGTTGACAAGTAGTTGTTCACTCGTGCTTTGGAGAGGCCTGTTAGGATTTGGCAATGAAATTCTCCAAATATTTCATCTGAACTGAGCATACTCGCTCCCAGGACAGTAGCGACTAAACAAGATTTCCTCTGTAATGATTTCTCCCAGGAACAGTAAGTAGAGAGTGTGTTACCACTATGCCCTCCATTTTTTTCCTGCATTTTTTTCTGGCAGCAAGAAAGAGGGCTTATCTGACTTGAATGCTGAAGAAGTAACACTTGGACTGTACAAGGTTGAGAAGTAATAATTAGGATAAGATTGCTGGGAGCTAGAGAACCTGGAAGTGATGGAAGAATGACCATGCTGAAGAGTTGAAAGGAAATTATATTAGATGAACAGTTCAGAACGACTGAAGGCTTGTATATCAGAAAAAATGAATTAAATTGAATGAATAAATTGGAGAAAAGAGATTGAGCCTCACTGACCAAAATGACTGAGACTAAGAAAAGGAGAGGACCACTTTCTCTCCGGTACATACTGGAATATTCAACAGTGCTAAGGGTGGCTCTGAAGCTGAAGAAGTTCAAGTTTGTGGGCTGATACACAGCTCTAATTACACAAAGAAGTGTTAATTTTTTCTACCAGCCCTGTTTTGATACACAGTGTCTGACATGCAGGTATATGGTCAATTACAAGCACTTGCATGTTCTGTGGGCCATATTCACAACGGAAAGGATGTGATATTTCTGATGATACTGCTACTTTAGATTATTAATTACATTAGAAAAGCTTAGGGTGATGTAGCCTCTTAGTAGTGTGAATGTACAAGGGAGTTTTTGTTGACCTGCTAAGTTCTGAATTGTGGAGAAGAAACTTGGCACTGGATGGTGCAAAGGGATATTGTCTCTTTAGGGAAGGTGGTAGTGTCGGTGACATTTCATATCACTTTTCATAGCTCTCTGGCACTGATCTTTTTTTTTTTAACACATTTTAATCTTGATTCAGAGCACTGCCAGCTTCTTACTTTCTTGTAACACTGAGTTTCCAATCATGTTTATATTCTGGAATGTTTTTCTGGCCACCTGTGATGTTTTTCAATGCTGATATGATTTCCTACAAATTAGTTTTGTAAAAAAAACTTTTTTTAATTTCATTGATGAGCTTCCTGCTAGGCAGCATTGCTGGTTTTATTTTGTTGTGGTGTCTATTTATTGTTGAGTCTTTCAAAGCAAGAAGGAAGACGTACCATTTTTGCAGTTTGACATGCTTATGTATTCTGACCTTATAATCCTCCTTTTCCTCAAAACCAGAAAAAGCTTGCGTTAAAACAAATTGCCAGGTATGCAGCTTTCCATCACTCTTTTGTACCTTCTGTAATTGCCTAAACAACAGAGTACACTGAATGCAGTTCTACTGAGATCTTGCTGTGGAGTGAAAAATACCAATTCATCACCGTCCCCAATTTATACTGCAAATGAGCACTGAAATTTTCACAGTTTACTCTGTTAATGCCATTGTGCTAATGGAACTGAATTTTGTTTTCTCTATTCAGATTTCTCATCACTGGCTGATCAGTATAAAGTTTCTGAGCCTCCCAATCATGTCCATTTTAATTTCCAGGTTATGAAAGCTTGTTGTTATCAATAACAGAAAGGCTGCCAGGAAGAACTGCTGAATGTGGTTACACTGTTTGCAGAATGCTAGGATGAACGAAATTATTTCCTGCTTCTCTTTTTGTTTATTTTCATAATTGCATCAGGAGCAGTGCAACCAGCCATGAGCACCCCAAATCCTATAAACAAACAGAGGCACGAGATTTTGGAAAATAGAGAAAGAAGTGAATGTTTTGTGCTTTGTTTCTGCTGAAACAAGTGGTAGCAAAATTGACATCACTGAGCGTGTAGGTTTTAGAGGTCAAAATAAAAGCACCGGTGTATTTCCTACCAGGATGATCTGTTAGTAAGCTTTGACCTGTTAAGCTGTTTACCATTATGTGCTGCTTTATTCACAGCTGTTTGCACTTAATGTTTAGTTGATCTGCTAAATAGGAGCAGCTTTTAAATAGGGAATGGCAGCCATAATTAATGCTAGATACTTATATACTTTTTTTAGATTTTTAATTTTTCTTTTGACTGGCTGTAAGAGTAGCGTGTTGGGCTGCAACCTCCTTTGAAAGAGAAGCTGCCTGTCTCGGCTGGATTTCCTACCTACTGATCACTTGAGAAAGTAAGGCACTTCTTAGGTACCTTTAGCACAAGTTCTGTGAAGACTTGACGATCTCTTTTTGAGCAGTTTGACAAACCCTTGGAGAAGGGTAGGGGCTAGTGCTCATGGGGAATAGCTGGGCCTGGATGTCCCAGTGGTGTACCCAATGGGAGAGCTAGAATCTGCTGGAGAAAAGGCTCAGTTGGCCAGGATAGATGCTTAGCTCCCTATTCACTCAAATGTTTGTCTGTAAACTGGGCTGTACCATTCCTGACAGCTAGAAGTAAAAATGTTGTGGACCCTATTTCAATAATATTTGAAAGATTTTTTTTTTTTTTTTTCCCAAAGAATATGAAAAGGAAGTTATACCAATAGCCTGGAAGGGCTTAAAGATTTATTGAAGTGAACTGCCAGTAGTATAAAATCTGATCGGTGTGCGCCACCAGTATTGTGGAGTGAAATAGCATTAAAGTATCACTACAGCATATGAGAATATCCATTAGCATTTTATAAAAGCGTGGGGTTGTTTTATACACTGAGAGCTCTCTGTATTTTATAGTTCTCTCATTATTGCCAGCAGCTTGGTTCCATTAAAAAAACCTGAAAAACCAAAAGGGAATCTAGAAATATAGACAGAGGGGAAATTAACAAAATCCATTAACTTTTTTTCAGTGAGTCTTTTGCTGTATTGAATCCTCTTGGTGCTTTGGAAAAATCTCATCGTCTGGTGTCATCCTTTTGTTTTTGTTTTTACAAGATCGGCATCAGACAGTATGACTGCAAGCAAAGTTCTAGCTCACATTTCTGTGTGGGTAAAAAATCTGTATTTTTCAGGAGTACAAGTTTATTTCTACAGTAACGTGCATATAATATGTGCATGGAGTGCTTAAGATAAAGGGGATAAAAAGTGATAAAAACTGATTCGAACTGCTAATGCAAGCATAATCATTGAGTACAGAAGTTTTATTATGATGACTTCAATTTTTCATTTGGGAGGAGCAGACATTTACAAAAGATACCTGTTACTTACCCGTTAAGAATAGGATAACTAGTAAAAAAGACTCCTGAAATGCAAATTTTAGGGGACAGTGCAGAAAAGCCTTATATATTTAGTATCTACCCTTATTCATTCATGCTGGGTTTCACCAATGAATAATTAGATGTTTTTCCAGGTGTGAAAAAAATGGGTTATAAAGATAAAGGAGGCACAATTTTCTGCTACATATTAGCTAAATGCAAATAAGTGCGTGGTAGTAAACTATTAGCCTGTAAAACCTATGATGAGATGCTCTTTATCACAGGGTGCTCTTATATTGAGTACTACTGGTTAAAATTTTAGTCTGGTCTTGCACAGCAGGATCAGGAAAAGTAACACCTTTTCCTTTCTCGTTAATCTACTTTCTGAAAGTTATCCTATTCTAGCTAAGGCAGTCTCAGATTGATTTTATCTATTTTTTTTTTTAAAGAAACAGTTAGAAATGCTCTTTAATTTTAAGAAGAGATTAGCATCTCAGTTTTTGGCTTTTTGATTCTGTGGGGACTAGTCTGCAGACAGTTTTACGATTGTGGCTTTGCTAGAGATGTGCTTTTCTCCCTTTTCTGCACTGATGTGGGATTCTGATGTATTTTGCTGGACCAGTAACCAGAGCCTGGAGAAAGCCAAGTATAATTAAAGAAAATACATTACTTTATTTGGACACCTTTACTGTGGATGTTTCATTGCAACGATGCAAGCTGTGTAAATTCAAGCCTCACTCGCAGGACGGGAGTTTGATGGTAATCATGGTCCCAGAGTAAGCTGCTGTTACTTGAAAAAGTTGGTGGTGTTTCTCATCTGCCAGCATGCCATGAGGATGCCTGAAATTGTAACCAAATGAAAGAATCAGGTATATTGCTCTTGGGTCCTCTCTTGTTTTGGATAGTCACGCTCCAGCTGTAACTTCTGAATAATTGCTTCCTTGCTGTCATTGCTTTTTTCATGTCACTGCCTTTCTCCAGGCATATAATCTGAATTAAATACTTCTCAGGAAAGGATTGATTATGCTTAGTACTTGTGGGGCTAACAAATAAACTCTTTCTGTCAACAGGGTTAGTTGTACAACTTACTTTAGTTCAGGAAATTTTTTCTTCTTGGTAAAGATAAATACTTGAAGCATCAATTCACTTTTTAGCGTGTTAGCATTTTGCTAACCTGTGAAAACTCTCACCATCTGGAGAGGATGAGAGGGAAATTCCCTCCTCTTATCTGCAGTTGTGGCTTCTTGTACAAATTCAAAATGTTTTAGTTGGCTTTATTCTTCTTCAGCCCCCAGGGTTAGCCATAGCGAGGCTTATTTGTTCACCTATAAGTTTTGCAGACTTTCATTGTGAAATTATATCACTGGATCATGTATAAGTGAAGACTTGCTCAGTTTGCTTGCATTCTTTGGGTAGTGTGGCACAAAGCAGTTATAGGGGAAGACATGGATGGATGGATGGATGATGTTGGTGCTTACCATCCACTATTCTGATCTGTCTTGCTTGAAAGAGTTTGTGACCTAAATAAACAAGTGTTTTGTGTCGATGGTAACAATACAATCTAGTATCCCAAGTGGCTGTATTGCTCAGTTTAAGTGATGACACAGTAGGAAGATATTTTACAATATACAGTTAAAATTGCGAATTTTTATTTCTTAGCTCTGCAATCAAGAAAAATTTCTGCATCAAAGTTCTATCAGATTGAGGATCTGTACTACTTCTAATTTACATAAACTAATTTTATTCTTATTTGAGTACTGTTAAAAAAAACCCTACACACCAGGCTACTATTAAAAAAAACCCTACACAACACAACAGAGTAACTTAAAAAGACTGACATTTTTTCAATGTCGTGCTGGATCTTTGACTCTATAGTCTTTTAATTAAATCACCTGAAGTAGTGTCAGAGGCTATTAGAGCCTCTAACTTTGCCTTTTAAGTAGGTAACATTCTCTGTAGGAAATAGCTTCAGTAATTTTAGTGACTTAAAAAGATCTTTGAATATATATTGTTGGCATCCACTCTGAAGTCATGTTGGCATTCTGAATGTAGTCTTGGACATAAATATGCTGAAACACATTTGATGTCACCAAATGCTTTCAGAAATCTGCCAGCATCATTGCTAGGTTAAACCTTCTCTCCTCTTCAGACTGACGTGGAGATAGATACCAGTTTATGCTTTTATTGCACCACAGATGGATAAACTTCACTCTGATCAGAAAAGCACAGATTATTTGCAAAAAAACTCACTCCACCACTCAAGCTTTTGATACATAGCCATGTTTACTACTTGGAGACATGGGTGCACGAAAATACATTTGCTAGATTTCGGGTAATGTTAGGACACTGACAGCTATGGCAGTGCTCCTGGTGAAAGTTTTGGTTTCTGGCTTGTTCCAGTCTTTCTCAGATATAAGAAAGGGTGGTGGATGTGACAGGAGGTATATTAAGGGCTGTAAACCTTGGTCTACATTTTGGACAGTGTAATTCAAGAGCCTGCGAAAAGAACTTCTCTGACCATCTGTCTGTCTACCGTCTGGTTAAGAACCGGTCAGAGAAAATGGCTTATCAGAGCAAGAATCCATCATTTGATTCACTGCTCCATTATAGATCATCAAGATGGAGAAATTTTTAATTTTTGTGTGTCTCGCTCTGGGATTTATTGAGCTTCAGCTGAGCCCTGAAGTGGAATTTTTTTAGGCTGCGTAAAAATGTAATTCAGGGTTGCATTTGCCTGAAATACCTTATTTTGCTGTGAGACGGTTTGTAGATAATCTGTGTGAAGACACCTATAAATTTGTAATGACAGATTCTTATTTATATATTTTTCATCCTAGTAAATAGCTTTTAAATCTGTACTTGTAAGCATCGCATGCTGTTGTCTGAACTTTTGACTGCTAATTAGTCACTACTCTTAAATTGTTCAGAATTTTCATGTGTACAGGAAAATATGAAATAGGATTTGATTGTTCAACTAAACTGATAGTCCCTTTTGTCCATTATATGTCAATGAAGACTTGGAGAAGCCATTATTCTGTATGCTTTGTTTTTTATCTTGCAATCTTCAAGCTATGCTTTTGTATGTTTGGGTAAAAGGAGTGGTAACCAGTATGGTTCTGCAGCAATAATTAGAGAAGAAATGAGTCGGCGCCATCAGAATTGCACACACATTATAACTGAGCAATTACTACTAGTAGAATATTAACCTCAAAATAATGTTAGATAAAAGTGGAGATACTGAAACGAAAGGATTAAAGATTTCGTTGCTAGGTTGTTTGTTAAATGTATAGATTCATAGGTGCCTCTGAAGCTGCAGTATTACCAATAGAGTGATTTCGGTAAATCTGGCATAAAAAAAGAAGAAAAAAGTATCCTATGAAACCAGTTGAGTTTGGGTTAGTGTACAGGGTAAGATACCAACGCTTCCTTCTTCCTTTTATTTTCATTGACTCATTTGCAGGAGAGACAAACGTTTGCATGGACACTGCAAGCATTCTCCCCGGTGCGATGAGAAACCTGAGTTGCATGTCCAAGTGTGTGGTATCTGTTTGCCTGGGACTTTGTGCGGTAGATGTTTTTGGAATGAAGGAATGTGAGTGCATTGCAGAGACCAAGGATCATGCGCCCTTTTAAGTGGTGGAATTGTAGGAACTGCAGATGGCAGATACTTAGTCTTGGAGCTTGGTATATTACAGCTTATAACAGAAATGATCATTTGCTATCTTAAGTTTGAATTTTTTTTTCCATTGAAATAATGGTGCATAGAGAAGGCAGGAGTATAGTTCCTTCAGCACAATAGAAGAGATGTTTTATGTTATGCCACATTCTGCGATTCTTTAAAACAATCAGCCCTGGCAGTTGCCATCAGTTCTAGTGAACTTGATGAACCTGATAATGTAATATGGCAAGTATTCAATCCTGTAGACTAGAGAGATCTAGAGTTAAAAAAACCCCTTGTTGATCAGTGACCTTGGTGAATAAGGAAGAAGAGACAGACAAGAAAGAAACTGGGAATTTTAAAGATTAATTTTATATTTAATTAGATTTTTTTATTTAATTTTAAAGTTAATTTAAAATTTAATTTATTTTCAGATGAGTTTAGTGAAGGTAGTTCATAAACCTCAGAATGGTTGTATGGCGAAGTAGATTGTAGTAGGATCTGGTCACTGTGTCTTGGTGATCTATTAAGAGTTTGGAAGAATGTGTTTTGTAGGGATTTCTTCTTTTATGAGCCAGTCTTACTGCATAGTGATAAAAACCACAGAATTTTATGATAGAGAGAAATGACTATAACATGACTAGAATTCAATAATGGGTGATTACTTCTTTGTAAGAAGAGGTGTGATTTGTAGGGAAAAGCATTGTCTTTAGTACTAGAGTGACTCAAAACAGCTGGAAGAACAGAAGAGCTTTTTGGACATAGCTAAGGAAGGCCTCATTTACCCAAAACACCGTTGTTTTTCAAATTCTATCAGATACTCAAAGACATTTTGCTCTTCTACCATTTTATCTCACTTGTGTTCTTCTACCATCCTGGCAGAAGATTTATTAGGCCTCTCTGAAATATTTGAGCATCTTTCAAATACTGAGAGACTCCATTCTCATAGCAAAACATTAAAAAATGCTAGTTGTTCTCACATTTGTGCTACTCCTTTCTTTCATGCTCACCGCCATGGTTTATATTTAACAGAGCACCTCCACCTTAGTGGATTTCTAATATTTCTCTGTGAGTAGTAACCTACAGGGACTGATTAGAAATAATCATTCATTCCATTTAATGAGATGATTCATGAAACACAATGATGCAGTCAAAATTTTTTGTCAGTCAAGAAAATAATTTGTAATATCTTGGTTTCCACATTAGAAACACCCCTTCTCCAGCTTCTCACTGGTTGAACATGTCCTGTCCTGTGCTCCACTGCCATGATGGGGCAACAGCAGTGGGAATCAAAGAAAGAAACTGAAGGACTTTCCTCTAGAACTAGCAATAAAACAGACATTGACCGTAGGATGGGACCCATATTCAGCTCTCATTGTCATTGAGAAATTTATTTGACTTCAAGAGAAACTAGCCCATCACGTTTCTATGGGTAGCTTTGTTAGCAATCATATCCAACCGTGGTGCTTTGTGAACCCTGTGTTTGACAGATGTGTGAATGCATGCGCATATATATGAATGTGTAATGGTATCCATCGTGAAAGCAACCTGCCAGTCTTGGGTATTTGTGAGTTCCCTGCCAGTCAGGATGCATGCAACAGTGAGCAATACGCCTTTGCTGAATATATGTGCTGTGATGTGTTTCAGAAGGGCAATAAATATGTCATGGCAGCTTGCCACTGGCTGGCCGTGCACTCCTTCCGTTGTAAGACTGTGCAGGATGTAAGGATAGACCTACAGGAACTTTATCTAGATGAAGATTCCTCTTCTATAAATCCTTTTTTTGTTGTTGTTTTTCATTTAAAGAGGCATTTTCTCTTAACTGGTGCGTATTTATTCAGTTGTTCTTAAGGGCATAACTTTACTTCCAGGAAGAAATGTGTTGGATAATCTCTTGACTAATATGTAGGATAGGGTGTCTTATTTTTCTGTACTTGGCACTGGTGAGGCCACACCTTGAGTGTTGTGTCCAGTTTGGGGCTCTGCAATACAAGAGAGATTTCAAGGTGCTGGAGCGAGTGCAGAGGAGGGTAGTAAAGCTGATGAAGGGCCTGGAGCATAAATCTTATGAAGAACGATTGAAGGAGCTGGGGCTGTTTAGTTTGAAGAAGAGGAGGCTGAGGGGAGACCTCATCACTCTACAACTACCTGAGAGGACATTGTAGAGAGGTTGGCGCTGGTCTCTTCTCACAGGTAGTTAGCAACAAAACAAGAGGGAATGGCTTCAGATTGCAACAGGGTAAGTTTAGATTGGGAATTAGGAAAAAAAATTTCACAGAAAGAGTACTCAGATACTGGAATAGGCTGCCCAGGGAGGTGGTTGAGTCACCATCCCTGCTTGTGTTTAAAGGTCATTTAGATGTGGTATTGGGGGATATGGTTTAGGGGTGAATTTTGTAGAGTAGGGATAATGGTTGGACTCGATGATCCCAGCGGTCTTTTCCAACCTGAACGATTCTATGATTCTACTTCATTCTCATCTTCATTCAGAAAAGTTCATCATTTTTCGGAAGATAAATGTTTCTGTTCTGCTTAAAGCACCTATCTTTAATGATGAGATAGAGGAATGAAGTACTGAAAGCTGTTGGAAGACATGAAAGATTACCAGATGCTTGTTAGAACAGCATGTTGCTAAGTAGTCATGCAAAGAGAGGATGGAAACTTCATCTGCAGTCCTCTGTGAAAATGCTCCCACAAAGATCTGCTTATTAATTGACACTGAAAAGTGTCATAGTGGGAGACGCTCAAAAAGCAGCTGAGATGATGAATGCTTTGTTGATGAGGGACCACTGGACACAGAATGGTTCTGGCTCTGGGAATGTTATGAATTTCCCTGGCCTGTGCCCTTTGGAGAAATTGTAAAGAGAAGACACGTACCACAAGCATCAAAGCTGGGGTGTTCCTTTGAGTTGCCTGAAAGCTCAAGTGGGCTGCTTTCTTCAGCACACTATCCTCTCCCTGTCACTTTCTAACATTCTTTTCATCTCAGGTTCATCTACATGTGCCTTTCTTGTCTCCTTTTCCATCTGTCCTCCCTCTGAACTCACCCAGAAAAATAACCGCAGAGCTAACAGAACACCTCACCAGGGAAGGCTGCAGCCTGCATCTGAATGAGGAAAGGGGCTTTCGAGACAGCAAATTATGCTGTTTGGAGCTCCTTTTTATCAAAAAGCATTTAAAAAAGTTTTGGGGCTAGTCCAGTTGTGAGCCCCTAGCAATAAATCTGTTACATAATATATTGCATATGGCACTATCATTAACACTATGGCTAAATATTGAATCACAAGGAAATTTTTAGGGAAATTGAAATCTGAAGGTTCCAGAGAGAGGAGCAGATTTGACAGCATTTGACAGTATTGATGCATGTAGCTAGTAAATCTATACATAAGTCAGATGGAATCGTATCCAACCATGAACATTTAAAAATAATGCATCTTTAATGTTGTGTAGTTAAAACGCTAGGTGCTGAGCCTACAAACACTAGTGCATATGCCTGATTTGAGGAGATTTTCTGTGGGTTGGGACCTTGGAGAACTCTTATGGAAAAGGGATGATCTTGAGGCTAGGAGAAGAAAAGATGTGCCTGGTGTTAGAGCTGGTTTCAGTGTTTGTAAGTTCAGTGATATCCAACCCCAGAATTTTCCACTATTCCATTTCCAATCTATGGCAGAGATGTATTCATCTGAAGTCTTTCTGTAGTTGTGATGATTTGCTTCTTTTGAGGCACTCTTTGATAATATTAATAGAAATTCATGTAAATACACTGGAAAAACTAATATTAATGAAAAATATGTCTTCAGTCTGGGAAATACCATCAGGGTCCAATGTAAAGGTACTTTTATTGAAACTGTCTCTAGGTTACTCAGCTATATATTCTTCATTATTTCTTCAAATCCATGCCATTTTAGTTTTCTCTGTTTTACACATTAGATACTGGTGAGTTTATTTTGACACTGTTGAAGTCCTCTCTGCTACTCCTTGTCCTTTCATATACAAATCAGAATTCTATTTTTCATAGAAATTGCATGTTTCTATAGACTTGCTGGCTCTCAGTCTCCTTAAAGCATGTAAGTTCAGCAGTCAGCTATTGTGTACTTCACCAATGGTTCATTTGCTACCCGCACTTAGTGTATTTTGGGTGCTTTCCAGTGGAAAGCACTTAGAACTAGTGACTTGGTGCACAGATGCCGAGTTTGGACCTTTGTGCAGCTTTGAGAGCTGCATATAGTGTCCCAGCTGACCATGCAGAAAGATTTCAAGATTCTGCACTGGGAGGTTTTGAAGATTTTTCTCTTACCCGTTCTAACAGCAGAACAGTTTAGTTCCTGGTAGCTGTGTTGCAGGGCAGCCACAGATATTTTCATAATTTATCTCAGCTTGCTTAGAGCTGATGGAGGTTAAAATAACTGGAACAGCAAGACCTCCAGAAGGATGTGTCTTGTATGTAGGAATATGAAGATTTCCTGATCTTTGGCTAAAATGCCGTGGCTCAGCCGTGGAGTAGGAAGAACAGCAAAACACAATCTGTGTACGATGAACTCCTTTATTCTCTAACTGCACAAATAGTGTGCAGGGATGAACATATGTTTACATGTGTATTTGCTTCAGGGTCTTTTAAATACGTACACATGTATGATGGCATCTCTACAAGTAGTATGGCTTTACCTTATAATAGTCACTTCTTGTTTCCACCTCCAGACAATTTAAGTGTATGTTAGCAACTTGTTGTTCATGCAGAGATTTCTTTTCAAATTAATACAAAGAGGAGAGAGGCTGACCAGCTGTGAGAAATCAGATCTCATATATAAGTTGTGTGTTTAAAATCTCCTTCTGGGTGTTCTGAGTGTTACTTCGCATGTAGCTATATACCTTGGTAATTGTTGTGTAATGTCCATCAAATCCATTTGTGTTTAGGATGCAAAGATGCAAACAAGGTCCTCTACCAGTATATAAGTAGACGCTGATTTAAAACCTCTAGTGTTTGCAGTTCCAGTAACAGGTAAGAGGTGGGGTAACAGGTGGTTTCACAGCCAAATGGCTGCACCAAGGCTGGGTGACCCAGTAGCTTGTGGTGTTGATGTGGTGAGACCTTTGGTTCTCTCCTTTTTGACCTGATACTTCTATGGCTGGTAGAAAGGGGTCTGCAGCACTTTGTGCTCTGCAGCTTTGTTCTTTGTAAAGCTCTTGATCGACAGGTAAGCTTGGCTGTCTGGGGATGCTTTTGGGTTGAGTGATAGCAGGAGCAATCTTGGATGCATATTATCAGTTCCTTTGAGAATAGTGCAGTTTTATGTAACATCTCTAAGGGATTTCTTACGAATTTTTAGAGCCCTGAGCAGGGTTCTAGCTTATGCAGGTCTAACCTCTGGTAGAAAAAATAAATATATCAAGCTTTTATAAGATACTGTCACAGGAACTTTGGAGAGGATTGATCCTGCAGTCAGGATCCAGCTCTGGCTGAGCTCTGGATCCTGGTCTCATTTCTGGCCAGAGAGGTTTTAATGGAGCTAAATTCTGTGGGGTTCAAGAGTTTGTCAACCTTCTCTGAAGGCGGTGTTGTGAAAGGAGTGTGGAAGCAAATAAAAAAAAAGCTGCCGCGGTAACCATATGGGAAAAACACTTTTACCTTTTTTCTTTCGGCTGTCCATGTTTTCCTTTGTTTCGAGCCTCAGCTGAGACATCTCCTGTCACTTGGCTAAAAGATGCAGTTTCCTCCTTCATGTTAGAAGATAACAAACAGCACAGGGGTAGTGGTAGCTGAAGCCAGAAACAGTTACGTGGATAGTAAAATCAGGGGATGGTGAGTGACCAGCCCTGTCTTTGGTGAAGAAAAAAAGGACACACGCATGTGGCTTCCCTGACGAAAGAGGAATGAACTTAGCAGTGTGTCTGGTGTTCTTTCTTTGCATGGGAAACATGGAGGAATTTTAAATAGCTGATTTTGTTCATCAGGGAGCTCTTACAGGAGGAAGTTGCGTTATCATTTATATTCTTAATTTTATTACATGACTGTACAAAGGCAGAATATATATCCAAGTTTGAGTTCTGAATTTTTCGTATGTATGACAATAATTTTACAAGATCTTTGTTCTCGAATCAGTTGGAGAGTGCCAGGAGTTAAAAAGAGTGAGAGAGTTTTTCCTCATCTTCCAATACTGTTACAGGCAGGCCTGCATCCTAAAATACTGATGTCAAATAAGAAAATAAATTAACTTTTTTTGTTGGCTAAATGCTGCCATGTGTAGAGATAGTATAATGACTGGAGAAAACTTCTGGTTTGGAGGATGTTTTTATGTTGAGTCCTGTATATCCCAGCCTAAGTTGTTCAACTGAGTGTTTAGTTTGTGTGCTAGTTTCTAGATTCTGAGTTTGTCAAAATTATAACAGTGCTGTAGTTAGAATTGTTCAAATTGTCTTTTTTGTCAATACACATCTGAAAATGTGCTTAATCTGAGACGTAGCTTATTTTTCTAGAGATATTTGTGGAAAATTGTTATACTAATCTTGTAGTTGATTTGCAGTTATAATTGGCAAAAATATTCTCAAGATAAGGAAGGTGATTCATGTGTTTCATGATCAACATCTTATGATATCCTAATACTTAAGAATCTCATCAAAATTTTACTTCCGAAACTCTGTGTCCGGTACATGTTTTTTTGAGGGTCATTATGTATCCACGTTAAGGATTCTGATTTAAAAAAATTAGTCCTTTTTTTCACTTCAAAAGATATGAGACTGGCTCTTTGTGTGCAAACTCATGATTTGGTCTGTTTTCATTATTGTTTGCATGTATTTCTAACCTATATTTGTGGATTCTGAAGGCACAAGTGTTCAAAGCTTAGTCTTAATATTGTTTTGGAAGGGCATTTCTTCTTTAACTTAAAAAATACACCAATGTGTGTTCATAAAAATAACTTACTATATTTCTGGAGCACTTTGATTTAGTACAAGCTAATGTCTAGAGTCATTTTCTTGAAGTGAGTAACAAGAAGAAAAGGCACATCTGTTGCACCTTACTAATTTTTGGTGTGCATATGCTCATGAGTATAATTGAAGACACAAAAAGGAATAGGATACTATTATGTAGAATCTTAGTATATTCTCTGTTTTTCCAGAGTATAACTGCATATGAGTCCTCTGTCTGCTTATTTTCGTAATGAGTATTCCAATTAGAGACAGCTTTGGATCATTCAACTCTACTTCTGAGACTTGCTCCAGAAAGCATAGAAAACCATTTCATTCCAGTTGAAAAATGCATTTGGGAAGAGTATTCCTTTTGAGATAAGTTTAATTTGTAGGCATTTCCTTAAGCATTTGTTTCTGTTCAAAACTTTGTATCTTTTTTGATCCTCTGAACTGTAGAAATAAGTGTAAATTAAATTTATATAGAATTGTTTAGAAAAAAGTATTTCTAGTCTGATTATTCGTAATTTCAATGTATTTAATGTATATAGTACTGTAATGTTTACCTACCTAGTAACCTAAACTGCCAACTCTGGCATCTGGAAAAATTGTTACTGCCATTCATTTACTTATAATTCTTGCAATATGGGATGTTTCCCTCTTTGATGTAGTGGCAGTACACTTTTGTTACGCTCTGAATACTGAAGTACTACTTTAGATTGATTTTAGGAACTATAATATGGAGAAACCTTATGTTCCAGAGTTTTATCCTTTTGCTTGGAGGTAATATGTGTTGTACCACAGAAATGCGTGCAGTTGGTTTAGTGCTCTTATTTGGGGAGGAAGAAAAATGTGGTTCAAAAGTTCTTTTGCATTCAATTTTAACACCTGGAATGCAATGGGTGTTTCATTAATGTCTTAGCAGGCAGTTGAGAGCCTAAAGATTGATTGATTTACTTATGTGTTGAAAAAATTTAACATGCCAGATGATAAATATCGTAACGTTTGTACACGATCACTTAAAGAAGGGCATGAGAAGATTAAACAATAATGGATCCCACTGGGACTTTGGGAATTTGAATAGACATATGATAATTTAGCTTCATCTGCTTGTGTGTAGACATAAAGAACTATTCATTTATTGGCTCTTTTTCTGCCAAAAGTCACAGAGCTATGCTGAAAAAACAAAACGGCAACAAACAATTTGATTACCATTTTTGTGTTGAGAGACAGATTTGTGAGATACCAAATGGACAGAGATTGCTCTTATTTCTGGTCCCAGAAAAGAAGTCCTGGTTAAAGCAAGCTAAAGAGAGTGATACTTCAGTTTATGATAGCTTCATTACTTGCTACAGAATTAATTGTTACAATCAGAGGATTATGATATTCTCTTGAATGAATAGTGTCCAGCAGAATCAGACAAACGTAGTGTAAACAAATCAAATTAGGCTTTGCGTGAGATTTCTGAAAACGTTCACTGTTTTTTTCAGTTATTGTCCCAGTTAGGTTCCATTGTGGTTGCTTGAGGAGAATGAGATTCTGTAAACAAATCAGCTGGAGTTTGAAAATGATTTGAGTGGTAATCTTTCCATGATAACTCCATATAAGTTAAATAGGGCAATTTTGTTTATATATTTGGACACAACCTTGCTACTCTTTATTTCCTTGTTCAAACTGAATGTAAAGAAAGTAATATGGATTGGGGAAAGTGGTTTTTTTTGTTTGTTTTGTGTTCTCTGTGATTGTTGTGCATACTTCTGCAAAATCAGCTGTTATTATTTGCCAGAAAAATTGAATAAACTAAGTTGCAGCATTTGGCTTCTTATAAACCCTTCAACGTAGACAGTCTTGGTTATGTTGGTGTGTTTTTTTCAGGACCATCTATTCCTAAATAAAAGTGGAAACTTTTGGAGGAGATAGATAAAAGTATGATGAACAACACTCTTGTATTAACCTAGACTCTTAATGTCTGTGTTTTCACATTGTCCCGTCAGGATAGTTTATGAAATAAGCACTAATACCTGTTCAAGATGGAGATGTTTGCAAGCAACAACCTAGTAAATATTTGTGTGAACAAAAGCTTTATATATAAATGTCATAAGCATCTTAAAAGCTCAAAGAAATAGAAGCCCACTTAAACTTCATATCGGTTTGGATTTTCAAGGAGAGTTTATGAACACCAATGCAGAATATTTGTAAAAAAAAAAAATCTAAATATTTTCTGGTAAATATTATTTTCGTTGTGAAAGGGCAAACTACGTGTAAAGAAAATGAGTGCAGATTTCTTTCTTTCTCTATACCGGATTTTTTTCCTGAAGCGTGGCCTGGGGAATTTTAAATTACATTTATATTTTCTATTTGAAACTGAAGTGACTAACATGGAATTCACAGCAACTACAACATTGACGAAAACTTCCCTGTAATTAAGGATGAGTCTGAGCTACTATTTGCTTATTACTGGTAGTAATGGAGTGACCTTTAGTGAGGCTAATTAACTTTTCTACACTGCATTTCAGAATGCTATAATAACAATAGGAATATTAATATTACTATGTGCCACCTGCTAAAATACCCTTAAAAACATTATTCTTCTTACCTCCATCTTTTAAGGTTGAACAAGGTATGCTTCAATTAATGTAACTGTCCTCTTATACCAGGAATAGTACTGTTTAAAAGTCATTAAGATTTACTACCCCAAGCTTGCATAACTGCTGTACTGTCCACATCTCTACATACTTCCTTGCTTTAGGGGAAGAGAAACAATATTATTGTATTCAGGAAATGGTTTCTTTGGTCTTTCAGTTCAAAGAGATATTGTGCTTTTGATAAAAAGGGAGGTGTTGCTTTTACAAGATGTGCTGACACTTCAGACAGAGAAAAAAGTAAACTGATGCCTCTGTGTTTTAAAATTGGCATACAGGTGAAGATATTTATCCAAAGCAGGAACTAGATCAAATGTACATCTATTAAAACTAAAACTTTTATATGGAGAAACAAGAATACACTCGCCAAAGGTGATGCTCTCTCCTTTTCTGACTCCATTTTACTGGTTGGCAGTGGTAATGCAACCCAGGACTTTGTTTGCTTCTAGTATCATTTCTTGTCATTTGCTTTCATGGGGCTTGTCAGACACCAAAGGATGGAGAAACTGAAGGCCTTGACCCTGGAGGGTATGAAATGCCCTCAAGTAGTTTAGGTTTAAATAGGATGGCAGGCTGATAGCCTCCACCAGGATCTAAGAGTGGGGAATACCCGGAGGCTTTTTGGGAAGAGACAGGTCATGCCTTGTGCCACACAGCTGTAAGAGAGAAGAATATCAAATGTTTGAGCTGATGAACTGATCTTTGTAGCTGTCAAGTTATTTTCCTCTTGATTTTCCCTTTGCTTAATAAATAATTTTTTTTTTAACTTTTAGTTGTTGTACTTGATCTAAGACTATTTCACACTGATTTCAAGAGGATATACACAGTATATAGTCCAGGCGAGACTTAGAGCTGTGATTGCAGAGTCAGATGGCTTAGTCCACACTGACTTAGCTATTCATATTCTAGCTCAGTGCTTTGGAGAGTAGAGAAAGAATGAAATAATATTTGAGAAGTATCTTTACACATGATTAAGTTATATATGTATTTACTTTAGTCTTTCTTTTCCCCCTGTGAACTGAAGTGCAAGATTATATAAAGATCTTTAGCTGAAAGCCTTATGCACTGTCTCATGAAGTATTCTGTCCCATTTTGAATTGTTTTCGTATATGTAGGTGAGGTAATTAGAGATTTCTAAGGTTCTTCTCTGCAAAAGAAAAAACATAGCCTATGTATTTAAAAGAAAGGTGTGAAGGAAATGATTGCTGATGATTTTGCTGCTTATTGAAGTTCTTATCCACTATAAATCATAGAATCATAGAATGGTTTGGGCTGGAAAGGACCTTAAAAGATCATCTGGTTCCAACCCCCCTGCCATTGGCAGGAACACCTCCTACTAGACTGGGTTGCTCAAAGCCCTGTCCAGCCTGGCCTTGGACACTTCCAGGGATGGCGCATCCACAACTTCCCAGGGCAACCTGTTACAGTGTCTTAACACCCTCACAGAAAAGAATTTTTCCTAACGTCTAATCTAAATCTACCTTGCTACCTAACGTGCTATCATTATACTCCCTGATAGAGTCCTTCCTTATCTTTCCTGTAGGCCCCTGTTAAGTACTGGCAGGCTGCTATAAGGTCTCCCTGGAGCCTTCCCTTCTCCAGGCTGAGCAGCCCCAACTCTCTCAGCCTGTTCTCATACTGGAGGTGTTCCATCTCCTGATCATTTTTGTGGCCCCTCTCTGGACCCACTGCAACAGTTCTATGGTCTTTCCTGTGCTGAGGCCTCCAGAGGTGGATGCAGTGCTACAGGTGGGATCTCATGACAGAGGAATAAAGGGGTAGAATCGCCTCCCTTGTCCTGCTGGCCACACTTTTTTTGATGCAGCCCAGGGTGCAATGGGCTCTGTGGGCTGCAAGTGCGCATTCCTGGCTCGTGCTCAGTTGCTCATCTACCAACACCACCAAGTCCTTCTCTGCAGGGCTGCTCTCAATCCGCTCATTGCCCAGCTTGCATTTGTGCTTGGGATTGCTCAGACCCACATGCAGGTGGGTCATGTTGCACTTGACCTTGTTGAACTTCATGAGGTTTGCACAGGCCCACCTTTCCAGCCTGTCAAGGTCCCTCTGGATGGTATCCCTGTATCACATTGGCTTCTTTCAAATGCAAGCTGGGCGTGTAAAGCCCAAAATATTTCAGTGTACGAAAAGCACAGACTTTGGAATTTGTTTTGGACTGCCTAGAAATAATCTTTTTAATGGCTATACAGCATGCATAGAGATGGTTTTATGTTCTCTTTTAGAAAGTTTTGGTTAGAATCACAAACTCTTATGAGAAACTTACTTTTATTTTCTGTGGATCCTCATCTTTAGACTGCTCTCTTTGCCAAAGAACCAAGTGAGAATCTCCAGAGTGATAGATCACCAAGTGGCTTGGGTGAAGGCAGGGTGTGGTACTGAGGATGGCAGAGTGCTGGTGGGCCACACAGTGCTCAGCTTGAAGCCTTCTCATTTCAAAGGAAAAAAAACCCCACACTTGCATAGTTTTAAGTCGCTAAAAGTTGAAAACTGGAAGCATAAGTTAATTTTTGTTCCTTTGAAGGATTTTAAATATTTTTGCAGTGTTGTTGCGCTTTCATCAATTGCTTGATTAATGACATTATAACAAAAGATTTTTGATATATAGCTTGAATTTCTGGGAAATTAAAGAGCTGGCGACAGCATGATTTCCAGGATTGCTTTCTGCCACATCACGACAGTGCTGACAATCAACTGAAAATCTGTTAGGAGTTTCGTTTGACAAAATATATATGCGTGTTCATCTTTGCAGGTGTATATGCTGGCAGAATGAGTATGCTTCCAGCTATTTAACTGTTACCTGAATAGAGATAAATTTAAACATTTTTAAAGTTAAGCATGTTACTTGCTTTGCTGATTCAGGAATATAACACATAAGTAACTAGAAGCCAAAATGTGAAGTCAGTAGAAGTTATTTATGCATGGTGGTTCATTTTTTTCTGTTTTTAAGATTCTGCATTAGTCCTAATTGTAAAGATTGCTCCAGGGGAAAGAAAAAAAAAAAAAAAAAAAAGAAAAAGAAGAGAATAAAAATTATAAACAGGAGAATGATCTGACACTTTCAGATACTTTATGGTGAGCCTCACAGACAAAAAAACTCATTTTCTTATTAAAGCAAATAATGCTATGGTTTTTTTAACCTTTTAATCTTAACCTTTGAGAAAATTATTTTGTAATAATATACTGGTAGACCTCTCTCCTACCTGTCTTACTAAAATTAAGCAATTGTGTACTTAAATATGTGCAAGAGAGGAGATTCTATTTCCTGGCAGTCTCCTTGCCTCCCATCTCCCCTTGACTGCTCCCTCTTCTACAGACTTTCTCTGCTTGTCTCTGATTCAGGGTAAATGATCTGGATATATGGGCTGTGTAAGTGTAGCTTATAAGCAAGAAGACATACAGAAAAAAAACCCAACGAGGCAAAATATTTGCATTTTTAAACACTGACCTGGTGAAAGGTGAAATAGGGTGCACGAAGAAAACTTTTAAAGCCACGAAGAAAATTGTAACTTACCTTATAATTCAAGGTACATGCATTCGTTCTGGCTGGTTGTATCAGCTTAACATGATCTGAGGTGTGAGTCTGCTCATTATAGGATTATGTGACTTGTTTTAAATCTGTGGCTTTACTGGAACCAGAGTGCATTTACAGGATACCTGTGCTGGCACAGAACATGTTTCGCAAGAGAAACTGGACGTCCTCACCTCTGTGAATGGCAGCGGTCTCTGAGAGAGAAAGGGTGAGGGCTGGAGACTTGACATATTTTAGCTGTTCACATCTCATTTGTTGCTCTAAGTCTGCTATAGATTTAAATTGCTAACACTTCTGTTACGTTTTATTATTTGTACGCACAGGCAAGGTGGTTTTTAACTCTGCTGGAAAGCATGTGGATTGCTTTGGGATGGAGAGGGCAGCAAGAACTTGTTTACGCAGCTCCAAAAATTGTGCTGTTTGTAAACAGAAAAAAAACTTGTTTCTTCAGTTAGTATAGGGAACAAAAAAGAAGGGGATTAAACCAAAGACCCCAAACTCCAGCAAAAAAATTATTTCAGAAATCATTCAAACCACTGTGTCAGAAAAATTGTTCATAGATTATTCATGTCAGTACATCTAAAATTCACAATTGTTTTTCTGTGATTCACCTGGATCAGTCTATTTTATCTACACATTGATACAGTTCATGACTTTGGTGCAGAACAAATGTCACTTTGCCAGATTTGATACATGTTTATGCTTGGTAAGAATATGTGGGTAGTAGAAATTACATGATATTGTGAACTGTAACTTTTTACTTTAAAGTACATTATGTTTTTGCTAGCTGTGTTAGCCAAGCATCTTGCTCCCATGGAGCAGTCTCACTTAATAGAAAAAAAACAAGTGGGAGTTTTTGGATTTTGGAGCTGATTCAATTTTGCTACAGTAAGAATTAGAGGTAAAATGAAAACAAGCAATGACAACAAAAAAAGAAATTACTGAAAAAGGGACAGAAGCTGCTGCTGGTGAGAAGCAGATACTCTTCACTGGGCAAAGTGACAACTATATGAATTGAAGAGCCTGTACTGGGAAGCAGAGCTATCTGAATTGATATTTAAGCTTTTTAAAGTTTTTTAACAATTATTACCCAGTTTCTTGAGAAATTACCTTAGCAACTGAATGTGAGTTATTGAATACTGGAACAACTTCTATATCCCTACAAAGACTTTCTCTACAATGCTCCTTCACCTCTCCAGCACGACACTTTGACTTGAAGCAAACTTATTTTCTATGAATATTTATAGCCTGTTCTTTTAAAAGAAGTTTTATTGTTTTGATTACCATTCCCACAGAACACAGATGAAAAGAAACCACTGAAAGAAGATCATCCTCTGTCTTGTCAATTCTTGAGTATTACACTTTTTATTAATGTCAGTCTAGGCTTTCCTGTTATTATTCATAGTTGAAAAAAAAGAGGTATTGGTAATTTAGAAGGTTTTTTTAATAAAATGTCTTTCTCAGGCTTGAGCCAGAACAATATAACCTTCAAAATAATATATTGACATTTCTGTGACATAGAATTGTAGATTAGTGCTAAAAATTAGAATTTTGTGGGTTGGAATCTGGATAATACCAAAGGGAGTGCTGTGCTGAGCAATGATATTATGTAAACAGCAGTACTTTGTCACAGCATGCTTCTTAAATCACTAACTAAAACTATTAAGAGAATTGACTTCTAGAAGCTATAGGGAATGAGAAATTACACTTGGCTTCTGTAAAGCAGAGATTTTCAGTTTCATAGCAGACCACAGTTTAAAAGAGAGATATTTTCACCTCTGTTACTGCACAGAGGGCTTCCTTCAGCAAGATTCATGCAACAATTTCATCAATTGCATATACAGAAAAGTATTTAACTTTTAAATTGAAGAATTAACTTGGTGGAGAAGCGTTAGCTGCACACCCGTAACAGGATCCACAGGTGGCAGGTTATGAGCAATGGCTGTAAGATGTCCAGCATCCGCATGTGTGAAAGAATCCATCTATATATGTAACACAGATATGTTGTGCTTTCACTTCCAAAAGTATTCGTATTCAAATATTCAGATTTGCAAAGAGTCTTTGTTCAGCCTTCAGATTCACTGTGTTCAGGAATATACATACATGCCCATGTGTACGTGTTGGTCCTGACAGAAGGGAGTTCCATAGATTTTGTAAGTATTCACCACAGATTCCTGCGTGGCCTCAAACAACCATGACTGAGGTTCCTTGAGGACTTTAGATGCTCAACTTTCGCTAGTTAAGGATGGATGTTATGTGGTTGCGAAGTTCTCAGCCACAGATTTAGTGTGGGTGATGGACCTAAATGACAGAGAGTTTTGGACTGTCCTTCCTCTGTGCTTCAGTTACCTATTTGTAAAAAGGGGAATGAGTTTTCAAGCTACTTGGCAATGTTGGGAAAGGGAGTCACGTGGAAGACTGAAAATGCACTTTTACTATTATGAGCCAAAGCCATGAAACCCCCATGAGGTATTTATCTGTGAATATATAAGTCTATGACATAGGCTTACAAAAGCATGTCAGTCTTTGGAGTGTAGGACAAAGTTGAGAAGAGGAAAAGAGATCAGTGTAAAAATGCAGTTTTAGTATTTCTGCAGCATATGCAGAGATTTTCAGATAGCCACTATGGGTACATATGCTGCCTTTTTATTTAATGATTATGCCCAGACCATTATTTATGCTAAAAGGGATATCTTGCCTATCTGTGAATAAGTACATATCTTTTCCTTGGCACTGCCGGGCAGGCATGTATTTAAATGCTGATCTCCTGAGCCCAAGTGGCGATCCAAACCGAAAAAGCGTTTGAGCTGCCAGAAGTTCAGCGAGGTGCCTTTCGTACGGATTTGGTCAGACAGCTCCTCGGGGCCTAGAAAAAGCATCTTTTGATCTCTTGAAATCAATTTGACATTCAGTCTCAGAACACATGTATGCCCTTTGAAAAGGGTTAATCACTGTAACTGAGCTGCATAGTCAGAGTGGATGCCTGAAGCCCAGGGCACAGCAGCCGCTTCACCTGGCTCCAGCCTTGTGGGATTCCTCAGCCAGGAGCTCAGCCTTTCCTCTGAGTCTATGCAGTCTTCTCAATATCAAGTTTCTGTAATCCATTTTCATGTAATTAAGGGTGTGTATGCACACCAAATGATTTATCTTTCAGTATTGAAGTGTTTCATCAATTGCCCACATATCCAAACCTACGGCTGAGAGTAGTTTCTCATATCTCAAAATATATGACATTATTTCGGTATAATTTTCACTTTGTTTGCTACTTGATGGATGATGTCTTGTGTTATCTGAGGTATGTCAAAGACAGTGAGAAAACATTTACTGGTATTTGAATTTACATTTTCTTGTTTGGAAAGAAAATGTTTCAAACCTTCCCCAGACCTTTCAATCCCACTTGAGCTATTTGATATAAATGAATCATAAGTGGTGACACTCTTTTCCAGTCAATTTTGCAAGTAAAATCTAGTCCTAGAGCTCTCAAAAGCACCTATAATCTCTCACATGAGAAATACTTAATTGCAGCCACCTAGCTTCAGTAGATGCCCTGCTTTATCTAGGAAATTTCTGTGAAAAGATATTAATTTGGAGTCTCTATTCTTCTAACTCCACTTTGGAAATGTGGATCTAAAAGAGCTTTCTGAAAGACTGAGATACTGGTTACCTAAAAAGCAAAGGAATCTCTTTCTGTACTTAGAACAGAAATTAGATTATTATTTTTTAAAAATTAGTTGCTGGTCCTCATTTTTATGAAGGTTTGAATGCAAAGATAGTCTCATAATCTGAACAAAAGTGTCTTGTCAGTTAAATGAGAAGTTTTAGCATTTCAAACTTCTCCATATTTGTGATATAACCTACTGTTTGTCATGGGCAGAACAAAAAACACAACTAGAGCCTGAAACTTCAGGGATTGTTTTGCTCAAAAGCACTAATATATTTGTAGTTTTCAAAATTGCTACTCTATCTAGTGAATCTATTTCAGATGTGAAAGTTAGACACTTTGATCCTCAAAGAAGTATGTCAAAAAAGGGGACATGAAAATAAAAAGAAATTCCTATAAAGTCTCGTTTTAGTAGGTTTTTTCCTTGTTGATTTTGTTTGGTGGGTTTTTTTTTTAATTTGGTGTACCCTTGCTTCCATCTATATTGCCGACGAAAGGGACTGAGGTTCCTTTTGAATCTAATGTGAATCTTGGAACCTGTGCGGGTTTTGGAACCGAAACTATGGAATATGTTATTTTGTTGAATGGAGCAATTAGTTACAATCTATTCACAATGGCTTTTTATTCTTAATTCATTGAGGGGTTACTGGAAGCTCCTTCTAAAAGGCATTTCTTGTCCACAGTTGCTTGTGAGAGACAACATATTGTAAATGCACAAAGTCCTTTGGGCATTAAAGGCACGCTAAGTGTTTAGTGGGACGTGAAAGAGATTTGGTGAAAGTAGGAGGTGTGCCCCTGGTTAGGGCAGTGCACTGGGGTGCACTGGGGAAGGACAGTCTGAAAATGGTGCTGACATTATCTTGGGTAAAATTGACCCCATCCTGCAAATAAAAATTTTGTTCTCTGTACCGGTCATTGCAGGTGGCCTTGGTTAAAAGCTTTTTGAGGGAAACTAATAAATGTAGCAAGTTTAAATCAAACGCTTCATTCATTTCCACATTCGAAACGAAGTCTGTTGGTTGTAAAGGGGAACCACCTGGATCTAGGTACTACCCACTTAATAGAAGCAGAGGAATAGAAAAAACTGCACAAGGCTGAAGGTGTGAAGAGTAACGGAGGTACTGAGGCTGCCCGTACGAGGAGGGGAAAGGCAGCAGGAGCGTGATGTGATGTGGCCGATTCCCTGAGCATCCTCAGTGAGCAAGACAGTCACGGACAGACTTTCTGCCGGCCTCTGGAGCAGAAGTGGGAGCTCTGAAGTGACAATATCATGCCTGGGAGCCGCTGCAGTGGTGCAGGGTGTTCCTGCCCTGCACCTGGAGAACAGCTGTGTGGTACGCAGGGATATGCAGTGACATTCCTGTGGCCGTGTGCTCCTCTCCAAGCACAGTGCCTGAACTGAAGTTTTGGATTTTACCTACCAGCAGAATTCTTCTTTTTTTTTTTTATGATTATTTTTAATTTTTTTTTAAAGAATGGACAAATATTTTTTTCTGAGACAAACCCCTCAAGAACTACATCAACCATATGAAATATAAATGTTTCCTCTCCTGTTGCATAAATGATGGATTAGCTTTTCACTGGAGCAGCTGAAAGTAGGATGTAAGGACAATTTGTGTAACTCACAAAGTAGGCTGTGGTGTACAGCAGCAGACTGTTATAAAACATGACACTGTTGGAAATATGATTAATGTATGATGGAAACCCCTTGGTAGATCAGTTCACTAAAGCACATGTCCTATCGCGAGAGTGTTGTGGTTTATATTATGTGCAGTGAACATCTGGACAGAGATAAACTACTAACTGTTGGAGTATTATTTTATTCAGTAATGTGTGAGGTTTTTTATAGTATAATTAATAATACAAGACCTTTCTTGCTTGTGGAAGAAAAGCGTTTGTCATTTTTCATGATGAAAAGCAAGAATTTATGAGTGTAAAAGTGACGTGCCATCCTTTTCTGGAGCAAGACATGACTGATTTAGGGAGGATAATACATAGAGCTGAATGTGTGTGTTTTCATACCAATTAGCAGCAGATGAGAAGTAAGCAGCAATTGTCTCTGAAATAGCTGTGAGATACACAGAGAATGCCAGTTTGCTTTATGAAGGTAACTGAGCAAAACTGCCTGCTTGCATGTGCTTCACTGCACTGGTATTTTGTCACCATTATGAGATACCACTTTTTATTAAAGAGCAAGGGAATACAGTTCTTGCAAAAAAAAAAAAAAAAGGGGAAAAAAAATGATTTCCAAATCCCCTGGTATGAGTTTTGTAAATCTGGTGCATCCAGACCCCTGATTCTGAATTGCATCAAGACCCCTTAGGAATTACACTCTGGCAACTATTCATACTCCTGTTGATGCGTGAACAGGCATGTTTATGGAAACAGAGTAGCTTGGATCTGTTTGTCCCTTTTTGGTTGGTGATGAGCTATTTTTATTTTAAAACTCAAGGGTGTTCTCTGCTTGGTGCATGTAGGAACAGAGTGAACACAGTGTAGCTGAAATTTCCTGAATTACTATAATCCATTAGGGAAGGATGGTGGGTTGGTCTAAAGGTGCTATGACTGTCTTTGACTTTCCTGAGTCAGACTTTTTTTCATTATATTAGTGCCAGGAAAAATTACAACACTGGAGGACTCCACAACCTGGAATTGATGATATCTCCTGCATTTTTTTCTTTTTCTTTAGTTTTACAGGATTTATTACTCATGATTTTGGGAAAATCTTAATATCAGCTTTAAAAATTTTTTATGTAACAATTCTATCAACACTGCATTTATTGTTCACACAATTACTGTCTGGAAACTGATATTAGGGCAAAATATATAGGAGTAAAATAGATTCCCAGTGTGATTTTGTTTTAATGAAATTGAGTGAAGGGCAGCTTTGTCTCTTGTGTACTGAAAGTAAAAATTAGTTTTGACAACAAAGATTTCCTATAGCTTACCTACATGAGAGGATAACCAAAAATTGAGATGTTAAATTAAGAAAATCTGTATGTTAAATCAATATGTTCAAAATAGTTAAATAAAAATTCTGATAAATAGCTAAGATATTCATTGAATGTGCTTTATACTGTAGAAGCTTACAGTCATGTTGTGCAAAAATACTAAGGTATTTTACAAAGAAAACTATGTTGCAAGTTCTCAGCAGAGCTGATAAAATTTGTCTATGAGCTTCTTCATGGGAAAATTGGATTTTTTTCAGTGATTTTTTGTATATATGAAAAGTATCTCTTCTGTAAAATTTAAGACAAGAAGCAAATTTCTCAATTACTTTCTAAAATATTTGGCTTTATATTTATAAGTTATTTTTTCTATCCAAAAGGTATTTTTTTTAAAAAAAGGATTTTGTTTAATTTCTCCATTGCAAATAAGCCTTTTTCTCACAAGTTCTCCTTCTGGCCTCCTTTGAAGTGCACACTGTTGTGCTGAAAAGTGAAACGACGACAGAAGTGCTGGGTTGTAAGTAATGCTGTTCCCCCAAAATCTGAGTGATCCTTTGGAGCAGAAGAACTTCTGAATTAAAACAGAGGACTGATACTCATGGAACTCGTCCGTAGGGTTCTGCCTATGCAACCATGGCCAAATCATTGAAATACCAACCCTGGGAGATGCATTTGAGGGCATTTCAGAGGTACTGGGGCTTGTGCTCTCTGTATTTCAGTTTCTCTGTTCTAAGTGGACCGGCAGCAATCGAGGTCATGCAGGCATATCAAGGTGCTCTTTTACACAAGCCAGTGGGGATAAAATGATTTCTACTTTCACATGGACAGAGCTGTGAACTCTAAACTGTTTCTCTAAGCTTTGTTTGCAACACTGAAAGAACCAAAGCCAATAACAAAGACTCTACATGCAGTCCTATTTCTGCTACAAATCCCTGTTTTTCTCATCCAAGTGGTTTTTTTTTTCAGGCAGCTTCACAGAGTGTCTGAAGGAAAATTTTATCTTTTTTACAGGTACTGCAGCCTGCCAGTAACAAGTCCAGTAATAGACATTTTCAGGCAGCAGAGGCTAAGGCATACCTTAATCAGTTGGTATTAACTGCATGTAGTCGATAAGAAAAGCTATCACTTATTTTAAAAAAAAAATAAAAAAATTCTTTGATTGTTTTTCTTCTCCACACTACACATACAGTATAAAATAAATTGGTGAATTGTGCAGCAGTTTATCTCAGAGAGGATTGTATGACCTACACTTTCATTTGATTTTTCACGGTGTTTACTGTGTCATATGGTTAACCTAGTAGGACCTGGTTTTAACCATGTTATTCCTGCAATACTTTTAAAGTGTGTAATGTAATTTAGACTCATAGAATGTATACATAATATATGTACTTTCTTAAACATCTCAAGTTGTTTGTAATTTAGGCTTTGGAAACGTCTCCCCACGCACACAAGGTGGAAAGATATTCTGCATCATCTATGCCTTATTGGGAATTCCTCTGTTTGGTTTTCTGTTGGCTGGTGTTGGAGATCAGCTGGGCACAATCTTTGGAAAAGGAATTGCCAAAGTAGAAGATACCTTTGTTGTGAGTATGCCAACTGCCTCCTTTGTTCTTCATGCCGCTTGTTGTTCCGAAGTTAACAAGCAAAATGAAAAGTCTGAAAAACAAGGTATAGCTTATCATTGTAGCCAGATGCACAGCAAAAGATAGGAAAAATTACGATGAAGCCCAACATTTTCTACAGTAATTATGGTTGGGAAGAGAAACACGATCCAAAATACTTTATTTTTGCTTTGCCCTTATAATACTCCCAAGCTTGCTGTGATGCTTTCCTTTTACAAGTTTTCATATAAATTGTGATATATAAATTGCGATATGAAATTTGTGACTTAGAGAAATGGAAGAGGGAAGCTGTAGGGGTAACATGGGAATTGCTGCTGCCGTTTTGATTTGAATCACGGAAGACTTTTGGTGTCTGAGTCTAAATCAGATGGTGTCTAAGTCTCTAATCAGATGTCATTCCTGAGGAAATGCTTGCAGTCTGTAGACACCTACATTTTCACATTTATGGGTCTGTAGGTGACTAAAGCTTTGGGCATTTACAGAAGCAGAGCAGCCTAAATGGTGCAGAGCCTGTTGGTGCCTCCCTGACACTGGACTCCTCTTTGTCCTCTCCTCACTAGGCTGTAGGATATTCTACAGCTTAAGGTATTTTCAGCCTCCTCTGCTAAACTGCTTAGTATGCCCTTTATTTTCTTTGGCTGCTGATCTTTAATTATTCACACAAAGCGGCAGAGGTTCAGTAGAGGAAGAGAGACCTGTCAGACAGACTAGAAGCTTGTGCATATATTGATAAAGTTCGTCATAGCCAGTCTTTTAACAACCAAATGCCTTGAGTTTTAGCAAAGGAACTTCATTTAGTCTCTCTTTCATACACAAAAAAGTTTATTAAGGTTGTATTTTATGAATGCAGTTATTAAAAATGTGTTTACTGAGATTTCTGAGACATAATGAAACTTAATAAAATTAATTATTCAAGTGTTTTACTAAGCTTTAACAGAGTGTTGTATTACCTAATGTTCAAAGCACATATGAAATAATACTGTTTGTCTTTGATATGTAGAACATGTCATATCCAGTGTATACTTAATAAACAGCCCAATTTTGTAGCTGTTTGCATCAGCACTGCAAGTGTTAGAAGGATTGTTTTTCCAACAAGCCCTGAACTTGCATGCAGGACACCTTTCTTGTATAGAAAGGTTCTGCCATGGCTTTATTTTTGAAGCAAAGCAAACTGGGGCTGTGCTGAATAGACTTATGTAAGAGGTAAATACAAGCCTGAAAGGTTTTTAAGAGGTAAATACAAGCCTGAAAGGTTTTTAAGAGAAGGCAGGTAGGTATTCTGACTTTGAAACATCAGTTCCAGTCCAGGCAAGGTACTAGTGAATAACATCCATTTCCATTGAGATTTGTCTAAAAAAAGGCAAGAACATTCCAATAAGAACATTTTATTTTTATCCTTTCTGTTTTTTTTGTAACCAAATTTTATTTTTTGCTTACAAGTAGGTGATCCTGCTCTGGCAGGGGGGTTGGACTATTGGACTAGATGATCTTTTGAGATCCCTTCCAACCCCTAACATTCTGTGATTCTGCGATACAAAGATTTGAGACCAATTTGTGCGTCTCTTAGCCTGTTGCTCATAAGGATAATGGGTTTCCTTTTTTTTTTCATAATGTTTATCCTTACCACAAGAATTCCCCAACATAAAAAGCAGCATCTTTCCCTTTTTGGTGATATATGATTAATAACACTGATCTATATGTTGCAGTCCAGAACACTCCCTTGTTCTGTTTACTAGCTCTCCAAAAGAAGAACTGGGAGATACTGATGGATGAGAGGAGGGAATTTCATGGTCCCATAACCCAAACTACTACAAATGCTGGACTTTGGTCATTCTGACTAAAACGTAGTTTCCATTGCCACTAAACTTAAATACAAGAAAACATGTCTTGTGAACAGTCAGATTTCATTTTTTGTCACCTTTTTTGAGTGTTTACAGATTTGTGCATTTCCTTGCTTCTTTTAAGTTGAAACAATGTACTTTGGATGGATGGAAGCCCTTTAGAGTAAAGTCAAATTGGCAGGGCATGTCAAATAGGACTTTGCAGTGGTCTGTTCTACCTGTGGTACAGTTTTTTTTTAAAAAAATCATTCATAGCTTACACCACAGATAAAGGACTTGGTTCATTAAATCTGCAGATTATCTCAAGCTAGGGAGAGAACTGAAAGTTGGAGGACAGAATAATAATTCAAATGATCTTGAAAATTTTGAAAAGCAGTCTGAATATACAGGATTCAATTCAAGAAGGAAAAAATCAAAGTACTGTATGAAGGAATAATAAAATATGCAATTACATGTTAGGAAACAGCTAATTTTGTAAAAAAAAAAAACGCCTCAGCAATTTGTAGAAATGTTCTGAGCACTCTTCTTTGTTTGCCTTGAATAAAACCACAAATAGTAATAGACTAAAGGAGATGAGATGCAGGTTAAACATTAGGAAAACTCTCATGACAAGAACAGTTAAGCATGATCACCTGTTGCCTGGCCAGTAACGTGTCTGCAGTGGCTCAAGTGGGGTTATTTTTGTCTTGGGAAAGGTTTGGAAAAGGTGATCTCTTCATGTTCTTTCAGGCTGTTTTCTGTGGTCCTATTTAGCCAGTTACTTGACTGCAGAGGACTGTATGGTTAAATTTTACCTTTTTTTATTCAGTTATTTGTGGTTGCATAAAAGTAGAGTCATCACACATGCAAGCACTACTTGACACTCACTTAAATATCTAGCCATCACTCAAAACTTTAGCATGTGTAGCTCATCATGCTAATGGCCGTGCATTGCATCAATGAATGCTACGTGTGCCACTTGCCCAGATCATGAACGTGGCCGCAATAAAGAGCCCAGTGCTGCTCTGCATTTCCTGCTGGCAAATGTTTCTTGGAATCGAATCATGGTCATGTTTGCTTTGAAAACCCTTTTGAAATAAAATCTTGCTTTGATTTTTTGTGTTGTTTGAGAATAGCAATGCACTGTCCTCTTGAGCAATGTAGCCCTCACTGGAGGTAACCAGGTGCTTATGTACAGTGGTGCAGTTTTATTAACGATGGGTTTCCTCTCTTTCCCCTTCCCTTTCCAGAAATGGAATGTCAGTCAGACAAAGATACGCATAATTTCAACAATAATATTCATACTGTTTGGCTGCGTGCTGTTTGTTGCTCTTCCTGCAGTTATATTCAAGCACATAGAAGGCTGGAACACACTAGATGCAATTTACTTTGTGGTTATCACTTTAACTACCATAGGATTTGGTGACTATGTTGCAGGTAAGGTTTTCTCATAACTCTTTTATCTTACAATATTTTGCACGGTGATAATGTTCTACCTTTTTTGTATTATTTTGGGACAGGCACATCTGCTGTGGTTCCTCTCCCCCACTTTTGCCCTTTGTCATTCTTGTGTCAGTGCACGTGAAGGGCTCTGCCCTCATCTTGGGTGATGTGACAGGCTAGAGACAGGAGGTGAGATGGTGGAATGCATGGTGCCTGTCTTTGTAGACTCTGTTTAACTTCTCCTGTACTGTTAAAATATGCTTTACTTAATTTTTAGGTAGATTTTTTTTTTGTTCTTACAGAATGAATGAAGTACAAGAACTAGTACAGTATTTCAGTCTGCTGCATGTTCTGTTTTTCAGCTGGAGCTGCTTAAAATGTCTCATCCTGTGAAGTTACATGACATAGTTTTGTGTACATCTCTTACTTTCAATGTGGTGTTCCAGAGCACTATCATTGAGGCATCTCTGTTGCTGTTGGATCCTGCTTCTGTGCTTTCTATCTTTTGTTTGTTATGCACACATTTGTCCATACTTGTTCTGTAATGTAAGGAGAAGGTTTAACACAACCCATAGATAACATGTCCAACTTATAGATTACATGTCCAACTTTTATGGTTCTGTTAACCTGGATTGGGTTGGTTGCACATAGCTATGATAAACTGAGCTAAAGATGCTTCAGACTAGTTTTCTGTATCAAGTTTTTTTTCTGGAAAGGTGTTAGAGGTGTTAGACCACTTCTCTTGTTACCTATATTGAGAAAGCGTGTTGATCCGAGTCAGTGATGTGTTGAGGTGAGGATTAGAAATTCAGTTAGCTTTGTGCTCTGAGTCCGAGACTTGCTTTCTTCAGCCTGACCTCATGCTTCTCCTGATGCAGTACCATCGTCTCTCTCTTTCATGAGACACCTCTCTTCCACCTCTGAACTCTGTGCAAGGCAGAAGTAGCTGAGAAGGACAGCAGTGCCAGGCTGCTCTCCATGAGCTACTGTCCTGGAGGGAGGTTATTTCTAGCAGATATCCCCATGGCGTGGGCTCCTCCCGTGTCCCATCTGTAGCCATGGCTGTTGCATGCATCCTGGTGCAGGAGGGTGAGGATCTCAGATTGGGTAGCTCTTCTGAGTAACTGGCAGGCCTGTTTGAAGTTGGCAGGAATGTGACTGGTATTGCACTGGCACAAGTTTTTCAGGTTGGTGAAGTCCCACAGAAGGCTCCGAAGTGTCTGAACTGGTGTATTCATGAATGACCTGGATAAAGTGGGGGGAAATTTAGTTAGTGTTGAAGATACTAAATTATGCAAGCTGTTTAAAAAGCAAAGAGCACTTGAGAAGTCAAAGATTGTTATAAATTGTAGAACTGGGCTGTGAAATGGCAAATGGAATTTATTTGGACTTCAACATTTTTTTGTGATGCGTTCATATTTCTTTTCGAAGTGTCTCACTGATTTCTTCTTTTTGCCTTTCCTTCCCCGTGTTGTTTTTCTTATTTCCACTTTGTCTTCAGGAATTTGTGATTCTGGTCAGCTTCTAGCTAGCACTGAATAAAAAATTCATGCTGTTTCCAAGGCAAGAGTCTGAATGTTTAGAATTTTGTTCCTGAGGGGTACGTGTATGTCAGGGAATAAAAATAATGGTGTGTAAAGGCCTGGTTATATTTACTGTAAATCATTATTTGAAATAGCCCACTTGGCTCTAACTAGAACACTGAGTACATTCATCATTACTCTCATTATAAATTTCCACAGATTTTTCTATTTGTAGACCAATTGATATTATAATTTGTCCCTATGTAATGTCTGGGTTTAAATTTTACCAGGAAATACTTTCTCTTTCTACAGAATGTCCTTGAATTACATAGTTCTGTAGCTTATAGCTTTTTATGGTTCACTTTATATATATATATATATATATATATATATATATATTTCAAAGTTGCACTGTAAATGCATGATATCAAAATGTCATGAATATTTTCTGTTTTCTTTTAGAGTAACATGCACAAGACTTTTATTATGTTATTGATTTAATGTTTCAATGTGTGAGAACTGGATTTGTACTTGCAAAGGTGATGCTCGAGAGAACATGGTTAGATCACTACTTCCATCCTAAGTGGGAGGTTAACATTGCCATGGGACTGTATTTTATCAGGGATGAAGTTGACAATATTATCATCTTTCTGTGGACTAACATACTCAGTTTATGGCAGATGCCTTGAAGGATTTTCTAAAAAACTCCATTTGTTTTCTTGCCATTCCAGTACGTAATTGTCTAGTTAAATAAAAATTCTGAAAAATAGGTAAGACATTCATTGGCTGTGCTTTGCATTGGGGAAGCTTACAGTCATCTGTGTGTATAAATACTAAGCTATTTGAAGAAAACTGACCTTGCAAGTTTTCAGCAGAGATGATAAAAATTGCCTTAAGGGCTATTCTTCCATATGAATTTTAAGGAACTGTGCAAAAGATTTTGAAAGCTAAGAGATCAGTAAATTGTCTTTATGATTTTTTTTTTTGGTTTGCTTGTTTTCTTTTTGGTAAGTCGATAACTATCATGCAGATACTAAAGGCCATTGATATTTTTGTGGTAGGCTTCACCTAGAACACTACCTCCTTGGAGTTTAGGAAAGCTGAGTGCTGTAAACAGAGACAAAACAGGCATGTGGAGTTAGAGCATGTAATACTGTGGAAGGTTGTAGTGGTAGGATATAGGTATTGCATCTGAAATTGTGGCTGGAGCATGGTATTTCTTGGCTCTGGTTTGTCACTGGGAGGCATTACTGCCGTCAGAACGATGCTTCAATCTACTTAGTGCCTAGATGGCAATGCATTCAGAAAAAAACCTCACAATGGCATTAATTTTTCTGATTTTTCCTGGCCAGAAAGGCATGCTTCTTAAATAATACTTAGAGTGAGAATTACTTTCTTCCACTCAGAATTGTAGACAAATCTAAACCAGAGCTGTGGGCAGTGATACTCCAATTTGCAATTATAGTGGAGTGAACTTTTTTAGCAATAAAAATGAAATTGACTATTCTTTTAGCATACTGGACATTCATGGGATATTTCATGATTATGTAGGAGGTTTGACTCTTGGAGTTCCCTCAAAAATCCAAAATTCCTAAATATTTTAAAACTGACAAATATTCTGGTAATTTTTTTTTCCTGGTAACTGTCACCCCAGAGGACAAAACATGTTTGCAAGCTCTACATAAAATGTCATGGTTGTGATAACGTGTGATGGGTTAAAAGAAAATTTTCCTATAATACTTTTAGTTACTTTTCTCTAACATGAAACTCACTGCTTTTTGACACCACTGCAGCTAAAAGCTGGAGAGAAGCCATGAAGAACTGTAAGGAAAGAGTATGTCTGAATAGCTGAACTGAAAGGGAGCCAACAGAAGGACTTTGGATTCAAGAATGTAACAGTGTTAAAGGTTGTAGTGCAGGTTGTCATATTAGAAATTCTTGTGGAATTCTCCAGAATTTTTCTACAAGTTTCTTCTGATTTGTACTGGAGACCAAGTACTCTGTTCCCAGGAACTAGGATGCCAAAACATCTCCTTTTGTACTCAGAATCTAGGTTGTTATTTGGAGCTTATGGAAATTTTAGCTGCAGTTTCTACCAGCGAGAGAAGCCTAAAGGGAGACATAAAAGGACTGATCACTCAAGGTGCATGCAAAGAGGCAAGAGATGAAGAGCCCTTGTAGTGCATGTTCAAGAAAATATATGAACAGTATTCCAACCCCCTAACTTAACATTTCTCTGTCTTATGAAATGGTTTGTTTTTTCTAACTTTTGGAGGGGCTGAACTTTTATTTTATTTTCATAGGGAAAGAAGTAATTTCTTTGTAATTAAAGTTTATTTTTGAAGCTTTTCACAGAAAAAAAAAGTAAGTAAGAAATTGTACTACAGCCTGCACTATCTTGTATGAGGACATAGTCAAACATCCCTTTTCTTGTTTTCAAGAGAAACGTATTGACTTTAATAAGACAGAAGAAAATCCAGCCAATATTATGAATATTCTGTGAAAGATGAGAGAGAGATCTTTTCATGTCAAATGTGTCATTTTTTAGTGTAATGAAAGATGTTATCAGGTACTAAAGTCAACACTGAAGTACACATATATATATGTATAACGTGATAATATATTATTCGTATGCACAGACAAACACTTTAACTGCAGTGCAGATTGGAAGGTGTACTCAAACATATCTAAGGGGTTTAATCTAACAGGTTTCAAATCCGAATTAGATGTCCAAAACTTGACTGAATTAAGTAGAGGTCAGAAATACAAATAGCACGTCAATAGTCTGTTTTCCAGCAGGCTGTTAATAATGGTATAAGGTTAGGCTGCAGTCAGTTCAGTTCCACAGATCGCAGGATTTTGCAAGTCTCACTTCAAAAATGTATTTGAACTCTTTTGATTTGGGTTCTTCTTGTTGTTTTCTTCTGTTTGGTTCCTTGTTTGAGCTCTGGTTTTTTAGCTTATTGCTTCTTTACTGTTTTGATCTGTAACCAACGTTGGTGTGTTGCCACTGTAATACAGATATCTGGGTCTGCACTGCATTGCTTGGCCTGAGACCCAGTTTGTTGAGTACTGAGATATTTTGGTCTCATTTAATGTCACCAAACTGGAACACTTCACCTGGTGGTCACAGCAGCCCAGTCGACCTGCTATGTGATATTACTTACCCAGCAGAAAGACATCTACGGAAAGAAATCACTGTTATGCTGAGCAAGAGGCATATGTTGAGCATCCCGCAGGAGCTGTACGCCCTCCCGCAGGCTCTGTGTCTTTTTTTGGCATTTGGAAGTGCTCTTTGCCACCTCAGGACTTCACGTCCGTAATAGGGGCCGTCTGGTGTGAATCGTGCAGCCTACTTTTAAGCTTAAAGTCGGCGTGCCGTGTCTCACTCAATTTCTGTATAGGACAGCGTGTAAGAAGCGGTTCGTAGCTGTGCTTTGTATTCTGAAGTAGCTCTCAATTTGCTACCGAGTGGCATCAAGTAGCTCGTGTGGCCTACTTAACGTTCTCTCTCGCACACAGTGCAACGGTACCCTGTCCCAAGCCTGCTGCTTTTCCACATCTCCGCATGAAGCCGGCCTTTCTCTGTCCTTTTTTGCAATCCTCAGAGGTAATTCCTTTCAGGCTGCAGGGCTGAACCTCTGAATTTCCTGGACTGGGACAAATGCTGTTTCTGCATTAAGCCTGTTAGCCAGGTTTCATATAATGAGGGTGATGGACAGCTGCTCGTTATTCTGCAGTTAAAACCGTGCTTGGATTTAATCACATTGCTGTACTCAGAATAATTTGCACTGCTGGTAAAAAATAATTAAGACATTTTCTGGTTCGAAGGGCTGACTTTTGAATAACCCAGAAATTTGTGCTGGTGCGGAATTAAGATACTCAAGGCCAATAGCACTTTTTAGTCTCTGATTCTACTTCTGAAGCAAAAATGCAAACAAAATCAGACAACTTTACGGAAATAATTGCATGTTTATATTTAGAGTCAGTTAGCTGTAAAAAGAATAGGGAAAAAAGTGACAACAATAAAGTTATTTACTTAAAATTTACTTGCTTTATGTACATAGATAAATAATGGACATATATTTCAAAGCCTGATTCCTTATCTGAGGACCAGAATCTGCCCTAATGCACCCCTGAAATCTTCTCTAATGCTGTTCTTCACTAAAACACAGAGTTTTTCAACCTCATTAAGGAATATGTGTTTGGGCCATAAAACAGCCGATGCCTTCAGGAGTGTTGAAAATACCAGATAATTAAATTATAATATAATATAATATACCAAAAAATTAAAAAGTTGTTTGGCAGTTGTGATGGCAGCAGCAATTCAGTAGCTTGTGATGAAGATGGATGGAAAAACTATTTGATTTCTCATCGATTCCAAGGGACTTTGAATCAAATCTTTACCATAAAACCTTTTGGAAATACACTCTGGCTGCTTTTGGTAAGAGATCATGGCAGTGAGACTTCTAGTTAAAGAGTAAGCGCGCTCCAATTGGGAGATAAATTTCTTTTTTATTGTGGTTATAATCTATTTCAGGTAGAGGTCAAACGAAGCTGGAAAAATGATTTGTCCCTTGGCCCACAAAATTGGTTTTGCCAAACAAAAAACAAAATTCAGCTTCTACCTTCTCAGTGTTTTGCTTGCTAGAGGGCTACGCAAAATAATCTGCTTTGCAGAAGAAAGATGATAGCATTATTGAGTAAAAGATTATGCAATGAAAAATCCATGCAAATGTTGATATGTTTTTTACAATGTCACCAGCAAAATCAGTTATCTCGTATACTTCAGTACAAATATATTTATGTGTACATACTCATACCCAAATACATTTATGTGAATTGTAAATTGATTGTTAATGAATTTAATTTACTTCAAATTCAGTACAGTTGTCTTTTGATCGTATTTTCCTACCAGTGAAATCCTGTTTAATGACATTCCCAGGTAACTGCATTATAGCACTCCATGACGTTTAAGCATCACAGAAGACTGGAGTTATACTTAAGGATGTTTATCCTCAGATATCTCTCCCTGGTATTCCATTAAACTGAGACCTCAACCAAGGAGTCCTTGAAATTCAGAAACTCAACAGCTATTAAAGATTTTAGCTGTGAAGTCTTTTCCTAGAAGCTTGTTGACAGTCCCTTTCTAATTTTAGGAAAGCTGAACTCCTTTGGGTATGGCTAGATGGAGCCATCTCCTGGCCAGACAGTAAAGAAAGCTCTTGACTGAATATGAATATCTCCTGTCCTGGTAATTAACCTTGCTGTAAACACATTAGATATAAACTGTGAAGACAATGCTCCCTGCAGACTGGCAGAGTTAGAGTCCAGTGTCAGTTTATAAAGTTAACACACCAAAAAATAGAACCCAGCTGAGTGGATGCTTTGTATGATACTGTCTTGTGCACTGTACAAACAGCTGGAGAAGGTGAACCACCGAGGGTGGTTCATTAGTAGCTCCTGATAGTACAAAGGCGTGGTGGTAATCAGCTGTTTCTGAATGACAACAAATTTCTGGCAAATCATCCCTAAAATCATGTTTTACTGGCTTGACATGATCTGGATGATGTTAACAAATTGCTTCACTTCTGCTTTTGGCTGTGATAAACTCATCGCTTTGGTGTTCGGCTGTATTCTGTTCCAGACAAGAGCCCTGTCTTCTGCCTTACTTGTAACTGTGCAAGTGTCAACATATACCCATTTTTTGCGAAGTGGATTCATCTTTTGATGAGTTGAGTAAACCACTACAACAGATTTTATTGATGGAAAGGCTTATTGACATGAGAATAAGAAAATTTCTGTCTCTGAGGGCTTCCATACAAAGACAACCGTCAGTACAGTTCTTTGCTATTTGCATGTACTCAGTGATGATGAGATAGGAAAAAAACATTACTCTTCATGAGAGTTAATCTTGTTACTGAAACAAGGAGCTTGATATTTTGGGGCCAATTTTCCTTTGACTGTTTCAGTACAGGATGCAGATTCATAAAGCAACAGATAATGTACCCATACAGACTACTTTAACGTGCCAGAAAAGGTTTTGCTGTAGTCTCTTCACTGGTGGGCAGACACGCACATCAAACTTCTGTGTGCAGCAACCCAGACTAGGAGCCTGATTTTATATGTCGTAGCACAGCAGAATTGCAAGTTTAGGGCTTCTGTTTTATTTTACTGCAAGATGCAAAATGTGACTTATTTTATGTTGTCAGGAGCTCTGGGTAAACGTAACTTTTTCTGTGTGGACATAAGGCATCTGTTTTCCATAGCTGTATTGTACCTGAAAGTTCCATTACAGACATCTCTGAAATTTATCCTTTTTTGCTTGAACACTGGAAGGAAGGGGCTGATACTTACAGTGGTAAGATTCAGAAAGCTGCATTCAGTGGACATCTGTTTTATCCACTGTTTGTTTTGGGTATTGTCAGTTCTGCTCAAGTCCCTGCACCCTGGTTTTCTCTGCAAATGGAGGTGATAACGTTTTCCTGCCCAACAGGGACACTTGTTATTGCAGGTGCTGTTCTTTACTAGGGCTAAGCAGGGGACAATATCTTTACTAAGGATTCAGGTAAGTATTGGGATGTGTTTCAAAGTCTGTGGAAAATCAGTTTTCTCAGGATTGGAACACATTGCATCTTCTAGAGCAATACTTGAAATTTGGTACAGCATTGTTACATGAAGCGGTTGGGAAGTGCTTTCATTCAGACTGTCATCAATGACCTCTACCTGAATTAATGATGTATCGGAAATTTAATCATTTTGTCTTCATTTTTTAATTATTGTGAATGATTAGCAATCATTGTCTAAAACTTGCACACTTCAGACTGTGTTTTCGAGAGTGGATGACTTTAGATCGTCATTTAGTCAAATTCAACAAAATGTTTTGCTATGAATTTTCGCACGCCTAAGAAAATAGAAGTAGTAGGAAATGTAACTGTGGTATTTTTTTTTTCTTTTAGGAAAAGAATTAATTTAAAACGAGTTTTGTACCTACAACTATTAAGTCTGCTTTAATTTTAACCACATTGTTTTTCAGGGGGATCGGATATTGACTATCTAGATTTTTATAAGCCAGTGGTGTGGTTCTGGATCCTTGTTGGACTTGCTTACTTTGCAGCTGTCCTCAGCATGATTGGAGACTGGCTAAGAGTCATATCAAAAAAGACAAAGGAAGAGGTAAGAACACTTTGAAAATGGAAGAAATGCTCCTTTTTAAAAACTTTGAATGGAAGTCGTCTGAGCTTTTAAGTGCTTTTGTTCTTAGGGCGTAGGTCAAAGCTGTTTATGAAACATAAACTGCAGTTCAAACTGCAGTAAACTTTGTAGCAGTTTGGTCAGACATGCAGTGATTTTCACATGGTTGCATATAAAACTAGATTAAATATATTATTAAATTAAGTGTATATGCACAAAAACACCTGACCTACAGGAAAAAAAATACTCTCTAAAATATTATTCTAGTCAGTTCAATGTAGTCCTTAATTTCTGAAGCAAAAATCATTCTGCTGTGATTGCTTCTATATGGGATGCAGGTATGTAAAGAAAAATACTAAATCACTAAATAGTTATATTCAAGATATCTTTGATCATTTTATGGTGGTAAGAGAATAAATGTTTCACAACATGCAAGGTATTGGAATGAATTATTTTAATATGCCTGGGTGTATTTTACCATTTTATCTTCAGCAACACCTCTGGTTATTTGTAGTCAGGTGCATTGCTTTCAGACTAAATATATTTTTACTTGTAAATGTGTATTTATCATTCCGATGTTGTTCCAATATTTTACTTTAAATTTTGTCATTTGAGAAAATGTCATGGTTTTGAAAATGTTAGAGGATAAATAAAGCACAGTTCAGGTTTTACTAGGGTTTTACTAGAAGTCTGAGAAATAAATCAATTTTGTTTTAAGCAACATATTATTTCCCTCTAATTTAACTTCAGTTCCTCTGCATGCATCAGTTCATTTCTGTTACTCAAATATAAAAACTCTAATTTCTTTTTGATGGAACGAGTATGTTGCTTACTGTGCAGTGACCTACTATTTACGTTGTTTTAAGTTGTTTTCCTAGCTGTAGGGCACAGCATCCATGCTTAGATGTAATCCTGGTGATCCCTGAATTCCCAAAGACCTTGCTGTAAAGGGTAGCTCTACTCTTATGTACCTCACTTGTAACAGACCCGCAGGGTCCCTGCTGCTTTCTGACCAGAGAGCAGCACTGATGGGGACAGGCAGGAGGATGTGAGCCAGACGCTTGGGCAGGATTTAGCCCACTTTGCGAGGCACTTGGGGTTAGGCAACCCTTTTGCATTGCCCTTGTGATGCTCATAGCTCTTTTTTGTTAGAAGACAGCATTGTGGCAGGTCTGTTGCTTTTACCAGGCATTTCATAAATACATAGCTCTGAAGCAAAGTACAATATTTATTTGATCAGTTTCATTTAAGGAGGCTCATCTTTTGCCCCCATGCTGGAAATTTGAAAGGATATTTATAACTTTAGCTACACAACGAACTTTGCTAGTGTCCTTCACAGCTATGGAGCAGCAGGTATCCCACAAGTGTTCCCATCTGCAAGGTCAACAGTTTGCAGGATCACCATTGCATGGGGCTGCTGTTACTAAAGTGCAGGACCCGGCAGCTGGCCTTGTTGAACCTCATACAATTGATCCAGCCTGTCCAGGTCTCTCTGTAGAACCTTTCTACCTGCAAGCAATCAACACTCCTTGGTGTTGTCTGCAAACTTACTGAGGGTGCTCTCAGTCTCCTTGTAAAGATCATTGATAAAGATGATCAGGTGCACCCTTTGGTGAGTTAAAACCTGGCTGGATGACCAGGTCCAGAGAGTGATGGTGAATGGTGCTGCATCCAGTAGGTGTCCAGTGACCAGTGGTGTCCCCCAAGGGCCCAGTCCTATTCAACATTTTTATTGACGACTTGGATGGGATTGTGTCTACTCTTAGTAAATTTGCAGATGACAACCAAGTTGGCAGGGGAGTGTCAATCTGCCAGAGGGTAGGAAGGCACTGCAAAGGGACCTGGACAGGCTGGGTCGATGGGCTGAGGCCAATGGTATGAAGTTCAACAAGACCAAGTGCAGGGTCCTACACTTTGGCCACAATAACCCCCTGCAGCACTACCGACTGGGGGAGGAGTGGCTGGAGAGTGGCCTGGCAGAGAGGGACCTGGGAGTGCTGGGTGACAACTGGTTGAACATGAGCCAGCAGTGTGCCCAGGTGGCCCGGAAGGCCAATGGTATCCTGGCTTGTATCAGGAACACTGCAGCCAGCAGGAGCAGGGATGTGATTCTGCCCCTGTGCTCAGCACTGGTGAGGCCTCACCTCGAGCCCTGTGTGCAGGTCTGGGCCCCTCACTGCAAGGAAGACACTGAGGTGCTGGAGCGGGTCCAGAGGAAAGCAACGAGGCTGGGGAAGGGACTGGAGGGAAAGTCCTGTGAGGAGAGGCTGAGGGAGCTGGGGGTGTTTAGCCTGGAGAAGAGGAGACTCAGGGGGGACCTTATCACTCTCTGCAACTACCTGAAGGGAGGGTGTAGTCAGGTGAGGGTCGGGCTCTTCTCCCGGGCAATGAGTGACAGGATGAGAGTGCATGGCCTGAAACTACATCAGGGAAGGTTTAGGTTGGATCTCAGGAAGCACTTCCTCACGGAGAGGGTGCTCAGGCACTGGGATGCACTGCCCAGGGAAGTGGTGGAGTCACCATCCCTGGAGGTGTTTAAGGAGAGGCTGGATGTGGCCCTTAGTGCCACGGTCTAGCCAATGTGATGGCATTGGGTCATAGGCTGGTCTTGATCTCAGAGGTCCTTTCCAGCCTCAATAATTCTGTGATTCTGTGATTAGAACTGGCCCCAACACTGAAACTTGCAGAACACCACTTGTGACTGGCTACCAACTGTATTTAACTCCATTCACCACCACTCGTTGGGCCCAGCCATCCAGCAGAGTGTACACCCATCCAAGCCTTGGGCAGATAGTTTTTTTTCATGAGAATGAAATGTGATAGGACTGAGGCCCTATGACTTGGGAACTATGTAAAAACACCTTGGTGAGGCTTGGGTTTGCTGCATTTCCTCAGACACTGGTGACAGTGAAGAAGAATTTATTTCTTCACACTACTTCCTAGAATTAGTCTTTAATCTCACTTCTCTCTTACCTAGGCAGTAAGATCTCTGGATAAGATGCCATCTTGACTATATAATTGTACATAGTGCACAGAGGGTTTAATCTTGTTTAGAGTATCTCATTATCCATGTTATTATAATCACAGTATTTCACAGAATGGTAGACATCAAAAGAGACCACTGAAGATCATCTAGTCCAACTCTGTTAGAGCAGGATCACCTAGAGTAGATCACACAGAAACATGTCCAGATGAGTTTTGAATTTCTCCACAGACAGAGACTCCACAACCTCTCTGGGCAGCCTGAATATGATGATAATATATTAAGAATGTTTGAATTTTGTATGTTGTTTTTATTTTATGCTGGAGCTATCTCGGTATGGACTAACTTTGGAAAAGATTTAAAGAAACGTGAATTGAACAAACTCATGGATTCCTTTAACACATTAAACACATTCCTACTTTTATCAAGTAAAACTCCATTTGCCAGGTTACGCAGCACAGCACTGCGCCAAACTTTCTTTTCTCAGGCATCAGGAATGTATGCCCTGTTTCATCTTTCCATTCCTTCTCACCTTTGTAGCCTAAACAAGCATATTCATTTTGTCTACAGAAAGGAAAACTTAATTCTTCAGATATATTCAGATTCTCTTGGCTGGTGCAAGTATCTAGGATTTTGCTGTATACAAGTGTCTCATCTGTTAGGTTAGATTAAATACAGACATAACATAATTGGTACCATTTGTTCAATTAATCATATGTCTGATGTGCAGAAATCTCTCCCATCCCCTTCTTAAGCCATTGCTCAGGCATGTCTGAGAATTCATAACAGTAAAAAAATGTTTTAGCAGTTAAAAATGCTACAGTTTTAGAAAGGGAAGAGACCAATTTGAGGACTGAGTTATGGCACAGCTCAAATTGTGTGCTAGTTAGAAAATACAAAAGATTGCTTCTATATTCTATCTTAATGAAATTTTGTAGGAAGAAAGGTATATAAGTATATTCCATGTTATTATAAGATTGGCTATGTACAAATACTCATTTTGCAGGTAGTATTTTATGATAAAAACTGCTACTCTTAGCTTATCCTTACTATCTGCCTAGGAAAATCTGAGTGAAGAAGATGAGGGGGTTTAATGGAAATGTAGTCATCAAGTCTCCTCTATGCCAGCAGAAGCCAGAGGATACTCTGAGTTTCTTGTATTGTCTGTTTTTGCAGTTAAACCTAAATTTACAATGGTCTGTTCCAGCTTCTACGGATGCAGATTATAGCGGAGGAACCTCTCTGGAATTCAAATAGTAGAAATGAGTGCAGTGGAAAATCCTAGTTCTAAGTATATTTAACTGGTTTTTAAGGAAAAAAATTCCCCAAGGACCGACATTCTATCAGTCTTTGGGAAATAGCTCATTATACCTAAAGGCAGACTTTGAAATTAGGAACAATGCAATATCCTGAAATCTGCCGTGAGAATAAAATCTATAGAACCATAATTAATGCATTCTGAAAACTGAAACAGTTTAATATATCTCCTAGAAAATATAACACACTGAAAATCTTCCTTCTTGAAACGTAGTCATTATGAGTATCAACACCTAAAAGTAAACAAACCTATATATCAGCTGAGGCATTCGATATCTCTTTTCATAAGCAGCCATAATAATCATGTATAAACAAGACTTTGCATTTCACTGTTTCAATAAAATAAAACATCAACATTTTCAGGATACTACCAGGAAAGTTTGACATATGTGAGTGTAACTGAGAAAAAAAAAAACACAAACTGATCGGATATCCACAATAACACTGTATTTTGATATTAAAATCCAGATAGCAATGTCTGTCAGTTGCTCAGGTGGCTTTTGTCTCCTTAAATACTCCTGAGAGTTTTGAATGGGGAGGGAAGTGAAAGACAATTAGAGACAGAAGTGGGAGTTTTAGAAGGATAGATCTGCTGCTGGAAGGAATTCATGCAGTAAGATAGATGAAGTGTCAGAAAGTCACTGGAACATGCTGTGTGCTGTAGTCTTAAGTAGGCGATCTGTCTCTGAAGTTCAGCTTCAGCTGTGCTAGCTTGCTTTAAACTCCCTCCTCTTCATTATTCTCTATACTCTGATTACTCAGAGCACTTTTGAAGTCTTCTGATTTTAGTCTCTTTGAAAGGTAAAATTTCAGTGGGATTTTTTTTCCTTGTCGTGTTTTTCTTTTACTTCAGTGTGCAGCAGTTTCTGAATTTCGGCATTTCCAGCTGCCTACCCAATGAAGAATCTTAGTCATTTGAGCTATAAATTTCAAGTTCCTGTTTTTAAAATTAAGTGCCTATGTCCCTTGGCCTCATGATACTGTTTTTGTTAAGCTCTAGTCCAGACTTCATTCGGGTCAATGAAGATGCGATTCATCTCTGATATAGATACCAACATCTGACCTAGTCATCTACATCCCCGTAATAGTCAGTGGAAGGAAATGAGTGTTTCCAGCATAATCCATCTGACTTTTTAAAGGCATCTTCCACATGAGATGAATAGCATCCTGGAAGAGCCTCTTCAGTGTATATCAAGAATCCAGGTGATTCAACGATAGACATCAGCTCAGTTTGGACAAGTGATTTTTCATGCTGGGTGTCTTTCTTTTGGATTGAGCAATATGGAATGGGCTTTAAAGACCAAGCCTAGAATTTCATGACAAAATAGCTCATTCACTTCTTGTGGAAATTTGAGAGGCAATTGTTATTTTTGATACTTATAAACAAACTAAACAAATTTGAGTCATCTGAATCATCGTTCAGTTTAATCTTCTTGGCACCAGTGGCAGAGCTGTCACTCATGTCTGTCAAAACAGAATTATGCTTGTCATGATGATGCCGTGGAAATTATCACACTGCCTACAATATTTGTTGTTTTTCATTTCACTAGCTTCAGGCTAAAGGTCCTCACCCAGCAGTAATGTGTCGAGCCTTAAAAGAACTTGAACCTGTCTCTCATAACCCCCAAGGAGGGACCCCTGTGTAGGCCGTATGCATGAAAAGATGAAAAAATGAATGGACTCACATGAGAAGCAGTTTTGCAAAGTTTTAATTACTTGAACTGGCATAGAAAGCAGATAGGCTTCAGAGGCTGTTCAGTGAGGGTGTGCAACCAAGGAGGAGGAAGGCAAAGTTCCTTCAGGGGAAGTGAGCTCTTAACCTGTCTCTCATTCGTTTAAAATACAAAATCTATTCACTTAGAAATAAAGGTGATAAGAATAACTCTTCAGCCTTGTGAACCTTTTACAAAGGTGTGAGCCAATTGCTCATCCATTGTGCATTGTTTAAAATGAGATGGATCAGCTTCTGTTGAAGAATATAACTGTTGGGGTTTTTCTTTTTCTTAAAAAAAACCCCAAAAACACAACAATTGCAGTAGTTTTAAGAATTGTATATCCACGGGTTCAATGGGTAGGTCAGGCTGACATGATGGAACTCTGTTCCTAGAAAGCATTGAATCAGAAATATTTGTGGCAGACAGTCATGGTGTGAAAGCAATTGCATGTGAAGTCCTTTTGCAAGCCATTGATTGATAGGGGTGATGCAATTCTAGGATATGCAAGCAGAGGATCATTGAATTTCTGTAGGAAAGTGGTGTTACTGCTGCACTTGTTATGAAAAGGTATATTACCAGAAAACAGTCCCTAGATCTGTGGTCTAAACTTCACAAAGAATGCAGAGAGCTACAAAAATGGCAAAAGAGCTGTCCGAAGTCCATCTAGCATTAAGAGTTTTTCCAGTCCATCCAAGATGTACAGAAAAGTCTATCTGAGAAGGAGTGGCCACATTCAAAAAGGTGATTGTTTCTAATTTCTCCAAGATGGGCAAAAATATCTTTCTACAGTGAATAGAGCTGTAAGTCTCTGGTCAAATTTGACTAGTGACAGCAAAAAATAAAACCCACCCTAGACGTGAAAGATGGGAGCACAGTCCCCTCCTAATGCCTTTGAATCTTGGAGATACATGAAGAGTGGCATTGGTGTAAGAAGGCAGAAATGGCTGACCTGATTTTGAATGCAGTTTGACCTCTTTCCATCTCAAGAGATTGTAAGTGTTGTTCTGGTGGTGATCTCGGTCCTGCCGTAGCACTAGTCTGTAATACTGAGATTCTCTATCGGCCATTCTTCTACAAGTACCCTGCAGTATTATGTGCAATGATGAGTATGAAAGAACATATGAGAGTCCCAGGAAAATTAGTCTGCTGATGTTTTTTGGAAATTTTAAATGTCTTTCCTTGTAGTTTTGTGTACGTGTGACCTCTGCTTAACTTCAGATTCAACACACACTGAAACGAGCCTTGGGAAGAGATTTGCCTCCAGTCTGCAAAAGGTGCACAGGAACTGCTGGATTTAAATCAACAGAATCAGTCAGAAATGGGGAGGATAGGTAGCCGTGAAGAGATGACATTGTCTGGAGGGGTAAAAAGCCAAACCAACCAAATTAACCAAACCAAGGCGAGAGATTGAAAAGCAAAGTTGAAAAATGTTACACCTATGCTGTTTTCACTATGGTGCAGTTTATATAATTTATATTTATATTAAGCCTGTTAGCAGGGCATATGAAAGCCCTTTAGAGATGGCTGTTTTGTTACTGCATATGAAGTAACCAGGTCCCAAAGTGATGCTGGTGTGGTGCAATTACCAGAGATGTCCTGTCTAAGGGCACTTCCAGAGGCAGCCTGGCGTGCTGTGCCTGCTGAGGGCAGGGGGCATGGTTGGTGCCTCGCCTGCCAGTCCCCAGCCCTGCTCTCTCACAGCTTCCCCTTACCTCACCGTGCTGACCAGAACATTCAGGGCAGATGGACGTGCCTCCAGTGTGGGCTGCAGGCAGCCAGGTGGTGATGGGAGAGCTACTGAATTTGCAAAAGCTAGACCAAGAAAAATTGATTAAAGAGAGGTTGCTTATAGCAGTGGCATTTCATGAAGTTAGTTACCCATGAAGATTCCCTGAAATCGTGGTTTACATTAGGAAATCTTGATTTTTGGAGACAAGATGTAATCAGTCCTTTAGGTTACAGTGACACATACACCTGTTATCTAACTCTATTGATAGAGTGTTATTTAATCTGGAATCCCTTCAGGCCACATCTTCATGATTAACGTTCCTGAAAACATTACTTTTTAAAGATAACTTCACTGTTTAGATATTCTTTCAGTCTTGAAAAGAGAAGACTTCGGGGGGACCTTATAGCTGCCTTCCAATACCTGAAGGGATCCTACAGGAAGGCTGGGGAGGGACTTTTTACAAGAGCATCCACTGATAGGACAAGAGGAAATGGGTTTAAATTGAAGGAGAATAGATTTAGATTAGATCTTAGGAAGAAATTCTTCAGTACGAGGGTGGCAAGACTTTGGAATAAATTGTCCAGAGATGTTGTGGCTGCCCCCTCCCTGGAGGTGTTCAAGGCCAAGTTGGACAGAGCCTTGAGTAGCCTCATGTAGTTGAGAGGCGTCCCTGCCCATGACAGGGAGGTTGGATTAGATGATCTCTAAGGTCCCTTCCAGCCTAGGCCATTCTATGAGTCTATGAAAAGGTGCCAAGACATGTTAGTAATCCTGAGCATGTATGCATTTGATAGCTGTCCTGTTGACTAGTCCTCAGACAGGCCAGTTCAGCAGAATACCCTTGCATCTTCCAGAAGTTGTGTCAGCAGTGAGGAAATTGTTTTGCACTCATGAATAAAAAAGGACTGAAGAAACTGTGGAATCCTTTCCTGTACAAGGAATGAGTGCAGTTGCAATACTGGTGTTGAACAACCAATGTGGAGCTTTCCTATTTCACACAAAGATCACTCCAGATATTGACATTAGAAAGTTAAGAAATAATTTTTACTGGGACTTGACCTTATAGTTACAATAGCCATTCTTTATGGAGCACCAAGTCAAATTTGAAAGTATTTTTTAAAATGTTTTCTTTAGCATATCCTTATAAGCTAAAAAGTCCAATAACTTTATGAAACTGTCGTTTTTTCTTTTCTGTGGGAGAAAGCTGAAACAATCTTTCAGCTATCTGTGGCTTGGGCTTCGTTATGCTTCCAGTATAATTCTTAAAATGTTTGCTATTTCTGGATGCAGCAAAGTCATTGACTGTATAGTGCAGACAAGAGAATACATGCTGTTCTCCTGAATCACCACCAGTTCAGCTGGTGGAGCTTTATATGAACCTAAATAGTTTCTTGTGGTTAATACAGGTGGATGTCATTCACTCTCATCAGATTGCAAGAGGGATTGAATGGCTCTCTGAGGTAGATGAAACAGCTAAATAGAACAGCTGATTTTGATAGGATAATGTCAGCATCTTTTTTTTATCTTTGGAAGTTATTAATAGACCAGAACTGTAATGGCTGAGATAATCAGGCCAATAACTTGTGTACAGTACTGAGACACACACACGAGCTCTATGCAAAGAGGTGTCTGATGGGCAAAATTCAGTAATGGTTCTGAGAGGTACCTAACACAGGAATGCTTATATTTCTGGGAAAAAAAAAGAGATAAAATTAATGTGATGACTCTTAGTCTGTTTGGTTCCATCTTTGTAGACATGATTTCTTTTTATTATTATTTTGTAGGCTACCTGGTTTTATTTTGTTTAATCAGACCATGATGGAACAAAAGGGCCATTTCTGTATCTGCCGTCTGTCATGCCTCCACAAAACGTATTCCCACAGCTGCCATGATAGATGTTCCTCCAGAAAAAAAATAATCAAAATTCATGGGCTCTCTGCGTTCCCATTGGAAAATGTGGTTTATTTCATCCAAGGCATCAGATGTGCTCATGGAAGTTATGTGGGTGAAGCCAAACAATCATTGCTCACCAGAATGAATTCACAAACATTACTTATTACAGGACTGAATAATCCAATTTCCAGTGGGAGAGCATTGTTCCCAAAACATTTCTTACCACCATGGCTAGAAAAATACAGCTGTCTGTGTAATTGAAATGTTACTCCAGAAGATAGCAATTTCATAGAATAGATATTTTTGCCTCTAATATTTGCCCCCAAAAAACCAACCCAGGGACATGTATGCCAGTCAGGGGAACCAAAAAAAGAGATCACTTTGAAATTAAAGTCTGTTAGCTTAAAGACCTGGCATAAAAGAGTTTTCTGCTACAGAGCTGAGGTCCTGTCAGAGTGAAAGAATAGAAGATAATAGTTAAACACCTGGGAAAGCTTATTAGATGTTTTATTAGTGCCTGTGGTGTTTCTATGTTACATTTTACTGTTTACCTTTAAAGACAGGTAGAGCAAAGTTCTCTCTAAATACCTGTCCATAGACTACACCATGATGGGGCTTGGATACTTACTAATAATGCTATAAACAGAGAAATACTAAAAGATGGGCAGTTGGGGTGGGAATTTATTTAGTTAGACTATGAATGAGATTCTCTTAACATAAAGGAAATGCACAGGCTTCAAGAAAAATGTCTGTGAAACTTGCCTTTTTCTCTTCTGCACTCCAGTGTTCTCTAGCATATATACAACTGATGTAGTGAACATAAATTTGCAGCCAGCAGCATCTCAGGTGGGAAGAGGCAGCATATGCTTGCCCAGAACTGCAGGAAAGTGAGATGGCAGAGAGACAAAACCCTCCTACCCATGCAGGGGATCAACCCACCCAGTAGCTGCATCATTAAATCCATCAACCCCCCTCTGTACCTACATTTTTTTCAATTTTGATTTTTAAGTGGGACTTTGAGAACAATTTCTGCGAACGCTGGATGAGTTTCTTGAAATCTAAGACAAAATGTTATGTACTCCACTCTGCTGCCTGGATACTGTGACATGTACATGCTCTTTCTAGTTCTGTCTCTGAGTAGTATATCATGGAGAGGTTAATTGGATGTGCTATTTTTAAGTAACAGAAAAAGTAGACTGGAGAGAAAAACTGAAGCTGCAAAACTTTGGAGAACACATTAGGGATAAATGTTAGAAATTATATACTGAGGAACATCTAGAGCATTAAGAATATCTGTAAGGAAAGCCACTATTTTTTTTTTTTAAGTCTAAAATGTGGTCAGATGAGTATCTCCAGCTCATCTGCTTGCTCTTTAATTCACTTTTTTTGCTTGCACTTACACAGCCACTGTGAAATATATAAGCCCTTATGCCAAAGGGAAACAACATAAAGTACAACTATGAAAGAAAAGCTACACATATTATTTAGAAATATATCTTTTCATTTTCTTGTATAGCACATATAATGCTTATTTTTTTCTTATGGTGGTTTGGCACCTCCCAAGTATCTCATCATTTTCATGTCACATATATGAGTGCCATCTTCTTCCCACTCTTAAAGAGAAGTAGATTAATTGGTTATACTGTAATATTGGGATTTTTCAAGAATCTCCCTGAGAGGAGCAAAACCAAGGCAAAGTTAAGTTAGGCAGTGTATATGCATTTTGGTCTATTTAAGTGTCCTTTTTTAGGCTCGTAGTTTTTCCTGTTAGACCGCAGATGTGGCTTAATTCAAAGTACAGATTACTCACGTAAAGGTTATTGCTGCGTATGTTGTCCACAATTAATATAGGTTGCGTGGTCTTCCTGCATGGTGGACAGTTTCGTTCATATAATTATTTGGATATCTGTTGCTAGTGGAGTGTCCAGAAAGATCTTCAAACTCATGACAAGTAAAAGGAGTCTGAATAACTGTACTGAAGAATGAAGCAGGCACTTTGGTGTCTTCAGATGTTTTGTTTTCTTTTAACGGTGGCATCCCCTTGGACACACACACATTCTGGGTTATGCTGGTGGCCTCTATTCAAGCGTGGAGCTCAACTAGAGAGTGAGGAAGCTAAAACATGGTGGTGATGGAAATGAAGAGAGATTTGGTCCTACCAGTGATATTGGCTGAGAGCCAGTTTTAGGTCATTATTAACTGAGATGGGTTTTGGCAGGAGTACGTGAAGGAGTGGTTGTTTAATGTCCATGTCTTCTCCTAGGCCTGTCTTCAAATGATGCCAGTGACAACATATGTGCACAACCTGGGAGTTGTTTGGTCATTTGGGAAGTTCATGCAGTATTTTTTTGATATATAGTTAAACAGCCAAACTCCCCAAAAATCGAAGTTGACTTTAACAGGAATGAGTAGACGTGTCAGAAGTTGTTCAGAGACTTTTCCTCATTATAGACTAATAGAGTAAATGTGATCTTTCTGCCACAGGTAGGCAGAGACACCTCAACACAGACATTTAGAGATGACTTGTGGTATTTGAGACATGCCCATGGGGCTGGCAGATATGATGCAGAATGTATGGGATATCCAGGCCCATCTGCAGTGGTAGCTGGAGGCCAGGCAGCCTGCAATGGGCAAGGAATTGAGTCAATGTTGTTGATTTCATAGAAAAGTATTTTTTTGTGATGTTAGTTGTGTTACCGTTAACATATTTCTTGCATATTTGTCATTGAGACCTGTCTACCCTGGACTCATAAGGCAGTGGGGCATTGCTTCATAAATAGCTAATAAAGTTACTAGCTGTTGATGTTCAAAGTACAGTGTTAATAGGTTGGAGTCAATACTCCTTGTGAAGTATGCCTGAACACCTTGCAGTCTAATATGAATTTTGATGTGGAGAAAATCAATTCTGGAGCTGGGCTAGGGACTGTGTCCCCATTACTGGTGGCATTTCTATCCCTGAAAGGTTAGGAGTGAGCAGCATCACCAGATTGGTGATAATCACTGTGGCGTGTTTTTCCTGTTACTCTTCAAGTATTTTGTGTCATTTGGCCTTATGTAAAGTACTTAGACACAGAAATTATTGGCAATTAAGAGGCCTCGTCCTCATGTCAAGTTATACCCAACTGACAGCTACAGAGCCTACAGAGCCGTGTGTTGTAATGAGGCAAGAGAATTGGAGAAAAGTAAACCATTGTTACGGTGGGTAGGTATGTTAAGATTTTATTATTTTTTTGAGCAGCATAGGCAACTGGCATTTCAGTCACTTTGCATAAGACATTTTGTGGCTGTCAGTGCCCCGACAAAGAGGAGCTGTAATGCAGTGTGATAAAATGTCATACCCTAAGGACAGAAAGAACCTGAACATACACAGAAATGTCCCTATGGATAAAGAAGGGACCAAATTATAAGAGCAAGTTGCTTATGTACACTGGTAGTTAAAAACTGCACATTTCTTTCCCTATAACCTTTTGTGCTTGAGTCCATAAGTGCTATGGATTTAAGAGTTTTATTTTGAAGAAATACCATTTTTTTTTGGAGTGCATTTCAGTTCACACAAAAGCTGGGGGCTGAAAGCAGTCATTTGGGACATACATAGTTCACAGAACACTGAAATTCTAGTGTCTCATGCTGTGCCAGTTACCTCTGGTTTACTACTGATGCATTTCAATTATGCTTAGCAATAGGACTGCATTTTAATTTTTTTTTCTATGATTTTAATACAAAATCGAAATTGTGTGGAGCAGCATCATAGCTCTGGTCTATGAGCAGAGAGAATTGAGTCCACCATGTTCATGAACATGAGCCCATTTCCAAAGCCATATTTAATGATACTCTTCAGCTGGCTGCATAAACTTGCTTCCCAAAGGAGATCCAATTAGAATTTAGTCATCAGATATCCTAAAAACTACAACTTTAATATTTCTCCTGAATAACTTACATGCACAAGAGTTAAAATATGGCAGCTTGCCCTGTGTAAGCTGGGTCTGTCACCAGCATGCGGTGAGGTAGGCTGGTGAGGGAATTCTGAGCCTGTCCAAGGGATTACATAGACTTGCTTTCATCAGAAGCATGGCCAGCTGATTTGTCTTTGCTGGAAACACATGAGAGAAGAACGAACTGAAACTACTAGTAAAAGGAAAGTTAAAAAGCCTATGGGGAGACAGGTCAAGATGCTTGTAGCTTCCAGTAGCTTGCCAAGACATGATATTAAAGCCACCAGTCTGACAACATCCCTTGAATGTGACCATATGCATGCCAGAGACGTGTCCCTCAGCAAAATAACTGGTCTGGCAAATGCTTACGCAGCTGGTGAGGGGTACAAATGTGTAGGGTAAAATAGAAACCCGTATACTGGGTTTCTGCTCCCCTGGATAGCTGCGTGCTCCAGAACCTGAGCACCCTGCCTTTAGTAAAGCTTTGGAGAAGGACAAAGATGCCCCAGGGTGTGTACCAATACTGCTTATCATATTTTTATTACTTGTTTACTACAAATAAAAATATTGTGGCAGCTGAAATGTTTCAGCGTTATAGATTTCATTACTTTCAGATCTGAAGTGCAATGTGTCCGATCCTAATTGCACAATTTAAATACTAATAATCATTCAGCTGGGCAAGTCCTCTGTGTATTACAGATAATAATCCTTGTTTTAGGAAATATACATAATGGGTCCACATTAGTCATCTGTGTAACTCACTGAAGCTGAGACAAATGTTATAAAATGACCCCTGGGTAAAGAGTTCTTTTTGGTTTGTTTCTGGAGGGGGAAAGTTTTCCTGAAACACTATCACTCCTGAGTGGGCTGATTATTTTTTTACCTTCATTATAGTCCTGTTTTCCATTGCACTACAAAGCATGAATAAGCCCGTGGCCACTTTTTTTTTCTGATGGCTTAACCCCCCCATTTTTCTCTGTGTTAATATTTTTATTATTTCTGTGCTAACCAAGTCTGAGCTTGCTTGCCGATGATTGAAATTTTGGACTGAGCAGTACCAGTTAGACTAATTTATTTAAGTGGGTTAATTCTTCTGAAATGCTTTGCTTTGGAGTTATATTTATTAGCAGTCTGTCTTCCCTGTGTTATACCTTCCAACTATTAAACTGTCTACAATGCAGAGATTTAAAGAGAAACGATCTATTTCCTTTGCATTTATAACAACCTAATCTCAAAAGGTGCCTCCCTTAATTACCCACATATTTAATATTGAAACAGTGGTTTGGTTGAAAAGCAAGAGCAAATACATAAACAGCATATAAATTACAAGGCCACAGTTCACCTCAGACTATTATTTGTGTGAGCTGCTCAGTCTACCTCATGCCATATCTGAGGAAAAATAAGGATAATTTGGGATTCTGTGCCAGCAGCTACCTTCCTCCCCCTCCTCAGCCCTACTCTCTGAGCTTGGGCTCATGAGATGCTCCACCTTTCCTAGTACTGAAACATTTAAATGGCGGGGAAAAAAATCTTAAGAAGTAAAAATTACCATAGTTTTTAGTGAAAGTGGATCAGCCTTTGCCAAAAAGGCTGTCAATATAAGGGCATAAAGAGTTAGAATGCAGGAACTGGGCAGGCAGCAGGGATCTACGTACATTCACAGATTGCCCCAGAGAGGTGGGAGAAGCCCCATTCCTGGGAACGTTGAAGGCCAGGTTGGAGAGGGCTCTGAGCAACCTGATCTGATTAAAGATGTCCCTGCTCACTGTAGGGAGGTCAGACTAGATGACCTTTACAGATCCATTCCCTCCCCAAACATTCTATGATTCGTGAAATGATAGGGATTGTACAAACTAGCACCTTGCAGCCAAGCTGACTGGAGATCTGTGCGTATCAGAGGACGTACCTCCCCAGCTCTGTTTTATGGTCATGGTACAGCAGCAGCGACTGGCAGGCTGCGCTTCTTCGGGCGTAATCGGTATCAGCTCTCCAAGTCCCAAGTCTCTGCAATTGTCCTCATGCTGCTTTTCAGGATGTCATTTCGGTGGAGTCAGGGTGGTAAGCAGACATGTTGCTGACACAACTGAAGTTGTTGCTGTATTGCTGCTATGTTTGAGCAAGCACAGAAAAGAGAGAATACAAGCAGTGGACGTTTTCCTTTAAAAAAGCTTTTGTGTCTAAATTTAGAAAATACTTTGCCAAGTCTCCCAGGGATCTTTCCAGAGACAGTAATAGTGCTCATAAATAAACCTGCACCCTAGTAACAATACATCACACAACCTGGATTGCTGGGTTTTCAGCATCCTCTGACCAGCTGGATAGTGTGCAGCTGTCAGGGCTCTGCAGCTTCCCTGCATTGCTGAGTGCCTATAATTAAAGAAAAAAATATTAGAAGAAAAGATTTTTATTGTGGTTTTGGAACTGTTAACTCTTACTAGTGCAACATTTCTTTTTGCTTAGTTGTTACAGATAAAAGAATGAGTCTGTGGTGTGAGAAATCTGTGCTGGCAGCAGTGGCAGCTCTTGGCCAGCCCAAAGCAGCATTGCTCTCTCACTGGGCTCTTGAGCCTGAACAGTATCTAGAGTCTTTGGTCCCATTAATGCTTCCTTTCTTTTTTGTTCTTCCCCATGTTTGCCACAGGTAGGAGAATTCAGAGCCCATGCTGCCGAGTGGACAGCCAACGTCACTGCCGAGTTCAAAGAAACTCGAAGGCGCTTGAGCGTGGAGATCTACGACAAGTTCCAGCGGGCTACCTCTATCAAAAGGAAGCTCTCTGCAGAACTCGCTGTCAACCACAATCAAGACCTGACTCCCTGCAAGAGAACCCTGTCAGTCAACCATCTCACCAGTGAGAAGGACATCTTGCCAGCCCTAACAAAGACGGACAGCATTTACATGAATGGTTTGACACCGCACTGTGCAGCAGAAGAGATAGCCGTTATTGAAAACATTAAGTAGCCATGACTTTGGATCCCAGTCCTTGAGAAGCTCTTGGCTTAGACTAGCCACATCCACCCTGTCGATGATCAATGCTAATAGCATTTTATATGTGTGCATGAGTTCCACAGAAACTACCGTCCAGAATTACCACCGCATCTCTTCAAAGACACAAAGATGAATGGCACTTCTCTTATTGAAAGATGCTGGAACAAGCAACGTCTTCTGCCTTTATCTGCCCAGACTGTTTTTCACTTCTCCTAATGTGCCATATGGCCTCAAGAATGAATCAGACTTCTTTATGGTAACAATGTAGCTTTGAGGGATCAGTCCTTAAAATTTCAGGGTCTACCTTACTGAGCCTAGGAATGAACCATTTCTGGACTACAACACATTTGTAAATGGCAAGAAATTCTTATGCAGCCTTTTACCTAAGAAATTTTTGTCAGTGCCTTATCTTTTGAAGAACCAGAACCTCTACAGTTCCTGTACGTTTTTTGTTTGGTTGTTTTTTGTGGGTTTTTGTTTTGGTTTTTTTGCATGAGAAGTGTATTTCATTTGACCTTTCATTCTTCTTGAAATGATGGTGTTTTAAAGGTGTCTGTCATGAAGATACCAACCAGCATGAATGAATGCCAAAACTCAATAATTGTTTGAGTCAAAACTCAAAGTAATGTTCTTAGCTCTAAATTTAAAGGCACTGCAGTTTCTAAAGTTGCAAACATGTTCCCCAGAAGCATTTTGTTTTACTCAGGTCCAGCTGATACTTGTTCACACTGACTTGTAGAATTCGCAGACCTTCTTCAAGTCTATCTTTTCAAGCAGTGTTCAGCAGTTGTTTTTCTCTGCATCAGATGTACCAAAAAATCTGCAGCTAATCTATGACTAAATTATTTGGTAGATGACAAGAGCAAATAAAAATTACTGTTTTGAGGAGAAGCGGGAGAGGCTTGTAATTGCTGTATTCGAATAACCACAGCCAGAAAACAATGCCAGAAAGATAGAGCGATTTTTAATAAGCATAAACCTTCTGGCACATACTCGCTCCATGAAAAGGATTCTTAACTTCCTCTTTAAGTCAAGTCACACCAGACGCCATATGATATTTTTCCCAGGAATCCTGCTGGAGTGCTCTCCTGAATGTCACACAGTACAGTGGCTGCCTGTGTCGGAGCTGTGACTTACGTGGGAATGCAATTGAAACTGGTATCACTGTGACTTTCTACATTTCAAATAGAGATGGCTCTGAATATGAGTGCAGGCGTGAAGAAGAGTTGATAAATAGCACAATCTGAATAGCGATGATTGTTCAGACAGGATAGGCTGACAAGAAGCAGATCTAAAGCAGACTATGGGTTTTCTTTATTGGTTTTAAGAAAACACATTAATTTTCTATCTTCTGTTTTGCTTATAGGTGTACATGAGACTCAGAAGAAATGCAGGATGGAATGGATAATTTTGCTTTTTTTTTTTTCTTATGTTAGTCTATTGTAACCTGGCTGTACATAAAATGAATAGAACAGGCCTTAAAGAATAATTTAGGCTCTGTGTAAATTAAAGAATGGGACTTTGCTGATTGGGCATGATTCAAGTGGCAAATCTTAACAGCATCTCTGACCATTAGATAACATGCAAGATATGAATGTTAATGTTTTTTGGATGCTTAGCTTGTTTTCTAATAAATATAAGTTAATATGTAAATTCAGTCAATTCAGTGTAAATATCAGTCAATTAACCTTTACAGAAGAGTACGCTTTTAAAACTAAGGAAGTTCCATGACACAGCACCGAGCAATGCTCTTATAACAAAGACCCTTGTCTCCCCAGCACAGTGTTCTGAATGTCCACATGGCAAGGGTTCGTCTTGCCGTGTATAAACTGTGAATTGTAATGAAAAATAAAGTTTTTAATTAAAATAAGGTTTTCTGAATCTGCTGCTTGCTGCAACTGGAATGCTAAGAAATAATTTGTGAAACTGATTTTTGTGCTTTCATTGATTACGGAGTATAGCAGTTTGCCACCTGCTTTAGTTTAAGCTGGTTTAGCAATAAAGGCTTGACTCACCCAGCACAGAAATTATTCTTTTTCATTATATTAAAAATAATGCTCTTTGGTTGCGGTACCTTAAGTTGTGTTTCTTGTCATTTTGTTTCGAAAACTTGTCTGGCTGCAGTTTCTCCTGTCATGTGCTACAGAACTGAGGGCAATTGCTCTGTCTTTGCACCGAGGGAGGTGCGAGGAGCTCCGACCTGCTGTCCTGCCAGTTCTCCCGTGGTTGCTGGTCACCTTCTGCAGAACTGTGTGACCAAGCAGCTCTAAGGGCAGTGGCCTTTCACACCAGAGCGGTCATTTCTGCAGTGAATACTTTGCCATGGCCTCTTTAATTAGGTCCTGGCCAAGGGAATGGTAGCCTGCAACTGTGTCGTGGTAAGTGGAGAGGACTGTTTTCTGACATCATTCCAATCTCATTTGTGTGGGATGTGTCTCAGTGCCTTTCGGATCTGATTTTCAGAAAGGGATTAGTAACGTTTAATGTTTGATACTTGGAGATGTGGTACCTTAAGCCCTTGGTTCATTCTAACCATTTTGTTTCCATTTATCAACCTATAGTAGTGAGGGTCTACGCAGTTTCTTTCATTTTAAAGGAATTTTTGGGCAACTCAGAGCCTGCTGAAAAGAAAACATTGTTTTGAGATCTTGTCACAATGTTTGAGATATTAGTATGGATGTTTTTAAAATCCATTCAGCATTTATTTTCCTTGACTCTGTATATGATTTCTGGGGGAAGAACCCCTGTTAAAAGATACATATAAAATATTTTTTCACTTTTGTAATCTTAATTATCCTATGTTATCAAACTAGATTTGCCGGTTTGGAACAAAGCATTAACAAATAAAAACCTTTATTTGCAAGTTCAATAACAAGAAGAAGAAAAGATGCAACAGTCCAGATGGCATAAGTAGGTAGAATAAATAATCATGATCCAAATGTGTCTGGTACCATTAATGTTATTGGAAAATCTTTTTCTTCCTCTCCACATACAGTGATAGATTGCAAATGCCAAGGATGGCTAAGTGAATTTATAAAAATTGATCTGTAAAGGTTTTTCTTTTCATTCCTGTAAGAGCAGTATTTTATATTAAAACCCTGTTTTTCTTGCCTCTGGAAATTTTGCATAGCTCACTTTTCCCTTCCAAATATGAAGCTACAAAAGCATGAATTGGGACTTAATGAAAATCCATTTGTAACCTTCTGTCTCACACATGTACATGGGGACATTTCCAGGCTGTTGGAATACTTGCTACTTAAGATTGTGAAAATGGTATTTCAGTTCAGTAGAGGGTTGTTTTCTCTTTTTTATTAGCAATCAGATACCATAAAAGAAAAGATATTGGCAAAACATTCTGGATGAGAAGCAAGTTGTAAGAATCTGTAAAAGCACACGTGCCACCTGACAAAAGAATTTATTTCTCAGTGGTAAAGGAAACATTCCATTAATAATAATTATCTGATAGAGAAGCAGCTAGAAATAATCTAGATTGTGTATTGTTGCCTGTGATAATCTGGCCTTTTTCTGCATTCTCTGGTATACTATATCTGGTTAAGTGTCTGTGTTGGTCAAAACCTCGATTTTTTTTTGATAGCCCTGTATGAGAGGCAGGGAGATTCAATTGCAGAGAATTTGTTCCGTGCCCCATTCTTGCTGGAGTACAAGGGCGAGAACTCACTTTGACGTTCCCTCCATGTTTTGTAGCTCCAGGCCACCTGTCCTCCTTTTTCTAATATTTACACAGCCTGGAGGTGCTACTGTCTGAGCTGCAAACAGCCTCAAAGGATCAAACCCAGAAGCCTGCTGAATCTCATGAACATCCCAGCCATGCCTTCTTCTCTTCATGTCTTCCTGAAACTTTTTTTGCTACAACAGGAGGAAAACTGGAAGGTAACATAGGAACCCTCGGAAGCGCTAAACCTCTAAGGGGACCCTTTGATCTGGAATGGACCTTAAGTCACTAAGCGAACCGTAAGGCCAGATGGGAGAAAATCTGGTCTGTACACTTGGAGTTCTTGCTCCCCCAGCGTTATTTCTACATTGACGAGTGCTAAGTAGAAATACGACATGCCCTGCGGAAGAAGAAATGGAAGGCAGCTCTGCTTAGAATCAACCCTACATGCACATCACAAGCCTATATATGTATATAATTTCATTTCCTGGGAAGGAAATTTTCCTGTCAGGGAAACTACATATAGTGTCGAAATGCAGCAGTAATATTTCTAATAAATTGCTGTCATACAGTTGTGTGGTAATTGCCTCTTCTTTCCTACCTTGCAGTATTGTTTGAAAGGAAAGGATTTTATACATTAAAAGAAATATACATTTTACATGAATTTGTCAGAGTTAATTATTTTGTCATAGAAACATGAATTTTTTTTTTATGTTACCCTGCAGATTTAAATGAACAGTGTAACCTTACTGCAAATCAAGTGTTCCATTTGGGAAAAGAGAGAAGATGATGATTTACTGTTAGTAGAAATAAAAAACTGTTGAGCTATACGGATATTAAAAATGCTAGCTCTTCCGTTTGAACAAGCATTCTCTGCTTTGCAAATTATTGTTACAATTGTAAAGGGTCTGTGTGAGAATCGATCGGAGTATGTTTATTATACTTAGAAAACTTGAACATTACAATTTTAGGTCATTGCTTATCATGCTTTCACAAACTTGCAGAGGAATGTGTTGAGTAACTTTATAAACAGGTACATTACTTGCTGTAGAACAACATCGTTTTAACCTTTCTACATAACAGCCGATACAGTGGCTTATACAGCTTTTTATTCTGGACTCAAAGATATTCGTGCCTTCAATATATCAACGTTGTTGTATCATCTTAAATTGACTGAAAAAAAAAGCTTTGGTTCATTGACTCTTGTTTCATGTAAACGTAGTGATTTTAAAAAATAGCTCAATTTAAGGCCAGTATCTTAGAAATCCAATGGACTTCACAACTTTTTATGACTTATAGCAGTCTATCTACACTGATGCTGTAATAAATACTGTATCATCTATTGCCTGTTTTACTTATTTCTGAATGTTTAGTTGTTTTTCTAGTCTAGTTGCTCTAAACAGATGATTATAGAGAAACCAACTCATCTCTTTATGGTTTGTAATTAATTAATACCCTATGACCAGACTCCTGGTATTAGAATTCTTTGTGACTAAAACTGGAATAATACATTATGTTCTGTCTCCACTGTTACTAATTATTCTGTGTAGTATTCACTACATGCTCTGGGTGCACTGTTTTTTCTGGGAATGTCACAAGAGTGTTTATATAGACATCTTTAGCCTGATTTTGGCAAATGAATTTCCTCAGTGAGAAAACTCCTTTAGAAAGATTTACTTTATTAACTCATTTGTTAATTCTAACTAATTCTCAAGACTAATTATATGCAGCCAGATCCTTGTCCTCCAGAGAAAGGCGTATAGTATTCATATAATAGAGATCCTTATGGGAATGTACTATTTGTCATTAGTAATGACTAACAATATTCTCCAGAAGATGAACAACAGCCTGAAATGACTTCTTAAACAGTAGTTTAGTGATAGTTCTTTTTTTTCCCCCTTGCATTATTACTTTGATCCCACAGATCAAACAGGGAGGTCTGAGAAGTTTTGCTGAAGAGATACATCTTTCCTAGCAAGTGTATTTTAGTCTTGTTTGGCTCAGGGGAGACAGAGACTAACTGTGCTGGATGACGAGAAATATGAATCTATTTGATAAAAATTCTCCTATGGGAACATGAGAAAATACATTGCTATACTGTTGATTCTAGCTTTTATACCAGTCACAAATCTTCTCTTGTTTTGTGTGGATTTTCAATTTTCTCTAAAGATGACAGTATTCATGCACACAGCCATACTGGAGTAGAGTGGTGAAAAGCCATTCCTGAAGTGGCTTTTTTCTTTCCCCAAGATCATGGTTTTGTCCAAAGTTTCCTTGTATTTTCTACCATGCACAGATTTCCTAACAGTTGAGTGTCAAACCCAACAGGACAACACGAATATTGAAGTTTATGGTCTGAAAATATAGGATGTGCCCACGTGAGGTGGAGTGCATCCCCGCAGTGCACAATCCCTGGCTCAAGTCTGCTAGATCTGGCAGTAAACGTGATAAAGAAACATTCTAGCACAGCCTCACTTAGCATACCCTTCTGTGTAATGTATTTAGAATAATTTGTCACGTTTCCTTGTTCTGTAGAGGGAGAGGGAATTCTACAGGTTTAATGGCGCTGTATTGTGCACTTGGACAGAGGGATAGCCCAAGAGTTGCAGTCTGGGCCCTTCTGAACTACAGAGTGAATAGTCACAAAGTCTGAATGCTTTTTTTAATAGAGAATACCTTAGTGGTTTATAGCAAAGAGGAGGATAAAAAATTAGGCTCCCCTGTGAAAAGTGAAAGTGGGAGTAACCTGTCATGTACTATTGTGCGCTTTGTAAAGTGGAGGTGGTACAGGCACAAAGACCTTTTCATTTCTCAGTGTCTTTAGAGGCTGTCAGAAGAGAGTCAAGTGTAGCCTGCATTATATCAGTGTACTCCTGCTCTTTTGCAGTGCTTTTGCAAGCTCTGAATGTGCCCTAGCTGTAAATGTGTTATCCCTTTCTGGGTGCCAGTTGACTAATGATGATGGGACAGCTTCAAAGGGAAGGAACTTGTTCTCTTGCTTGTACTGCACAGGTGGAGCAAGAAGAGGCAGGTTTGGCCTTTGTAGGACAGCAGCAGCTTTGGGAACAGATGCTCCATGGCTGAGCACTAGATGAAATTATTTTTTTCCAGTGTGAAGCCCTTAAAACACTGTTTTATGTAGAGAAGTTTTGAAAAAATGGATTCCTGTTTGATCCATCAAGTTTAGAGCAGAGGCTACAGTTGTGCTTTATCACTGCAGCTGAATACTGCTTTGGAGCTTGGCCGATCTTTTAACGAGCAAGACTTTAGTACAAAATTAGCACTAGAAGTAGTTTCAACTTGCTTAGACTGAAAATATAAGAAAATGGTCCCTTGAAAATTAATAAAGAGAAAATTCCTCTGAATTCTTGCTGCTGGCTAGTGATCATGGAAATCAGACTTAGAACTGAAACTAATTTTTATTGTGAATATAGAACAGCTGCATTTGCACAGCAGTTTAATTCTGCCAATCTCAATAAAGATGCTCCAGACTTACTCTCCTTTAACAGAACCTTCGGCTCTGCGAGGAAAATATAACAATGGAGTGTATGTGGAACCCTTAACTACAGAATATACCATAAACCTTTCTTCCTTTCCATTACAAATCCTATGCCAGTTACTCTGCACAGAAAACCAGAATGCAGAAATGCATAATTTGTTGCAAAGATAAGTCAGGATATCTTCCTTTCAGTCTTTTTTTGTTTGTTTCTGTTTATGTCTGTAGGTTACATTTAAATGACTTCATACATTTAAATGTTGTTTGATTGGTTGGGTTTTTTTTAATGGCATCTTGCATAAAAAATGTAACTCTTTGAAGAAAATTTATGTGCTGTATGCTTCTGGTTTGCGCATTTCTGGTCCTGTTAGAAACTAACAAAACAATCTCCAGTGCAGGTGGAAAGGGTGACTTATGAAAAAATGTACATGAGAAATGGTAAAGATGGTCTAAGCATCTGATTGGTGTTTTCCCAATTAATATGCCAGAAAATTTGAAAACAATGTTATGCTGTGGAGATTGTGGCATGACATATGAAGAGGACAACATGATCATGTGCAGACCGCCATGGGCAGCCATTTCCTGCAGTGCCAAGACAGCTGTTGGAATTGCATGCAACCCAAATAAAGCTGTTTTCCTGTCTCTTCCAGCTTGTCTGCCTGTCAGTTTGGTAATTTTGCAGCAAAAAGATCTTTGTTGCCAGCTAGAAGAGAAAGACAGGGGATACTGACCTGAAAGGATCTGGGAGCAGCTGCGGTGGTTACATCAAGTTCTCAAGTGTTTTTTTTCTCCACCTGTGCTATTTGGGAGCTGTGCAAGAGATGTAGCTTGGCAATTGAAATGCTATCTCATCACTGCAGATAAGTAGCTTGGCTTTGAAGCTGCCTGTGAGCATCTACTAAGTCTTATCCTGAAATAACCCAAAAATTAATTTGAAGGAAAAAAAATGGCAATAGATATCTCAGGAGCTTTTGGTCAGTCTGGTTTTGAGTTATATCTGAAGCAAGTGATCCTTAATGCAAGTCTAGAGCATTACAAATCATGGTACCCTGAATTCAGGTCCTTTGCACTTTACTTCGTATTTCTCCAACATCCTACAGATGATGATAAAAGCCAGAACTAAAAATCATTAGCTGGAAAAACCATCTCAAACAAAATCAGTCCAATAGTTCAGCAGAATTCCTTCTTTCCTTAATATTCTCCTGCAATATCCCATCACTATGATGTTGCCATTTCTGTATTTTTTCCGTGTATTCTTTAGATTTTATTTTTCATTTGTTGTTCTGTACAGCAGTTAGAAGGAGTTTGACAGTTAGGTTTATGGTCTCTATTTCAGTTTGTGGCTGATTCAGAGAGCAGCAACAAGAGCCTCTTCAACAGAGGTAACAATTGCACTAGGATGTCTCTGTAAAAAGAAAATAAAATATATTTTGAACATGTAACATAGAAAGCATTCTGGAATTGTATTTTGTTTTCTTTTTACTGCTGCAGATTAGTGCCAGCACACAATTCCCTTCATGCCTGAGGAAAGTTCTCTACAAATATTTTATGTCCTCTTCTTCAATCACTCTAAGAAATTCTTTTTTTTTGCTGCAATAAAAAAATGGAGTACTGTTTGGCTGCTGTCGTGCTCAGAACAAATTTGTTGTGCTCACTCATTTTGTTTCTGTATTGCTGAAATACTCCATGTCTGTCTGTCACCCTGTACTTTCTCTTGTCCTGGGATTACAGCTCTTGGAGACAAGGATTCTCTCTGTCCTGACTGCTTTACTCTGCAGAGCGTAGTGAGGTTCTCTGTTGATGGCTGGTTGGTGTTATAGTATATGGAGATTCGTGGTGTGATCAAAGAGCTGCATCTTTTCAACGGGTTGGCTACCAAAATGCCTGATTTTTTTTCTTGTGGCAAGGGAAATGAGTCATCCTGAGTACCCCAGTCATGTAGACTAACAGGAACTTCTTGTACTCCCTTGTTATTTTGGCCAGCGATGGTTCGTTTATCACCCTGGATATCTAGTGAAGTGCAGGCTGACTCTGAAGAAAGGAAAAACGTTGTGTGCAGAAGAAATTTTTTTAATCAGGATGTTAAAAAATTGCTGTGCTTATTCAGTTAGGATGATACTTTAATCCTTAACGAATACAGTTTACTGGGAATTATTTATGGCTGTGTAATAAATAAATAGGTTCACATAGTGAAAAGTATGGGCACCACAGATAATATGTTAGTTTTGTTTGTCATGTTTATTTGAGAGCACTCTAAACATCTGTCAAGTCACTGTAATGACAGGCATGTAAAATCGAAGCCAGCACTTGGGGTCTGGCCTTGTCCCCAGAACAGAACTGCTGGCTCACCGAGACTTCATAGTGTTAGGCTGTAAAAAAGTACTCATTAAATGTCCCAATTTTTGAAAAAAATAGGCAACCCTCAGAGTACAGACTCTTGGAAAGAGTAGGAAAGGGAATAGACTTTGTATCCACACTTTAAGTTGAAGCAATGGTTACCCCCATATTCCCTTTCACGGGGGAAGACATCAGTTATTAATTTACTAAAAGCTATTCTGCTAAATTACAGTAAACCACTAGACATGAAACTGCTTTGATAAATGACGTAGCCAGATTGCTGGAGTGCTTCAGAGGTGCAACTCATGAAGAATCTGGGTCCAGTGGCAGGTACACGAAATGAAAAATATACAGGAGAATATATAAAAGGACAGCTTTGCTTTGAGTATTGCTAGAAAAAACCCAAAAGCCCAGGAGGCAGAGACCTGTTTTCTGTGTCAAATAAACTGTTCCTAAGGGCAACATAAGTAACTCTGCTTCCTAAGATAAAGCTATTAAAGGGCTGCTCTTCCATTTGGGGACAATACCAGGCCATAGTCTCATCTCTGTGTCTCTTTGACTAATTCTGTCCTCCAGTCTCCTGCTGAAGTAGGGTAGAAGAGGGTAGTTTCTGCCCAAAGAAACTGAAGGATTGGGCAAGAAAATAGGAATACAATGCTTGCAGAGATAATCTCAATGCTCTGTGCCTCTCCAGGGTTCCAAAGTCTGAATGAAGTGCATTATTAAAGTGTCTTTCCAACCAGTTTTTGGACACTGTTCCTGAAATCATATTTTTGTCTAGTTTCTGAGTGGGGCAACAAAAAAAAAGAAAAGTGTTTTCTTGCAGTTTCTTCTAATTATGCTTATGCAGTTGAATCACATGTAAATATCCAATTGCTTCTGCTCCAGTATCCCAGAGGGTAACACTGTCTTTAGAAGAAAGTGGGAGAGTAGGGACATCTCAGCAAAAGGTTTGCTTTAAATCAAGCATAAGTCTTAGTATTTGCAAAAGCACAATTTATGCAGTGAGTGGGAGCTTAATCCAAGTGCAATTAACTGTAATGATGTTGCTAACATGCCTGAATCTTCATTCATTTTAGCACTTGAACCTACAAAATCAAGTCACTTCCAGTCGTGTTGGGGTCTGCAGAGCCACCTCAGAGGGTGAGCTGAGGGAGAAGGAGAGAAAGCTGCTGTGGGCAACTCAGAGCTGGCCCTAGGGTGATGAAGTGGCACTTCAAGTCACCTAAGCTTTTGAGAAGTTTTTTTAGTGTTCAGTAACTTGCAAACTCAGTAATTTTGCTTTCTGAACCAGTGCTGGTGTGTGTGCCTGACAGCGTGTGTGTTGAGTGCCGTGGAGGAGAGGGAAGAGCTCTGTGATCCTTTTGATGTTCCCCATTCTGCAGAGCAGCCAAACCTGCTGAAGATACTTTTGCCACCCAAGGGAGTGCCTATCCTATCTTTGTCACTCTTAGTTTATTCCATGTGAAGGAGGACAGATAGTCTGACAGATGGGGTTACAACTGGATTTTTTTGTTTGTTTGTTTTTCAATAAGCTAAGAAGTGGACGAAGAGGAGGAACTCAGCTTCATCTTCACCCTTCTGCAATGCCACTACTCAGGTGGTCTGAAGACCTTGTCACAGCTGTCAAGCCACTAAAGGAAAACAAAGGTCATGGTACTGCTTGTCCAAAAAGGAGGAAAAAAACCCAACATACTGAAAGGACACATTTTAAGGCAATCTTTATACATCTAAGATACGTAAATGAAAGGGCACAATATGTCTGAATTTTGGTTTGCAAATCAAGTGGAGATGACATAAACACAAGAGATGAGGCTGGAATATTGTGGTGGGATTGAACTGTTTAGTCTTGCCTCATTTTTGAGTGACCTCCATGCAGCTGAATTCTTACTATGTGTAAAAACACCTATCAACTGCTGGGTTTGGGGTTTTTTTTTTTGTAGAATAAAATACAGAGCTAATTAGGATGCATTAGAAAAACTTCTAGCCCTCACTTTTATTGTATTACAGAACATTTGTCTTTTAATTCATAAGCCCTCAAGTTTAAAAGATCAAGCTTGACATAAAAATTTCAGGAATGATAGAAAATGAGGAGACAGAGACCTCTGATCAAATGAGGGAATGCTAAGCTTTTCAGCTAACATGAAAGACTAATTACTGAGCTGATGCTTAATAATTGATGCCTTTATTCAGTATAGCTCTGAGATTTAGGTCCAATAAAGAATTTATGTACCTAAAAATAGTGAATACAAAACCTGATTTTCCAGCATTTGGTCTCCAGATAGAGACCCAGAACCCTGTGGATATTATTGAGGCCCTAGAGCAACAAAGCAGTCAAGGAAATTTCTCGGATCGTCAGAGCAGAGCTAAGGTTAGTGCCCTCAGCTTGCCTGCAATTAGCTAGGCTGGATATGACTCTGCTAATGATCTGGAAGATGTGGCAGGGGGGCTGGCGAGCAATGGAGCTCTCTTCTGCCATCTGATAGAAAGCACCAGGGTTTGCTAACATACAAGTTGCTGTTCCCTTTAGGTCCCTGTTGAATCCTCATGTCTAGATACAGTTTAAAAAATGGAAATGCTGAAAATAGAGGCAAGATTTATGTTCAAGTTTTATCTGAGGACGCTGAGACGTGCTTCTTGCCAGTCCCTGATAAAATGTGTTACTGAGGTTTTTTGCTCCCAAAGCACTTAGCAGGACATTTTAATGTGCAGTCAGAGAAGACTGAAGTGGGTTTTGCCACTGTCCTTTTTTACACAATAGCTCTCACCCAGCAGCTCTCTGGCAGACTGAATTTCTGGAGAGGATGGTTTCATGCATCCTTGAAGAGCAACTGAGCCATAGGGCAACAGGTCAGACGACCAAGGCAGGACTTCTCTTTCTTGAAACTAAGCTAGTGTGTGGGAAATCAGATGATGACAGCCCTGCAGCTCAGGTGCAGGGTAGTTAGTCCTACACAACTGAGCCCTATTGCTGACCCACTGCCCATGTAAAGCAAGCTGATGAAGAGTTAACCAACTCTAGCGGCAGAGATTTGCAAACAAAGTGTCCAGACTGGAAAAGGTCCCAAGCCTAAGGAGTAAGGTTGCTTCTGAAAAATAACCTAATTCCAAAAATCTGCTGGTCTGAGACTGATGGGATTGACTCAAGTCTTCTAGTAAAACATGGTTTGTGACATGCAGCAGGGTGTGACTGAGGCCTTATCAGCCTCCACCGTGGCAGCTGTGGTGGAGATGGTATCAGGTGGTGGGAGTGCTTGTGCTGGTAAGGCTGGTAAGGTCGATGGGTTCCATGGAGGGTTCATGCAGGAGAGAGAGCGAGAGCTGTGGTGGTGGGCTGAGGACTTGTGATTCTCTTGGAGTACATCCAGACAAAGCCTGGTGAGTGGGTTAAAACACGGGAGAAGGGTAGCGTGGTCACTAGTTCCCACTTTGAGGGGGACATTATGTTCAGGCCATGTTGGAAAAGGGAGTTGAAGGGCTGTCTCGACAGTTGATGTTCTATTTTGATTTCCTGCCCCTTCTCCTCCCCTCTCCTGTTCCCCTTGTTTTTCTTTTTCTTTAAAAATGAGGGTTAAAGGCCCATACATGTGGCTGCCACGTAAGGGCAGCCAGAGGTGTTGTCCAGAGGTGGATTCAATCCAGATGGGGAATCAAGGGGGTGTTACACTGTTTTGCAGTTAAAGAAACAAATGTTTTTCTAATACATCGCGTAGCTCCTTTTCTCTCATCCTGGAAATGAGAATTCTTTTAGGTCTGAGGTTGTCTTGTACTTGAGCCAAGATAGTGATGCCTGCCGTAGAAAATATTGTGACTAGTGATGGCAAGTTAATGTTCATCCTACAGAGTTAATATTCATCCTACAGTTGTGGCGTTCCTGCAGAGCTGTAGGAAATATCCCGATATTAAGCAAGTAGGGTGATAAGGAATCCAACAGCATCTGTGATGCAGAAAGAGAAATAAAGCAGGAGCAGCACATTAATCAAATACATAGGAGGAAAGAAAACGTGCTGTGCAAAATCAGATGAGCTGCCTGTTACACCACTTCATAATTTTTATGTTGATATTTTACAGGAAAATTTGCTTTGTCAAATTTATTGCTGATGGTTACTTAATGAATATGGGGGTTTGCCAGATATAAATAAAAGGGCAAAAAAATTATCTGTGTGTGCAATTGACTTTCAGAAGAGGAGTTAAGCAAGTCCACATTTTAGTGCAGAAGGAAGAAAAGTTGCAGGCAAGTTAACCTTTCTTCAAGTTCGCTTTTTGACCCTTATTTTTCTCTTTTGTCTTTGATTCAAATTCATCCATACTGATGTGCCATTTAAGAATGATATCTAAAAAATACTTAATTGCTCCCACTGTTATTTGTTTGGTCTTATTTGAGTGTTTTGCTTTTGTGGGTTTTGGTGGGGGTTTTGATTGTTTGGGTTTTTGTTTGTTGATTTGTGTGTGTGTGTGTTTAATTGATAGTGGTTTTTTTAAAATCAAAACTTAGGGCTGTGAAGTGAATTTGTCTAGTTGGGAATTGCTAAATGTGGTTTTGAAAAAAGTGGCACTAAGTTTGGGTATAGAGGAACAATACTGAAACAATCCAGGGAAGATCACCACAAACAAGCAAAAAAATTAAGTGGTTTTGTGACTCTGTCTCTTAAAAAAACCCCAAAAAACAACAAACAAACAAAAATACTCCAAACCAACAACCAACCAACCTGTAAAGCTTGCCTTTTGATCCTAATTAACAAATATGTAGGTTTAGTGTTTAAACCCTCCCCTCAAACAACTGTTATTTATCGCTTTGTTCTTCTGTGTTGATTTAGTCACTTGGTCCAGTGTTGCGTCCCTCTGGGAGAGGCTGTTCTCCCTCCTTTTCTCACCCTAAATATTCAGGTTCTCACCGTTCCTGTTTGCGTGAAGCCTATTGTCCTGGTCGTGAAGCGACTGCCTCACGGCGATGGCACTGAGCTATGGCAATAGGCCACAGAAAGCCATGTGCAGAACACAGTGCCTGGAGTCGAAGGCTTTTGGATAGCCACCCAGAGATGTCAGCTGAGGTACTGTGGGCAAATACAGTTAGAAATGTTTTATTTACTCTTCCTGCGGAGAAATGGACTAAAAAGCAAGTGTTTGTTAGGTTCTGGTCTGCATCTGCCAGATGCTTTTGTGCGCGATTATAACGTCTTGCTTTTTGCATTCAAGAGGAATAGACACTCCGTCCTCTCTTTATTTTTGCCTACCTCAGCCTGCTTCCACTCCACTGCTCTCTTTGTGCCAATGACACGATAGTTTGTTGTTGCATCGGGAGCTGCGAATGCCCCTCTCTAGCCCAAGGCAGATCTTACCATGAGAGTCTTACTCTGTGCAAAGAAGTCTGCTTTGGGTATACAGGCTACAAGGCTTATCCACCTTCATCCCTGGCACGAGCTGAGATAGCTCTGAGTTGTGGGACTGAACTTGGAGAGATTGAATGGCTTGTTTGTGTTAGCAACTGGTTCATTTCAAATTTAGGTCGACACGCAACATATTTCTGGAGTTATTCTTTGCTGATTGTCTCACCATGTTCTTACCTCTAGCTGTAAAGATTTGTACGAAACATTACGTTTGACATGAATGAAATATGAACTGAAAGGGTTAAAAGAATGGCTTGTGCTCAAAATGAAGGATGCTGCAGCCAGGTTGCTCTTCCCAGTAGTAAAACTGGGAAAACTATTACTCTGTGTCAAGACCAGCCTAGCATTACCGCAGCAGAGAGAACTCCTTGGTGGAAGACCCTCCTGTTGTTACAACTGGAGACATATGGCATATTTTTTCTTGTTAGCCCAACGGCAAAACAAAACCTCTCCCCACCCCCTTTCCCTCTCTCCTCTTTTCATCTTTTTAATTTTTTTTCTTCTTTCTTTTTTAATCTTTCTTTTCTTCTTTCCCCTCTTCCTTCTTTATTCTCTTGCCTGCCTTTTTTTTTTCTTACCAGGCAAAAGAAAGAACAGCAACTTTTGGGGAGGGTTTTTTTTTGTGGCATAGTGATGTGCTCTCATTCCAGAGAGGACTGTTCCAGGGCAGATGTAAAATGCTTGGCTATACAACTGCGACACTGTTGTGTGCCAAATCTCTTCTGCATGTCATCAAAGGCTTCTTAAACTCAATGTCCATATTCTTTTCCCTTGACTTTTGATTGTGAGGTTGTTAGCATCTCAGGGGATAAAAATAAACCAGTGTTCAAGCCAGCTCAGAAGTGTGTTAGCACGTTAAAGATGAACTATTTTGTCAAAAAGAGAGGACAAAAAAGGAAACACCACCACTATAGTGGCCATATGGTCTAAATGATAGCACAGCTCCAAAAGGAATTACAGCTGGTGTAAGTGTATCTGCTGCAGACAAGCACTAATATTAACTAGAAATTAATGTAACTGAACCACGGAAAGAAGGTAATTGTAATTTAATATGAAAAAATGCAACAATATAATAACAGATCAGGATTTGAAGGAACCATTATATTTTCAGCAAACAGCCAGTCTCCATATATGTAGCTTTATATAGTTCCGTTTCTACCAATAGCAAAGAGGGTATTAAAAAATGAAATTATTGAAGCTTCCAGTTAACAACATCCTCTTTGGTCTGTTCACTTTCTAAACTATAGCCAAATTATCCTTTATTTGTGTAACCTAAAGCTTGGCAAAATTTCATCTGAACCTCAGTGACTCTCTTAAACTGCTCTAATTATCCTGTTAAACTCGCTACAAGTGAAAATAAACACTGCAAACCTACTCAGCTTGCTGCTGTCCTGGCATCCCAAGTCTGGTTTCCGAGTTTTGTTTTTATTTTCTTAGGCAGACAAGTTGGTAGGAAGTGAATGTAAGATCAGTTACTGCACTTCTGGGTATTCAGAAGCGCTGATAAAATCCATTACGAATGGTGTAGATCAAATGTCGTTAGGTGCCAGACATCTTTCAGAAGTGTGATCTTTACCTCAGGCTTTTGGCAATGCCCTTGACAAATCTATATCTTCGTTTGGAGCTAAACCAATACCAGAGGGGGACTCTCTCAAAAAGAGGCAGTTCCTTTGTATGCAAGTCTTACATTTATTCACCCACTTTCCTCAAAACAAAATGGAATGTGAACACTTGAACGGCAGGCTAACTGGAGAAGTATCTGATCATTTCATCCTACCACTACAGATTAGATAAAATGAAGTCTAAACTAAGGTTAAAACCAGTCACTTTTCACCTAATCTTGATTTTGTTGTTCCTTAATGGTATGAAGATATATGGATAACTTGGTCATTTTTTATAGGGCAAAACTGGTCTTTGTTAAATTTGGTTGTCCTCCAGATCCCACTTACAGCTACTTTACTCAGTGCTAGAAACTTTTAGAGCTAGAAAAGAGAACAACTCTGTTCAAATGATATCCAAGGCTGAATCAAGGGATTAAAGAGTCAGATAAATTTACTGTGCTCCTTAGTTTTCTTGCCGCCATTTTCTAGAAACATTGAAATATTTCTGAGTATGGGAGCAGTAATGTTCCATGATTTACTACTGGCTATGGTGCTTTGGAAATGAAAGATACATCATTATAATGGTGTTGGGTAGATGGTGGGACTTGATGATCTTAGAGGTCTTTTCCAACCCTAACAATTTTATGGTTATGATGATAATTATTTTTATATTGGGTGCTCAAGTTCTGTTGGTGAGAGGAGAAGATGGAGTTGGAATCCACTGGAATTAATAAGCAATGTGTATTTGCCCAAAACTGTTTGGTTTGTATTTTCTGATGGACAGCATAGAAATCTCCCAGCACCACTGTCTGTGCTTTCTGGCCGTCTAGATAAAATGAGGGTTTTCATCTCTCTGACTGCAAATCTTCTCTCAGGGAACCAAAACTACAGACATTGTTCAAAACTGCTTCATCTTTTTTTGAGCTTCATCTTTTTTGAATCTTCAACTCGCTCTACCAGGAGATGATAATGTAAATATGTAATGACCTGTTTGATCTGAAAGGTAGCCTGGATATCTGGCAGCAGTGGAATCATATTTCCAGAGCTTCTGGATATAGCCAGCTAAGAGTGTACTTAAATCCCCTCTCTGCAAAGCACGAGTTTATATGGAACAACATAAAAGATCTTACGCTAGAAAATAAATTCTGTTTTCAAACAACACATAATTAGAAATATTTTTGTTTCAGTTTTCACAATCACTACTCCTTATGATGCTTTCACAGTCCTACCTTCAAATTGGCAGTAGCCCAGTCATTCGTAGCAGGATTTAGTTTACAGTTGTAGTAGTGAAGAATCTTACTGTCATCAACACTCATCTGGAGGTGTTTTTCTGTAGTTTGGTCTCAGCCAGCCAAACTTGTCTTAGCTGAAAATCATGCTAAAGTGACAATGAGTTTTTGCTGTTGTTGACTGGTTTTGTTTTTATATTTCAGTGATTAATGTCAAGGTACTGTGGTTCAAACCAAAGAGTTACGAGTTCAGCTGAGTTTATATACTTTTCTCTGGAGCATGTATGGCACGTCTGTTTTCATTAAGGATAAACCCCAGAACATACCTGTTGTTTACAAAGGTTAAGAGAGTTTTCATGCCTGTTTTTTGTTGATTTTTTTCCCCCCCCCCCCCCTTTTTTGATTTGGGGTATTTTCTCTATTTATTTATTTTTTTTTTTAAAAGTGCTTGTCATTGGATTTACTAATTCTTTACTAATTCAATGTCTGATTCTGCTTTTAATTTAGCTGCAGGGACAAGCAGTACAATTTAATTTCTGGTTTTTATATTTATACGTATCGTTGGTAATCTTAAGAGCTGGACTTTCCAAGGATATATAGGGTTTTACTTCTAGCTTTGAAGTTTAAATTTAATTACTGTGCACATAATTCTTGAGTGGGCATCGACAATTTGATAAAAATGACTTGTTTTTTCTGTTGTCTTTCATAAGTGGCCAGTGGAATAAATTATATTTTTTTGTTGAAAATTATTTTGAGTTCTAACAGCGTGCCCTGGAGATACATTTCAACCAAAATAAGTATCCTCACCTTTTTTAATTAGGGAAACATTCTATTCACCTTGCAAAGAAATCAAATTATTGCAGTCATTTTTGGAGTGTTAGATGCTCAAAACCTAAATCAGTGCTACGGAGCCTAGATCCAAGATTTAGCTCTTGCAAGAAATCATTTTAAACAAGTATACATTTAGCGGCTAATTTCTGAAAATTTAAGTTTACTTAGTGCAAGCTGCATATCTTGAAATTGTATTGTGGTTCACTATTTGTAATACAAAGTTACAAAACAGATGCGTAAGGTCAAACAATCTGCCCGTGTGAGGTTTCAGAGGAAGAACTGCCTATGATGCAAGTGTCCCACTATGGCAGAAATGAGAGTTCTTTTGACATCTGTGTAACAATTAAACTTCAAAAATCTTCACCACGGTCCCAATATTTCACTTATCCTGCTCCAAAAGTCAGCATTCATTACAAAAGCACAAGTCATGACTTGTGTCCCTGCAGATGTGCTGTTACAATGTGGGAGAAATCGGGTAAATCAAGTGCTGTTTCATGGGTTTCCCTAAGGGAATCTGCAGGTTGCACCATAAATGAAGAGCAAAGGTTCTGGTAGCCAGACTGTGTTTGGCTTCAGATTTGGACTCCCCCAACTTTAAAAGTATACCAGTGTCAGATTTGGTTTCAGATCTAGCTCTAGAGCTTTCTTGGAAATCCAGAACAAGTTTCAAAGACTGCATGACTACTTCTAATTAAAGCATTTTGATGATGATGCCTGGGTTGCTGCTGATAATTTCTTGCTAAAGTAATATTTCCTGAGAACCTTCAGCGAAGACCATCTAATGAAGTTAGTTATTTCCCCTGTGGAGCTGCCAAAAAACCCCTAAACAATTTGCTAGCTTAGTTGCTGACTTTTGCAAGCTAGTATGCCCAGCTCTTTTGCTAATAAGCCTTTTGCAGTGTCAACCATAACATCTGCTAATTAACGTGATCTGAAAAGCTAAACATAGAGTGACCTGTTTAGATAGGAAAGGTATAAATGATGCTGTCGATTCAAACACATCATCCTTCCCTTATTTATACTACCTTGTTCTTCAGTAATTAAGGACAGACTTAATCAAAGACGCTCTGAGCGTGCCTTTTATGCCATATGAGCTGTGACTGTGCAACTCTCCAGGGTTTCATGGGACTGCTGTCTTCCCTATTTTTCAGTTCTTTAAAAAAAACTAAAAAAATATTTTGAGGTTTGCTGAGATGCAACCCAGATCAAAACACAAGAATAACACTAGCATAACCCCACACCTTTGCTTGAGGGTAACTAAAACATTTTATTACTTTTCTAACCCTGAAAAGCAAGACTGACAGAGAAGGGTTAATTATTTCTGAAAGCTGTTTTATTTCTAAAACTTATCTACAGAATTCTCCACCTGCATATCTGAAGATATTTTACAGATGGTAGTGAAATTATCCTTAGGGGTAAAAAGTTAAGGTGCAGTATCAAGTGACCTTCTTAACCACTTCTCCTAGAAAAGAATACCTAATTGTTGTGCTCTTTTTCTGCCATATACAGTGGTGACAAGGAAGGTCCCCTGTAGCAGAAGCGCTCCAGGTATTCTGTCTGAAATTAAACCTGAAATTGAAGGTCCCCTCCTCAAAAGACAGGTAGCCATAAAAGAAGATTTTTTTACCATTTGTTTTCCATTTCTTTTTATAAGCTGAGGAGCATTGTCGATACTCACTATACCTGTGTATCTGTGGTCTTTCCCAAAAAGAAGAATCAGAGCAGTGGTGGTCATATACCTTGAAACAGCTGATTTGGAAATAATGTTTTGGTGCATAAGAAGGGATATATATTTGGGGGTGTATATATTTTTTATTTTTAGTTAAAATAAGCAACAGTTATGAAATTATGATTTTTGAAGTAAATGGCTGTGAGAACCATAGCTTGAAAGTATCCCTGGTTTTCTCTATGAAGCTTCATTGCACCAGTGCTCGGAGGATCTGAATGTCTGCAATATTAGAAGTCCATGGCAGTTACCTGTGAGCTCTGTCTATGGTGGTGAAAATGCCAATAATAACTTTTAAATCGGTTTAACTGGTACAAAATCGGGATTTAAGGTTTGAGGGCAAAAGACCTCTTCAAAATCTCAGCAAGTGGGAATACTGACTTTTCAGCTATTCTAGCTATAAAATGTTCTGAGCCTGAACTATGCTTATGATTCCTTAAAGGGTGGAGCATGGTTAGGGTATGATGGTATGGAAGACTACGAACTACATAAAGCTTTCCACAGGAACAGTTCTTTTGTCTTTCTTTTTCTTTGTCTGTGAAAAAAAAAAAGAGAAGTCTGCAAATTACACAGAAATTTCATGACTCTGGAAATTGCATTAAAGAGTTGTGGAGGCTTAGAGTGTGCTCAGCTTGGATTTTAGCCTAATGCAGGCACAAGCTCTTCCACAGGAAGAGCTGTGCATGGTCTCCGTATGCTCCGTAAGTTTTTTAGATGTGTTGGCTGTCAAGGTCCGGCAAATCTCTACTAATTGCCTGCAAACAAGTGATTCTCAAAGGTACCTTTAATGGGATCTACAGAGCCTGCATCCTTGGCACAAAATATATAAAGCAATTAGGGTTTTGCAAAGTCATAACTAACCCAAAATGGGGTCTTAGGAAAGCTCCTTGGCCCCTTCCATTATAAGAGCTGGAGCTATGCAATGTCATGAGCAACCCGGGCTAGGAGTTTTGTAAAAAGTGTCTTTGGTGCTAAAAAAGACTCTGGGAAAAAAAAATGAGTGAGTTGAAATATATAATGCTCTGAGAGGATGTCTGCTTATTTATTAAGCTGCAGCTGAGGCAATAGACAGTACATTGTCTCACTGGTAAATTCTTCTTCAAAATGGTAAGCCAGGAAGGGTCCCGAACGTTTTGCTACACAATGCCAAAAAGACAAGAATGTATCGCAGTTCTCAAGTCACCAAAATGTTAAAAAAAGCCACAAAACAAATCAACTAAACAAAACCACAGAAACCAAAACACCACAGAACCAAACTGAGTGGGATTCATGGCAAGAGTGGTCACTCTGCCTGGGTACAGGAGGTGACAAGCCAATGGGCTGTCACTGGGTGACCTCAGGGTGGTTATTTTGTGCTCTCCCACTTCTTTCTCTGCTCACCAGAGAACACAGCAGTGGTCTCTGGTGCTGGGGAAGCAAGGCCTTGCTGCTGGGCTGTGTGGGAGCTATTGCCTTCCAAATAAGAGACCTGACTCATTCAAGGCATAGCTCATCTTTGAGCAACATGTAAGGTGTTGATGGAGAGCTGAGCTCAGTTTCTCACCTCGTATCAAATTGTACTTCACCCTATAATGATGTGTGAAACACTGGCTGCGAGCTACTGCTGGAAAGCATCGTTGTATTCTGTATATTTCACATCATATTTAAAATAATATTAGTATATCACAGTAACTGATACAGTATTTAAATTACAAGTAACTTAAAGCAAAGTTACTTCCAAGCCAATAAACTATTTCTTCCAAGCTATTAATGGTTGCTGCTAGGAAAATACGGTCTCCTACTTAGGCGAAAAGAAGTAACTGAATTTAATACTCTCTGGTTGAATGCAGGAAAGGTGTATCTTTTAACAGAAAGAGATTTGATTACTGGGGGCTACAGTAATGTTCATTAAAAAAAATAAATTATCACATTCTTGGCCCTTTTCTGAGTCCCACCGTGTAGTGAAGGCATGTTTGAATGGTATTTGGTGTAGAGTAGAACATTTAGATATTTCATACGGAGCCTCGGTACGCAGTCATTGCACCAGCCTTGCTGTTACTCTGATCCTACGGATGTGGAGCATGACCATCCCTAGGGCCAGGCTGCGATGATCAGCATTTGCTGTATTAACTGACGAGTTAAGGCTGCCTGCTCCTCATGGCATTCATGCAGGCAGGCAGTGGTATCAGAATCTGGTCTAATTGAATAAGGATGCTATAATTTTCTTTTCCACTTCTATGGCTTTTCTGTGTGGCTGTTTGGTGGTTTAGGGTTTTTTTTTTGTTTCATTGGATTTTTTTTTTTTAATTTTTTGAAATCCAAATGTTTTCTTCAAACAATAAAATGACTGGAGAAACATGAAAGTAAAGGCACGGGTGCTTTATGTAGTCCTAAATATCTGCACGCACAACAACTATTAACTTCCCTCACATGTCTTTTCCCCTAAATTAATATTACCCGTTCAGTGTATGTGTAGACACCATTTCTTTGATATTAGGGCAATGTTACCAGTCGGGGTAATAGTGACTGCAGAAGTAGCTGGTTTGGTTCCTTGGTATAATCTGTAAATTAGAGAAGCAGGGGGAAAAAAAAAAAAAAGTAAATTGAGCACCTTCTTTGCTAACTGATTTTTCTGATGTGCTAAAAAGATGAAAGGAAAACATCAAAAACTTCGTTAACTAAGAAAAGGGAGAGATTTAGTTTCGTCTCTGAAGGAGCTAGTCAGCAGAGGAAAAAAGTGCAAAATATGTTTGCATGTTACCCTGACTTTTATAATATTTAGATGTGTGTGATTGCTCTACTGACGTCAGCTGGCAGGGTGGGCTGGCGTTCTTCCAAGAGCACTTGTTTTTTTTCTCATTAGCGAGGAAGAACTATCAACCTTTTTTTTCGATATTGTATCTAATTGAAGCCTCAGCTTCTGCACCATGTTTTCATTTCCAGCTACTTGAAAGGATCAAGGACAAACTAAAGGGCCTCCTGTGACTTGCTGAGCATTAAAGCTCATAACCTCTGGGACTGGTTGAAGAACTTGATAGGGCTTGGTGGGCTTTTTTTTCCTCTCCGATATCTTAATGCTTTACAGAAAAAGGTTTCAGGATCCAGGCTGATGAGCCACGTCTCCTTTCTTTTTTTTTTCCTTTTGGCTTTTTTTTCTTTTCCTGATCAAAGCATCTTGGCAGAATTTCTTTGATGTCTCCCTAGCTCTAGCTGTATCGTAAGCAGTTTGACACAGTAAAAAGGAGAAAAGCACTGGTGGAAAAAATAATTTTCCAAACAAGACGATTTTTCAGTCAAGCGACTAAAAAGCGTACAGAGGCAAAGGCTCATACAATCAGCGTTGTTTTGATTCCATGCTCAGCCTTCTAGGAATGGAGCACTTAATCAAGATTTTTTTATTATTATTATATTTTTTATTCCTACTGGCTATTCCTACTTTTGGAGGTTCTTGTAAGCCACCTCTGAGAGCCTCCCCTTGAACTGACCACAGAAAGCTTGCTTATTCTGTCCCAGTCCAGACTTAAACAAGCATGAAGCCTATTGTGAGGGGGAGGAAAATCAGGCCAAGCGTGTTTGTACTGCAAGCTGTTAATAACAACAACAGCTCTTGGCTTTTGTGAAGCACATGTCAGGCAAGGAATGCAAAGTGCTTTGAGAACAGGCATTAATTAAGGTTGACAACCTCCACCCTCTTCCCTTGCCGTGAAGTTAGTAACAAGCAGGGAACGTTGATTGGCTTTTGATCTCCCTTCCCAAGTGGTGACCTGCCCCATGCATGGCAGGGTGGGTGCACCAGGGCATGGACAGGGAGGAGATGGGACCTCTCTGTCTGCCTGAGGATGGTGTGATCCCCTTCTGGGTGGGGCTTCTCACACTGAAGGTCTGGCATGATCTGAGAAGTGAATTGGCTTTGGGGGAAGAATTTCTGAAGGGTGATTTGACCTGTCTGTACAAATGGCTGCTATTCCTTAAATTCTAGAGTGGGGGCTCACTCCTGTGGTTACCCTACGGTGGGAGAAGATGGATTGCTCACAGCTAACGGGGGCATGCGAATGTGGACTGTTTGCCTGGGCACCTACTCTTCTTGCACTGAATTTCACCATCCTGTCATTTCACCTAGTGATAGAAAGAACCTAAGCTGAGCCACAATTTTAAAAAATACTAGTTAAAAAAATATTCCCTTTTGGACTGGAATTGCTAGAATATAAAACGTAACAAAGGGGAGCTGAAAACCATTCACACTATTTATTGTACCCACTTTCTGTGACTGTCGTGGGAACTTTGGTCATGTACACATAGAGCAATACATAGTGGCTACTTTGCAAGTTATGTGGTGATTATGTGTCAACAGAGCACTGGAACAGGCTTCCCAGGGAGGTTGTGGAGTCTCCTTCTCTGGAGACATTCAAAACCCGCCTGGACGCGTTCCTGTGTGACCTACTGTAGGTGATCCTGCTCTGGCAGAGCGGCTGGACTAGATGATCTTTCAAGGTCCCTTCCAACCCCTGACATTCTGTGATTCTGTGATACAGGCACTGTTAATAAGATGCTCTTGTCTTTGATACAAAACTAGGATGAAGTCTTCTGTAGACTTTCATCAACTTCATCAGGCTTTGAACTGAACTGAGATCTCATAAACTAAAAACTTCCCCCCCTCCCATGCACAGATCCAGGTGCTTTTATATGGACCTGAGCCTTCCTTTGAGCTGCTTGGGCTAGCCGAACCACTTGTAATTGATAGATTTGCTGTCTAAAGACACAAAAGCACCTTTAAAAATCATTTTAGCATATTTAGAACTAAAAGGTGTTTTAGATATCTTTTAACAACTTTGTGTAGAATTATTTCTATGTAAGCTTCCAGATTAACTCAGATCTTCTAATATGGCAATTATTTTGACATATTTATAATGAACATACAGGGAAGTAGTTGCTTTGCCACTTTTTTTGTTGTTTAACTTCCAAGAAGCTAAGGATCCAAATTATGGCTTATAAGTTAATGTTTTCCTTGGGCAATGAGAGTATAGTGTTCAATGGCATGAACATTAGCTTCAACAAAACAGTGAGCTAATGTTTATTTTAAAAGGACAAGAAACTAATGAGAACTATATTTCACAAAACTAGATTGACATGAAGACATAAGTGGTATGTTCTTAACATAACTGAGCATGTCCTGGCCATTTTTTTTTTGCATGTATGTAGTTATATAGGGAGTAGAGTCATGGTCCATCTTGTTCTGCATCTTACCTCTATGATCGGCCATCACTTTCTACCTCAAAGGAGAGTTTTCCAACAGAGGAGGTAGTCTTTTTCCTGATCTTGAACATTGTTATGATATGTAGCCATCCTGAGGCTTGGGGTTCCAAGTTTTTGTAGCTAGGACTTGTATAACTTTATGTAGAAACAGTTGATACCTTCTACTACAAGTGAATTATAGTATTTGCATAAATATTTTAATTATTATTAATTATCTACATTGCCACAATGTCTACATAAACTAGCTATGGACTAGCTCTTTACTGTGAAGCTTTGTAAACACAGAACAAAGATATTTTCTGTGCCCCAGAGAGTTTAATATCTATATAAAAGTCTTAAGGCAGCAGATGTTGATTGACAGATGGGAACTGCTGGATAGGGGCAGCAATGAGATGGATTTTATTTGCACGATATGGAGTCATACTGACATATCCAAAGCTTAGTCTCTACTAATGGCATCGTAGTTTGTAGTTGGAGTTTTAAGGAGCAGCAAGGGAACTGAAAGAAGATGACCAAGGTAACTTTGTGGGTATTGATAAGGAATTCCTTTCCAGAACAAGCGGCAGCGTGGGAGAAAGCAAGAAACCATATAATCACAAAAAGAGGAGGGGGGCATAAGGGAAATAAGTCATCTGTACTGATGGACTGGAAGTTGTGGGGAAAAAGATGTGAGAGAGTATGATGTGAGAGGACTGATGATGTGGAACAGCATTAAGTGGTGCTTGGAGAGAGGGAGCACTTCAATATAATTTCCACTTATGTTTTAATAATAGTTTGGAGTGTTTTGTCTCTGCATTTTTGCTTCCAAACAGAAATTATGTTGGCAAAATGAGTTACCTTCTGTGTTTGCTTTTGTAACTTGGAGTATATTGTCTCACCAATTGACATCTGATTTTCAATGCACTGGTTTGGTGAAATCAATGTCCCAGTTGGGCAGCTCGGCCCATGTAATGCATGTTTGGTATGTCTTAAAACCATAATTTCAGACATATTTATTACGGTCCTCTATAATAAAGATATAGTTTTGAGCAGCATGACACCATGCACCCTAGCAGTGTCTGTAAGGGGAGCATTTTGATTTAATGGAGTAACTTTTCAACTTAATATGTATCACTTTTTTTTTTTTTTTTTTGTCTCACGTAGGAATAATGTGTAACCTGTTTTCACCCCTCTGGATGGGGAAACAAAACCAGGATTAAGTAAAGAGCAATTAAAATACACAAAGGAGTTGCATATGAACAGCATGGGAATATAATGACTTGATTAAGGAAGGCATGATGCCTAGATCAGACTTTCACTGCCTTGACCTTTTCCATGAAGTTCTTCCCTCCAATGTAACTGAAGAGTGCAATGGCTACTCTGAAGCTACTCAGTTAAGCACTCTTCCCGTTACGTTTCCTACATATGGCACCTGAGAAATCTTAATTTGTATTGAATTGTCAAAAATAGCAGTCATGCTAACAGTGAAGGATGAAGTCCCCGTGGTTTATTTTCTGCCATTTACTGAGTAGTGAATTACAATTCATAACCATTTCTCTGCTCTCAGCGCACAGTGCCCCATATTACTAAAATCATTTGGTTTCGCAAATCTGATTATGTTCATACTATTTCTGAAACAAGACATTTCCCTTTCTGTTATCTTGGATAATACAATTTCCAGTGTGCATTTAGAAGATCAGAGAACATCAATGACTACAGCTGCTCCTATTTTTATGGCACATATTGTTCATGGTTCTCCACAGCTAGAGATGACTTAGTTATGTGATTCTGATTATTAAACCTTATAATAACATAAGGCATGCTATGCAATCAATTACAATAAATGACTTTATTGGCAATATCTAGCAATTTCCTGTTATTCTTATCTCAATTATTTTCAACAGAACAAATTGCCTAAAGGCGATTACGGATGTTTTATGAGCAGATTAGAGTGACCTTAACGTTGCAGGGGCAACGCATGAAAAGCAGGTGGAGAGCTCTGAAGATCCTTACACTTGCTCCTTATCACATCTCACTAGGGAAAATGTGAAAGGTGCCCAGCTTGCACATCACTGTTGTAATGTTCACTGGACTGCCGTGACTTTTGGAATATAATAGAGAGAGGTTTAGCAACCTCATCTGCCAGTTCCCTCAGTACCCGTGGGTGTATCCCATGAGGTCCCATAGACTTGTACACTTTTGGGTTCATCAGATGGCCATGAACCCAATCTTCGATTACGATGGGCAGTTCTTTCATCCAGCCCCTACCTTTGTCTTCTGTGACTTCGGGAGTGTGGCTGGAGCCCTTGCAAGTGAAGACAGAGAAAAAGAAGTCACTGAGGACATCTGTCTTCTCCAAATCACTTGTAACCAGTTCACCTGTTTCCTTTCTGAGGGGTCCCAGACCTTCACTGGTCTTTTTCTTACCGTTAATACACCTAAAGAAACTTTTATTGTTTCCCTTGATCTCCCTGGCTAGATTTAATTCTAACTGAGCTTTCGCTTTTCTAACTTGGTGTCTTGCTGCTCGGGCAGCATCCTTATATGCCCCCCACTCTAGCTGTCCTATCTTCCACTCTTTGTAAATCTTCTTTTTGTGTGACAATGTGTCCAGAGGCTCCTGACTCATCCAGGCAGGTCTCCTAGCGTTGTTTCCTATGTTACCGCTACGTTACCACGCCAGCCTGAGGTCTAGAAATAATTGCATTCAGACCATTGCATATTCAAAGTAGTTAATACTTGAAACTATTATTCTATACTGCTGCTTGCCATAAGGAGTAACAATGAAACAGTAGGTTATTCACAGCAAAAACTGAGCTTTTTTTTTGGAAATTACTTGTCAGACGAGGATGAACATACCATTCACTGTGGATAAAAATATAAAAAATGTCCAGAGGATGTCTTCTAAGTAGCTCAGACTTCAACTTGTTGCCAAAAACAGGACACCTAAATCAATGAATTGTTGTTGTAAGAAAGATACTTGAGCTTTCCTGTTCATTATTGAAATGCTTCAACTGTCTCTTGAGCTATAGAAAATTAATTAGTTTTAATGTGACTGATCTAATTGTGAGAACTTCTAAAGTTTTTATATAGTGATAACTAAGACTCGGAAATACACTACAAAAACATACTTGGTCAGGTTTGAACAGGCTTGTAAAATATGTTACAAGAAAACAGAACAAGTGAACCTAGAAGGGGAAATGATTTCCTAGTCTTTTACAAAGATGAAGAATTTATCTGTTTCTGTTAGTGCAAAGTGGAGAAAAAATGTTATAAAATGAAGCAGAAGAAAGTAATGCAGTTTTAAAGCAAGCAATTTCTATGACAAAAGGAAGATTATTGTTCCTTTTCAGTTTTCTGATTTATTTTTCAATATGAAATTGAAAGTCCATTCATGGGGAGATTTTTCTCACTAAGGGGCTACTTACATGGGTGAAGAATTTAAGTTCTTCTGGTTTTGGTGGTTCGGGTTTTGCTGTTGTATTTTTTTTAGCTTATTTTAAAATGTTATTTCCTTCCTTGAATAAAGTTTGTCCTACAACAGTATTCAGTGTTGTGAAAATCAAGTGAGAGAGCAGACAGATCTGTTTAAAAAAATGTCATGGTCAATGGGGCGGAGTCTGGTTGGAGACCTGTATCCAGTGGAGTCCCTCAAGGGTCGGTACTGGGACCAGTATTATTCAATATATTCATCAGTGACTTGGATGAGGGACTAGAGAGTACTATCAGCAAGTTTGCTGATGACACCAAGCTGGGAGGAGTGGCTGACACGCCAGAAGGCTGTGCTGCCATCCAGCGAGACCTGGACAGGCTGGAGGGTTGGGCGGGGAAAAATTTAATGAAATATAACAAGGGTAAATGTAGGGTCTTGCATCTGGGTAGGAACAACCCCAGGTTCCAGTATAAGTTGGGGAATGACTTATTAGAGAGCAGTGCAGGGGAAAGGGACCTGGGAGTCTTGGTGGACAGCAGGATGGCCATGAGCCAGCACTGTGTCCTTGTGGCCAGGAAGGCCAATGGCATCCTGGGGTGTATTAGAAAGGGGGTGGTTAGTAGGTCAAGAGAGGTTCTCCTTCCCCTCTACTCTGCCCTGGTGAGACCCCATCTGGAATATTGTGTCCAGTTCTGGGCCCCTCAGTTCAAGAAGGACAGGGAACTGCTGGAGAGAGTCCAGCACAGGGCAACTAGGATGATTAAGGGAGTGGAGCATCTCCCTTATGAGAAAAGACTGAGGGAACTGGGGCTCTTTAGTTTGGAGAAGAGGAGACTGAGGGGTGACCTCATTAATGTTTACAAATATATCAAGGGTGAGTGTCACGAGGATGGAGCCAGGCTCTTCTCGGTGACAACCAATGATAGGACAAGGGGTAATGGGCTGAAACTGGAACATAAGAGGTTCCGCTTAAACTCGAGAAGAAACTTCTTCTCAGTGAGGGTGATGGAGCACTGGAACAGGCTGCCCAGGGAGGTTGTGGAGTCTCCTACTCTGGGGACATTCAAGAGCTGCCTGGACACGTTCCTGTGCAGCATAATCTAGGCGTTCCTGCTCTGGCAGGGGGATTGGACTTGATGATCTTTCGAGGTCCCTTCCAATCCCTAACATTCTGTGATTCTGTGATTATTTACTAGTTAGAGGGTTGTGGAAGTCAAGAATCTAGTCCAGGCTTCTGTATTTGGTCCAAAATTCATTCTGCTGACATGAGGGCCAAATTTAAGAGTTCTTTATGCTACAGTTGGCACCAACTCTAGAAAGCATCTTGACAGACTGAATTTGGGCACCAGTGGTCTGGACCTTGAGGTTCAGAGAATGAGGATCAGATTGAGAAATCCTGACACCTAATTTTCATAGGTTATCTTTATATGGGCAGCTTCAGTGATTTCAAATTTGAAAATAACTTGCCAAATAACCGTATCCACATTTAAAGGTGTCTGGTTTGCTTCAAACTGAAATGAGTTTCCGAAGCTTTGGCTTTCTGGAAGTATTAGACTAGTTCTGGTCTTCACAGGTGGCAAGTTAATAAAGTGGTTGTAATAAAGTGCTTTTCATGCTTTCTGCATTTCCTTCAGAGGTTTCTATATCCTATTTGAGACTGGTTTGACGAGTGGAAGTTCTTGCAAATAGCACCATTTTTTAGTCTAAATGAGCTCATGCTCTGCAGGTCTGCATTGCAATGGGCTCTATAATTTTCCTGAGAAGCGATTCTTTTTATACAACTCTTAACCTTTCTGTCTTTTAGGCAGTGATCAGAAAAAAAAAAAAAAAAAAAAATCCAACTTGCCAGCCGCTTTCTGGGAGAACAAAGAGGAAGGGAAAGTGCATTGCTAACAATAGACTACCACCCTCTAGCTGAACAGGCTGAAGTTATTATGAGCTATAAGGTGGGGATGTGGTTTTGATACATGGTTCTAAGCCTGAGCTCGAGCATTTTGAAGATTTAACACCAATGCCTGAAGGTATTTCTGTGTATGAATAGGCAGGTTTGCCTTAGTGAAAAACATGTTATTTGTTACATTAATCCTGACAAAATTCTGAAACAGTGAAAACATGAATGTATTGTTTTCTCAAAACATACTGATAGAGCAAAGAATTTAATCACTTGCTTAATACTTAAAAAAGAAAGGCTATGCTTAACATTAAGATCCAAATGCTTTCTTCATTTTGTGCCTAAAATTTTCTGTTATGCTTCAATACAGGGAAAGCTTGATTAGGGAAATACTGAGTTCAGAGTCTCCTGATCCAGCCTGTTGTTGAGAGATCCTCCTTTGAAATAGGCTTTCTAAGCGTTATTTTTTGGGGAGCCAGTGCCTAGCTGAAAAGCCAGGACAACTATTTCATTAGTTATTTTCCTCAAGTATGCTAGATAATGACAGTGTATTACATGTTTACAAAGCAGATGTATCGGCTCCTAGTTTGTGAAAACTCCTACGAGTTGGTCGTCCGTGTTTGTACATGAAATTCTCCAAGAGGACCCCAGGAAGACTCTTAACACACCCATTCAGGTTCATTGAACTGACTGCTTGGCTCATAATACCTTCATGGTCTAAAACTGCTGTTACTGCTGGTGAGAGAAGGCAGTGGAAAATGTGTTTTATCAACACTTGCTTCACTGGGCGGAAATTTAATACATGACTTTCTGGTCTTTAGCTTGATGGATCCAGGATATGAATGTTTTATCAGAAATTTTCCAAACAGGAAGGAACTTGTTGACCATTATCAAGCTCCTCAGTGATAAAGCAGAAGAACGTGGGAGTATTTTATTCTGCGCCTCACATCTGGACTTTGAGAGCTCCTAAACAGATGGGATTTTTTTCCCATTTTGGAATTGGCAGTCCTTATCCAGCTTTAGACATCCTGAACACCTGGCATGGAAACAACAGAAGTGCCAGGTGAGTGGACTTGGATACCTCAGGACACTTACATTTCTTCTTGGTAAGTCAATCTTTTTATTTTTGGCTATGTAGTGTTTTTTAATGTCTTACGGTACTCTGTTTAAAAAGCCATAAGAAAAACTCATAGGTGTTTAAGTAATTTTGCATTTCTGGGAAAGCAGTGCTCCCCGTGTTAATATACTTGGGCACCTGCAGTTCAGAATTAGACCTGCATAGGACATAAGGGCAGTGAAACTATATATGAGAGTTCAGGTTTTTCATCACTTTTCTTCTGAAAGACGCTCATATGAGTCTTATGAGAATGAAAGTACCCAGGTTTTGCTGGAGTTAAAATCGAGCCAGTCCCTGGGTGTTCTTCTTGGCATTGTTGTGTTTTTGTATTTGTATAATCATAGTTGTGGTATTACCGACACCTTTCAAAACACCTAAAAAAAACCCCTAGGCTCTAGCTGTGTTGGAAAATAGCAAACACAACTGTGATAAAGCATGCTTCTTCTAGTCTTTGTGGAAACAAATAGTGAACCTTATAATTAAACGATGCTCAATACCTCTCTAAGAGTACTTAGCTGGCAACATTGTAGCTGATAAAATTACGGTATCTGTATAACTGTGCCAAAAAAAAAAAAAAATCAATTACTTCTCAACCTCCAATTTGTCATGTAGGTTCTAGCACAAATCTCATTTTCTTAAATTCTCTCAGTGCACCAAAATATACATCACTCAATTCCTCAACATAGTTGTGTTGGTAATTTTTTGCTATTAATGAAATGTAAATTATAGCATTTGCTGGGTATGTCCTGTGGTCCATAATACACTTATTAAATATTAAAATGTGACCTATGCTCATGCATCATAATCATCCATTGATGGATGAATAGCATCCATTCTTCTAAGACACGGTGACCATTTGTAAATTTTACAGTAAATGTTCCAGAATAAGGACAGTGTCCCTAGATGACACCTTGCAATCCAATATGCTCTAGACATATTGAGTACGTATTGTTACCAGGAACAACTACGCAATTCCAGTTTCTGTTTTAGCAAGTCCTGAGTAGTACTTGAGTTCAGCTGTTTAACTGGTGTTTTCATACCTAGACCATTGTGCTAAAGGTCTCCCAAGAACAGAATCAATACTAATCATCACAGAATCACAGAATGTCAGGGGTTGGAAGCAACCTCTAGAGATCATCTAGTCCAACACCCCTGCCAGAGCAGGATCCCCTAGGGCAGCCACACAGGAACACATCCAGGCGGGTTTTGAAAGTTTCCAGAAACGGGGACTCCACAAGCTCTCTGGGCAGCCTGTGCCAGTGCTCTGTCACCCTCACAGTAAAGAAGTTTCTCCTCATGTTGAGGTGGAACTTCCTGTGTCCTAACTTAAACCCATCATTCCTTGTTCTATTGCTGGGCACCACTGAAAAGAGATTGTCCCCTTCCTCTGGACACCCACCCCTCAGATATTTGTATACATTAATAAGGTCCCCTCTCAGCCATCTCCTTTCAAGGCCAAGCAGCCCCAGTTCCCTCAGTCTCTCTTCACAGGAGAGATGTTCAAGTCCCTTAATGACCCTCATAGCTCAAAGGTAAAGGGAGGCTGTCAACACAAGAGAAGTGCCCATTTCCACTCGAGACCCATTCCATAGAGACATACTTCAAATTATGAACTCTGTGCTCCATGTTGACATGAGACTTTATACTTTCATGTGCATTAAAACAGTGAAATCACATGGGGTGTTTATATATATAACATAAAAATTCTTACACAAAAAGTTAAATTTTTTTTACCATTTTTACGAGTTTGAGGAAGGATTTGCTAGAACAGAAATCAATATTTCACTGTGGTACCTAGCAATGATAAACAGAGCATAGAAAAATCCTTAACTGTAGCACAATATAATCAAGACTATTCCATTCTTCTACAACACATCAAACAAAATCCTCACCTTCATGAGGTCATTGCAACTTTTGCAGTCAATCACAGAGATTCATCTACCAGACTGCAGAAAACCCTATAATGAAGCATGTTGCATTAATAACTTCTGGGTAGAGAACGATATTAAAAAACTGTACACTTCAGTTTTCAAAATAAGCTATTCAACAACAGGAACAACTGCACTTTTGTTGGAAGAATATCCAAGGTGAAAGTGGCTTCTTTGGATTTTATATGCCTTTTAGGAGTTGAAACATTGTGCTGATTTTTTTTTGGTGCTAATTTGCAATAAGCAGCCTGACTTTCAAATTGCAAGTAGAAGCCATTGAGCTCTTTTGAAATGATGTTGCAAGGCAGTCTGAAGATCTCATTTAGCTCACATCCCTAGAGAAAGGAAGATGGAAAATTTGGAGCCTGAGGAAGGATATCTGGAGGATCAATAACATGGAGACAAAAATCACAGAGGATGCCTGTATCAGGAAAATACAGAACATGCCTTTTTCTTAAGTGAAAGAAGGTTCTTAGAAGCAGGACTGCATTTGTGTCTATTCCCAGATTCTGTATGGGGAAAATAAAGGGGTGGGGGAAAGCACTGCAGCTGAGTTCATGTAAGGTGTTTCACAGAATCATAGAGCTGTCAGGGTTAGAAGGGACCTAAAGATCGCCTAGTTCCAGCCCCCTGCCATGGGCAGGGACATCCCCCACTAGATCAGGCTGCTCAGAGCCCCATCCAGCCTGGTCTTAAAAACTTCCAGAGATGGGTCTTCCACCACCTCTCTGGGCAACCTGTTCCAGTGTCTCACCACCCTCATGGTGAAGAACTTCTTCCTAACGTCCAATCTGAACTGATCCATCTCTAGCTTTAATCCATTCCCCCTAGTCCTATCGCTATCCAACATTCTAAAAAGCCCCTCACCAGCTTTCGTGTCGGCCCCCTTAAGATACTGGAAGGCCACAATAAGGTCTCCTCGGAGCCTTCTTTTCTCCAGACTGAACAACCCCAACTCTCTCAGTCTGTCTTCATAGGAGAGGTTCTCCAGCCCTCTGATCATCCTCGTGGCCCTTCTCTGGACACGTTCCAGCACATCCATATCTTTCTTGTGCTGTGGGCTCCAGAACTGGATGCAGAACTCCAGGTGGGGTCTCAAGGTTTGTAAGGGAAATTGAAAACCTAGGTGAAACAGAACAGTCTTCCCAGAATTATGTAAGAGAAAAAGTGATTACTCAGTCACTAGTAAATGATAAACTTCCATATCTCTTGAATAAGATTTTGTATTGCCTATGGAAGCATTTCAGTGTGGATGGTTTCAAAACAAACACTAGAGTGTGAAGTCAAGGCTGTAATATAAGTATCTCTTATCACATTTCTCTGTGTTTTTATGGTGAACGTTCATCCTTTGAGTCAAGATGTGGTTTTTCAAGGAGGTTTCTATGGCTCATCAGCTTTCAGAATCTCGTGAGTGGATGTAGTGCTACTCTGTTGCCCTGTGTGGTGACGTACCTCTCTGCCTCCATCTCAGCCACACATAACCTGTTTTGAGACAGGAGAGAACTGGGAAGTCCAACTCGGAAAACACCACTATTCAGATCTTGAAGCTGGCACTAAAAATCGAACAAATGTTGTTCAGTTTCAGGACATAATTACAGCCCTTGGTGAGGCCTGATGAATTCAAGACAAAGGTTTACTTTGTGGACAGAGTGTAAAGGTTGTAAACTTAGGTTGCTGTGTGGGTGCATGTTCCCTGGGAACTGGGAAGACACCTACAGCCAAAAAGAGAGACAGTAAGAAGCTCAGATCAGTGGGCTAGAGGTAAAAATCTCCCTCCTGCTCATCTCTAGCACACTGAGTCACTCAGCAGTACCAACAGGAGAGGACAAAAAGATACAAAGCAGAAGTCGTATCTGGAGCATGATTTTTTTTTAAACCAGTTCCATATTTTCTTGTCCCGCAGACAGCCCTGGTATGGGCACACTAAAATGTCTGCAGAAAAAAATCCACCTCCCATTAAAAATGCAGAAGAATAAAAACATTCTTATAATTTGAATGAGATAAAATGAAATTGCTTTTGTAATTCTTAAAATGAAATCCAGAGCACTCGAAGACAAAACTAAGGAAATGTACATCAGAGCAGAAGGAATCTAGGCAAAAATGGGATGTTACTACTAATAATGCAGTATTTCTGATACAGAGTTCGCTTTCTCCTGAAGTAGGATTTGATATATTTTGTGGTGTTTGTAGATCATTGCTCTTAAATTACTTATGTTGGCTGAAGATCAGTGAGTCCAACACCAGCGTTGTTACAGATGGTATGCAGAGAGTGTTCCTATTTATTTAAACATTTGCTCTGTGTTTACAGATGTGTAATTGAGAATGGTGTTGGGGGCCTCTACTGTACAGGTAGATAAGAAGCAAACTGGTATTTAACCAATCTGAGTGAGAAAATGTACCTGTCAAAAATAAGTGAAGAGCTTTAAGAGCTCCCCTAGCATGGAGGCTGAATGGAGGCAAACTGGAAGAAGTCCGTACCAGGCAAGGCTGAGGTACAAGGTAAAATGTGTATTTCACTTGTTCTTTAATTCTTTCCTGGGAAAGAAAAGGACTTTTCTATCCAGAGTGATTAATTAGACTTCTTTAATGTAGGCTCAAAACAAAAAGGAGAAAGATCTTTAGAGGCAAGTCAATAAATTGTCAGCATTAATTTGCATTGCTGATGTATAGTATCTCAGAAAAAATGATGCATGAGAGGCTGACCATGTGCTAGAAGGAGCTTCAAGACATAATGATAATTTATGTGAAGGAAAGAGAATAGCTATAATTAAAATACATCCAAATAAGCCCCCCCTCCATCCTGAAAATAGCAGTAATAATGGCACAAGAGGTGAAAGGACATGCGGGATGTGGGAGTTTTAGCGTAATAAATCCAGGACCATTAGCCATGTCCTTTAAATGTGCTGCTTTCAGTTTTCAATCCTCCTGATTGCTAGGAGAACCTTGAAGCATACGATATGAATGAGCAGTGTCTCTTCAGTTTAGCTACTCCAATCTGAAAACAAAAGAGCAATATGATTCCAATCACCCATCAAGCAGCAATCTCAAGAGGAAGAGTTTATCCCCTTTACTGAGCCTTAGGCTAGGTGCTATTTCATGTTTAGAGGACCAAAGCCTCATTAATCCTGGCAATGTACATCGGGGGAAGGGCCTTCTCTACTAGTGCGTATTAAAGTTGTATCATTTCAAATTCTTAATGCTTGATCATCTTTACATTGCAAATGCAATAAAAATATGTTATTATATACAAAGGCGTGACATCTTTTGAAAATGTAGTATTTGCACACCATTGAGATGACAGTCTGGAATAAGTATGAGTAAGTGGGGAAAAAAAAAAAGCAATATAACCACTCTATGCTCTATGACTTCAATTTTTGAGAGATTCTGACCTCTATATAAAACTGTGATTGCAGTTTTTGTGTTAGTTACGTAGACCTTAATAGTTTCACTGGAAATGTGAGTCCCAAATTATGAAAAATTGCCTCAAAATGGAAAAAAAATCTCATTTTCTTCCTCTTGAAATGAAGTATTATATAGAACTACAGTTCAAGTACATATTTTATTTTAGCTGCTTGGTCTTCTTGGCAGAAACCCTGCAAACACCTGGCAAACAGAGCCAGGGGTGGGTGTTATGCTTGTGTTTTATGGGGCCCTGTGATTTAGTGAGAAGTCTGCTCTGGCCAGTTGGCAGAAACTGGCTGGAGGATGCCCAGCACCACAAGGATGCACCAGCTTGCATTGTCAAGTTGAACCTGGTCATTTTGTGCTCTGCATGTGCTGCTGCTGAGTCATATGGGAGTCTTGGGGACAAAAAAGATTCCTCCCTTGCTTTTGTCTGCAGTCTGCTCTTTCTGGTCCCTTTCCACCGGGAGAGAGTTGGGTGAGTGATGCAGTAGAGGAAGGTCAGTGTATTGGGTCAGACTGAGGTGGAGTTAATCTTCCCACAGCAGCTCTCTCCGTGCTGTGTTTCTTGGAGCGGTAGCTAGAAGGGTGTTGATAGCACCCCAGTGTTTTGGCTACTGCTAAGCAGTGCCCACACAGCACCAAGGCTGTGGTTTGATGTTCTCCCAGTAGTAGGGTGGGTGTGATCAACATCTTGGGAGGAGATACAGCCGGGCCAGCTGACCCAAATTGACCAAAGGGGTATTCCATACCATATGACGTCAGCTCAGATATAAAGAGAGAAGGCAGAGGGAAGTGGGGGGGGCATTCGCTGTTTGTCCTCCTGAGAAACCGTTACGCGTGTTGGAGCCCTGCTTCCTGGGAAAGCGGCCGGACATCGCCCGCCGATGGGAAGTAGAGAATAATCTTTGTTGTTTTGCTTTGCTTCCGCGCGGTAATTGCTATATTAAACTGCTTTTTATCTTTACCCACGGGCTTCTTGTTACATCTCACCTCTCCCCTGTCCATCTGAAAAGGGGAGTGATAGAGCGGCTTTGGTGAGCTCCTGGCCTCCAGCCAGGGCCAAACCACCACAGTCAGTCAGACTCTTTTGGTGAATGAGGGGGGAGCAGGGGCTATACCTTTACTGTAACACAGCTTGAAGCACTGTCCCCCACAGTATCTTTGTAGTCAAATTGGAGACGTAGACTGGATGGGTGAACTACCATGTGAGTGTCAAACTGGCTGGACTGTAAAATAAGGGTCAGCAGTTAAAAGCCAGCTGGTGTCTGGTTACTAGTGACATTCTTTAGGTTTCAACAGAGCTAGCATAAGTGTCTAATGTCTTTATTCCTCAATGATGGGACAGAGTCAACTTTTGCAAGCTCACCTATGATGACAAGATGTGGAACAGTGATGACACCAAGGTGAGGAACAGGGCATGGAGACTTTCAGAACCCGCAGATGTTCAAAACTCGACTGGCCAAGACTCTGAGCAACCTGATCAAACTCCAAAATTGGTCCTCGTGTATGCAGGAGTTGGACTAGATGATCCAACATTTTGTGATTCTGTGATCTACAGAGGTCCCTTAGGACTTGTGATATCCTATGTTTCTATATACAGTACCTATGCAAGAAGTACATGTATATGCACAATAAATCTGTTTCATTGAGGAATGTCTCATTTCATGGTAGGGACAGAGATGCACAAGACTCTTCGCCCACTGCAACTATGCTCCTATATGAGCAAGTGTGTAAGATTTATGATTTTAAACATGCTTGCTCTGTTGCTTATATATGCAGAATCTTCTCGTATTTAAATCATAAAGTAATTTTGTTCCTCACAGAAATAACGAACCACAAGAGCTGCCATTAATAATGCACCTTTCTAGATGTCCTAGATTTAGAAATGGTATGCTAAAACAATATTTTTAGCTATCGATCATCTTATAAGCAAGAATTTATCATACCTTTACAAATAGTCTTTTCTTTGTCCCTGCAACTCTGTCTAATATAAAGGTGACACCTCTGTCAGCTTCTCTATAGTAAAGTTTACTTTCAGGCCAATTGGAGCCACAGAGTCAATAGAGAGAGTTCAAAGTGGTTAGATATAGCTTGTAATAGTCTAGAAAACTGAAAATGCTAACGGGTAAATTTTTTCTTTGCTCAACAACTGCAAAAGAACTTGGGGAAGATATTTAAACGCAGTTTAAGCAAAACCAGCACACAGTCACCAAGGTGAGCAGCTCTGAACAAGAAAAAATTACAAGAAAAAATTAATCCAGGAAGAAGCCTACCAAAGAAGTCTCTCTCAACTGATTGCTGAGCACTGTTGATGGAAAGTGTATAGAAACTGAGAAAAGAGAGGTCCTGAGACACCCATGAGAAATGATCAGTAGAAAATTCATCCCTTACTACTTCTGCGAGTCTCCAAGACAAGGACGGAAACATGAGGTCTCTGTGTAAATGGAGAGATTCAGCCAGTTTTTTTGGGGTAAGGTGAAGTTTTCTTTGGTTGCTATATTTCCCTCTCCAGAAGGTGAAAGCTGAATGACTCCATGCTATTCTATATTTGAGAAGTCTGGTGAAAGAACAGCAGTCTGAAACCTGTTTACATGTCCAGCAGCACCCTTTAGTGACCTCAGCTGTAGACCAGAACCTCCTGAGGGGCTGAGCATGGCACAGACAGAAGAAGGCTGAAGGCAGGAGATGGGACCTGCCTCCAAGTCTGCCCAGGGCATGAGCAGCCCCAGGCTGCTGAAGGCAGTTTCCACTCATCTTCTGTGGCTGAGAGTAGAGGGGAGAGCCTTTTCTGCTCAATCCAGACACGTGGCAGCTCTGTGGTTGTGATAGGTCCTGCAAGGATCTTCATGCTTTCTGGATGCAGAGATGAGAAAACAACCATAAAGAAAATCAGCAGTGAAGCTGCCCATGGCTTCTTGATAGCTGTGAGAAGTGAAGATGTATGCTACCAGGAGCCCCCACACTGTTGGTTACCGTAGCTCTTCTGACAAAGAAAAGTGGATAATCTGTTGTACTTCTATTACTACTAAGTAGGTATCCATACTCTGATTCATTTGGTGTAATTTTTGTTCCTTAATTCCTACAAAAATAAGATAAATTCTAAACTGATTTTGTTTGTAATGTAATTACCTCTAATGAACAGCTGCCAAAAAGCCAATTTTGTCTAAATAGTGTAATAACAACTTGGCAATGGATGGCAGTGTATATGAGCTGTCCGTCATGCAGCATTTTCTTAAATTAAAATCCAAAAAAGCAAGATCTTTTCCTTCTCTTGACTTTGATCTTGCATAAACTGAACAGGCATTTAAAAAAAAACCAAACCAGCAAAAGCTTGTACATAAGATTGTGACTGATACGTGACTCAGGAAAGGAGCCAGAGATCAGAGAATGTAACTGCTCAAAATCATCTATGTGCTTTATTCTGCCAAATTGCTTATAACTGAGAGTCAATGAGGTAACAAGACAGCTCTGCACAGGAATGAGTGTACGACGTCTGAAGCTTGAATATCTTCTCAAAAATGCACGTAAACCTATGCCAGAAGAAAGAGTGGATGCTCAGGCCAAGATCAACCCAGAACCCTGCAAGCAGGCACAGTGCTCTGCTTAGAGCTGGGAATCAGTTCAAAGCCAATTCTCCTGAGCCAGCAACAAAATGTCTAAATTCTTATCCTTTAAACACAAGCGCAGCATGCAGGTAATTTTCTGTGAAATCTGGAGTACTGAGGCACCGTGTTTCAGATGTTTGTGTTACATATTTACCTCACAATCGATTTAATCTGGAAAAGCAGTTTTCTGTATGACTGGACCTGCTTGCAGGGCTGATTTTACATTTTCCACAGATATCTTTTTCTGTTTCAAATGCATCAGCTGTGTTGCTAAAATCCCCATCTGCATATTCTGCTGGAAGCATGTATTTGAGAATGTCTCAATAACAACACATAAACAAGAGGAGAAGAAACTGATTCTTCAGAAGACAGTTCCTGCTGTGCCCCGCCCTGGCTGAGCTGCCATTCTGAAAAGGGGGAGCAACAGTGCTTCGAGGTGGTATAGGGTGGGTAGACACTGAGGTGCTAGATCAAAGTCCTTTACAAAGGAAAAAAAAAAAGGAAAAAAAGAAACCCAAACTTAAATAAAATAAACCCTGAAAGTTACTTGAACTTCTTTGGCTTGATGCAGGATTTTCTGTGGGGTGGTGTTTCTGGTTTCAGATAATTTTTGGAGACGTGGTAGTTTCCTGCATGTTGGCAGTGTGTGTGCCCAGCCTCTCTGATTCTGGGGTCCCCTTCCAGCATACTGCTCAGCCACCTGGCGTTGCACCACTTGCAGTCTTGTCAGGGCAGATTTTGGGGGTAGCTACCAGTTGTTCCCTGTTCTTGGTTATTTTAGGTGGGACGGCACAGAAACAGAGTGCTTCAGCTCATGCCAGTATCTGCAGCACTAGCACAATGTCCAAATAAACATTTTTATCCCTGCAGGAGTTTGGCAGTGGGCTTGTTCCTGCCTCGAAGCCCAGTCAACCCAGAGTATCTTTTCCAGACCAAGCAGAAGTAGATATTACTGCAGCAGTGCTAGAAGCCAGATTTATACGACTGCAAAGGAGAAATTACAAAGAAGGGAGTACTTTGAAAAGAAAGTGTGTGTAGGCTTCTTGTTGCTGTCATTTCTGCACAGATTTCAAACCATGGTCAGAGCAAGTGGTGTGTCAGAATGCAGGGACATAGCAGAATGGAGTTGAGGGCTGACTTCTACTTGTGAAGCAGTGCTGAGTGTGGGTACAGGACCAATACCAGTTCATAAGGTTGTTTAATTCAGCATATTAGCAGCTGGACTCTTCTTTTCTTGTAGGTCCTTTTAATAATGTCCAATATACGACAATTTTAACTCTGTAATACAGATCAGACTGTGCTTTATGTATACCTTCTGTTGTTTTAATGTAATAACATTTTGCAATTATTGATTTGCTGTACCATCTTTTAAAGAAGACAAAATGCTTACCCATACTAAAATATTTAGTTCGAATAATCTAGATACCAAATACTTCTGCTTGGTAGCCCACATTGCCACCAGATACAAGTTGTCATACGGTCCTTGGCTTCAGGAATTACGCACTCAAGTCTGCCTTGGTGTAATCAGGAGCAGAAGCAAATGGATATGAAACAGGACATAAGGCAGCAGAGGATGACTGTGCATTTCAAAAGTTGCAGGTTCCTTTTTTATGTGATGTGAATGACCTAATTCCTTTGATGCCATATTATTTTTATTCAACCAGTCTTTCTATTTTTTTTTCTTTTTTTTTTTTTTTTTCTGTTTTCCCTTCTCTGAAGGAAACAGAGGCTTATGAGACCATGCTGTGCAGGACTGTGATACGTTTACCTATGCATCCACTCCTTTCCTAGAAGCTTTTTGAAAGAAGCAGATGGATTCAATACAATTTAGTAAGAGGGTCTCCAAGGCCCCTGAAAACAAGCAGACAGGTAAAGGTGCAGAACAATTGTGGTTCTCTTACTGCCTAGGAAGTCACAGCTCATGCTTCATTAGGGAGTCCAGGCAATAGACACCTCACAAAATGCCTTCCTGGTGGCAAAAGCTTTAGTCGTACCCAAGACAGCAAGCAAGAGACAGAAATCAATAAGAAAGCTGGCTTCATAAGTGCTCCTGCTCCTACAGATGGTCGTTCTTACTTCACAGGTTGCACAAAGGCTTATTTACACCACTGTCTTCTAGCAAGCCTTACCTCATTTTGTCTCCTTTTTTATTTTCTATATTCTATAAAAGGTCCTTTCTCCTCCATCGTTCAATACCGTTATATCCCAGTCTACTGAAGTGTTTTCTGCGTTGTATCTCATACCCAATTCTGATTAGGATATGGCACATGTAAATGATTTATTTTCTTTGTAAATTAGTTAAACTAGTTCCTAGCACTTATAGAAAAGTTCCTTCAGACAAGCAAAGAGAAAGAAGAAAACAGCCTTGAAAAGCAGGCAGACATCAGAGAAAGGCAAGGCAAATGACCCTGATTTTGTTCACGTGCTGTGTGAGATGTGAGGAAAGGTAGATTAACTCTCTCCTCTTTTGGTTAAGGGTTCTCACTAATGGCAATAGGAGTGTTTTACTTCAGTGAGTAATGAGTGAAAACTCCAGGAAATATGGAACTGAATGTATTTGCAGTTATGTTTTTGGCTAGCAAGAAAATTTACCATTTGCTGTCATTTGCTCTACAGGCTTAAATTAGAAATTATTTAGGGTAGAGGAAATACTCTCTGTTCAATTTCTGCAGTGCCCAGTACTGTGTGATGCTGATCCATGGTGGTGGCTTGTACACTGCACAGATGCAAAATAAGGCTAATAAAGGCTGCAGAAAGCGCAAAACTTACTTTTCTTTCTTTTTTTTTTTCCTTCATGAAACAGATTGTATGTTAGGAGGTGTGTGTGTTTATGCTCACACACATGAGACTGGGTGCTGAAAGGCATGAGCTTGCAAAACCAGGAAAGCTATATTGGTGCCAGTGGCTCTAGGAGCACGGTGCTGCCTTTCATTGTTTCTATTCCTTTAGAAATGGGAATTTCTAGTTTAACATGCCATTATATGTTATTGTTTTCCTTTGCTTCCACATGTAGATTTTTTTTCTTGGCCTTATTAAACTGCCTGTATCTTGACCTATAAGTTTTTTTTTTTCCATCTTATTTGCTAAGGAGGAGGAGTCATAGAGTGGCTTGGTGGGCACCTGGTGCCCAGCTGAGGTCAACCCACCAAATGTGCTAAATCCTATAGCACGGAAAACATATCTTGTATCAGCTAAGAAATATGTCCCTAGATACTTGCTAGTGTAGTAACCATAAAAAAAAAAAAAGTGAGATTTTTGACCTTATATTTGGTCTGGGAAGGTTTCTTGCATGCCAATCACCTTAATACTACTTTCTGCATGAGCATTTATCCTGTAAAGGACTCAAGACTGTTCAAGAAAATCAGGCAAGCACCTGCTTAGTGAGTTTCGTACAGGTAATCCTAAAGCTAGGCTCACCTGATTTTTATTTTTGGGGTTTTTTTTAGAAGTAGCAACACTACAGCCATGTCAGTGTAGCACTGTGTCCAAAAGAATGAGTTTTATTTTGTTTACTTTGTTTTCACTATATTTTTGTTGTACTAATGCTCTGCTTACACCTTCTTTTTGGAGGCAGGGCAAGAATGACATAAAGAACCTTCTCCTCTCAATCCAACATTTATCACTCTTTTTGTGAACTGTCGCAGACTGACCACAGACAAAACAAGAAAAGGTGTTCCCACACTCTCATGGCACCACATGGTATATGCTGCTTGTATGTTCATGATTAAACCGATTTAGGGCCAGGATCAAATTTTCTACCCACGCACCTCTAGCAGGTGAGCAAGGGTTGCTAAAAGATTTTTATTTGGTTTTAACCCTTCTTTAGATTGTGCAGTGTCCTCCATTTCCAAGGCCATCTCGGAGTTGTACTTAGGAAATCTGAGGGGTTCTGAAATCTGGCAGTGCCCTTGACATTTCGTCATGTGCTATGGCTGTAGCATATGACGATTTGCTGTAGTTAACACATTTGATGCAATGTGCTGCAAAGGTGCTGTGTATAGTGAATTGCTCCCAGACACAAACGGTGTTACTTCAGCTTTGTTTGAGATGGTTCCTAATGTCTCTGTGCAATACTATGGTCACGTTTGTCAATGTATAAGATTTTTTAGAGCTAGCTTCAGGACATTTAAAGTAGAATTGAATACCATTCTGTGAACAGACTCTAAGTTTAGCAGTTTGGGTTGTTGTTGTTCTTTGTAAATTGATTTCTTTTTTTAGATAAAGCGGAAACAGTTTAGCAAACCTGGACTCTTGCAAGCAGATTGTGCTGACTGTGAGGATAAGTTTGTGGGCTGAGTTTTGTATCTGATGAAACTATATAAAAATCTTAGCCTGAACTGCAAGCTAAGATGATGCTGTTGCTCAATTTGCTTTAACTAAAAGTGCCTGCAGAAGATCAGACTAATTAAGGCTGTCTCCGAGGGCCTAAAAAATGCACAATCTAATTAAAATGCTCTTGAGCTTTTAATTATTTTCAGGTGGAAGTGCAATCGAAGTTAGTGCCTGGATTTTCCTGTTTGGAATCAGATGCTTTAAGGACTGGGTTGGGAAAAGGACAGGTGGTTCTAGAGGATGGGCACAGGAGTTTAAGCAGGAGCTGAATCCGAGCATGAACCTCAGCTCCCCAAAAAACTACAAATACAAACATATGCTGTCTCTCTTGTTGGAGCTACTCCACTTGGTATTAATAATGGCTTTTGGAACAGGATTCCAAATATCCCAGGAGAACGTATCTCATGCTATTTGTTTATCACAGAGCCACAGAATAACTTAGGTTGGCTAGGACCTCTGGAGATCCAGCCCCTGCGTGTTCCAGAGTTTATTCGGGTTGCTGAAGGCCTTGGCCAGTCAAGTTCTGAACACCTCCTGGCTGGAGATCCCACAACCTCTCTGGGCAGCTCGTTTTCCCGTCTGATCTCTCTCACTTTGGAGATTATTGTCTTCTTTCTGCCCAACTGGCATTTCCCTTCCTGCAGCTTGTGCCGGCTGCCTCCTGCCTTGATGGCACACCTCTGAGAGAAGTCTGGCTGGTTCCTTGTCTGCAACTACCCACGAGGTAATGGAAAAGCTCACCAGTCTCCCCCACTTAGCCTTCCTTCCAGCTCCCACGACCTTTCCTGGTGCTTCCTGGGCCCCAGTTCTCTGCCCATCTTGGTGGTCCTTCCTCTACTGTGCTCCTTGCAGTAAGGCAGCGACAGGTCCCCTGTGCTGGGGAGCCCACAGCTAACACAGTAGCCCTGTAATCTTTAATAACAATCTCCGTTACTCTCACACTTTGCAAATATTTTTTGGCAATTCAGAGGCACCAAAATGATACTGAACTAATGAAAATTATTTTTGCCTTCTGTTGGAAGGGAATAGTAACACACAAGGAAATGAACTTCTCTTTTGATGGACCCAGGTCTCTTCTAAAACATAAAAGAACTCTGCCCTTTTAATGTTACTCTCCATAGGTTCTTTAAGAAAAAGGACAAACATGGGGGAGGGGGATGGGAAAGGGAAGAACTAGGAGAACTCCAGCTGGTTTGGGAGATCTAATTTTAGTGGTGTTTTGTTGGACTTATTCCTCTGCTGATGATTAATTAAAAAAAACCAAATCGATGGAAGACTGGTGTGGCAGTTGACACTGTGACCGTTTGGGAGCCCCAGAGCTGGGCAGCTCAGCCTACACAGCTGGAGAACAGCCATGCTTCTAGGCAGGTTCTGCTTCTGCAACTCTGTTGAGATAAAAGAAGCAGCAATTTCTGCTGCAGGAAGGAGGCGCAAATTTCTGTCCCATCAAAAGAGGCAACAATTTCTGTTGTGAAAAGAGGCAACGATTGCTGTTGCAAAAAACAAAAAAAAGAAAAAAGGGCAAATCAGTCTGACAGAAGCTAAACTCCCTTGAGTCTCAGCTTGTCCTCGGGTATCCAAAGGACTAGGGGTTGCTAGGCTTAGATTCTGAGTGACACCCAATTCATCATTACTAACGTGATGCGCCATTACACCTTCGATCTGGTGGCACCTCTGGATTTACAAGGGCATCCTTCACAAGGGTGGCAACATACTCAGACAGCCAACTTCAGTGTGCAAGTGTCAACAGGGACTCACATGGCCAGATCGGAATCAAATATAGTTTATTGAAACAACAGATACACAGATTCGTTTTGATTGCCAGTGATAGTGACTGTCTGCAAAGCACGTGCAAAAGTTACAACGGTATTAGATTATGAGCAGCTCTATAAAGATTTCCTAAGTATCCCAGGGCAGCACTTGGTGAGACCAAGTGTTTGATCTTACCCAAAGGTGTCGCTATGAGGGGGAAGAGAGGCTCAGCCTGTCCATTAATCCCAGGAGTCAAAGGTGGTCCATGGTGGTATTTCCTCTGACAATGGTGGAGTCTTCTCTAACATCCCTCCTCTCTTGGGCATTTTTCTATTATTTGTTGCCTTTCAGGTGGAGGTTGAGTGACTCCACTCATGCATATCTTTATTGTGATTGGTGTAAATTTTTCTCACTTCCTGTTTAAAGCTACAGACTAGGAAAATTCAATGCGCAAGCTTAGTGAGGGGTAGTCACACCTCAGAGGCAGGTAGCTTTTGGGATGGAGGTGTGTTTTGGTATTATAATGAGATTATAATGAACATCGTTCACCCAAAGGACAGCATCTCTCAAAAGATGACAGACTCTTGACCCAGGGTAGTAAACTGCAGTTAACTGGCTCCTTGATATCACCAGGTTCCTTTACGTTCTTAGAGCTTGACCATGGTATCTCCATTCCATTCCATGCTCTGTGAAGTTTTCTCTTAGAGTCAGAACATCAAGCTCCCATAATGCTACCAACCCTTAAGGCTGCCTTAGAAACCTTTGTGGGGAGAGCTCCCTTCGTACCAGTTGCACATTGTCCTGGAAACTTTCTCAATGATCCAATGTGTGAGCAATGCTATATAGGTAATTAAGTCATTTTGGACCATTATCCCACATCACACGATATGAGAAAGGTTCGACAAAGATGGTTGCCTTGCAGTTAGAACTAAAGTTTAGGCAAAGGTGCCTTAATCCCACACGCTCTTACTGAAATCTACCTCTCTTTCATAAAACTATGGAGAAATAAAAGGGTTGATCTTTCTGATTGGAGATCTCTGCTAAATGACCCAATCTTAGAGGTTTAGGGAGCTGCAGTTTAAACATTATTGGTATTCTGTGGCTAGCAGAAACAGAGTCTGTATCACTTTGCCTAATCTTAGATGATTTCAGCTGACGAAATATGAAGATACAATAACTACCAAAAATGATTTGTTCAACAGGGATTATTCCAGAAATTATCTACTCTTTGGTTTTGACATTCTTGAAACTGTATCCCTAGTCTCAGGCTTCAAAATGGTGTAATATACCAATTCAGAAATTAATTTGATAAGCTACATATTGAAGCTGTAGACCTCTTCTCTGATCTGTACCATTTTGTGAATTATTTAAATAACAAAAGGGAGCCCTTGCTAGGTTTCCACTGAAGGTCTGCTCTCTTGGGGGGTTTTATCTGCACAGCACTTTTCTAAACAGAAATGTTACTTTCTGTTGTTGTGTTTAGTTTCCACAGCAGTTCAGGCTTGCAGGTGGCCACATTTTTTCCTTAATCTTAAAACAAAATAAATTGCCTTTGGGAACCAGTGACAGATTTTCAAACTTGGAATAGAAAGTCATGTACTAGAACATTATCTAGCATAGTGGTAGTAAGCATGATGCTTTGCAGGTAAGGATTCCTTATCTATAACCTTAATGCTAGCTGTATTTGTAGGTTTTACAGCATCTGTAACAATTACATTTAGCAACTAGTGCAAATACTGATTAAACGTAAGGAATTAATGGTGTTGCTTCCATGCCTGTCTTGAGAGACTAAGCCTGCATCTCCATGGCAGCTTTACCTGCTCTTCAGCTCCAGGAAATTCCTTAAACTTTCATGTGTTAACATGAAAAAATTCTTTGTTCTCTTAAAATGTGAATCCAGTTTTGTCATCTGGAAATAGTAGAAAAATACTCCAAGCCAGAGTTCTGGTCCTGCATGTAGAAATCTAGCCAGGGCTTGTAGCATCAAGATATGTGTCTCCTGAGCATGAGATGCTCAGAAGTTAATCAGGCAATTAGTCCCTGAAGCTTTTTTTTTTTTTTTTTCTGCTGAGCGGTACCTGTAAACATTTTATTTCACTAATTACTACATTAATATGTAAATCAGCTAGGTCTGATCAAAGAAATTAGGAGCCTGTATCTTCCACAGGGTTCCTGGAGTGCTTGCTGGTACCACAGTTAGATGCCGGTATAAAATTCAGGACTCGGTAGCGCTCCCTGGGTGCAGACTTCTGCTAGGGTTAGCAAGTTACTTGGATATCTTGGACCTTCTGTGAAATGGTATCAGGAAGGGTCAAGACTAAATTAGTGTGGGAGCCTGAAGCACTGCAAATAAAGGCCTGCATGGAGGTGTGTGCCTGAACTGAATGAAGATGGATGTCTCCTGATGCCTCTGCGGTCCCACCTGGGTTAAGGTTATGATACAGGACTTTGTCTTCTAGAGGCTGATGAAATTGAAAGCTTATTTTCAGAAGTATTATAAGGCTGAATGGAGATTTATTTCCAACAGGGCTGCTTAATCTTTGCATATAAGTGGACTCTCAGCATTAATAAAACCATTACGGTAAGGATAGATCAGGGGAAGACTAGATTTAGCATTGCACTAAACAAGGTTACAGAGCAATCCCATGGTTTCAGTCAGGAAGTTCAGATGGCTCATGACTCTGGGCTTCAGATGATTTGACTTATGATTTTGTTCTTTATTTTATTGTGTAACTTTTAGCTTTTCAAGGTAATATGTTGTCTTTTGATCTAGTAGAGAAATGAACAAATTAAAATCAGTCTGACCTACCTTTTGATCTAGAGATTACAGTGAAGAAATACATTAAGATGTTTCAGTTTTCTTATCAGAAAACATTGCTGGCCCCTGAAGAAAATGGCAAGTACAATTTTCAAAAACTGATATAACCAGCAGCCACAAATTTTTATGGGTATTTTTTAGCTACACAAATGTAAACAAGTATTAATATACAGTAAATTAACAACATGCTGCCTTGTTGGGTTTTTTTTGCAAGTCAGTATGAGGACTGCATGGCCTCATTAAGGGAAAAAATAACACTGATGGTAGACTTGCGTGGGTGAAATCAGAGCTGAGGAAGAGAAGTCAGATGTAAAAACTGCATAGTTTGTCTGTTGTTTTATCTTCAGTCATTTGGTTACGCCACTAAAACCAGCAGCACATATTAAGGGAGGATACTGGTGTTTTCTTAGAAATATCACCTTTAAGGTTAAATATCAGCAGAACATTAATCCAAGACATTCTTATTCCTTGCAGATGTGAAATGATTTAACATATCCACGGCAGACCTGACTGTACTGAATGTTACAGTAACACAGAGCTGAAGCAGGAATTCAGCCTGAACATACAAAACATCAGCATTCTGAGTACACAATTTACACAGTTATTATGAAGATTGTGTTTTCCCTTTTGTAAGGGCAAATAGCGAAATTCTGAGAGTAAGGAAAATAGAGGCAAATGTAATTTTGATTAAATCATTTAACTAAACAATTTTGATGTAAGTGGGAAGTATTTCTGCAAATACTTTTATAACCATTTATACTAAATTGAATTTAGTAAAGCATTTTTTGACATCAATGTGTTTTTTCAAGTCTCCTGGTTAACTAGATAATATTCAAAGGTATATTGCCAAATTAGAAAGAAAATGGTTAAACCTAGAATATGTGCTGACAACTTCCCTTACTCATGTGCTAAATGACATTTAGTCTCAGCAAGACAATTCTTCAGATTAGAGTGAAAAATGTTATGTTTTAGATTTAAAAGAAAAATAAATATTGTTTGTGCTCTTGGGATCACTACTGACTTCACTGAACAACCTGATCACTAAAATAGTTCAGAATGTTTAATTTCTGTTCAATAGTCTTTTTTAACCCATCTATCTCCCTTCAAAGTAAAACTGTAAGTAAGTGCCAATAGGTGATCGTGGACTGACAGGCACTAACTGCTGAAATGCCACCAGCTACTGTATAAAGACATAAGAGTTTGTTACATGTTGATGGTAAACTCAAGTGAAAATGGCTGAAGAAGGATTTTTTTTTTTTCTTGACAGAATGAACATTTTCCAGTAACCTTAGTAACTGGACAGACGAAGAAATAAATAATAAAGCCCTGTGTGAAGGACAGGAGCTCCTGTTTGTTCCATGATGCGAATTCCACTGCCTGGGCTATTGCTCCCAGTAAAACAAGGCCTTCAAAGCCCTGTTTGAAAGCTCTGTCGTGTAGTCAGGCAAGCGACGTGTCATGTGTTATAATAAAACCTGCATTCCCTGGAACACGGTCTGCATGGAAGATTTTTTTTTTATTTATTTTTTTATATTTTAAATTAAATCAATCTGGATGGTTCGGGCACTTGAACTATCTATTTACTAGATAAACATTCACAACAGATTAGAACACAAAGTATTTTATTTCTTGTTATTTCTTTCAGCTCTGTTTGTTGTTTTACTGCTCTTACAAAAAGGCGTGCTCCGTGGGAAGGCATGCCTTGCATTTATGCTGACTTCACCCAGGAACCCTCACTGGCTCGTGTGTTTACCTCACGCACAAATAAAGCACATCCAGGTTTGAACTCTGTCACTTGGGTTCTGCTGGAAAGAAAAAAACAAGTCGCTTTGGCCCGCTCTTCCTCAGAGCTTTAGAGTATTTAGGCTCTTGAGCTGCACGCAGCATGTTTTCTGGAACGCGTAGCCTGGTTGGACAAATCGTAAAAAGCGCAGGAGGACACATGTAGTGTCATTTGTCTGCTTTACAGCCTGGGAACTGTCACCCGTGCTTGTCACTTCGCTTTCCTCTTGACCTGCCTTGTCTCTGTTTTTCTTGTGGTTTTGCTTCTGATCTGCTGGTGCAAGAAGTAGAAAGCATCCAAGCAGCAGGCTGCTGATGAAAGGATGCGCTTTTTCACACAATAGATAACTTCACAGTGGGACTCATTGCCGTGGGATGATGTAGAGGTCTAACATCTAAATGGATTCGAAAGGTCACAGAGGGTATGTCCACTGGGAGCTATTATACAGAGCAACTTGATGTCACCTGGTCTCAGAGGTCTCTATATTCATACACCTCCAGAAGCATGTGAAAGGAAGAATCTTTTGATATGTGCCATTTCTTGTATGCTTTTCTGAGCATCTAGTACTCGTCATTGAGAGAGACAAAATGATGGACTTGGATGAATCTCTGATTTGTTCCAGTATGCCTCTTCCTATGGCATGAGCTCTAAGACAGCTAATTTTGAACTTCAGAAAGTTTCTGTGGGTTTTGTATCTCTTTTCCTAATCATTCCCTGTGGTCTGCATGGGACGGCTTCTAACCAAGCAGGGTGATTTTTCTATAAGTGCTCTCCTTAAGTGCTCAGTTCTTAGGCCAATGCTCAAGATTTTGCTAGGTGGAAAGATACCTAAAGCCAGCAAGAGCAGGGCTGCTCTGAGAGAGACGATGGGCTAGGAGCCAAGGGTGACACATGCAGGAGAGTCACCCCAGCAGTCCCAAAATATCAGGGGACACAGCTGGTTGACTCTTAGTGTCTATTGACAGTCCCAGACATGGTGAGGTAATCCAATGTCCACCCAGGGATGCCAGTCAGGAGCTACAACACGGGGCTGAGGTTCATCCAGGAAAACTAGTCAGCAAGTCAGGACAGCAGAGGACAAGGCCATGTATGGGTACACCTACAACATGGCTCAAGGGCATGAGCTTAAATAAGCCATGAGAACGTAGGAAGGAGGAAGACTGAGATTAGGGTGGACATAAAAATCAAGATCAGCTGGTGGTCCTGGTTCCTTTGCAGATTTAGTCCTTGGTTTCAGGTATTGTATTGTTTTGTTGTGGGGACTTTTTTTCAGTTGTGGTTTTTTTTTTTTAATTTTTCTAATTGCCAGTATGTCACTAATATGAGTTGGAGTGATACATGAATCTCTGGTAAGATTTAATGAAACAGATCACAAACTGAGTAAGAAATGACAGGAGGTCTGCAGCACTTGGGAAATGACAAAGAGAATCCAAGCTCCTCATGCCATTTTAGTAGACCAAGTTATTGTCTCACTAATCAGTAAAAGTTAACACACAGTGCTACAGTAACAGGCAGAAGGAAGTCTGCAATAACTGAATAATTCTACTCTGGGACTTAGAAGGCAACATCTGCAGCAATGGTAGACAAATACTAACAATTAAAATAAATGGAAAAAAATGAACCAATGAAAATTGAAATCAATACTGAGGGAATGTGCTAAGCCAAGTTCTACACTTATTTGCAGTCAGTGGATTTTCAGGCATGTGCATTAGCTTAAATCAGAGTAAATTTGGCTTGCATTTCAAAGATAGAATGCTACAGCCTATTTTGAAATAAATTTTATCAATCCATTTAGCATTTAATAGAATAAGATGAACTTCTTTGTAATGAGCAGAATGGTTTGTACATCTGTTGTAAATCAGAAGAAAGATAACATAAATAGCTTCTGTCAGGTCCACTACATGATGATTGATTTTTTTAATTTATTTTTAAAAAAAACCTAATTTGCAACTTTCAGAGTCTTAGTAACTGCGTTAACTGCTTAGATTTAAATCTTAAGTGATGAAGTAGTTTTCACTGTATCCAGACCCTTTAAATGTCTCGTTGCTTACCCGTAAATATGAATTTGGTCCTGTAGAATGGATGTACGTCCTGGGAGGGAGACGGTGCTTAGGGGATTTCGACACTCACAAGATTGGGACCATCCTCTGGACCAGGCTACCCTGACAGCAGGCTGCTGCTTTGTAAATGCCCCTGCTAAAGTGGATTGAATGAAGTGCAGTGATGCAGAAACACTGCATAGTGTTTCTGAGGTTCATCCAGAAACTCCTCTGATCTGGGAATGCTGCAAATCTTGGATAAATATTTTTTATAGGGATTGATACTTTTCAGTCATGTAGGAATGTTGGTTTTACTACACAAGGGTATGATAGCAGCTCTTTAGTTAAAGGTAAGTTCTGAGACTGGGCTTTAGAGTAGGCATCCTTCCTGGCAGACAAACTAGTCTTCTCATGCATGGGTCATAAGCATCAGCATTTTCTGAGTGCTTTAAAGTTCATTGACAATTTTTTCTGTGATATTTTCTTTATAATGTGTAATTTAGTCCTGATTTTGCATGATGCTTAGGCAAAAATGCACCAGTAAAATGAAGGAAGCCAGAAAAATAGCAGTGCTGTCCTGATACACATCTCTCACATGATAATTAGAATAACAGGAAACCAAGAGTAAACTGACTTGAAGAGATGGTATAGAAGTGTCAATGTAAAATCTTGTCCCAGATGCTGACCTGAGAGTTAGTTCCATTGCCAGCAGACGGGCAGACAGGATGAACAAGCAGAGATAGAAGCTCAGGATTTTTTTTTTTTTTGGAAGGGGGGGAGTTTTGGGGGAAATGGGAAGAAAAATTGTGGGGTTTTTGTATTAGCATATCAGAGTTAGTATCTCTGTCTTAAATATATTGTGTATCCAATTGTATCAGAGAAGGCCAGCTAGTTTGGCACCCTTTCTCAGTCTTCTTTCTCAGAAGCTCTGAATAATGTCTCAAATATATATTTCAAGAAGCCCTGATACAATTTTCTTCTTTCACATAAGCATCCTTCAATTGCATGTGCCATTTTAGTTCTAAAATAACATATTTCAAAGCATTTTCATATGTTTTGGATAATATCATGATCAAAATTGGCTAAACAGATGTGATGTATTGTCTGGCAGAGAAAAATTGGGAAAAAAATGCCACAGCTCATATTGTATACCAACTCTATTGCAGACTTTTGAACTTGTATGAATAATAACAATTAATGATTACTTATGCCAAGAGAAAGCATATATTACCGGTTTATATGACGATCCAAATTCCAGTTGATTTAGGCAACTCTAAATTTTTGCATCTAGAGGTATTGTGTGTTCTCCTTTGTCGTCCATGCATCCTTCTCCTGTATTATTCTAAAATCAGGACAAGCAAATTGTCCAAATAGAAACTAACACTTTTTCATCTAAAAAAAATAAATAAACCAGCATGATCCAAAATTTTATTTGAGAATTTGTATACTGAAAATTCAATAGTATCAATTGACTTTATCGGGAAAAGAAAGAAAAAATATTTCCTGAACTGTACATTTTTTGATAAAATTGCTGTGGAACAAGTAATTTGTTCTTGAAAATTTTCACCAGATTTTTTTTTTCTGGTGGGTGAAGAGAAGGAGTAAAACGTTTCTTCTTTTCAATGCAAAGTTGTGGTTTCCTCTGAAATTTCCCCACCCCAATTTTTTGCTGAAATTTCTGTCTTTGTTGCTGAATTTCTTTAGCTTCTGGAATGTTAGCTCTTGCATTTTAACAAAAAGCACAATAAAGCATATTTTTCTACAGCTTACGGGGGAAAATATATGTAGAGGGCTAGATAATCATATTCACTGAATATCCTGTTTTTTTCCCATTAAAGCTGCTGGGAAATTTTGTAAATCTGGCACTTAATATACAAGTTATGTCTTACCATGTTAAAAAACATTTTGGAGTGACTTAGAACTCAATACATAAAATTACACAATAGGCATCAACATTCTCATTATATTCCTCACCCAATGGGAAAACTGTAAATAATCAACTTGGGCTGATTGAAGTTTAATTTTATTCAGACGTGCATTTTGTCAATTTCTGTATCACAGTAATTCTTTCAAATGAGCAAAGACCTATTTCATCTCAAGCTATAGGCATTATTTTAAAAATCGAATGTATTGGGCTGTCAATGCCTCTTTTCTGCTGCTTCCTCTGAATGGAAGAATAACTAAGGCTTCCCAAGAACCCACGAGCAGAACTGAGATTTGAGCAAATAGCTGGGGCTTGGATAGATCTGATGCTGAGCACAAAAGAATCAACAAAAGCATCAGCAAACAAGGGGATAGTCAGCTTTCATGTTAAGAAGAAGAAAAAAAAAGCTGAGGGAGTAATATTTCTTTTTTAACAAAGGTATCTTGGTGGAAAAGAGAACAGCAGAAGACTGTCATCTTGTTTTCCTTGATGCCTGCTAAAAGGATCTTGTCTGCTGTCTCCTACACATATTTAGAAAGAAGAAACCATTCCCAGGAATATGTTTTTATAGTCTCAAGTCTCTGACTTTGCTAAAAGACTTTTGAATACGTGTACAGCTTTACCCTGAACCTTCTTCCTTCAAAAATTCTTTTCCAGAGAAAATCATAACACTGAGACATCTGTGGCATTTTCTGCTGACAATAATTACAAGAAAACATGGAATAACTCCTGCAAAAAACCTTTATTTCTGAAGGTGATCAAATGTTGGCAACTCAATATCAGATCCATGTATTTAAATCAGCTTTGAAAGAGTAATTTCAGTACTAACATTTAGCCTTAGAACATATTTTTAAAAAGCATAGCACTACCAGTGTGTGGAAGATACTGGCAACTCAGTTCTGTGCTACTATCCATACGATAAAGTACATAAAAAGTCCTCTGAGTAGGGTCTAATGCTTAATAAATAAACAGATGTGACCTTGAAGACTTTTTTTTCATAAGGGATTTATGCAGAAAATTTCTACTTTTTGTGCCTTGATTTAGGCAGACAATAATCATCCGGTACCACAGGACTCTTAAAAATGTTGTTTCTCTGTGTGTCCAAAAGTAGAATTTTTAGGTGTTAAGGATATTTTAAGGCCTTTTAAGGCCGTTTTAAGGCCTTTTTTTATCTGCAATAACAGAATCAGAAAGCTTCTAGGTTAGATATTGAGGTGGACTATGAACTGCAGGATAGTAACTCCAACTCTATCTAAAAGCAGCTTCAGGCCCTGTTTAGACATCTACATCTCTTTTAGCTGTGAAATTTGATATTTTTGCTTACTTTCCATATCAGTAAAATAAGGATAATGGGAATTCTTTCCTACACGGATTTCATAGCATACATTCTTTAATGTATTTCTCGTTTTGTACAAACTTAATTTCACTTGTAGGTTCTGAATGTATTTCTGGCACATTAATATTCTATGAAGTAACAGCATATAAAAAGAGAATAATTAACAATTTCCACCAAGTACTAGATTTAATCTAAATTAAATATAAATTTAGCACTGAAATACTATTTCACCTTATTCATGTTTTAATATAAGTACGAATTATTAGCATCCCCAAGGCAAAGCAGCCACTGTAATTTAAGATCACACCAAAAGAAACCTCTAAAATATTCTTTCAGGGCAACTTTCTAGATGTTAGAAGTACAGTTATAAATAATCTATAGCACTATAACATTAAATTAAATATATAATTTACAGAAACAAACACCACTACTCCTACCAACACCATTCCTTCTCCCATTAGAGCCTGTTCCTGCAGTCTGTGGCTGAGTATCTACAGCTCTGAGTGGTGCTGGAATACAAAGGGTTGCCAAAGGATGATGTGGACTGCAAAAGCAACACTTCTTAGAGAGCTTCCTCATGCAGACCAGGATGTTGGTCTTTAGCTTAGGCTTGGCCAAAGTCTAGAGTTCACTTTTGAACAAATGACTGGAGCCAAGAGCTCCAGGTGGTGTAGGGGTGCGGAGAGGCTGTCAAATGACAGCGCAGGCTGTTGTAAGATGCCTCCTCTGAGACTTGTTTGTCATTGCTATTGGTCTTGGGGTAAGGCTATCTAGGAGATAGCCTAAAACCCCAAGTGGCACAAAGCTGCCTCTGTCAAGTCCTAGAGCTAGTGTTGTGGGTGGGATGGAGAGATAGTCGATGCCTGAAGCTGGAGTTAGGCTGCAAGGTGGCTGCGTCTTTAGATAGCAAAAATATTTCTCCCCCAAGAACTGTTCAGGTAGGCCATGGATAGGTGTCCTGAGCTAAGGTTCAGCCGAGGCCAAAGGCATTTGTTAGGGTTGCGTTTAGAGACAGGAGATGGACAAAGCTTCAGGTATCGTGAGGCTGCAGAGGGGCTGCCTAAGGGTGATGTGGGCTGCAAGAATTCTCGCCGTAGAGCCTGTTCATATGCACCATTGCTGGGCTATAATAAATGTCTGTATTATATCTCTATCAGTAGACTGTTTAAAATATCATTATTTAAATTAAATTTTGTACTATATAGGGTTGACCGGTTTGTGTTTTTTGGGTTTGTTTGTTTGTTTGTGGGTTTTTTTGTGCTTTTTGGTTGTTTGGGTTTTTTTTAAGAATGATATAAAAAAATACTCCAGCAGTTGAAAAAATATTTTGCAATTCTTGTTTATATTGAGATGGAGGACTCTAGAGGAGGAAAAAATGGTGGATATTGCAAAACAGCATATTTCTTTCCAGAACTGGAATATTATGAATAAAAATAAAGCACGCAGTAAAGGCCCTCCAATTTTCATTGCTTAGGTGCATGTTGTTCTGTGGTATTCAGCATATAAATCTTTTAAAAATCTTACATTTCCAATAAAATATAAATACTTAAATAGCACCAATCTAGTTCTACTTCTTTGATTTCAGAGTGGGGGAGCAGGGAAGAAAGGAAAGTGGTGGTAAATGAAAACTGCAAAAGCAATCAATTTGTATAAACTGCTGCACAGAGAAACACACGCTGCAGTGTCTTTATCATCCTGCCTAAAGCCAAGCCACCTGATGAAAACTATAGAAATGAACATTGCAAAGTGGGTGCTATTGACACATTTTGTAGGTGTGAACCTGGATTTCTTTCTTTAAATCTCCTTGGTAGAAGAAAAGTATTTCATTGTGAATTGGGTCCGCCTTAAGACAATCAAAGCCATCAGTTCACCTGTCTGCGTTTCTTGTGACATACTTGATGCCTAACACATAAAATAAGAGCTTAGCCATCAACTAGTCTGCTCTTCCACTTCCAGAGGCAGAAGTATTGCAGCAGGCACTATAATGCAAGCACTCCCCATTAGCCTTTCTCTCCTTCCTCCACTGGAGATGTAGAGTGGGTGATCAAGCTCTGCCACCAAAATCTTCAGAGCTCCTGCTTTACCATATGCAGGATATGGACTTGGCCACCAGTGGCACAGACAGTGGCTGTGGTAACCTGTTTGCCCCAGGACCAAGAGGTAGCATGGCCAGAGGTGCAATTTTCTGAGTCCACGATATTTCCGTTGTGTAGTCCCCACACACGGGGATCAGTAGACTAGGATTTCAGTCCACCCTCAGTGAGCAGATCAAGGACGAGTCCTTAAACTGTGTTTTCGCACAAAAGTCTCTGATATGCTTACAAATCATGTCCAGACATAAAGTCTTGGTTTAGCTTTCTGAAACTACTGGGCCAGAACTCAGGGCATCTAGAAAAGAAGGTGGAGGGAGAAACAGACACAGGTAGGATGAATTATGTTTTTCATTCATCATAATTCATTGCCTGTGAGAAACTTAACAGGCAAGGTGTTTGATCCACGTTTCACAGACAATGAGGGCTTGCAAACAGCATGCACTCTTGAGCATGTCCTCTCTGCTCCAGTCCTAACTCATTCCAGAAGCAGGTAGAAGTGAAAATACTTGTAAATGACAAACCCACACAGGTTGAACCTATGCTCTGCAGTAATACTAGCAATCCTTCACTCTTTTCTAAGGATGCATCTGGTGTTTAATCTCTTTCATTTTTACCAAACAGTTGAGATGTGACAGTATACACTGCGGAGAGTAAAATAGGAGCACTCTCTCCACACTGGTAATGCTTTAGTCCTCAGCCAAGACTTTGTCTTCAATTACTAAAAGGCATGGCTGTGTAGACATAGCAGATAGGTTTATAAGGAATAGAGATTAAAGCAAAGCAGGTCAGGAAAATCCCAGGCTTGTGCTGCTATCTGGTGGAGTCAGCTTGGGTAGGAGGCTCTTCAGGAGAGGCAGGGATTGACAGGCTGATAAAGAACTGTTCCCTGGAGGCTTTTTAGAATCAAAATTTAGACTTGGAAGTCACGCCACAATAAGCAATTCAGAAGTACCACAGGGTAGCAGACTGGAAGCAAGGGTTTAGGATCCTTCCCAAGCACGGTAGGTATGTTCTTTCCTGCTGTTCCAAGAACAGTGGTAGCATCTCTCATGATAGACATAAAATCATGTTATATGTTTGGCCCTTGGTCAAGTGTGCAATGGACAGCAGCCTAGAGGGTAAGATATGAGCTTTGAACTCCGAAGCGTAGACTTTTTCCTTTGCTACAGCACAGTATTAAAAGGATAAATTCACAAAGTGCTCAGATAATCCTTGCTAAGTAGAGGACCCCAAAGCCACATCAGAAATCTAATCCTTCCTGCCTTCATCCATCCCCTCAGTCAGGCATGTGTCTCCCTGAGATAGGCTGAGTGCTGGCTAGGTGGTATGAAGACATGCACCTGTCTCTGTTGCTTGCTGGCCAGCACAGATGCCTTCTTCACGTGCATGGTTACTCTTAGCTCTGCTGCCGATAGCAGCTTCTGGCCTGGCTGGGTGGAAACCCCATGCTGTGGCCCCAGTTTTTGTGTTTCCCTTCCTCAGACTTTCGCAAAGCAGTGGTGAAAATGTCTGCTGTGGCAGAAGTCCCCTCACTAGAGCTGTAAGAGAGGAAGAAATAGAGCATTTTTGAAAGAAAATTCTTGTTTCACTGTACACAACAGCCCTGTGAATCACAGGGAGCTAGGGAGAGGAGGATGGGGCTGTCAGGGTCTAAAATATCATTCAAGCAGATATCCTGAGAAGGAAGGAGGACACAGTGTCACTCAGAGGATCAGGCAGCAAAAAGGCATCCTGCCTCGATGCTACGGAAGCCAGATAGGTTCTCATGAATGGCCTCCATATTACTTACAGGCAACTTCCTCAACTGATGAACTGCTTTAATACAGAGCAGCTTGTCTAATTTTATTTTTGAGGATGAAAGTGTGATATGTGCATGCAAGCTCCTAGGTTGGTTCAAATTATTTATAACTTTTCACAGTCTAAGCTTCTGTCAAGCTTAATTTCATTGCTTCTAAAAATGATATTCTAGACTGGAGTGCTAAAAAGGGAAAAGCTGTCAGGGAAGGAGAAATTTCTGCTGTTTAGTTCTATGTTTTTTTCCTAAACAAGTTTTATTTATGGTGCTGGAGCCCAGGTCATTTCATTCTGAGAGTCTGTGGCATGCATTTGTTACAATACTGAAAAATAAAAACATCTCATATATATGGAGAACTCCCACTAGATTCCCCAAATATCTCATGTAATGTTATTTTTTGTTACGTCTCTTCACTCACACTGAAAAGCTCCTCCTAAATTCAGAAAGAACTGCTTCTCTTTCCAATTGTGCTAGAATCCAAATTTAGTTAGATACAAATGTAATGAGAGCCACAATAAAAACTAAACATGTTACTTTCATTTGATAAATTGTGATTTTTGGAGAGTATGTTCCCAGGTTTTGGGTTATGAATTCACCATTTACACCGCTTTCCTTGAGATCTTTTGGTGAAATGGCTACTTCAACAAGAAGAAGCTGAGCTAGAAATTCAAGGCCCAGCAATGGGAGAGGAATTGTCAAAAATAGACAATAATTGACAACCGCTGACAGTTTTGCATGGTCAAACAGATATTTCACCTTGTTGTAATAAATGTTGCTTTGTTGGATGGACAGATGAATATAAGAAAATAAGAGTTCTTTCTGAATATGCCAAAATCACCAAAAGCAGCTCCATGCCTTCAGCATCTGCTGAAGCAGCCTATAGCCAAGTCACAACTGACACTGCATTTCTTCTACTACAGACAGACATTTGTGCCTGTTGTTTCTCATTCTTTTGCATTCTACAGCTGCCTGGTTACAACAGTGGTTTTACCTTGCTGGAAACAAATTATTAAATGTTTTAGAATTTGATCAAATATTAATTCATGCTCTTTATTATATTATAGCACTATGCTTTGCTCAGTGAACAAAAAAAATGTTTGAGCTTTACTCCGCAGTCCCTTTTGAATGAAAGTTCTTATAATGTGACTTGTTGAGGAATCTCGCTGCAAAATATGTATGAATGCATGTATATTTAATAAGATTTGAACTGGAAAATTGATTTAGGTGGCAGTTTTTTATAATGTAAAGATAAAATCTCTGGTGTTTAAAACCATCTCTTTGGTTTTTTTCATAGAGTTTATATATACTTGTATAGAAATATCTGATGCTTTTATGCCATGTGTATCCCTTTAAGAGGTAATCCCTCATTTACCTGTGTAATTGGAAAGGAAAATGTTTGCTGTCAAAATAGTCACTGCTTTGGCTCTTTATTTCCTGTTTATGTTGGAATTGATAGGTGTTTCTTCATTAGTATCAAGAAGGAAAGGGCTGGTCATTATAAATAACTCATTTACATCATAATCACAAAGCTACAGCAGATTGTTATCCCCGATTTAATAACCAAAAGTACCCATAGGTATCAGCAGATTGGATGGCCCAAATCTTGCCCATAAACTCAAGCCAGGATGAACCAAAGGGCATCCCAGCAATCTGTGTAGGATAATCAAGACTTGGCTTGATGTTCAGTAACACAGGGTAACATATTTATCATTGTAGCATTATTGTTTCATTTTGTAATTGCATCCTTTCCTACCAGAATTCACTGACAGAGCATTTAAAGATGTATTTAGCGTTATGTGATGATGTATCTAAGTAGAACTTAGACTATATTTAAATATTCATATCTGAAGTGTCATTCTCATTTGTTGTAATTTGCTTTAATTTCTATTTGCTTTCAAATTTGTTTACCCAATGATAGTACTTTAATTAAAAGGTATTTGAGCACTTCATTCTCATTGATTTGAAAAGACTAAAGTAAAGAGGCATGTTGGAGGAACTGACCTGAAGTCCTTTACATGTCTACACAAGAAGACTTAGACAAGCATAGGCAAGAGAAATTCACAACCTCTTGTCATAGCTGTGCTGTGACAGCAAGTCTGTTTTGAATGGACTAAAAAAAAAAAAAAAGTTTCTAAAAATGTGTCTAAAAAAAAAAAATAGTTTCATAGAATCATAGAATGATTTGGGTTGGAAGGGACCTCAAAGATCATGTAGTTCCAATGCCCCTGCTGTGGCATGGACATCTCTCACTAGATCAGGTTGCTCAATGCTCCATGCAGCCTGGCCTTGAGCACTTCCAGGGATGGAGCATCCACAACCTCTCTGGGCAACCTGTTCCAGTGCTTCACCACCCTCAGGGTGAAGAACTTCCTTGTATCTAGTCTAAACCTACACTCTTCCAGCTTCCACCCATTACCCCTTCTCCTGTTGCTATAGACCTTTGTAAAAAGTCCTTCCTCAGTCTTCTTGTGGGCCCCCTTCAGGTACTGAAAGGACGCTATAAGGTCTCCCCGGAGCCTTCTCTTTTCCAGGCTGAACAAGTCTAACTCTCTCAGTCTGTCCTCGTAAGAGAGGTGTTCCAGCCCTCTGACCATCTTGGTAGCCCTCCTCTGGACTCACTTCCTTTGACTTTCTGTTCACACATTTCTTGATGCATCTCAGGATACAGTTGGCTTTCCGGGCTGCAAACACACACTGTTGGCTCATGTTGATCTTACCCACCAACATGCCCAAATCCTTCTCCCCAGGACTACTCTCAATCCACTCATTGCCCAGCCTGTATCTGTGCTTGGGATTGCCTCGACCCAGGATCTTATACTTGGCCTTGTTAAACTACACAAGGTTGGCCTGGGCCCACCTCTCAAGCCTGTCCAGGCGCCTCTGGATGGCATCCCTTCTCTCCAGGATGTCAACCGCACCACACAACTTTGTATTGTCAGCAAACTTGCTGAGAGTGCACTCGATGCCACTGTCCATTTCACTGACAGAGATGTTAAATAGTACTGGTCCCAGTACTGAACCCTGAGGGACACCAATTGTCACCGGTCTCCACTTGGACATTGAGCCATTGACCACAATTCTTTCAGTGCAATCTTCCAGCCAGTTCCTTATCCACCAAGTGGTCCATCCATCAAATCCATATCTTTCCAACTTGGAGACCAGGATGTCATGCGGGACAGTGTCAAAGGCCTTGCACCAGTCCAGGTAGATGACATCAGTTGCTCTTCCCTTGTCAATTGATTCTGTTACTCCATCATAAAAAGCCCCCATATTTGTCAGGTAGGACGTTCCCTTGGTGAAGCCATGTTGGTTGCCACCAATCAGCTCCACATTTTCCATGTGCCATAGCAGAGCCTTCAGAAGGATCTGCTCCATGATCTTGCCAGGCACAGAGGTGAGACTGACTGGCTTGTAGTTGCCTGGTTTTCCTTCTTTCCCTTTTTGAAAATAGGGGTGAAGTTTTGTCTTTTCCAGTCAGTTAGTACTTCACCAGACTGCCACGACCTCTCAGATATGATGGAAAGTGGCCTAGCAACTTCATCTGACAGTTCCCTCAGGACCCATGGATGGATCTCATCAGGTCCTATGGACTTGTACACCTTCAGGTTCTTTAAATGGTCTTCAACCTGATCTTCACTTACAGTGGGTAGATTTTCCTCCTTCCAGCCCCTGCCTTTGGCTTCTAAAACTTGGACAGTGCAGCTAGAGCCCTTGTCAGTGAAGACTGAGGCAAAGAAGTCATTGAGAACCTCCACCTTCTCCATATCCTTCATGACCGGCTTTCCTGTTCCCTTCCAGAGAGGAGTCACATCTTCTCTAGCCTTCCTTTTATCACTGACATGCCTATAAAAGTTTTTCTTGTTACCCCTGATGTCCCTGGCTAGATTTAGTTCTACATGGGTGTTGTGGTTTGACCCTGGCTGGCAGCCAGGTGCCCACACAGCTGCTCTCTCACTCCCCCTTCTCCGCTAGGCAGGGGGAGAAAATATTTTAAAGGGCTCAAGGTTTGAGATATGGACAGGGAGATCACTTTCATTTACCCTTCTGGGCAAAACAGACTCGATTTTGGGGAAATTAGTTAGATTTATTAAGAACAAATCAGAGGAGAGTAGTGAGAAATAAGAAAAAGCAAACAGATCTTAACAAACAGAACACCTTCCCCCCATACCTCCCTTCTTCATGGGCTTAACACCAATCCCGGTTTCTCCACCTCCTCCCCCCGAGCGGCGCAGGGGGACAGGGAATGGGGGTTACGGTCAGTTCATCCGATGTTGGTTTCATGGCTTCTTCACTCCGGGGGAGGACTCTTCACTCTTCCCCAGGGCCATTGTGGGGTCCCTCTCACAGGAGACAAGCTTCACACTCTCTTCTCCGGCGTGAGTCGTCTCATGGGAGACAAGCTTCATGCTCTCTTCTGCGGCATGAGTCATCCCATGAAGGGCAATTCATCACAAACTGGCCAGTGTGAGACACCTCATGAGGGGCAACCCACCCCTTGTGAGTCTGAGGCACAGTCCTTCAGAGGAGACTGCTCCAGTGTGAGTCCCCTGCAGTGTCACAAAAGTCCCACCAGCCAATTTGCTCCAGCGTGGGCATTCCTCTCTTCCACAGGCCACAGGTTCCAGCAGCGACCTGCTCTGATGCGGGCTTCCCACGGGCTACAGCCCCCTTCAGGCATCCACCCACATGATGTGGGGTCCTCTGCTGCACAGTGGTTATCTACACCCCACCCATGGGCTGCAGGGGGACAACTCACTTCACCATGGGCTTCACCACGACCTGGGGGACTCTTTGCTCCGGTGCCTGGAGCTCATCCTCCCCCCTGCTTTCTTCACTGACCTTGGCGTCTTCACAGATTCTCACTCCTCCATCTCTGTGCCAGCTATTGTGGCGCAGTTCTTTTTCCCCATTCTTTGAATATGTTTTCACAGAGGCATTCCTCTCCTATCATTTTACTGATAGGCTCAGCCTTGGCCAGCAGCAGGTCCCTCTTTGGAGCCGGCTGGCATTGGCTCTATCAGACTCGGGAAGCTTCTAGCAGCTTCTTGCAGAAGACACTCTGCAGCTCCCCCCGGCCGCCAAAATCCAGCCAGGCCAAACCAATACAGTAGGCTTTAGCTTTCCTAAACCAATCCCTGGCTGCTTGAACCACTTCCTTGTATTCTTCCCAGTCCACCTGTCCTATCTGCCACTTCCTGTAAATTCTCTTTTCTTCTTTAAGTGTGTCCAGGAGCTTCTTGTTCATCCACATATTAGTTCTCTATTTAACTTTTAGTTATTGTTTTGGATTGATGCCACAAGTAAGCACCAAGAATACTGGTAGATTTCTTGGATGATTCAGGAGACCACTCAGTAGAAATTAGATGCAACCATATTTAGTAAATCTTATATACCAGTCATCAAGACTGATATGACTTTCAGGATAAGGCTGAAAGTTTTCTTAAATTGTGGAAACCCCTCTTCTTTTTTACAATAGCATAAAGCCCATAGTTTAATGGATCAGCATTTCTTTGAAAATCTTCTACCAAAAAGACAACTTAGAAAAAACGTGACATGTAGTTGGTACAAAGTGTCACCTGAATCATTTATGTAACATTCCTCCCACCCTACTGCTCATAATATCTTCAAAACGCAGGTGAAGAGCTACAACAAAAGTGATAATGTAAGGGAAAAGCCTGAGATGTGAAATGACAGTACAAGAGGTGCAATTTATACTTCACCTTAAAAAACTGATAAGGCCAAGGCATTTCCAGGTCAAAATTAACCCAAAGAAACCCAGAACCAGAAACCTTTATGTAAGAAAGACAGCATCTCTGTGCTTTTAGAGTAAGCACACATTTACACTATTGTACACATACATGCTTTATTCAAATAACCATGGTATTTGCCCACAAATCGGTAGTGGACAAAACCAAAATATATTTGTGTCCATGAGAAATTTGTTTTGATCATGTTTAGTAGCAAAATTGTGGCAACTGGGAAAATATCTCCACGGAACAGAACACATTGCATTAGTGATAGATTCTCTGTGAATGCTATGGTCACCATATTAAAAGGAGTTGAAATGTAACTTTAAGACAACTGAAAATTAAACTTAAGGACCTAAATCTTATCTGTCTTTATGTTCATGTAAGTGAAGATTAGTACCTTCAACGTCAACATAAACAAGGAAAGAAAATACCTTTAAGAGGTCTGCACAAGAACTAGCTAGGAGTTCATTTGGCACTGTGCAAATGCCTGTGCTGCACAATGTAGGTCACTTAGGGTGCAGATTTTGTACAAAAGAGGCATCAGACTTCTCTACAACCGTTTTTTTCAAGCAGTATTGTTGTTATACCTTCCCTATCCAAGTTTTTGGACTGAGGTTTTTCCCATTCCTAGAACAAGTCATCTTTCAGACCCCCACCACAGGACTGGTACTCCACTTCTGCTGTTCAATCACAGCAGCTCATTTCAGAGACCCCAACCTGCCACACGCAACGTGTTGGCCAATCTAGGGTTTCCCGTATGAATTTCCCACACGGAATTGTGAGCCATATTTTACCTAGAGCAATGCTTTAATAAAAGCCATTTTGCTCAACAAGAGGCTAAAGCTGCAGGACCTCTCGATTGTGCCACTCATGATTGCCTCCTTACCTGATGTTCAGACTAATGCCTGGGAGTGGTAATGGGCAGAGACCCACCCACACCCTTCACCCATGGGTCCAAGACCTCCATGTAAGCCCAGCCCTGTGCTGTTGGTGTGTCTCTCGGCTAACGTGATTGTTGTGCTTATTTTTAACCCTGTTTCTTGCTGCCTCTGGCAGAGCTCCCTGGATGGACTCCAGACTTGATTCATCCCTGGCCATACACGGGGCTGTCGATGGACTTGTTTCCAGCACATGGTTCTGTCAGCTCAGCTGAGCCCCCATGAGACTGTGCTGTGGTGGATGAGGATGCTGCCCTCAGCTCCTGGCTCATCCCTCATCATGGGGCAGCCCCTGTTCCTGCTGCTTCTTGAAAGAAGTAGTATATTTTAATATTTCTGCACATAAGTTTCTTCTGTCTTTCCACAACAAGCTCTCTTGAGAAAGAAATGGTAAAAGCTAGCCTTTTTAAAAAAGGTATTTTTTTTGTGATATACAGCTGCATTAGGATGCTGTCATGATATACGTTTTAAATAATACAAAGGAATGGAAAACAAAACAATAAAACATAGCTATGCCAGCTATGTCTTAGAGCACACCAGTCTGATCCCTAGTTTGATGGCAATATAAGACCTCAGGGCGAGGTATTTAGTCACAATACCCTATCGTGCTTTACTGTTTTGCTTTATTTTCCTCAGTTAACTTTTGTGCTTTGTCAGAAATGTTCCTTAACTTTCTCTGGGAGCTATAGTTAGGACCTCGTAACCAGCAGGTTTTGCAATTGTCTTCTAATTTTGCAATTCTGCTCTGGTAATGTAAAACTAAGAAATAGTTAAAAGCAAAACAGCACTTCTCCATATGCCACACACTAAATCACTTTACACAGTTAACAGAGGAATGGATTTGAATGGTCTCCCACTTGTTCACCCAAGTCAGGGTTTTCAAAACTTTGTCCATAAAGTTTAGGAATAAATATATTTTTCACAAACTTCTACCACCAATTAAAGTCCAGGATGTCTGGACAAGACTGCAAAAGCAAGTACACCTGACCTGCTGAACAAGATGGCTATAGGGGTATTACACTGGGATGAGTCTTTTTGAATTGAAGAGACAACTGTTTGTCAACAAGAAGCATTGTGTAGCTCATGCCATTAGCTTCCCTCCCTTGCCCACTATTTACCTCACAATTTACGTGATGCTTGCAAAGGCGTGCTCTCCAACTACTGATATACAAGCTACTGAAAATTATATATTTACATCAAAGCAATCATTCAATGCAAACCATGCAAGTAGGGCAGTATCTGTACTAATAATGGTACCTGATACTGCCATGGAACAGGGTCTAGCCTGGATGATTTCCTTGCAATCTCTTTTTAGTCTTATGATTTGTAATACAGTACGATACACTCAATAAACCCACTCATTGTTACATTGCTGTTTCTCTGGCAGATGAATCATTAATATCTTTATACACTGATGCCTAACTAATGTTATATGTGACAGAAACCCCTAACAGTGAAAATCCAATACAAGGGAGAACTGCATTATTTATCAGAAAAGTCTGAGCATAAAACTACAGTGGATGCAAGCATGTTTTCATAGTTTAACAAAAATAAAAAAACTCCTCCTTTTTCACACTAAGACGGCCATGGTAATTAACACGTGTTATTACAGAGAACTCCACCTCAGTTCAGTTATGATTTCAAATTTAGAAATTGAAACTAATACAAAATGCTTCCCTAGGTTGTTTAATAGAATATTCTGAACTGGGACATGGGCAGAGCGCATTTCTGGTGAAGGATCTTTGTTATTTGAGAAAAATCAGGTCGGATACCCTCAGACTTGGATTTACAGACATCGATATCATGCTGCATTGCAGAATTTCCACTCAGCAATTTTTTTTTTCTGCCAACAGCTCTGAAGCGAGAAGGGGAGTAGATTATAAAGGACTCTTTTTTTTTACATGAGTTGGTCTACTATTTACTAATTATTTGGGTTTTCCCATCTTTTACATAGTTCACATTTTAATAGATCCAACTCAGTGAAAGATAATGTACAGTGCATTCAAATGTCAGTGTTGTCTTGCTGTTTTGAAGCCTGTGTCATAAAAAAGAGGGAGAAAAATATATTGCTTGCTTATAATATTATCTGACCAATATTTTTTAAATATGCCTGTACATACATCACATGGCTCAGAAATTTTATAATTATGAAAAATTGACAATATGTCAATATTGCAGCAATCACAGTTATGAACCCCTTTGGATAAGAGAATGATCGTTCTCTAATCATCTTCTATGCCATGCTGGGCTGCTTTACTCTTTCTGTTAACATTTTTCGCTTTAATTTTCAGCTTAGTTCATGCTGCAGCACTGGCACGTACAATCTTAATTACTAGAATTCCATACTGCTTCAACGCTAACAGTTATGCAGCTCTATCGTATTGTGGGGTCTGTCCTGCATGTGCTGTTTTGTTGCCCTATTTTAATGAAGAATATAACTGTATTGTAATACTATACTAAGCTCCTTATGAAAGTAAGGAGTATTCAAAAGTAAAGAGAACATTCTACTCTCTACATTAGAAATAAACATGTATTTTTATTTAAAAATCAATTAAAGTTTAGGCTCGGTGGGGCTTTTTTTCCATGATCTTACTTGTCTGTTTGCATTTACAGACAGCAGGGCTGGCCCGGAAGGCTTTGACTAGAGGTATCTCTGTAGTAACACGACTCATCTTAGAGAGGTATCACTAATTTCAGCTGTGGTGAATTTGACATTTGATTCTGCATTTTCTAGTTCATTGTCAAATTATGTACAGTGCAGTCAGATGTTTGCAGATATGTGATTAATGTTTTCAAAAGGGGTGTGTTTTGTTTAAAGGGTTATTCAAATATGTGGGAAAAGAGTGTATGAATAGCCTGTATTTGATTAGAACACAGGGTGCTTCCTATTCACTCTTACCCAAGAAAAAAAACAAGAAGTAGTTTGATGAAATTATTGCCATAAGCCAATGATACAAAAAGTTAAAGAGACGTTAGGCTGTGGTTCCCTGTGACCACAAGATCACTGCTGAAATTATTCACCTAAAGCCAGTGTATATAACTGTTTTCAGTACTTTGTGTGAGTAATGAGGTATCGCTACCCAGATTTTTTTTTTTTGCCATAGGCAAATTTTATTAAAATACTGTAGAGGTGAACAGTAAGTTTCTGCAAGTTGCAAGTTTCTGCAACTAAACCATAATTACCTAACTTGGTACAAATGCCTGCATAACGTTTGAGAACAATACCACAGAAGCTAAATTTATTTTGTGTTTTTAGCAGCATCTTATCCTAACAAATGAGGGAACTCGGATTCAGTGCAGGAAATCTGTAAAACAGAATTTGTCAAACTCCAGTAACAGGTGAAAGAAGTCCGGTGGATTTTTACATGCCTCTCCTTAACAAAAAGATCTTGAACAACACTTCCACTTTCTATAGCAATTCTGTTCTCTAATGACCTCTTTTCCTACATAAGTTTCTTCCTGGTCTTTACCCTTTACACAAGATGTGACCCAGCTGGGACTCTAATATGCTTTTGCTAGTCCATCATTAAATCTGTTTTTATAAACTAGATAATATCAGTTCTCCAGCAAACACAAAACGAAGTGGTTTTGATGATTCAGTAGCTGTTTCTCCTCCTTTTCATGTCGGTAATGTCTGCTTACGGAGCCTGGCATCAGAGCTATTGTAAAGCATTTTGTTTCAAGAGATATATTTGTAAGTCATCTTTCTTATCGTCTTTTAGAATACCCATGATCAGCATGCATGACTTGAAAGAATTTATTTCTCCATAAAATAGTTCCCAGAATCAACAGGGTTTGGCTTTTGTCATTTTATTTTTTAATCCAGAAGTTTGGATGCTTGTCTGAAAAGAAAAAAAAAAAAGAAAAAAACCCAATCAAACATAATTACTAAGTTTAAAATTAGCTACTTTTTGTGTTTTGACTACTGAAAAAATGAAGGATATTTTTGTTCAGGTGGATTTTCTTGGAGCACCCTAAAATTTAGCAAGTACAGAAGTTTTGTACTGAATTTTTGGTTTCATAAAAGAGGTTTTAAATTAATGATTTTGACCAAAAAAAACCCCTCAGAATATGTGTCTATATGGAGGAACAAAATCTAGTGTGCTTCAATACAGAAAATCTTACTCAAAAATACTTTTTCTTCAGGGTCTTTTCTCGAAGCTATTGAAATAAATGTTGATGGAGCCGTGACCATCCAGAATCAACGAAATTCTGCGTCTGGATGTTTGGTTAGTAAATACAAATAGAACTTTGATATATAAAATGATTATAGGTTTCAATTTCCTTCACAGTATTTTGGAATATATCCCTCTATTTCTGTTGAGGTTACCCCACTGCCAAATATATGTTGTCATAAAGCTTGACTATGGTTTTATTAATGTTTTCTCTGTCATTATTCTTCATCCTGCTTAGGATCAACATTACGAGGCATAGACAGTAATACTTCTAAAAGCAAAGAACGGAAGGAAAGAGCCATGCTTTTAACTCATTTTAAAAATATAGCTGAAAACTAAATTAATTGTTGGACAAGTAGAAGGATCTGCTACTCCAACATTTTAAAATACAAGGGGGACACTCTCAGTGGTATGTGTTCAACATCACTTTCAAGAATGGCAATATTCAGGTGGTTCAGAGGTAAAGGCTTCAGATATTTTATCCTAAGTTGCACAAAATTCAAAGTTTAAGGGCTTAGTTTACCTGAAGCAAAGGCAAGGGACAGTAATTGACACTTATAAAAGAGGAGGCGATATTTATGCAATACTTTAAATATGAATGTCAAATTATGTTGAATTACTACTGCATTTTTGTGCAGTACTTTCTGTATCACATTTTGTTGTTTTGTATTTTGTTGAGCTTGAAGAGCTGTTTTAACAGCCAAAAAGCAAATACCTGCAATTAATCCCTTGCCTCATTTATAGCAGTGTTCTTTGGACCTTTGATGAGTAAGGCACAGTCAATACTGGATAGATAATACCAAAGCAAAGTTTCCCCTGTAAATAGATAGCTTAATCTTGGTTCTGGAGAGCACAATCCTGCAACTTTTTTTTTTTAATATATATAATATATATATATATATATTTATATTTTATATTTTTTCTATATTTTTGCTTTTAAAGAACACTTTCTGGGGAGATATATCTTTGGATATTCCTATGTTATTGATATTCTAAGACAGTGGAATGGCATGCAGAGTTCCTTTCCTTGTTTTTTTTTTTTTTCAAGGAATACCTTAAACTGGTTGCTTCTCCTTCAATTTGGCACAGATGGCCCAAAGTACTGATTATTCCTAATATAAGAATATAATCTCTGGCAAGATTTGGAAGCAAAAAAAATAATTTTTCTTCAGCGGTGAATAAACTGAAAGAAGAGACTTCTCTCTACACTTTCTCCAGCAAGAAGCATTTTGCTATGTTGGCTGCCACAAGAACTAAAAAAGCAAAGCTTCTCTGAGATGTTGATACTATTTCATATAGAATCATAGCTCATAATTGGACTCAATGATCTTAAAGGTCTTTTCCAACCCAAATGATTCTATGATTCTACTTTTCACTGTAAAATCAAGCTGCGTGAATTATAATTGTCTGGTTTTAGAGTTTGCCCTAAACTCCACATAAAACTCAGTACCGGATAATTTATGTTAAATTTATTTATTTTCATTTATAAGACAATATGAGCAGGAAAGGGTCTCGCATTCTGTTTGACTTTGAAAAAATGTCCGTAACAAAGGCGCCCTAGGTTAGCTGTAGGTCAACTTCTCTGTCGATTTTTTTGCAGGATCTTGACTGAAGGACATCAGAGACGAGCAAGTATGATCTCGTTAGGATTACACATACCTCAAAAGGGCATTTAAAATTACAGATCAAGTTCTACCTAACAGTCAGGAAACTCCTTCAACTTTACACTTTCTGTATAGCTATCAGTGTTCAGCGATTTCTTTTTTTGTTTGGTCAGGTTTTTTCTCCATAATGGTGCTTCCTATCTGTAATGTTTATGTCAATCATTAAAGACCCTTGATGAATACTTAGGTAAGGAACAATGTTAGAAGTTTGCTATTATTTCTCTATACATAGACTAGAAAGAATGAGAAGCTATCCTTTCTTCTCCAGATACCCCTATATTCCATGTTCTCAGGATATTAAAGTACCAATACACAAGCAGTTTTAAATTATTTTTTAAGGGAAAAAGACATGACATGCCAAATAAACAGTACCAAAATAACCCTTTTTAAACTTTTGAAAATAGCTTTATGATTTGTTAGTTTTATTCTCTAAGATAATAATCATGATAAATGTCCAGAAAGTAGATTTAAACCCCAATTTAGCTAGAATGTATGTGGTTCTTTTGGAAACACATCAAGCAATAATTTTATTTACAGTCTCATACAATGCCTTAATAAGTACATTTTCTCCTTTTACAAAAGCAGGAAAAAAGAGCATTATTAATTTATTATTTCAAGTGAAGTACATTAAAAAGGATGTAGTTAATGGTATAGCTCAATACTCAAAGCCCTCTAAAATCAGACACAGTTTAAGCAAAACTCTCATTCAGGCTTTGGCCACTTTTTTAGTATAACTAAGGAGATTAAAGAAAAGTGCACTCAACTCAGCTCAACTGATTGAAGGGAAGAAGCCAGAGAGTTGTGGTCAATGGGGCAGAGTCTGGCTGGATGCCTGTGTCTAGTGGGGTCCCTCAGGGGTCAGTGCTCAGGCCAGTGCTGTTTAATATATTCATCAATGACCTGGACGAGGGATTAGAGAATGTTGTCAGCAAGTTTGCTGATGATACAAAATTGGGAGGAGTGGTTGACACACCAGAAGGCTGTGCAGCCATTCAGAGAGACCTAGACAGGCTGGAGGGCTGGGTGGGAAGAAATCTTATGAAGTTCAACAAGGGCAAGTGTAGAGTTTTGCACTTGAGAAAGAATAACCCCATGTGCCAGTATAGGTTGGGGACTGCCCTGTTGGAGAGCAGCGCAGGAGAAAGGGACCTGGGGGTTCTGGTGGACAGCAGGATGACCATGAGCCAGCACTGTGCCCTCATGGCCAAGAAGGCCAATGGCATCCTGGGGTGTATTAGAAGGGGAGTAGCAAGTAGGTCGAAAGAGGTCCTCCTGCCCCTCTACTCTGCCCTGGTGAGGCCACATCTGGAACATTGTGTCCAGTTCTGGGCCCCTCAGTTCAAGAAGGACAGGGAACTGCTGGAGAGAGTCCAGCACAGAGCCGCAAAGATGATGAAGGGAGTGGAGCATCTCCCTTATGAGGAAAGGCTGAAGGAGCTGGGTCTCTTTAGCTTGGAGAAGAGAAGGCTGAAGGGTGACCTCATTCATGTTTATAAATATGTCAAGGGGGAGTGTCAGGAGGATGGAGCCAGGCTCTTTTCAGTGGCATCCACTGACAGGACAAGGGGCAATGGGTGGAAGCTGGAACACAGGAGGTTCCATAAAAATATTAGAAAAAACTTTTTCACTGTGAGAGTGCCAGAGCACTGGAACAGGCTGCCCAGGGAAGTTGTGGAATCTCCTTCTTCGGAGAAATTCAAAACCCACCTGGACGCGTTCCTGCGCGACATACTGTAGGTGATCCTGCTCTGGCAGGGGGGCTGGACTAGATGATCTTTGAGGTCCCTTCCAACCTCTAACATTCTGCAATTCTGTGATCCTGTGAAACTCCACATATCTTATTTTACTACCCTCTCATTTTTTCTTGTTTTCCAGACTTACAAAAAAGTGCGTTCAAAGTTGGCAGAGCTTTTTCTTTCCATTAGATTTGATATTTCTAGGGACTTAAAAAAAAAAACCAAACACCACAGTGGCATCTGGCTCTCAGTTGAATATTTAATCACTCTCCTCATATTCATTCAGGTGGATCATAAATGCTGCCTTTTTTAAGCTACAGTCTGTTCATTAAAAATGGTTTATTGTTTGGCTGACATAAGGTGATCATTATTTTGCTTTTATGTATACATCCTTCTTATTTCCAAATGCTAGGCATTTTTTACTTTTCCTTTAGCAGACTATATTTAATAAAGAAAAATATTAGTACTTTATTTTCTCATATTACTAATTTTTTAAAGGTTTTGATATATTGTGGGGTTTTCTAGAACAAATTGCAACTTTAGATTTCTTAAGAGACTTGAGCACAAGAAGAAATAGTTACGAGTTTTCTCTAAGTTGATTCATCACTACAAAATGTTAATGAAGTTAAAATAATGTGTTTTAAATGGCCGCCAAGTTCAGACTTTTATTATGAAACAAATGATATAATAAAATTTATACTGCTTTTATTACGACGAAAAGTCATTGCCCTTAACTCGTGAGTAATAATCTTTATGTACTTATCACACCCAGGGTGAAGAATTACATGTCTTTGATTTTGCAAGGACAGGAAAGCCATAATGCAAAGAGGTCAGGAAGAATTTCTCCACCACTCAGATTGCATTCTGTAGGCAGCAGGTAATAGAAATATTTGACGCTGAAGTAGCTCCGTTTTCCTCTCAGGAAAACTAGTCAGAGCCATGATGCGGCAGTCACTGCCATGTCACACGAGCTGCATGGTGTGACACAGAAAGCTGCAACCTTCACCCTTCGTACCCACACTCTGTTTCTTCTCTACTACATTTAGATGTACAATTCAAGCAGCATAATTAAAACTGTGTGTATTGCATAGTAGCTATGCAGGGTCTACTGCCGTATTTCATGTTCCTGCAATACAAGTGAACAACAGAATAATTATACTAGTGTCTATGAATGTTTTTGATGATGTTCTCCTTTAATAATAACCTCATTGGTATGGAGTTCCTTGGACTTCACTGAAAAGGGGGGAAAAAACCTCCAAAGCCACTAAATCCTGTAATTCAAAGAAAAGAAAGAACCACAGAAATCAGACATGAAGAATAAACCAGGCACATTTACTTTACATGGGATAAAGTATAGGTGGGCTTCCAGGCATAAGACATCCAGTAAGCGCTGAGAGTTAGGAAGACACTTTTTAGCTGTACAATTGTGGTCCCTGTAGCAGTTACCTGGATATAAAGAAGCACCTGGCAATGACTGTGGTCATCAGGAGGATGTACTATGAGATGTTGTGGTCTTTAGGAAGGCATGAAAATTGTTAAAGCATCTGTGCTGTAGGTAGACCTAGCATAATCATGGCATTAAGTCCAGACAAAACACTACCACTTTACTCCAGTTTAGGCTTTCAAGTCAACCCTGTGATTGCTAGAAAGCATTATTTCATTAGTTGGAGATTGGATTCTTTCTCTGGAACTGCAACGTGGTGACCATAGCCTGAACATTTATGTGTGTCAAATGCAAGTAAATGGTTTGAAGATAGTTACTGAATATCCTCTGAGAAAGGTACCAGTACTGAACAAGTACAAGGTGGAGAGGTCTGATAAATAAGGTTATAAGGGGGGAATGGAGAAAAGCAGAGGTGCAAAACTGGAGACACAATCTTTTTTTTTTTTTTTTAAAAATCAAATATAATGTTTCCGAGATTAGAGAAATACTGTAATATATTAACAAACCACTTATTTAATCAATTTGAAGATTTACAGACCAGAAGTGCCATCCCTAGCCGTTTGAAAAAAATGAGTCTTTCGTCTTTCTATCTTGTAATCTTAGGAATACTGAAAGAAAGAGATAAAGAAAAACAAATTCAGATAAGATTAGGTAAAGCTATAGTTTATATATTACTAGCTATAGTTTATGTACTACTTATTTATATATTATCACATTATAGCCTTTTAAGATTCGGCCTTTTCTGTATCTGATGAGAATTCCATTGAAATGGGAATAGACTACTAAATTGCATTAAGGCAACACTGGTCTATGAAGAAGTCTGGAGTGAAACCACACTGCTGGTATTTCATTCCCAATAAGCTGCTACTGCCATTTTATTTGACATGCTGTTGACTGGCTTTTCACATCTTGTGTTATTAAACTAACAATTAAGGAAAATCAGAAAAGCCAATGATTCATAAATTGTTATGTATGGTCTAACATGTGAAGTATTTTTCTGAAAATGTAGGAAATGAGAGATATAAAGCTAAAGTATCCATTTAAATGAGAGGAATAAGTAGAAACATCACTCATTAAATACTTTTTATTAAAGGAATGGCTCATTATCCTTTTGTGTGACTCATGAAGCCACCATCAATCAGCTATGTAATCTGTAATTATATAGCATCTCTCTGCCAACATGGGTGCAAAAAATCCATAGCTAGAATTTGATTAACTCTGACGCAAGGGACTGCTAAAGGATATTGGACTTTACAGTGATTTTTTTTTTTAAATGACTACTTAATATTTGGATTTTGAGACGGAAATATTTTCAAGACTATCTTGGTTTGAGCTAAACAGAACCAACTCTGTTCAGTGATTTTACTTTTCAGCTCAGTCTCTTCTAAGAGGCTGCATTCTCTGAAGTTAACAGCATGTTTCTGCAGACAGTGTCTGCTACTAGAAGTGATAACACTCGATGTTTACAGTTACTGCCAGGGATACAGAAAGGCTCTTGGTTATACTTGCTCCAATAGTGACCAAGGTCACTGCCAGATCTTGTGTAACATGTTGGGGGTGCCAGGAAGTAAAAGGGGTCACAAGGAAATGAAAGGTTGCACCTCTGGTGAGGAACAGACAGGACAGGTGACCAACATGAGTATTCCATTCCATATATGCCATATTCAGTATAAAGCTGAGGCTTCACAGGGGTTAAGCTCTGTTCTTCAATGGCAAGCATCCGAGGAGGACTCCTGTGTCTGATCTTCTGCCTTCGATCCCAAGTTCCCGAATCTAGCTCCGTATTTGGTTCCCCTCTGTTGCTGAGCCTGGGACTTCCCTGGTGCTGCCTGCTCTGCATAAGCAGATAGCAGGTAAGATAGGTAAGCAACAGTGGGCATTGCTATTGGGGAGGAGTTGGGTTTGATATCGGTTTTGTATCTATTCGCATGTAGTTCATTATTTTTATTATCCCCTTATCAGCACTACTGTTGTTTTATTAAAGCTGTTTTAGTTTTCTTTTCCAGTCTGTAGCTCTCTCTGCCTTATTCCCTTTCCCTTCCCCTTTCGGGAGGTAGAGGGGTTAGAGAGCATCTGTCAGGGATCAGTGGCTGGCCCAGCCCTAACCCGACATGAAGACACCTTCAAAGACAGCAAGGTACCCACCCTTTGAAAGTCAGCCCCTTTTCAGACAGTTCAATGACTCTTTTCTCCAATGTCCGACATCAAAACTACCATAGAACAGTTCAGAAATCCTGTAGCAGAAAATTATTAAGCAATAGAATGTGTCGTAGCATTATGAGGTCACATTTTGCTTGTAATAAACACGTAGTGTAACTAGTGGCATTTTCATTATGCACGTGCATGGCTAATACTGCTTAAAACCATGATACGTTGAGTAAAAAATTAAAATTCTTTTTTTTTTCTGACCTTAATCATTGTATTTTCTTCTGTGTACTTGGTTGACCAACTGCAAATGAGACCACTAATCTTTTCTTTTAATTTATTGGTTTGTATTCTTATTACTAAAACCAAAGTTTGAAAGATCTCCTCAATTTTTTTTTCGAAATACTGACTTAAACCTTTCGATATTAAGTGCTATGCTCTCTCCAAAATGTAACTTGTTCTTGCAAGTTCTCTTGCACTGTTCTCTCACCTCCCATTCCCTCAAACATCTTGTCTAAATTACTCCCTCTCCCTCCTCCAAGGAAATCTTTCAAATTTCTATTTCACTATCTGATGACAAGATGAAAGGCAGTATGCAAGGTAAGGCTAGAACACTAACTGATATAAATGTAAAATTACAGTAATGGACCCTGTTTGGGCAATGGCTGGAGACTTCTGTATAATGAAAAATCCTCCATAGTTAATATTCTTTGTCCCTCCAGTAATATTAGCTAAGATAATGTTTTAATAGATTATTGAACAGAATTCTTAGTTCTGTTATGCAAAGTTTAAATATACCAATACATACATTTTTTTTTAATCTCTGTAGCATTTCTAGAGTGATTTCTTTTTTTTTCCAGAAATATGGAAGCAAAAAGAAACACTGACAACCTTTATTGTAATTAGACCATTTCAAACAGTGATAAATGCTTTCATTATTATTCATTTCTGGCCTCTCAAGAGATTTCAGAAGTTTTATTCAAAATTAGAATATTTTTTCATGAATAAGATTTTTTGTGTATGTGACTGTAATACAGAAAACACAAAATTACCTTTCCTTTCCTGAGTCAAGTACTGTGACTGTAATATGAAAAGAGAGACGATGCAACATTAATTGCTTCTGGGGTAAGAAGAAAGGGTTTTGGCAAGGTGTGAAAATAATGCAGGTTGCCTTTTACTTCATAGACTGTGAGAACTGGATCTTGCATTTTAATATTTTCATAGAATCATAGAATTGTCAGGGTTGGAAGAGACCTTAAAGATCATCTAGTTCCAACCCCCCTGCCATGGGCAGGGACATCCCCCACTAGATCAGGTTGCTCAGAGCCCCATCCAGCCTGGCCTTAAAAACTTTCAGGGATGGGGCTTCCACCACCTCTCTGGGCAACCTGTTCCAGTGTCTCACCACCCTCAGGGTGAAGAACTTCTTCCTAACGTCCATTCTAAACTGATCCATCTCTAGCTTCAATCCATTCCTCCTAGTCCTATCACTGCCCAACACCCTAAAAAGCCCCTCAGCAGCTTTCTTGTAGGTCCCCTTGAGACACTGGAAGGCCACAATAAGGTCTCTTCAGAGTCTTCTTTTCTGCAGACTGAACAACCCCAACTCTCTCAGTCTGTCTTCATACGAGAGGTGCTCCAGCCCTCTAATCATCCTCGTGGCCCTTCTCTGGACATGTTCCAGTATGTCCATATCCTTCTTGTGCTGTGGGCTCCAGAACTGGACGCAGAACTCCAGGTGGGGTCTCACCAGAGTGGAGTAGAGGGGGAGAATCACCTCCCTCGACCTGCTGGCCACGCACCTCTTGATGCAGCCCAGGACATGACTGGCTTTCTGGGCTGCAAGTGCACACTGATGGCTCATGTTGAGCTCCTCATCCACCAGTTCTCCCAAGTCCTTTTCTTCAGGGTTGCTCATCATTTGATACACTGCTGGTGAACTATGCCAAAAGAACAGAAATTTTTGCTGTGCAACTCTAAGATGCGAGAGACAAAGAAAATTATATCACACAATAATCAACCTACCACCGCTGGAAATCGTCGTCACTGAGGATGAGAATAGAGAGAGCAAATTAGGGAAAGGTGTAATTGCCAAGGGTCTTCCAGGTGACCTGCAAAAGTCTGGTTTTCCTCATCTGTGACTCTGGGTCTTTCTGCCTCTTATGGTCCACTCAGGCCAGTTTGGAAGAAGTAGCTGTGTTTCACAGCAGCTAAGGATCAAGCTCTGTCTCCCTGCAGGTACTGACCTAATCACTGCTTCCTAGCTGCCTCCCCGAAAGTCTCTTAATTACACTGTTTCAAGAGGAAAAAGAAAGGAGACTTGCTTCATGAGTGGAGATTTATTTTTTTAAAAAAATCAATGATAATCTATTGGTCCAATAATAACATGCTAAAGACGTTTATACATTTGAAAAATCACTCTAAAAGATGTTCCTCAGACTGTGCTTTAAAAATTTAGGTTGCTTTGGAACAGCTGGGACTGAGGTTTTCAGATGCTAATAGCTTGGTCAGATTTCAGTGACTGTTCATAAGATGCTGACAAAGCCCCTATTCCACCAAAAGATGATCTGTTGTCTTGCCAAATTTGAAGCCCTGCTTCAAAATTTCAAGTAAAACCAAGAATCGTTAACCCCTCTAAAATGAAATATTGTCTTTCTGATTTTTTTATATCTATCCAAAACAGTTTCCAGTGTTTCCAGTTTCCAGAGAGAGCCTACGGAAGGCACAGGACCTGGGAAATTTCAGCTGAAATGTCTGAAGACTGGCAATATGATAAGCAACTGAGAACACTATCCTGCAAGGAACAGAATCTGATAACACGAAATTACGGATCCTGGTCATGCATCGGCTGCTACAGAAAAACACACGTTCACCTGTTAGTTGTATGGATGATTCAGCATGACTTAAACCTCACTATCTAAGCTGAAAGATCTAAGATGTGGGTAGGGAAGGTGCAGCGCTGAAGAGAATGAGAACGAAAACCACCAGCCACCAAAGGAAGCTGTGAAACCGTGTTTCTCCATAGTTTAGAAAGCAAAAGCCATTCTTAAAATACAGAGCCATGTTCACAGAATCACACAGTGGGTGAGGTGGGAAGAGACCTCTGGAGGCCAGCAAGACCAGCCCTCTTACTCGAGCAGGGCCATCTAAGGCTGGTTGCCCAGAGCCATGTCCAGATAGATTTTAAAAATCTCCAAAGATTTTTAAATACTCTGGGCAACCTGTGCCAGTGCTGAATCATCCTCACGCTGATTCCTGATGTGCAGAAGGAACCTTCTGTGTTTCAGCTTGTGCCCATAGCCTCTGGTCCTGTCACTGGCCACCAGTGAGAACATCCTGGTTCCATCCTCTACACATTGATAACATTGCCCTGTGCCTTCTCTGTACTAGGCCAAACAGTCCCAGCTCTCTTAGCCTTTCTTTGTAAAAGAGACATTCCAGTCCCTTAATAATCTTTGTGGTCCTTTGCTAGACTCTCCAGTGGCTCCACGTCTTTCTTGTATTGAGGACCCAGAGCTGCCAGGTGTGGCCTCATCAGTGCTGATTAGAGGGGAAGGATCACCTCCCTTGACCTGCTGGTAAAATACCTCCTAGTGCAGCCCAGGATATCATAAGACATCTTTGTGGCAAGGGTGCACTGTTGGCTCAGGTTCAACTTGGTGCCCACCAGGACCCTCAGGGCATTTTCTGCCAAGCTGCTTTCCATCTGGGCAGCCTCCAGCACATACTGGTACCTGTGAATGTTCTTCCCCAGGTGTAGAACTTCATAATTCTCATTGCTAAACTTCAAGCCGTTCCTGTCAGCCCATTTCTTCAACCTGTTGAATGTCCCTCTGAATAGCAGCATGACTCTCTGCTGTATGAGCCACTCCTCCCAGTTTGGTGTCATGTTCAAGCTTGCAGAGGATACACTCTGCTCCATCATACAGATCATTAATGAAGATGTTAAAGAGGAGTAGACCCAGTATTGATCCCTGGAGTACGCTGCTAGTTACTGGCCTCCAATTAGACTTCATGCCACTGATGACCACCCTCTGAGATTGCCCATTCAGCCAGTTTTTTGTCCACCTCACCTGCTCATCCAGCCCACTCATCAACAGCTGTACACCAGCTGTACGCCAGCTCACGAGTATGCTCTGGCCGCACTGCACAGCTCTAGCAGCTTTCCGAAAGACATCCAGTATGCACAGTAAGTAAGAGTCAAACTGAGGAGGAAGGTGGGTGTTATTTGCCGGTGCTGTACTGAAGGTCAAGCCAAATAATATTTGTCCTTTTAGCTCACTTTTTGGTGTTCCAGTACTGACTTCACTGACTTCTGCCTCTAACCCTTCCATTGCTGGAACTGGAACAAGGAACCACAAAATAAACATTAAAATGTTTGAACATAATCAATACTGATGGGCTGAAAAACATTAGAAGGAACATAAAGAGAACAAAATAACAGAGTATTTTTTTTTCACAGATAACTTTCGGAATTTGTGTTTTGTTCTTATCTTTAAGAAAATTTTTTTAATATGCATGCTCTTCAGTCCTCTCTATGACTCTTACAAACAAACCCAGGCTGATGAAAAGTCCTTGACAAATGAACAAAAGATATAAATTAATGTTTCAGATAAATGTGTGTATAACAACTTGTACCTTTATTATCTCATACCTGACAGTATATACAGCTATTTATGGGACCTTCAGCCTGCTGTGCAGTGGTGCGGGCTCACACAACAGTCCATAAATGAAGCTTTGCTAATTTACTATTACCTAACCCTGTTTGTTTAGGATAGATTGCAGTCATGGGGAAGATATTTGACTACAAGTTACATCAGTCCATAAACAGAATCTCACTCAATACAGGAACGCAGATGACTGCTGCTGAATGACTTAAATGATAAGCACAAATGCATACGTTGTACACAAACTCAAGGGATTTTTGAATCAAACTGGAGACTGCAGCAGTGGCCTTATTCCGCTGTCCTGAACGCAAAAAAAGGCCAGGCTTTCACAAGAGACATATACTAGCAAACAGCCCCACGCTGTGGACACAGCATGTACTAGTAAAATACCAGAAATTTACTGTCCTTGAGCTCTCACTCAGCCTTGACCGGATATCCTGAAAATTATTACGCTGTGATTAATTTAACACTTACTTTCACATTAAATTTGACTAGAGTATCGGGAAGAAGAGGAACTTTTTGAAAATAGGGTACATTTGGCAGTTTTGTGGGTTTGTTTATGGCTTTTGGGGAGGAGGGTTAATAGGGAAAAAAATGAACTGCAAAAAGTGTGAAAGAAAAGCTCCCTTTGGGGAGTAGAAGTCAGCAGTGCTCTGCACCATGCAGAGCAGACACCCCACACTTGGTCACTGAAAAGAAATGCAATGCTGCAGCATAATAGTAATCTCCCCCAGACTTGATGAACACTAAGATTTTAAGACTTATTTTCTGAAAATTAAGGTTTTAAGAATTTTCCAGGGATTCAGCAGACTTGGATATATGGTTCATTACAGGATGTTGCAGAATCTTTCTTCCCCCTCCTAGGAAGCTGCTCCTGACCTGATCCTGGATCTATTACCTCCTCCCTTTCCTTCTGCTCTGAGAAGGGAAAACAAGGCCTTTTATAGACATTTCTGCCAACATCCCTTTTATTTGGCTGTGGGGTGGAGCTGCTCTGGGCAAAGGGAACATCCTTGATAGCCACCCACCATGGAGCACTGCATCTGGAGCCAAAATGAAAGGTTCTTTCCCAATTTGCAAGCAACAACCATCTGGTCAGGAACGAAGACATGCATACTCCACCTAGTCCCAAGGGCTTCCTCTCTCCCCTGTGGCCTATTCAAAGTTATTCTCATACTCTTTATTGGACTCCAGCTATTAAGTGAATACCTTCAAACTTCAGACCCTTGAAGATAAGTAAATGTAAGTAAAGCTGGGGAAATCTGAACATGGACTAACTATTGTTCCTAGTGACTCATAGTATCATTTCCCATAGTTACTATATTGGTGAGACTCCAAGGCTCCTCCCTTCAGAGCAGATGGTAGAAAATTTTTAATTTGGCATTATTACCGTATAACACCAGCAATCGAGATGACAGTTTACAGAAAGATGTAGAGACAAGATCCCTGTCGCGAAGTTCTCACGTTTTGTGAGGAAACATTTAAAAAAACAGATGGGGACTTTAAATTGCTGAAGGGCTTCCCCTCCCCTCAAACGTGCAAAATGATTTATTTTAAAATACAGTCCGAGATAAAATTATAACGTGACACATTACATCATCACCAAAATTAAATGCTTATTCACTTCCAAAACATTTAATTGGTTTTCCAAAGCAGATGCTATGAAAAATAAAAAGAAGGAAAAAAATAGTCTGACTTAGGCTTTATATAAACAGCTAAAAATATATCCCAGCCAACTCGTACTGTTGCACAGACTGCTGCGCTGCATTTATCGTTCGTGTAAGTGGTCAGAAAGGAGCCTGTCGAGGGCGGTGCGAAAGCTCTCGCACTATGCATCCTCTGAGGATGCAGAGAAGGAATTTATTACCTAACTTCCTTTGGCTTCTTGCCGAGCCAAGTTTTTTCTCAGGTAATAACTTAACAAAACAGGTACCTGGCAAACATGCCAAAGAGTAGCAATTCCTTCCTAGACTTGTATTTTAAGTAGCTTCAGGGCAATCATGCCTTTGGGAGATGTCTCAGAATACAATTTATATGGCAGAATTTCATAGAATCATAGAACAGTTTTGGTTGGAAGAGACCTTCAAGATCATCGAGCCCAACCTTTAAACACATACAGTGTAAATAAAGACTGCTGCTATTTCCCCTCCTTTGAATGGAATAATTAGCTCCTTGGCCAGAAAACAGGATACTTCACAAGGAAACCGAACTCATACTCAAGTGGACAAATGTGGATAAGAAACCTTCCCTTGTACTCTTAGCTTGAATTATTGCAATTAAAGAGATCAAATTACAAATTACAATGGGTACCACCAGATAGCTCGTAATTCGTTGCATGGGCCTCCTCACTTCCTAAACTGGACAATCATTGCTCAGAAACATACATATTTAATTCTGATGTCTACTTTTTCACATAGTGTCACGTGATCCTTTTTGACCCTTTTTTTTAGTGAATTAATATATGGAAACTAACACCATGAAGTTGCTTTGTATATTAATATTGTATAATGCTGATGTGTGCTTTGAAATGAGCTTGATATTTTTTTGGAGTGATAGCAAATCATGTATTTTAATTGCAACATCAAAAGAAACGGTTTTAAGAATATGCCTTAAGGGGTTAAGCTAACCAGGAATTACATTTTGGAAGTTTACTCTAAAAACAATAGAGGCATCTAGTGGAAGTGTTTGGGGACTGCAGCTGCCAGAGGACACATCAACGCACAGCTGATTTTCTTGCATTACTTCTTGCTGGGTTCAATTTTGTAAATCGAATGACAAATGTCAATACTGTTTATGCTTTATTTAAGAAGTGGCAAATCTTAAATTTAATGATATCTAGGCACTGTGAGGCAAACGTGATTTAGGAGCCTGAAGTGATCTAAGCAAGTTGGGCCTTGGAAGCATTTATATGTGCAATGCTTACAGTGACATTTCTTTAAGACGTGGCCAGCTGCAGTGCAATTTGTAGTCTCCCTGACTACTTAAGCTATTCGATTCCTTATAAAACTTGATTGAATTAGACATGCAGGAAGGTGATCTTTCAGTCAGCTGCCTGAATGAACAGCCACTCAGAATGGCCCACAGGAAACACTGAAGATAGGTATAGAGTCTTTTACAGTGGTAGGTTAAGGGTATGGTTCCCAAGCATGATCTGCAGCCTCAAAACCTCTCTGACTTCAGCTTTTCTTTTAAAAGCTGACGGGGCTGAAGTAGGGTGTGTCAGTCTTCCTTCCAAACACAAGAAGAGAAAAATCCCTTCCCACTCTCTCATCCAATACTTTAATAGTTAGAGGATTCCCCCAGGACACAGGATAGGAACTTCTATTTCTTTCTCTGCCTGATAGCACACCTGAACACTTTTTTATTTCCTGTTATATACTCTGGTGAAGAAGACAACTCCACCCAAACTACAGACAAACTACAAAGCATACAGAAAGCATGAAGGTCTAGGGCTTTGTGACACATTTGGCTGCCTTTTAACTTTCCCTTTGGCCGCATGCCAAGACACATCATAGAAGTGTCTGTACTAAGATATTCAGAACACGTTACAGAAGCATTCGTAGGCTCCCTGCCCAGGCTGTGCTGGTTAGCCAGTTAGCCCGAGAAGCCTAGCGCGGCTGTGTATTCCTCCATGATAGCGACAGGGCCTTGTGATAGCAAAGTCATTTCTCCAACAAAATACTTCACCGCCTGCCAAAGGTATCTTCACACCCTACTAATATGACTAGAGGAACAGAGCCTGAATTTCCAAGATACGCAAGTGAGGAACTGGCCATGTAACTTCAAGCAGTTTATTCCTAGGCTAGTCTCATAGCTGTCACAGCATTCTCAAAACGTAATTTTTGAGCACGCTTTGACTCTACCCATGCGTACTCACAGAAAAACATGAAGTTTAAACAGGGCATGGACCCTTGCAGCGGGTTTTCAACCTCCGGGAAAATTTAACTTATAGTATCGGGCTCACACGTCCTTATTCCTCTCCTGGTTTGAACGCAGGAATCAACCGTAAGGCCTATCCTCACAACTTTAAAACACAGTTTTACTACTTCCTCTGCTAACTGCAGTCATTTATTTCCTCCTCAATTTTCCGTCACTTTCTGTGACAGATTTCCCCCTCAGACATGCCTTCTCCCTCTCATCGGTGCAGGATTTGATTGCGGACTCAGGACCGCAAACCCAGGCTTTAAACTGCACGGTGCCGTCACTGCCGTAGAGCTTCCACGGGATTTTGTTTTTAAGCCTCTCCTGCACGGCACTGCCATTTATCGGAGCCCTCCGCTTCCCGCCCCCTGTCCCCGCGGTGGGCGGCAGCCACAAGGCCGCGGTGTGTGCGGCTGCGGGGCTCACTAGCAGGGGCTCTATTTTACTCTTGCGTCTGATGGCGGCACACGTGGCTCCTCCTTTCCTTTAAAAACCCAAAAACCCCAAGAATCCCGACTTCTCGGCTCCTTCTCCTCCAGGCGGGAGGGCCTGGCAGCATGGGCCATAGCACACCGTTCCCGGCAGACGCCCTCGGCAGCGGTACCGCGGCCGTACCGCCCCGATCACCTGCCGGGCCGGGCCCCGCCCCGCTTCACCCCGCCGGGAGGTGCCCCGCCCCGGCACCAGCCGAGCGCACTCGGCACTTTCCGGGCGCGGCCCTTCCCCCCGAGGGGCGGTGCCTGCTCCGCCCCAGCCACCGCCACCGGCGCCGCTGCGGGGCGGGGTGCCCGCCTCTTCGTTGCCGGCTCCTTTCCGCGAACGGGGTTCGAGGCGTTTTGGCCCGCACAGGCCCCCCTCCTCGCATTGCCATGGCAGCTTCCGACCCGGCCGGGGAGGCGGCGCGGCCTGGCTGGGCCTGAACAGCGGCGGGAGCCCGCGGGGCCGCAGCCTCGGCCGGACGCTGCCCCTGCCCTGGCCGCCGGCGGCCAGAGAGGGCTGCGCGGGCCCGCTGGCCGATCCCCTGTCTCCTCCTTCCCCGCCGCCGCCTCACTCCGACCCCGAAGTTCCGGCGGCGGCGGGAGGCGACGGCGGGCGCCGGCTGGAGCAGGCGGCGGGGAAGATGGCGGGGAACGGCGGAGGCTTCGCTGGTGCCGGGAGCGGGGAGATCATCCAGCTCAACGTAGGCGGCACCAGGTGAGAGCAAGGGCCGCCGGGCGGGCAGGCGGTGGGGGACAGGCCCCGGGCCCTGCCGGCGATGGCCAGCGCGCACCGGGCGGCATCGGAGCCGGGGCGGGGCGACCGCGCTCCCTGGGGCCGGCCCTGCCGGGCGTCCGCCCGAAGGGAAACGCTACCGGGCGGAAGGCCGGCGCGGCAGTCGGTGTCTCCCGGGAGGACGGCGGTGCCGGCTCGCCTGGGACCTATCCGCGGGGCTCCGCGGTGTGGAGGCGGCGGTGCCTGCCGGGAGGGCCCGAGCAGAGCTTCGCCCGGTGCGTTGCGAGAGAGTGGAGCCAGGGCTGTGTGGAGGCAGACGCGGGAAGTAGTTTCTCGGTTTTGTGGGTCCGTACTGCAGTGCCCCGTCTCACGGACCGTCTGGGCGTGCCCTGCTCCTTCAGGCTTCGAGTGATGGCTCTATCTAGCAGCCTCAGAGACGAGAGTGTTAAAAGAGGTTGGCGTGATATACTGCTGCTATCATCCGGAATAAAGAGTTGCATTGTATTCAGATGTGCGCTGGAAGCGTGGAAGACGGCATTTGTAGACATTTTGGCAGGCTGAGTTGAAGAGTTGCAGGACAGCTGTGGACAGAATCTGTGGGGTAAATAGCTCAAGTGTTCCTGTCAGAATGCTCAGGCATGAGATCATTTGGATTGCCGTAGCTAGTGGAAACTGAAGTAATGTGTCTTCCCGAGTCCGCGCACATGAAACCGGCTATTAAGTAGTAGGAACTATTGCTACTATTTAAAGAATTTTCTTGCATGAGCGAGAAGATTAACTTGTTCTTATAACTAAACTGTATGCTGCAGCCTTTCTTAAAAGATGGGTGCTGTAAAAACTGGTGCAAAATTCCTTTATTATAATAGGAGATTAAGAACGTGGTTCAGCCCAGAGAAGCTGCTTGTAAATTGCTTAGGCAAAACTCATCTGTAATGATGCTCTCAGGAGAGCTTTGATGTTGTCTTAACCAGATTTCGTGTTATGCTGAATAAGGTTCTTCAGTGAACTCTGTCCCTGAAATTACAGAACAGTTCATTTTTTAGGTTTTTATTACACATGGAATTACAGAGATGCTTCAATCACAGTTTTAAATAGATATTACTTATTAGATGCCTCTGCGGAGTACAGAAAATTATATATGTGAGTCAGATCCTCAGAGGGCGTGCCTACATAGAGAAGTATGACAAATGAGGCAACCTAACAACTGTGTGTGTTTTATTTCTAGTTGGAGGTCTAGATTCTAGTCAGCAGATAACATTTGGATGTAAGGAGTAGAAACTCTGTGCATGGACACTTCCATTTTAAGGAGGAGACAACACGCAATAGCATTTCTCTGTAAGAGGTTTTGGTCTTCTGCAAGATCAGCTTTCCTTATAGTGCCCGTATTCTTTGAAAAAATGTATTTGAGCCAGGTTTTTCAGCTTGCAAAGACAGGTGACTCAAAGCTGATGGTGATGTGGATGATCTGGACAGCATGCTGGAAGGCAGGGGAGTGTGGGATACTATACATGTTTCCTGCTCTTCATTAATTCCTGTTACACTTACTAGAAACCTGAAACTCTTAGTTTTGTTTGTAAAGTTGTATGAGAAGAGGAAATTCGCTCTCTCCTCTGTCTCCAACAGTGATCATACTTTGGAGCATCTAGTAGAGAGATACCAGCTTTCCGTGTTCTGACATGAGGTTCCCACTGCTCCTTGGGAACACCAGAGCTTCTCTGCTGCATGCGATTGCCCCAACAGTTCTGGTCTCAACTTCTGTGGATTCCTTTGCTGGGAGCATAAGCCTCTTGTCATTTAACATTCACAGAAATTAGCATAACAAATTTAGTGAATTCTTTTGACCCTTTATGTCCATCTGGTTATAAGGTAATGCTACAAGCGAAATGGACTATGAAAAGGGTTGTTTTATGACTGACACTTAAGTGTTGCCTGTACTTCCTTTGAAATAACTGTAGGCTGCCACCTGCTTAAGAGTATTTGAGGATATTGTGCTGGGTTTGCCTAATTTTTCTCATACAATGTCTGTCTGACCACTGAATGCTAGTTACATGGTGTTGCAGGTGCACTTACACATGTGAGCATTGCAAGCTAAGCTTCTTTCTACATTCTGGGAAGCAGATTAATGTATAAGTAGTACAAGTTTAAAGCATATGTTAGTATGATGTACTGCTTACTGACCTGGCACCATAGTGCTATATCACAGACAGAAAATCCTTGTGCTGTCTAAACCCACTGATTATGCAAAGCAACAAAATTGCAAGGAGGTGAACATGGAATCAGTTGACGGCTCTTTTTGCCTGTCCTCCTTATTGTGCAGCTAGTTCTTCTGGCACATCTTCTAGTCCCAAATGTTTTGCGACTAAGCTCCTTAACCGACTTAGAAAATGCTAGAGTGGAACCCAGCTGGCCAAAACACCAGCAAAACTTCAACTTTGACACCTCTGAATAGCTGACTGTCACTTGTGCCTCCAGGTCAGCAGTTGTGCTGTAGCATATTGAGAAGATAGTACTAGTGCATCCTCAAACATGAAACTTTTGTTCAAAGATCCGGAACGTCTGCATGGTCACATCAGACTTCTTTATTGCTTCTGAGTTAATTTGTCATTTACCATTCACTGCTGTAGAAAGTGTCAGTTAACTGTGGTTCTAGTATTTTTTCCATGTCTTTCTACCTATACATACCTTCCTCGGAAACCATAAGTCCTCATTTTTGTTGTGTTGTTTTTTTTTTTTGTCCTAAAAACACAAAAAATATCTGGAAGTTATAAAGTATTTGAAGTATCAGACAATAAAAGTCTTTAGCTTGTGAAGACCTTTAAAAGTTAACTGATGGTGCTGCATCTATCCCCATAGTTACAAGCAGTGTCTGTATTAATCTTGGATAAAATTCATGCTACTCCTTGTTTTTTTTTATACACGTACTGTAATATAGTAAGCTGAATCATCCTGTACTCCCTTACAGCAGAGAAGGGTAGTGATCTGTTATTACTGTGCAAAACTGCAAGTATACATAGTAACTTTCCATTTAAATAACAAACTACGTTGATTCTCTTAAATTTGTTTGTTTTGTTTGTTTTTGTTTTACAAAAGACTGTGCGCGTGTTTGTGCTTAGGATGCTGATACTGTAGATTTTCTGTTAAGAACAGATTGTCATTGTTAGGCTTGCAGTGAGCAGCTACACAATCCGTGTTTTATGCAGGATGATAGTTCCATGTAGCCTTTATAATTAATGTGGTTTTTTGTTTACATCTTTTTTTTTCTACTAAACTGTGAAATACAGGCAGTGAAAACTAGATAAATTAAGTACTTTTATTCCAAACGTATTTTGGTATCCTGTACGACTTTGAGCAGCCTGGTCTAGTGAAAAGTGTCCCTCTTGCAGCCCAAACCATTCTGTGATTTTATATGGAGTTATAAGAGAATTTTACTCTTGCATTTCTTTTTTTGATTCCCATTAATTAATTAAGAGGTCACCAAAGGTTTCTTAGTCATGGTACTAGTAAGAGGACATGTCCTCAGAGTCAATGAGCTGAAGCGGAGCATGAACTCATTGCCCAAGCTGCCAGTCCAGTTGTCTTCCTTCATGTTAAGTCAAAACCAGAAGAGTAAAGGCATCCGTAGTTATTTATTATTTAAAATACTGTCTGGCATTATAAATAACACTATAATTTGTATTATTTCATAATATTATGATTCAGGGTGAATATTCTTTTTTTACTTTTAATTCTTATTATGGGATCTTGGGCATCTAAGAGGGCCCAAATAGCTAAAGGGCAAGTAATTACTGTAAAATATTAGCTGGAAGCTTATTGTAGTCTTTTTGCAGGGCACAACATAGCACTTTTGAGGCCTAAGAAAGGATAACATACAATTAGACAGATGTAGCACACTGTTAATAAACTTATGTTTTCGTGGCTGCTTTTTTATGGGGGGTTTATGTGTGTTTTTTTCTTTGTTTTTTGATAAGCATTAGTGTTGACAAAGCATAAGAAGCAGAAATGCAGGACGTTTGGGACTGTGTGTTATAAACATATAAACAATGACTGTTGGGGTCTCTGGGCAGTGCTTCATGCTTATGGACAATCTGTGCCAAGAATCTGCAACCTCTTTGACTCTGTGTGGGCATTTAGATATTCTCAAACTTCCCAAACCCTTCTGATGTCAACCTTGTAGGACAAGTGAAAGCATTTTGATAAAGCAGACTTCCTTTGAATTCTACAGCTGATTTTAAACGTGTAATTTTGGTTTCCTAGGTTCAGCACTTCAAGACAAACACTGATGTGGATTCCAGACTCCTTTTTTTCCAGGTATTTGTAATATATCATCACATTAAACAATGAAAGATTAACAGTAATTTTTAAAAAATAAATATGTTCTCAGTTCTTAATTTATGATGTAAATATTGGGATTTTTCCTTGATGCTTATCCCCCTATCTCAAGCAGTGGGACAGATTAATTTCAAATAAACTGTTATGCAAAAGGCATTTTCTGTCTTGAATGATGCTGTGGTAGCTTGTATTTGCAGAAGAGCTGTCACTTCTTGGAGAGTTGTGGAAATAAAGCTCCAAATCTGCAGGAAAGGGAAATGCCACTGACTCTATTGCTATATTACTGCTTGTGATCTTAATGACTACATACGGTAGCACAGCCTTCAATGTGTTTTTTTGAGTTATTGCTGTAGCCTGAGTTAACTCAAAAGTTTTCAAGTTTTTAACTTGTGGTACAGGAGTTGTTGAACTATTGAACATCCTACTGCGAACTTTTATGTCACTACCGTTACTACATCTGTGGGTTGTACGGCTTACTGTTTGCACCCTATTAATTTTGTGCTGTAGTTGCTGTACCTCTGTCGCCCCAGTTAATCCTAAATGCATGAAAGGAAACCTGAAGGCTGGCAATTTTGCTTCCTTAGATTTAATTTTTGTACTCTAGACTTCTTTCCCAATAAAAGCAAGGCTGCTGACGTAGACAGGCAGGATTACCTGTTCCTGTTTCACTGAAAGGTTGAGATAAATGGAGTGCCAGGGAAATGTCACTTTCTTTGAGGCATGGAAGGAAAGGCACAGGGAGGAGCTCTCACGCTGTTCCCCCAATCTCTCCATGCTACATGTGCTATCTAAGGAGGTTATTCTGAAAGTCATCCAGTACTGGAAAGTCTCAGAGGTAATTGTCAACCAGACTCAGATGGAATCGTGAAATAAAACTGTTGATGTTAGCTAGTTGGCTTCTTATCTGTAAAACAAGGTTTTGGCATTGTGTGTTCTACGCATCTGGAGAAAGAGTACTTTGATCTGGTGGGAGAAAGACTTTGAGGTAAAATTGTGTCAAAACTCATCCACCCTGTTATTGCCCAGTAAGTCCTTGCAGACTGGAATGTTTACTCTTCCTTTTTTACTTCAGCAGCTTTTACTGATTTACTAGATTATAACAGCTATGTATCCCTCTGGGTGCCTGGAATAACTTTACCATCCTTTCAGGCCATGCCTTGTGTCTGTTTTCTTTGGGAATCTGAAGATTCTTGTGATGCAGCTCTTAGCCTTTCCTTAGGTATGCATGCACTGCTCCTCCCTTGTTCAGGAGAGATACTTCTGCCCCTCTGCTACCAAGGCAGTTTTCTTTGCTCATCTACACCATTTAACTAAAGTACACAGAGAGCACAAACTGACTGAGAGTGTTGCTGTCTTGTGTTAGTACGTTTCTGAGGGACGTGTAATGAAGATTTCTTGTGTTTCAGTTTGCTAAGTGGAAGAATTTCGACGCTGAAGGATGAAACTGGTGCCGTGAGTAGTAAACCTACTGATAACTCATTAATTTAATGTTATGCTTTCAGTTTGGTTCTCTCTTAAAGAACGTTTGCTGTAGCTGCTAATGGGAGTTACAGGGCCTGAGTTGGCCTACACTTTCATGAAAATTAGCGACATCTCTGGGTTTCTCAGTTCTCGTCTTCATTCTAGGATAAATGAAACTGGAACAACGTGTATATTTTTGTGCTTATTCTGCGTTGTACAGACAATGCAGAGGTAGCAATTGTACTTTTATTTCTTTTTTACAAAAATGCTAATTGCCATATTGGACAGAGAGGCATTAATTTTCACTAGTTAGCTATTGCAGATGTATTTGAGTTATTGTAACATGGAAATGTAACTTTTATTAGCAAGTATGTCTCAAAAAATGGCTTTCAGTCTGTATATATGATATTCTTAAATGGGAAACTGATTGTGGCAATATTTTTGACTGGTAGTAAGGCAGACAAGTACTTGCAATTGATTTATTTTAAAAGAAGTCTTATTTTTAAAAAAAATGTAAATTTATTTTGAGGCGTCATTACATTTACTGCATTTTGAACACATGATAGAAGGTGAGAGTACCCCTTGACCTTTGAGGAGACTCTAGAACTTAAAGAAAACATTTATTAAGTGCCATCTATTTGCAGCAGTGTTTGTATATATGTATTTTAAGAATGTCAAATTAGTGGATAGAAGAATAATGAGAGCAAAGGAGAGGTCCAAAAACTTTTTTCTGTCTGTCTACTGACTGCCTTGACTTCAACTGCTCTTTCCCATGCTAAACACGAAAGAAGATTTTAGTTATTGGATGCTCCATAGTAATGCTAAAGTACAGCAATTTTTCTTTGCAGATATTTATTGATCGTGATCCAGCAGCATTTGCACCCATTTTAAATTTTCTTCGCACAAAGGAGTTAGACTTACGGTAAGAAGTTCTAATTCTTTCAAGTGCAAATTAATTTGATTGGATCCATTAGAAAACTTTTTTAAATGAGGGTTGTTCAGTTTTCCTCCTCTAGCTGGGTGTCTAGTATATGACTCATCTCCCTAGTAAATCGGGGGCCATGTCTAGTGTGTATGTACAGTGGGATAGAAGCAGAAATGGTAGCATTACATTTTGTGACTGGAATCTTGTAATTTAAGCCATTTCTGGCAATGTCTTTATTGTTTCTGTGTCCTGTTTTTAATGAAAGGTGATTAATATTAAGATCACTTTGAAATCTCAAGCATCAACATGTGGAATGCATTTGGTGGTATTTCTGTGTACTGTTAGGTAGCTTGACATTCACACTATGTAATATCTACTTGTACATGAGTATTTATCTTCAAGGCATTGACCCACTTTACCCTTGTGTTTTTTTGTTGTGTTGTGTTTTGTTTTACTTTCTCTAGGGGAGTGAGTATTAATGTTCTCAGGCATGAAGCAGAATTCTATGGAATCACTCCTTTAGGTAATGTCTTTTAATATGAGGTCATCTTATATGTATTACTGCAATAATGACCCACTTACAAGTCCTGGGCAGTTGTGACCCTGAAGATTTTCAAACTTACCAGTACAGAAGTTTATTTGAAATCGCGTAATGCCTCCTAGGAAGCAAAAGCTGTGGTCATATCTGGTTTTCCTCCCTAGTGAGAAGATTGCTACTATGTGAAGAACTGGAACGCTCATCTTGTGGCAGTGTCCTTTTTCATGGCTACCTGCCTCCTCCAGGTATTTTTGTATTCTGAGTCTGATGTTGCTTGCAGTCGCTTATTGCTTTGGTTTGTGGGGGCGATTGATTGAGGTAATACGCTGTATGAACTGGTGTATTTGGAGTACTGAGCAGGGCGTTGTGGCATGTTGGTCCTAAGCAGGCTGTGTTTGCTAGTAGACTGGAGTAGTGGTTCTTTGTGTACATTTCAGTTAAATTTCAGTTAAATTTCAGCATGGAGTGCTTTCTTCTTTCTGAAGGTACCGTTACTTTAGGTGCCCTATGTCTAGATGACAGATCAGCACAAAGTACATAAGCTTTCCTTAACAATATAAGTGCTTGTTAGATTTTTATTTCTCTGTAGAGATGAGTGTAATTTATGTGTTAACTTGAAGTCTAGGGGATATCCAACCAATTGTTGACATTTCTCTGAGGGTAATTCCTTAAATTGTGAATATTGACATAGAGAGCAAAAGTATTTTCTATTTCTGTTGCAATATTACCTAATTCTTAGAGCAGAATAATTCGACTTTAGACCAAAATGCACAAGTATTAATCCTGTATTTTGAAAGTGAATTAAAATCTGTTACATTGATAAGTTTTTGAAGTGGTAAAAAACATCTCTTTTCTTTTATAGGCATTCCCAACCGTAAAATAAATAATACTTCTGGGCTACCAGCTGATGTTAGAACTGGTCAAAACTGCTCCGAGGGTGAGATTCATGGAGGTGGTGTCCAGCCTACACTTGCTGGTACTGGGGAAGGTACAGTCAGGCTAGGTGAGGAATGCCAGTTTTAAAACCAAAACAAACTGCAAAGATGATTGTCCCTGGGAAGTGAAAACTAAATAACTGTTTCTGGTTTCAGTCTGTGATTCTATGTTTGCCAGCTCTTAAATTGCTGAAGACTTACTTAAGCGCTATTCCTTGTACAGCCTATTTAAGGCTCACTGCTGCATAATCAAGACACGAAGCTGAGACAAAGGCAAATCTAAGTTCTTCATGCTATAATGGTGTAAATTGTAGCAGTGTTAGGAAAATCTAAAGCATGTTAAAGTGAATCTGTATCCAGGTAATGTAAAAATAAGCCTTGGATAATGAATTGCTGATTCTTCTTTATGAGTTGTTGCCGGTCTGGAACACAACAGTTTTGGGGAAAATGAGATAGATGATTCAGTTTTTAGGCATTAGTTCTTCAGCATATCGAAGCTGAGAGCTAACTCGGGGGAGCAGCATAACCACTCATTTCCATGTAACACTTCTGCCAAACCTAATTTAGTTATAGATCAGAAGCAGGCATGCTCCCACTAGAGAGTAAATGGAGGACCCATACGTCTTCTGAGATACTGGAAATGTCAGTTTAGCAGTCTGGAACAATGGTTGCACCAACTATTTGGAAAGAACTTTTACAAAAGAGAACATTTTTTCTTACTTGATAGTAATTCTCAAATTTTTACCAATGTGGCAAGCTTTAAAACCGAGGCATGTACTTGCCTCTTTTTCCTTGCAAGCAGTTTGCATTTTAGTGACTGAGATGAAATGTCTTCCTTCCATGTAAGAACTGTTACAAAGATTGTGAGGAGTAATATTGGTGGGTAGAATCTAGCTGAAAATGTTTCTTGAGAGCTTTCACTAGAAAGTGTAAGTTGCGCGTTGTAGCAGAGAGCACTGACCTGTTCTAGATGTCTCTCCTTGTCTCCTAATACCCATCACTTGGCTGACTTCACCTTTGTTGCTGGTTTTAGGATTTCCTGTGGACCCACGGAAAGTCCTAATAGTAGCTGGCCACCACAATTGGATAGTAGCTGCCTATGCCCATTTTGCTGTTTGCTACAGGTATGAATATAGTTGCTTGTCAAGTTACAGGAATCTAAAAAAAAATACAATCATTCGTTATGAGCAAAGCAAAAAGCTTGATTTACTCTGAAATGACAGTAGATCACATGCATTCAGTCTGCTTCTATAAACATGAATTGCCACTTTTGCGCATGCAGATAAACTGTTTGGGAATTCAAATTTTGCTGCTTTGATATCAGTTCTTGATGCCATTATAAAAGTAACAGACTCCGATTTAACTGCTTCAAAAGTATTTTTGAAAGATTTTTAAAGGAAAGGTTAATTGTAAAAGTTCTTCCTACTGTATGGGTTTGAAGACAGTCTACAAAGTTAGACTGTCAAAGAACTTGAAATAGGTAATGGATTTTTGCTACGTAAGTGGTGTAAACTTGTCTTAAACCATTTTTTTTTGGCTTAGCAGAAACTGTTAAGCTTAGCAGTGCTGTTAAGCACTGGCTGTTTCATTTGGATAGCTGAAAAGTGTCTCTAAATGTCTTCTAATCAAAATGGCTGTTTTTTATGATCAGGGAAGGTAAGTGAGACCTTTGCATTACAGAAACTGGTTTTAGTTTGTACTCGATGGTGTTGATTTAAATGGTGGCTGCCTTTTCAATGAAAAGTAACGTTTGAACAAGAGCTCTTGCCAAAACCAAACACCGCTGTTGTAGCGCGGTTCAGAAACTGAAGGGAGAATAGAGTGCAATGGGAACAGCTTCTTGCTTTACTACCATGCTGAAGCCGTAGTTTTTCTGCCTTTTTCATTATACAGAATACTAATTTACCTACTCAAACTTTAACTTAAGTAGCATCTAAGCTGACTCTTGTGTTCATCACTGCAATTTGCTTTGCTTTAATTTGTGCTAAATGTGGCTTCTCTTGCACTTCTTAATGTTCTTGTTTTCATTTATGCTTAATATGGTCTGACTGGAGAGAGAGGCAGTGACTTGCAATTGCCTTTGCTAATTGTCTCCTCCTTAGGATTTTATTTCTTGACTGTTTTACTTGGATGCTAACTCATTTAAGTGAAAGATTCTGCCTCTTTACTGCTTGGTAATCTACTTAATGAGACTTGTTGCCATTGAACCTAAGTCATTAGTGATGCTTTTGATGAAACATGTCAGACTTGAATGGTTGCTGAAAGAGGGCACAGGTCAATATGCCCATTTAAAATGCTACTCTTTTTTCGTAGTCATTCAAGGTAGCAGTCATGTCTTGATTTGAATGTTTTTTCTTCTGGAACTTGTAGGAACTCTAGGAATACCATGGTAGAGTTTTACTTCCTCTATTCTGCTCTTAGATGGTTTTGGTAACAATTTTTCCCCCTCTGTGCTGCATTTTAGTACCTATCTGGTTATTATTGCTTATTAAGTGATTTTGACCTCAGACTCTTTTGAATATCTAGTGTTCGAGGAGACGGTGTGCACTGAAAACCACTTCTCTCTACCCAGAAATTTTAATATAGCTGGTTTATATTACTCTGCTGCTGTCAAATAATGGGATTTTTAAGATTCTTGTCAGGATTATTTTAACATAAGGGCAACATCTGAATTTTAGCCAGAATCACTTCTCAAAGTGGTAATTTGTAGTGTACTGGACAGTGAATCCCATGCAGTAGGAGATGAAATATATTCAGATGTTTAGTTTTGTGACCTTCTTTTATGCTGCTTGTAACAGATTTAAATACTTGAAGATAATTAATTTAGTAAACAGCTACAGCAAAGCACAGTGCATCCTAAAGATATTTTTTCCCTTTGAAGTATGGCAGAAGTCTTCAAAACTTAATAGTAAAGCTTGTGAGAATGTCCTGGTTGCATTTAAAGACCAATGGATTTTATAGTCCTGCTCTTAAGTCTCTTCATTGCAATTTCTTCTGCCTGCTGTGTGGGTAAAGCACAAGGATCTGTGTTGCTTCATCTCCAGGCAGGATGCAATGCTGAAGTGAATGAATTGCAGTGATGGCAAAAACTGCTACAGATGCTTCCCATATTAACATTAATGTAATTTAACTCCTTAGATTTACTGTATCTAAATAATTGCCTAAAATTAAATCGGATAAATTGTGCTTTTCTGGCACCAATTAAGTCTTTAAAATTGCCCAGGCAAATGATTTTCTAAAAATAAAGCTTATAGCCAGCTCAGTATAGTCTGTTTACAGTATACCATAAACAGAAAATGTGACAAAATAGCACAGCTTTATGCCAGAGTGAGCATGACTGGGTGTGTTATATGCCTCTGGAAATGAATAGAGATTTCTTCTAAAAATGCCAGTCTTACGCTGAACCTTATTCTCTAGCATTTGGCTGGCCCAAGGTTTTAGCTGGCCCATCCACAGTGGTTCAGGATTGGACTGCGATGTCCGTTTCTGAATCTCTAACCTCTGTTTCCTCCTTTCTCTTACAGAATTAAAGAATCATCTGGGTGGCAGCAGGTGTTCACAAGTCCCTATCTGGACTGGACAATTGAGCGAGTGGCTCTCAACGCTAAGGTGGTTGGAGGACCTCATGGAGACAAGGATAAGATGGTTGCAGTTGCCTCAGAGAGTAGCATAATCTTGTGGAGCATTCAGGATGGTGGTAGTGGCAGTGAAATTGGTAACTATAATTGCTTGGGTTTTTTCTTTTTTTGTTGCGTGTGTGTGTTTAACCGGAAAGAAGTCTGGGACCTTATTTTGAGGTATGTATGATGAGCAGTGTTTCATGAACAAGTTTGGTAACAAGTTACAGAAAGTAACAAAACAGGCTAGAGTGATCAGCAAAACAGAAAAGCAGGTTCCGTTTTATATAAAAAATAAAATCTGAGAGGTGTGGTTAACAGTTGAGTGTGAAATATCCCTATAAACAGGGAGTAAATATTGTATATGAGAAGCCTTTTCTCTGTTATGCTTTCCTTAACCAGATCTTAAAGGCAGGGAGGAGCTGGCGGTTCAGCTGTACTCCTGTACTAGGCATTGCTTTAAGCACTGTGCTGTTGCATACCTCCTGCATTTTCCAGTTTGACTTAGCTGCTTGTGTTAACTTGAGATTTGCAATAAGATACTGGAAGCAACTCAGACTTCTGGAAATCAAGTAGAAAGAGATGCATAGGTCCACCTGTAAGTGGACTTCAAATAAAACCTCTAAAATGTGCCAATATTGTGATGTTCTGGTAACTTGGACTACAACAGCTTGGCGACAAAGCCAAAGGGAGCACTTTTGCTAAACAAGCTCTACTGCACTGAAGTGACTTTGAAACAAAGGAAGCGCCACTTGGAGCCAGGGGGAGCAGAGAGAAAGGGCCTGCAGGGCTGAGTCTTTAGTCCCTCTAACTAAAATGTACCCGTCCTCTTGGAAAATAGGTTATACTGCTTGGTTTAAAAACACTAAAATATGTGTGTTAAATAGTAATAACTTGAATATAGCTGTCTTGTTTCTTTGTAGTGGCAAATGCTTGCAGTCCTGCTTTGTGTTAGAGATACAGCTGTCAGCTTCTGAAAGAAACTACTTGTTCCGAGCAGTCGTTGAAGCCCTGTGACACCATCTTCAGAAAATTGTGTGGGCTGGCATCTTTGTGATAGAGCTCTCCCAGAGCGCTCTCTTTCCTTTCAATATTACTTACATAAGACACTGCTGCTGGATTGCTGCTGTAAGCAGTATTTTACTGAGAGGGACCCTTTAGACAAGAGCCTGTCATTACGTATAGCGTTGTCTCCCTTGTGGATGGGTCTCAAGATTGTTGAGCCTAAGCAGGACTGACACTTCAAATTCCTCCGGACCATTCAAGCTGTCTTCCTTGATTTCCTTGAACCGCATCCTTCTCTAGAGTAATCAATTCTAGGTGTTTCTGTGGATTTTTTCATTGCTGCCTTTTTCATGTGCCCTGTACTGCCGATTCTTATCTGCACTCTAATGATTGTACTGTGCCCCGGAAAACAGTTTAGCATCCTAATTAAAACATAAGTATATATCAGGCTTCCTGAGGTTCCTTCTTGGGATGTAACAGAGGGCTGCTTCTTGATTGAGAATTGCACTCTTATCATTTGCATTTGTCCAAAACAATGCTGGGAAGTTTTCCAACGATTCAGTACTCTTGTTTTGAAGATGTCTATGTGCTGCAGTTAGAATATCTTAGCGAGGAATAATATAAATATGTAGAGTGAGCAGTATGGAACAGGAATAGAATAGATTGTACAAGGAGCGATTGAAGGAGCTGGGACTTTTCAGTTTAAGGAAGCGGAGGCTGAGGGGGGACCTCATCATGCTCTACAGTTACTTGAAAGGACATTGTAGAGAGGTTGGTGCTGGTCTTTTCTCACAGGTCATTAGGGACAGAACCAGGGGGAATGGGTTCAAGTTGCAACAGGGCAAGTTTAGACTGGGCATTAGGAAGAAATTCTTCATGGAAAGAGTGATCAGACAGTGGAACAGACTGCCTAGGGAGGTGGTTGAGTCGCCACCCCTGGGTGTGTTTAAGTGTCGCTCAGATGTGGTGTTGGGTGATATGGTTTAGGGGTGAACTGGTAGTGTAGGGTTAATGGTTGGACTCAGTGATCCCAAGGGTCTTTTCCAACCTGAACTGTTCTATGATTCTATGAAACCGGTGAGTGAAGCCTGACATTTCGTAGTGTAATGTATCTCCTGCAGCCGTGACTGACTTACCAGACAGTAAAACTTAGCCTGGCATTACTTGCAAACTGCGCTGCTTGCTGGGCCATTTTGCTGGACTTCATAGCTGGCAAACTTGGAAATAATCTCAGACCTTTTTAGTTTGCTGTAACTTTTAAATACGTGGTACAATAAACAGTACAGAATGTACTATGCTCTTCAAGTTTGCAGTTCAGATAAAAGTATCCATATTGGATCTATGATGAGGGTAAGAAGCTCTAAACAGAGGACATTTTGTGGAAAAGCTCAGATGTTAAGATCTGCTATAGCCATAGTCATCAATGCCTGTCATGTAATGCAGTGTTTTGATTTTTGTTAAATGAAATGCTCTTGATGCAGGATTTGCTTTATTTGGAAGGCCAGCATTTGCTGGTAAGTCATATCTTCCAGATTTTGAATAGTATGTGATGACTGGTGAAACTGGTTCCTTGTATAGTTTCAATTTTTAGTAGCCTGCGCTCTCTACTCATGGACTGTAATGAAACTTTTGCAGGCTGCTTTTTTTTTCCTGGGTTCAAGTACTTCTGCTAGAAGAGAAATTGGAATGTATTCAAGTAGTGTTACATTGGGGTTGTTCAGTCTTTTCCAAGAATTAGGATGAAACTGTATTTATTTTCTAAAATATGTTTTCAGACTATGTCTAAACCAAAAAAAAAATGCAAAACAAGCAAAAAATATCCTCCTTGCTGCAACAGGATTTTTACTTATTTGTTTTTAATGCCTTAGGATGTATAAAGCCATTTGAGAACTTGATCGCTGTAGAAAAATAAGAAATGCATATTTCCCATGCACTCTTCATTCTTCTCTTGCCTCCTTTCTCCTTCCCAAGTGATGATTGCATCAGCAGAGATGACATCATGCTGCTATTTAATTTGATGGAACCCCGTTGGCTGCTTGAATAGTTCTTCACCTGGTACACTGCAAAGCCAGCATTCTTTACTTGCTACTGTAATAAATGCCACATGATAATAGCGGAGAGATTCCACTGTTACTGTTTTTTTCTTTTCATTTTAGATGATCTTCACAAACTCTTCATTTTTTGTAGGAGTGTTCAGTCTTGGAGTCCCTGTAGATGCTCTCTTCTTCATTGGCAACCAGTTGGTGGCTACAAGCCATACAGGGAAAGTGGGAGTGTGGAACGCTGTGACTCAGCATTGGCAGGTGTGTTCAATTCAATTTTCCACATCACTTTTAATAAACTGGAATGTCTTTCTAGCAGAAAGAGAATAAAACAATCTAAAAGCATGTGTGAAATGCTTGTCACAGGTTTTTCCATCCTGCCTTGTGTTATGGAGTTTGCCACCTTGGTATCAGACTGTTGTGCCCGTGAGCAGAATGTTGAATTGTTTGGTGGTACTGTGATCATTGTGGTTTAGATTTTCGAATAAAATGACGTGCTGTGATTTGGAGTAATCACTGCCAAATGTGTGTACATCTTAACCTTCTTGTGGATTACTAGCTTTGTAAAAATCCTCTAGGATCATAGGAAATATGTGGGGAATGTGTGACAGCACTTTCTGCCCTGTCTGAAAGAAGAAGAAAATGTGTTAGGATGACCGTCTGATGTCTAGGGATCTCAAAAGTTGTTTTACAGTGGGAGATTTCTTCAGCAGAAATGTACATGGTGCTTTAACAATGCCTGTCTTGCGTGTGGATGCTTCTGGCTACACTGACTTTATTCCTGTTGTCAGAGTGCATATTAAATGGAGAGGTCCTTGGAGTCTGTATGAGTCTGAGAAAACAGTTGAGCATTCATGTGAATAACAAAACTTGTAACACAGCCACATTTATGTCTTTGTGGCACAAAACCTGGGTGCAATAAAAAACAATTCCCAGAATTGGCTTGCAAATCTCAAGAGGCAGAACTGACCTGAGGCTGCTGCACTCTTCTCTAGGTTCTCATTGAACCCTTCAATGACAGTCCTGCTAACTCAGAACACGGATGATAAGCATGGGATAGCATTGCTTCTGCAGCAGAGACGAGCATGCTAGTATGGCCTTGAATTAAACAAAACATTATTTAAAGCTCTGTTGATGCCTTGCAAAATCTTCTGTTAAGAGACGGCTTAATGCTATGTGACAGGCTGGCGGTTGACAATATTTTCTAAAGGAGCAAGTCATAGGGAATAAAAGCCAATGTCCCATTCATCTTTCTTGTTTCCAGGGGAAGCCACAGAAATGTTTCCGATCACATTAATAGTTCTTCAGTTTGACTGACTCTTGTGAAAGCATTTCTCATTGAAGAGTAAAAAGTCTTTAAGAGGAGCTTATATACCAGGATGTCCTAAACCCAAGTTTTTTGGTTCTCTTTTTTCCTAGAGGATTAGAATAGCTCTCTTAACATAAAAAACCCACCACCAAAAAAACCCACCCAACCACAAACCCATAACAACAAACATCATATGAGACAACTAAAACCCCAAATAACCCACCTCCCTCAATCCAACCAGTTTCAAGGTACTCCTTTGTTAGTAAGAAGAAAAAAAATAATCTTCCTATAGATCTTTGTCTCTGTTTAGAACACAGTCTTCTTGAAGGACTCCATAAATAATTAAGTGGCATTGTTGTACCTCTGATCTTCAGATTCACAGAGAATCACAGAATCACAGTGTGTTAGAAGCTGGAAGGGGCCTCAAAGATCATCTAGTCCAGCCCCCTGCCGGAGCAGGATCACCTACAGTAGGTCACACAGGAACGCGTCCAGACGGGTTTTGAATGTCTCCAGAGAAGGAGACTCCACAACCTCCCTGGGCAGCCTGTGCCAGTGCTCTGTCACCCTCACAGTGAAAAAGTTTTTTCTAATATTTTTATGGAACCTCTTGTGTTCCAACTTGAACCTATTGCTGCTTGTCCTGTCGATGGACATTACTGAGCCTGGCTCCATCATTCTGACACTCCCCCTTGACATATTTATAAACATGAATGAGGTCACCCCTCAGCCTCCTCTTCTCCAAGCTAAAGAGACCCAGCTCCTTCAGCCTTTCCTCATAAGGGAGATGTTCCACTCCCTTCATCATCTTTGTGGCTCTGCGCTGGACTCCCTCAAGCAGTTCCCTGTCCTTCTTGAACTGAGGGGCCCAGAACTGGACACAATATTCCAGATGTGGCCTCACCAGGGCAGAGTAGAGGGGCAGGAGGACCTCTTTCGACCTCCTTGCTACTCCCTTTGTAATACAACCCCAGGATGCCATTGGCCTTCTTGGCCATGAGGGCACACTGCTGGCTCGTGGTCATCCTGCTGTCCACCAGAACCCCCAGGTCCCTTTCCCCTGCGCTGCTCTCCAGAAGGGCAGTCCTCATGAGAATATGATCTGTGAGGAGTCAGCTGCTGTTGTTAGCTTGGGATTGGTGCCAGTGATCAGCGGTGGGAAAACTGAGGCAACAAGACCCCATCAATGATGTGGGGGAAAAAGAGTATGTGGAAGAGTAGCCTGCTGCCAGCTCCATGTTATCGCACTAGGGAAGTTTATTTTCCAGAGGATTTCAAGTCTTTATAACCTTCATATAAAGATGTATTTCAAAATAAAAATAAATGGACAAGTACACATCTTTTCAGGGCTTGTATGAGCACAGTTAGCAGAAGCGTATTTCTATTCTGCTCAGTCAGAGAGATGGTGTGGATGAACAAGTGTTCAAGGTCAGGTTGGATGGGGCTTTGAGCAACCTGATCTAGTGCAGGATGTTCCTGCCCATGGTGGACGAATGGACTGGATGATCTTTGAAGGTCCTTTCCAGCCTAAACCCTTTTATGATTCTGTATTTGTCTAACTGCTTTCTATGAGTCACCAGTAACTCTTGACTTAAGATTTAATCACACTCACTGCAGTGAGAGAGGTGTTGAGGAGCAGAATGTGCCAGTGCTTCATTTCAGACCAAGAACATTATTCCTTTCAGGCTTTCTTTCTTCATGCCTTTTTAAGTTATAATTTAAGGAGGCTTAGTTTGTCCAAAGCTATCCTTCCTTACACTGTGATTTTTGTATTTGATATATTACACCCTGACGATGTAACTGACTTCTTTCTGCCTGTAATTGATTCTTACATAATTTTCCCATCTTGGCGATTTGAACAGACTAGTGGAGGTGGTTTCCTTACTACTTATTCCTCTGGCAATGCATACAACAAGGAGAGAAGGTTGTGGGTGCTAGATATGTCAGTAATGAAATTCTTAGTTTAGGAGAGCTTAAAGGAAACAGAAGAATTAGTATTACAGAATAAGAGGTAACATAAAGCCATAGAGTATGACAGAAAAACAAAGTCTGCAAAGTGAGAACGCTTACTGGCCATGTTTTATCAGTTATTATTGTATAGTGTTGCTCTGTTTCCTAATGAAAATTTACATCTTGGCAGGTGCAACTGCTGAATTACCTCTGGTTTTCCTATCTCTGCTGCAGATGAAAGGACTCCTTGTTTTGTGTGATCTCTCTGACCCAGTCTCTGCTGTTGGCAGCATTGTAGAGCCTCTTGCTTAGACCTCTCCTTGTAGTTGTCTTCTGCAGGGTGATAAGTAAAGTGGCAAATGTGTTGATGGGTTGCCTCTACCTTCATTAGTTTTGTAAACTTTATGCAGAAGGGGGAGCTTCTGCATACACTTTTGATCCACAGAACCAGAGAGCACACTGTACCTTGATCCATAGACTCTTAGGTGCTAAGACTCTGTTTAGTTTCTCCCCTTTCTGCTCTTGTACTACTTCTGTAAAGTACTCTGGAAAAAAAATGAATCATTTGAAACCAAGTTCACATAGATCATTAGATGCCTTATTTAATTAGGTGTAGTATGAATTTGCCTGTGGGGAGGGGAGAGTACTTAAACAGCTGAAAAAGTACTGTGTGAAAGCCTTGAGATCAAGAATAGCAATTCTTTTCAGTAGTTGGAAAGGATCCTTTTCCAGGTCATTCAATCCAGGTGCTTTCCAAGCACAGTTTATTTCTAGCATTGACTTTGTGCTGAATTAGGAGTGAATATAAGTGAAAGAGGTGTAGTTCTTTAAACAAAGAAAGGAAGAAAAGTGTCTCCCCTCCTGATGAAAATAAGCAGAAGCTCTATGCATGTTGCAGCCTTCTCTGTGAGGCGAAGTGCTTGGGTTCACTTCAATTATCAACTATCCTCAGGTTAGGAATGGGTACTGGTTTAGAGTGCTAGCTCTTGGGTGTAGGGATGCTTCCTTAGTTTGTTTTGCAGCAGATTCACTGTAAGTATTTTACACATAATTTTGCAAGTCTCTGAAGCAATCGGAAGGATGCTGCTGTTCAGAGATAAATGAGAACTTAAGCCGAAATTTCCATGAATTGGGATCCAGTGTCCAGTAAGTGGACTGACTGAAACACATGGAATACAGGAGAAATGTTATGACTCTGTACATGTTTGAGTGCTCTGGATAAAATGGCTTTTGGCTTTTTCTTCCTCAGTGTTGAAGGAAAAAAAGAATTGCTTGAGATAGATCGTACCTAGGATAAGCTAAAGTTTTTCTTTGTTTGAGGCTTTTGTTCCACCTGAGGGAATGAGCACTCCTTTTGATCCTAGAGGGCAAAGAGAAGGCATTCTTAATTCCTCACCTTAAGTTGTAGACCAGTAAGTAAAATATGACAGGGCTGCCTTCCAGTTTACTTGGTGTGGGTGTGTGTTAGAAGTGGGAAATTTTACAGAACAAGAAATTTTTTTTGCCCTCATTTCATATCTGCTAGAGGCTGAGATATCCATAGAGGCTGGCAGAATGACAGAAGAACCGGGGATAAAGGAAGGCTGTGAGAGGCAACACCTAGTTCTTTGGTCCAGCAGCCTCTTAAGGAGTTGTCAGAAAGGGAAAAACGGATAGGAGAGACAGTGTGAAGTATGCTTGTTTTGCATATTGGAAAAAAAAAAATCCTCTTTTGAAGAGGTGGTTTGGCTGCAATACTCTAAGCTTGATGCCTTTACATGGAGAATAATCTTCCAGCGCAGTTGTGCTAAGTTGTCTCCATATTTCTGCTGAACTCTGTGACTTAAAATCTGGTTTGGTAGAGAAATGTTATCTACCAGCAGTACTTTAAGAATGCCATTGTATGTCCGAGTGTGTGCACAACATCTTCAGACCACTACGAAACTGGGGTGTTCTTCAACAAGATGTACCAAAAATGTCCAAAAACTGAGAAAGTAGCAATGTAGCTCCTTAATTAATTTTTTTTTTCCCTTTTTGTTTGCACTAGGTTCAAGATGTTGTTCCTATCACAAGCTATGATACTGCTGGGTCTTTTCTGCTGCTGGGCTGTAACAATGGCTCTATCTACTATATAGGTAAGACATGAGCACAGGGTGGAATAAAAAGGAGGTGGTACTGAGCAGCTTTGTCCTTAAACTCTTTAGCTGCTCTCGGTTGCATCTGAACAACTCTGTTCAGAGTAATGAACAAATGTCTCTTCCTCACAGACATGCAGAAGTTCCCATTGCGAATGAAAGACAACGACCTTCTGGTGACAGAATTGTACCATGATCCCTCCAATGACGCTATAACAGCGCTCAGTGTCTACCTCACACCTAAAACAAGTCAGTATTCTATCAGTGTCTTTTCAGGGAGAGTCTGTACAGATGTGGGTGGTGTTTGTCTCGATGGACTTTTTCTGTTGCTGCATAGCAGGGTGACAAGGTAGCCCTTGAAATAATGAATTTTTCTTCATTTTAAGCATCTTTAAATGAATGGCGAACACTAAGCATAACTGTTTTTCCCTTATATCTGTACATATGTATAAACAGATACATATACTTACATGTAAGTGTGCATATGCTTGTACATTAATGTATAGCATAATAACTTAATACATTGTCTATTAATGCTTGTGCATAATGTACCGTTGCTGGTTTAAAACCTTTTACGCAAGATACGCACTTAGACCTTGAATTTTATTAATTCAAATAGTTTGTGGTGAACGGGCTGAGGAGAGGCAACCTTGCTGTGCATCTAACTTTATAACCAATATGCTAAAAAACATTTCCATGTGCAGCTAAATGATGCTTAGCTATTGTGTCTGTACACCCTTTTGTAATCACAGTGCAGCTATCTTTTACATTAAAAAAAAACCAACAAACAACACCGACACCCTACCCCCCCAAACCACAAAAAACCCCATAAGTATATTGATATCACAGTGACCTTTTTAATTATAGTCCTCTCTGCTCTTCCCTTGCTTTCCTGTTTGCCTCCCACTAAGGCAGAAAAATAAATGGTACATGGCATATGATGACCATATCGCTATGACGAGTGCCACAGTATGTGATCATATTACTTTATCCATCTCCATTCACTTCCAGGAGGGAGGAGAGAATGGGAGAGAAGAATGTTGTTAAGACAGTGTTGAAGAGTGTAGCATGGAATTGAACAACCGTTGTGTGTTTGTTTTAGTGGCAAAATGTCCTCTGTGTTAGTGGGAAAATAATGAGTAAATCGTAATTAAAATGAGTATGGTGACAAGTGCGATTCCCTGGCCCCAGTAAGACAACTTTTCATGCCTGTGTGGGAACAACTGTGTTCTTGCTTGTTTCCTTTAGGTGTAAGTGGCAACTGGATTGAGATTGCCTATGGCACTAGCTCTGGAGCAGTGAGAGTGATTGTACAGCACCCTGAAACAGTTGGGTCTGGGCCTCAGCTCTTTCAGACCTTCACGGTTCATCGAAGTCCTGTTACAAAGATCATGCTCTCAGAGAAACACCTTGTGTCAGGTAATCTTCATTTCTGTGCACAAATTTATATCGATGGTTCACCCGCCCTGAGCGATGAACTGTTTCTGTGCATTGTTTTATTAGAACTTGTACTGTTCCTATGTGTGGTAGAAATGGGTTGCACGGATTTGGAGGTGGGGGAGGGACTACATTGGCTTGAACCCTCTTTCTTAAAGTAAGTGTTCTTCAAAGCGTTTAGCAGTTAAAAGGCCTAGGTTTTATTTGGCCAGACACTGGAAAAACGAACTCTTTTTGTTTGTGTCTTATTCCAAGGTTGCTGTCATGAAAATAAAAGGGTTTGTAAACAGGTATCCCTGTTAAGTCTTATTGTTGTGGGCAAGTCCTTTAGGACTTGTCTTCTTTTAACAGGGAGCTTTCTGAGTTGCAGTACCACCTCTTGGGCCCTAGAAAAAACCTTCCCATGGCTTCAAAGCACTGTCTATGTTTTTTTCTTCTCTTAGTGGTCTGTCAGTGTTTGTTGTGTTACACTGTTTGTCCTGGCTTATGCTCAGGAAAAAAGTGTTTTGCTTTCAGGGAAGATGCAGTCATTTCTCCCTTTGTAAGAATCTATTTCACTCAGAATCCAGCAACCAGGACATGGCAGAGGCCAGATTTACTTTCTGCTGCTATCTCATTTATTTTAAAAAAGGGAACAGGAGACATGGTATCCAATTATATTGCAAAAAAAACAGACCAGAGGTCATCTGTTCCCATGCAACTTGGTGCTAAACACACAGTGCCAGGAAAGGGCACATCTGTATGTAGAAAACTGACTAACTGGTGAGCAAAAGAGAAGAGCACTATTGTGCGATGAGGGTTCTGCTGCCAGGCTGCTCTTGTGACATGTCTTGTGCTGGCATCTGCACACAGAGGACTGAAATGTCCTGCAGGCTCCTGGTGCTGACTCAGACCTTAATGTTGTGTTTCACCTGCCTTCATTTATTTCTTGAATTTCTGAGGGAAGAGACAAAACTAATAGAAAACAGGACATCAGTAACAATTGTTTAGATTGTTAGATAATTGTCTGGAGGTGGTGTGTGAACCGACATTGACTAAATTCTGCTTGATCACTCAATCTTGAAGAGCTATCATATAGAAGTCATTGGAGAAGTTTAATATCAAAAGTTTTGTCATCCCTTGTAAATGTTACTGTACGTCTTTCCTCTCTAGTTTGTGCTGATAACAACCATGTGCGGACATGGACTGTGACTCGGTTCCGAGGCATGATTTCAACTCAACCAGGCTCAACACCTCTTGCATCATTCAAAATCTTATCCCTGGAGGAAGCAGAGAGTCATGGCAGTTACTGTTCTGGAAATGACATTGGTAGGATGTCTCTCAAATGTGCTGTGCTGATGAGCCTGTACATTCACTGGTCTCATCAAGGTTTAACAGACCTTCAACTCCCATTCATGCAAGTCAGCCAGTGGGTGTAAGCTCTTGCATACTGCTCTCCCCTTGAAAAGATGGCTGGCATCTCTTAAGATTCACCTGGAAATACTCACTATTCAGGCTGTGAGAGTGAGTACACTTAAAAGGCTTACTCTGAAAGTGAGAGAAAGGGAGGAAAAACTTTTGAACACAGATGCTATACCTCTTCATTGAGCAAACTGATGTAACATTTCGCTTTTGATTTAACTAGAGAATGAGAGAAAGCACAGGAGTCTGTATTAAAGCAGATGAGCGTAGCAAGGTTTGAGTCTACTGCCAATTCCAGTTTACTCTTCAGTCGGGATTAAATGATGCACGTGTGAAAATTTCTCAAATGAGCTTGAAGTTGTGACAAAGTTTACTGAATCATGGAATCATAGAATGGCCTAGGCTGGAAAGGACCTTAGAGATCATTTAATCCAACCTGCCTGTCATGGGCGGGGACGCCTCTCAACTACATCAGGCTGAAGCCTTGAAACTGCAGAAGCAAATGGTGCTAGCATGTTGCTATTGCAAGATACTGAAGGAGTGCATGTAGGTAAGTATGAGTTGAGAGGTAGTCCAGATGCCTTTGTGGTCTGAGCCTTGCAAATGAACCTTTGATGGATACGATACCCTGTGAACATAGGGTGAGGTCAGTACTATGGCAAGAAGCTGATGAAGCCTTTAGACCTCTAGGGGCTGCAAAATAAGCAAGTGCTTGTTATAGAGGCCTAATGTAGGGTTTGTATTGACATAGTAAATCCTCCAGGAACACACAGGAAACTCAATAATGGATGTCCTTTAAAACAAAAGGACAGAAAAGGATTTGTATTTGTAGAGGCTTCTAACTATTGGATGGCTTTTTCTAGCTATTAGTCATCTTTAGTTCCCTGATCCTGGTGCTTTATAATTGCAGTGGTCATACTTGCATGAGTATGGATCTTTGAGACTGTGTGAGGAAGAGGGTGAGGGAATTGAAAATAACAAAAAGTAAAACGATCTTTCTTTTTTTCTTTAGGACCCTTTGGTGAACGTGATGATCAACAGGTTTTCATCCAAAAAGTTGTTCCCATCACTAATAAACTGTTTGTAAGGCTGTCTTCAACTGGGAAAAGGTACTTCCACATTTAGGGTTTTAAGTGGGAAAGGAGCAGGGCTGTTCAGCTGGTGGGATCTCCCGTTCCTCAGGGATACATGCAGTTGCACTTAGCAAGCTTCTAATGTGCTTGTCAGCTTTAGCGGAACTCCAGTTTGTGTGTTAGTAACAGAACTGTGCTTAATAATCTACTGTAACCTAGAAGCCAAAAGGAATTTTGAAAAATGCGGTGTCAGAGACTGACTTCATGATGACTCACCTGCCAAGCTCACAAAACAAACATTTGTGTGTCTCTACAGAATCTGTAGCTCTCAGCCATGGTACTGTGCTAACATTAAATTTCAAAACTAATGCTGAAGTTGCTAGTGTCAGGGATTATGCTGCTCACAAAGGTAGACAGAGAACAAGTTTCTCTCTTCCTTTGCTCTTGTCTTTGAAGATATTATGAACCTTTAGGGTCAGCTATACAATTATTTACTTAGGCTTGACTTCATAATGTTCTACTGCATTGCTGCCAATGTAGTAAAAAAAAAGCTGCCAAATAACCACAGCTGCTTTTCTTCCTGTTAGGCTAGGAAGATGGCAAGAGATCAGAAAAGATGGTGTATCTCAGTTCTGTGCTTTTTAATATTCTTGCATCTCTTGCCTAATAAGTTTGAAGCTGGGTGAAAATGATGCCTTAACACTATTGGCATCTGAATTGAGGACAGAAGCCCTGCAGATTACTGGTGTGCTTTTGGGGGGTTTTGTTGGTTTGGGGTTTTTTTCTCCTTCCTTCAGGCTAAGTTTGTATGTAGTGGAGAGTGTTTTTAGGTGACTTATTTTGGTACTCCTTGGCTAAAAAGCTCAATACAAGGGGCCAGTAAAACAAATTACCCAGAAAAGGTGAGGTTCAGGTGTGGAGTCTCGTTTAGCAGCTTAATTCTGGGAATCCTTTTCCTCTCACTCCCCACATAAGCTTCTAAAGTAAAGGGAAAAATGTGATGGAGATCTGCCATGTCAAGTGATATTGCAGTTGTCATAAGACAAAAGGTATAGATGACCTTGGATTTACCATCCGTGGGTTTTTTTGCGTATCCTTTATATTGTTAAATGTGCTATTTCTTTAGGTTAGTCTCCTAGAATGTCTAGCGTATGAAGAGGCTAGGTGCTGTCATTCTTGTGAGTGCCTTAAGTTTCTAATCACTGCAAACTGGAAAAGGACATCAAACATCTGAAGATTCCCCAATAAAAATGAAGAAGTAGTAAGACTGTACCTGGTCTAGGGGGAAAGGGACTGCCTGCAGCTGAACAGCATGATAATGGGAAATGTTCTTGTCTGGAAGAAACGTCTTTTGCTGATGACAAGTTTGGTGCCTTCTCATAAAATCAAAACAATACATATTTTACTGGCAAACTCTGCCAGGTCCAGTTGTTTTGGTAACTTGGGCTTTCTGTTCCTGTAGGATCTGTGAGATCCAGGCAGTTGACTGCACTACCATCTCGTCATTTACTGTGCGAGAATGTGAAGGATCGAGCAGAATGGGCTCACGGCCACGCCGCTACCTCTTCACCGGGCATTCAAATGGCAGCATCCAGATGTGGGACCTGACCACAGCTATGGACATGGTTAATAAGAGTGAAGACAAAGGTAAGTTGTGTTATGCCAGGAGTGTGGTGTGGTTCTTTTTCTGTCCTCATGTGCATGACCACAGTAAATGGACTTGGGTGCTAAGAGCTGTCTCTTCCAGATGTTGGTGGCCCCACCGAGGAAGAACTGCTCAAGTTGCTTGACCAGTGTGATTTGAGTACGTCTCGCTGTGCCACACCCAACATCAGTCCTGCCACCTCAGTTGTTCAGCCAAACCGGCTTCGGGAATCTAATTCCAGGTAAGTCCTTGGGGGTGACACTTAGCGTCTGTCCGCATTAGTGGCCGGCCCAGCCCTAACCCACGACACACTGGCTGCAGCCACCAAAGCTTTTAGCTTTCAAGTAGGCAAAAAAGGGTTTGGTGACCTGAGTGCTGTAGCTGAGCCCCTGAATCCATGCCCTAAGTGTCTTGAAATACACAAACATACTCCTCGATTTCTGTTGGCTTATTTACATGCGTGCAGAGTAAAGCAGCCTATGAGAATCTGGAGTGAGTGATCTGGAAGCCTTTTTTGTGGAGGTTGTGATGAGTATATTGCTAGTTTAGTGGGAGTTCCAATGATGGGTGGGAGCAGGGTGCACAGAAGAACCAGCTGTTATTCTCAGCCTAATATCTGCTCTTCTCATCCTTGGTTGTTTTTCTTTTTTGAAGCCTCCAGCTGCAGCACCACGAAACAATCCATGAAACAGCCACGTATGGTTCTGTGCGGCCATACAGAGAAAGCCCCCTATTGGCAAGAGCAAGGCGAACGGAGAGCTTCCACAGTTACCGGGACTTCCAGGCTTTTAACTTAGCCAGCAAAAGCCCAATGGAAAAGACAGGTGCTACTAATGGGAATTCAGGCCAGACAGAGGCCAGGAAGGCGACAGCTGAGAGCAGTGCAGCTGAGAGGAAGGCAGTGCTGACAACATCACTTGAAACGCGAGGTGCGGGCGTGACAGATGCAGGTGGGTGCTGCAGCACGGAGGTTCACCGTCTGCCAGAGAATTCTCTGGATCTCAAAAGACGAGGACCAGAAGAGGAGAGTGAAGCCAAAGCAGAAAGCAAAAAGAAGATGGGATTTGAAGGAGCTGGCTTCCTGGGAAGGAAGAAAGTGCCTCTCCTGGCCTCTGCACCAGTCCTTGCTGAGGCTGGGCCTGAATTACCTGGTGCAGCTTCTCCATCGCCTACAAAGACAGCTGCTTCACCACGTCACCGGAAGAACGATTCATCCTGCCAAGATTATGGTTTGTGAAAAAGTGACTGGTGGCAAAGATGAGGTGCCGATGCCTTCTGGCTGGTAGCAGGCATAACGCTACATGTCGTAGGTTGTTTCTTGAATGAGACTTTGTTCTGATACCGAGAACAAAAATTGCAAGGTGATGAGAAAGTACCTGGCAGCTGCCAAACCTCTGAAGAGTTGTCCACATCAGTGTCTGGTTTTATGTCACGCTCCAAAATGTAGTACGGTACTTGGTCCAAAATATTGTTGTGCATCCTTGCGTAAATGTGGTCAGGCATGTGATACGTTGTGATTGTTTTTGTTTTGGGGGAAGGGAGGGTGGTAAAGGAATACTTGGTTGCTCAGTGGAAGATGCCTTTTAGATGCAGCCACACATTGCTCTGCAGAGCTGCTGCTGTCTTGGCTGGATTTTGCCTAATTCACAGAGCTGCCTCTCTAGTCTTGTTATATGAATGGGATCCTTGCTCTGTACGCTGCTGAAATCTGAAGTGTTTTGTGCAGGTTAAGGAGGAAGCTATTCAAAATAGCGTATTATTTTGAGTCTTAGTCCAAATAAATTGCCAGAGGAGTGTTGCTTGTGCTTTCTGAAAATGTGTGGTATCAGATGATGGGGTTTGCTGATTGTGACTGAGAGCATGCATAAAAATGTGCTTGGCAGAGTACACAGAACTGGCAGTCTCTTGAGGGTTTCCCTGTCACTTCCTCTAGAAGAAGGACAGAGATAAATATGGGAGTAGGTTTACTGTCATGGTATAATAATTCTCAATTAGAAGTGCCTTGACATGATATTTCCTACCTGCGTTGCATTGGCTGCTTGCTGTTTGCTCCTAGTTTACTCTGAGTGGTGAACAGATTTTCTTGCCTGTAGATTAGTAGTGCATAATCAAAGGGGAAGGCTGTGATGGCAAGTGTTTAATAGGGAGTGCATTAGGAGGTTTTCTACCTCCAAAAAAGCATGCCTGGAGCTAAGCATTAATTAATGGACTTGGGTTTTTTAGACTTGAGCTGAGGGGGTTTGGAAGAGGGAGGGAGAGGACGCAAAGGTTAAAGCAACTGCATAAAAATTTCTTCATTTTCTGTTTATTCACCTGCGCTTGAACACAATTTTGTGGTGGGGCTTTGTCAGGCTATCCTGCCGCGAAGGCCTCTTTTTAGCCCCATGCTGGTTTTTGAACAGGTAAAAAACTTCCTTACCAAACACACCGCCCCCCTCCCACCCCTACAACCCTCCTTAGCTGTGAAAGTTGGGTGAGAGACGAAGATGAGAGCCTCTACCTTCACAGTCTTGTACTACTGTATGACTTAGGGATTTTCAAACTGTTCTCTTACTTTTCTGAGCTGTCAGTGCTAACACACAGTTTTTACTATACAGTTAAAGAGAGGGTGGAAAAAAGGCCAGCATACCTCCCTGCCCCCATCCCCTCCCACCAAACGGTTTTATGTTTTAACTAGTGGGCATGGGGTAGGGAAGCAGCAGCCCTGTTCCCTCCCCCAAAGTCCATGCAGGCTGCTTTTGGCAAATTACCCACTTTCAATTTTCTAGAGAAGGTAGTTGCATTCTTCAGAGGTGGGTGTCAGTGAATGTGGTGTGCTCCTTGGTGACTGTGCTGAAGCCTTTGATGACATTGACAAGATCTTCTTCATCTACATACTGTAGGAGGGAGAGAAAAAAAATACACATTTAAGCTGAAGCTGCACGAGACTAAAGGAGATTCTGTTTCTTCATTTCTCTTTCTTCCCACTCCCTAAAAATACGGTTCTGAAATAGAATAAGTGCATTTATACCTCTCTGCATGTTTTCCCATTCCTCTCAGCGTAAGCTAAGAACCTAAACCATTCAAGCACCTGAATACAAAACAACTAGATTTTCATAGTAAGTAATATTAATTGGCAAGATGGCCAAAGGGGTGAACAAAACTTGCTGACAGCGCTAAGCTACTCCATGTAATAAAGGGAAGAGCTGAGTGAAAAGTTGCAGGAGCTTTGTTTGCAAGAGTAGGTGAGCAACGCAGCAACAGAGGTGTTTTGGCTTAGGAAAATGTAAAGCAATATACAGAGGGTGGCCAGAAGAGCCTAGCTTTTCTATATACAGCAGCTGATTTCAATAATCAGGTGAACTTGTGCTAAAAGGGTTTGCTGCCAAAAGTGAGAGGCAGCTTTTGTTCTGCTGCTATCACTTTTGAAACTCATTGGGCTATTCTGTAAACCAGTTCTCACAAACCAGTGTCCAGCACATGTACAGGAGGTTTGCAAGCTAAACCAAATCATGGTAAGCAAGATAAGCAAGTAAAGCAAGACCTTCCCCTCTTAGCAGCGGGAAGCTGTTCTTTTGACTAAGGAGATCCTATGGAGGTACACCCTGGGTGGGCTGTTAGTGTCCGAGGAATTAATATGGATGTGAGAGCTCGGGAAATGACTCAAGGCTGAGTCACAACACCACTGGCTCAGGAGGTCCATGGTAGCGACACCCCCCCGCTGTGGCATGCCCATATGTTCCATCTCTTCTAGCTGCTCGCTGTACTGAAGGTGAAGGCCCAAGGAAGCTGCCAGACCAGCCTCTCCCAGTTCACTTTGCATTTGGTACAAGATCCACTCAATGACAACCGCATGCTCCCTCTAACTTTGTACTACCTCGCCCACCCTTCACTGCCATCTGTCCCCTTTATAGGAATCTTATTAGTCAGCTTTTTCTGGAGCAAACGCTTCTTGCTGGCCTCCAGATCCCTTCCCACACATTTGCTCAGGGAAGGCTGGAAGCTGGGGACTGTGGAGGCTCTAAAGCCTATTTCCTGGTGACAAAGAGGAAGTGAAGGTGACACGGTCCTTGACTTGAGTATCATAACTTCTTATATCTATGTATTCAGGTCCATTTTGGTGACACAAACCAATCCTGTCCTCTCCTATATTAAAAGACAGATGCTCTGCCTGCCCCTTATAACCCCCTAGTCTCATGTGTGCAGAGTTTGAAATGATTTGTCATGAATGCCAGAAGATCCCAGTATTCGCATGATCTCAGCATTGTGACTGAGCAGAAGGCAGAGAGCAGGTCTCATCCAATGTCATAGGAGTCACTAGAACACAAGCTCCTGCTTCTGGCACTGGATGGGCAAAGGATGCCAAAATATCCCTCCTCACACATATACACTTGCTGAAATGCATGAAGGGAAAAGTTGAGCAAATAGATGGGAATTGATGTGCGTCCCTCACATCCTACAAGAGCAGTGTGCGAGCACCTGCAGCTGCAGAAGAGAGCAGTAGGCAGGAGGATCTAATCTCTGGCCATGTCCTTCTAGGTCTTTTGGCTGTATCTTCAGCAGCTTTTGATATGTAGACCTTTTCATGATTCTAAAAGAACAGACAAATCACCAGCAGCTGTTGCACAACAGCGTCATGGAGGAACAGAAACCCTTACCAAGCCACGACCAGTAGTGCGATGATTGCGAAAAATGGCATCCCAGGGTGATTCGTCAGCAAGAGTCTTTTTGTCATAGAGATCAAGCAGCTGGCTCACACTACGATGAAGAGAGGCTTGGGAATACGTGCGACTTAGCTGGCTCTGACTTGGTCTCCTTGCCCCAGGTGTGATATAGACACTGCGGTTGCTCATGGGAGAACCAGCTCCTGGAATTTTCGTATCTTCCAGGCCCTACGAAGAAGACACAAACTAATAAGTGACAAATAAAAGGCATGGTCTCAAACACTTCCTCTGAACAAAACCAAAGCAGGCGTGGAAGAGAACAGAGAAAACCCATGCTTCTCAAATCATGCACAGTTCTAAACAGAAGAGAAAAAAAGGACCTTTACCCATTGTAGGACAATTGTGTCAATAGAAAGGAAAAATAACCACAACCCTGTAAATCAAGTCTTTCACTGATTTTTTTTTCATCCCCCTACTCTTTTTTTTTTTTTTTTTTAAGTAGCCAACAGGCAGAGGTCCAAGATTTTCGCCTACTGGAATGACAGCCTAGACTTGCACAGTCTAGGGGATATTAGCAGCCTGCCTTTTTCAGTTATGACCAGGGAAAGGGCATTCACCCACCAGGAGAAACATGCAATGCAACACGCGTTCTCTTTGGGTCACCTGGCACATCACACATCGCGCGACTTTGCGCTCACTCTACCTCGAAGTGCATTGTGTAGCTTTTGAGCGTGACACTGCTTGTTGAATCGGACGTGTTGGCAATGGTCTCAAACTGAGATTAAAGAGACGGAGGGAAAGCGTTAGGGCAAGGCGAGGGGCAGTGCAGGTGCCATCTGTGCCTTACAGAGGGTGTGGATTAGCTGCAGCTCTGTGTAAGGGGAGCAGGATTTGGGGAGAGGAGGTGAGCTGGAAAGGTGAGGGACTGTTTAATTTGTAATGGGTCAGCAAATACCGTGCGGGCAACTGCCGTTGCTGGCCACATGACCTCACTAACAACTGGAAAACATGTTCAATTTTGCCACTTTGTTATAGCTCCATCCCAATTTCTCAGATTAAGTCCTTCAATTTATGCACTGTAGAATCTTCTATTAAGTCCATGAGCTTCTGGAAAAAGTCAAAGGAGGAGAAAAAAAAAAAAAAAAGAAAGGGCAAGAACATGGAAAGGAAGTGTGCAGGCACGCCAACAGCAAAGACATCTTGAAGTCAAGAGGAACACACATCATGACAGACTGTAGAGGGAAAGGAATCAAAACCATGAGACCAAAAAAAAAGAAGTTTCTTATGCTCTTAGCCTTTGCCAGGAGAAGGGGCACACTGGAAATCCCATTGTTTCCAAGAGCTCCTTCACTGAGGCACAGATGCAGCTTCTTGGCACTGAGACAAGAAGGAACAGAATGCGTGAAGGATGCAGGAGTCACTATCCTGCTTGATGGCACTCACAGGAAAAAGAAGCTGAGAAGTGACAAGAAGAATCATCTCACGGCCTGTGCCTGGGAAGAAGCACGGAAATGGTACACGCTGCTGCTCTCAGTCTCGTAACAATTTCCACCATGTTCTTTCAGTCTTGCTTTTCCTCAAAGGGTAGCATAGCACAACCACTCCACTACATGATGGAACATGTTCTTTATCCATTTTTCTTTTTTTTTAAAAATGGAATTATAATTTGTCATAATGAAAAATGATACAAAGCCTTCCTCTACCAGCGGTCCTTCTCCTGCCTCCTCTACATGAACAGATGCACACACATTTTATGAAGGTCCCTAGCTTTTCCCTGGTTTCACTCACTCTCTCCCAAACCTTCCTGGCACACACCTTGTCCTAGAGCATTCCACCTGGGTGGTGGGTGGGTGCTAGAAAGAAATAGAGCCTCTCCCTAAGTCCCGCTGTTTTGTAGGCATGTTTTATGGATATATGACAAGGACTGTCAGACTAATCCTGGTTAACAGCCACAACAGATAGTTGGGAACACATGAAAGGTTCCTCTGCAGAGCCCATTCTCACAGCATGCCAAGGCCTTTTCAGCTCTATTGCAGATGTCAGCTAACATCAGGTGACATCAATGGCTTTGCATTTTCTGTGACTCCAGATACAAAGTTTGCCTTAGGCATCAGAAGCATGTCAGGGGCTGCAGACCAGGTGCTGTAGGGATCTTTTTTGGACTAAGCCCCAGTAGGCTGGCTCTCTGCCTCTGTTGGTACACCCAACAGCCTTTTTCCTACACTGAGAAGCCTTTGTTTGGTAACCAAGAGTGCAACAAATCGTGGAAGGAAGAGTAAAAACTCTCTTTCTGTGGGGTGTGTGTCGGTGTGTGCATTTG